>JAAALK010000079.1:75719673-76319673 GCA_019279435.1 Zizania palustris | reverse complement strand
GTCATGTACCTCTGTTGCTTGGCAGGAGACCGGCCGAAGACTTGGTTGCAGTGGCTCCCATGGGCTGAGTTTTGTTATAATACTTCCTATCAAACGGCTGTCAAGTGCTCGCCATTTCGGATTGTGTATGGCCACGACCCTCCAACGCTGTGTTCCTATCAGCAAGGGACAGCACGAGTCACAGTAGTAGAGAGGCAACTCATGGCTCGGGATGATTTTCTTGAAGAAATTAAGGGTTGTTTACTTCAGACTCAGGTTACAATGCAGCACACACATGACAAGCGTCGCCGTGAGGTGCAATACAATGTGGATGATTGGGTATGGCTGAAATTACAGCAGCGTTCGGCGGTGGGGGTAACTTCAGTGGTGGCCTCCAAGTTGGGACCGAAGTTCTATGGACCGTACAAGGTGTTACAGCGCATTGGCGAGGTCTCCTATAAGTTGCAGCTACCGCCAAAGGCCAGGATACATGACGTGTTTCATGTAGCACTTCTCAAGAAATTTGAAGGAGAGGCACCCGCTGAGGTCGTTCCACTACCTGACACTCTAAACGGCAAGGTCCTGCCCACACCAGCACAAGTGGTCAGAGCACGCCTTAACAGGAGTGTATGGGAACTCTTAATCCAGTGGAAGGGCCAAGCACCGGCAGATGCCTCCTAGGAGTAATTGGAGGATTTCAAGCAACGGTTTCCAAAAGTACAGCTCGCGGACGAGCTGTTTGTTGGGGAGGAGGGAAATGTTATAGCCGCTTTCGTCGGACGAAAGTACACGTGAAGGGGCAAGAGGGATGTGGCCTAGGGTTGGCTAGGAGCAAGGGCATGGGAGTCTTTTGTTATTTCTGTTACCAGAATAATGTTGTTTTATTTCAATAAGGCAGTAGTTGGTTGGTTTCCTTTTAATTAGTAGATTGGTTTGTTTCCTTAAATATAGCAGATTGATCTGTAATTCCTTAAGAATAGTAGATTGATCTGTATTAGGGGGGCCTAATATATAAAGGCCTTAGTATTTTCGGATGGGGATCATCTAGGAATAAAGTCTTTCCCTAATCAGGGCGGGATTACCTGGACACCAAGCCGAGCTCCTTGTCGGCACTGGTTCTCCGGTGATCGCCGGACCTCCACTATGTTCGTGTCCACCGTTTCGCGTTTGAGTTGGCTTCTTCCCCCTGTTCCTGTGATCTGCGTTCAACAGGGGACAGAGGGGGAATCAGCCGATAACAATCCGACGGGGAGAAGCTGGATCTAGCCAGGAACGCCGATGAACCGTCACGAGCAGGAAAACAGAAACTTTGCTCTGATACCATGTGCGAATAGCAGCTTGTATTCCATAAAGGCCATAGGCCAAAATATATACATGTGTACAATAGCACAAAACCCCTTATACTCTGGGGAAACTACACAAGACACAATAAAGCAATATACATCTCTAACAAACAACACCTAAACTTCCACAGGTTCTACACATCAACTCAATTTTCTCTAGAGCAAAACATGAGTTAACTCTACTAAATATAAGACCAACCAACCAGAACCTAATCAGTAATCAGTTCAAACCCATATCAACTTAATAATGTACAAAATATACTTTATCCTATCATATTCACAAGTTCAAAATGTTAGGCTATTATATGTCCAACCATTGATCAAATAGGTATTCTTTTCATGAATTGAGAATAACATAAAAGCTAAAAGGTAAACTCTACTTACCAAGCAATCCAGCCGAGTATTGATAGTTTGAATGTCTTTTAACGGTTGCAACAAGTTGGCTCTTAGTAGTCTAGACCTGAACAAGCATGTTGAAGAGAATGGCTGCAAAGCTTAATATTCCAACATATAAGCAAAACCGCAAAACAAAGTAAAACAATGTGTACCATGAATGGAACTTGACATAAAACTTTGGTAGAACGTTATGTCAAGAAATAATTATTCAAAATTGAAAAAAAAAAGATGAAATTATTGATGTTTAACACTACATCTACAAGACTATTAATTCATGGTAACAGAATTAAGAAATCAAATTAGATTTAGAATTTTCTGCCACATGAAGGCATACCCTCCTGTAGTCTTTGTAGTCTTCAGCATCTGAAAGAGACTTTTCTTTTTGTTGCTAGTTCCCCACAATTCAGTATGAAGAGGGTCAATAATTTCCAATGTTTGAACACTGCTCGGTGCATATATGAAACAATGAAAGCAATTCAGTTCTTGTTGCGAAAATATTTAACTTATATTCTTTCAGTTCATTTGGTAA
Organism: Zizania palustris; assembly: GCA_019279435.1. Classification (NCBI taxonomy): domain Eukaryota; kingdom Viridiplantae; phylum Streptophyta; class Magnoliopsida; order Poales; family Poaceae; genus Zizania; species Zizania palustris. Next base: position 76,317,426 of record JAAALK010000079.1, on the reverse strand, counting down.
AGAAGATAGACCAAGCTACAGCTAGTACTATTTATTTAATTTCATGGTGTACAATTCAAAGAGTACCTAGTTGAATCGATGTTCATGTGGTCAAATGAGCCGTTGAACGTAACCTGAAAGGATATACATAGATATGTAAGAAGACAAATATGGAAAGCCATAGCAGCTCAACCAGTGAAAGAGTAAGAGCCTTTCTGAATCTGAACTAGGGATCAGATCAACGCAAATAGTAGAAGAGAAAAAATAGTCAGCCAACATTTTGAAATGTTTGTTGAAATGGCATTAATAGCAATGATAAAAAATATGAATGTAAATTTTTAAGAGAGCACGGTTTACATGCAATAAATTATAATTCTTCTTCTCCTATGTTTTGGCAACAAAATGTACAAGTGAATAACAGTTTAAACTTCAAACAATATCGTGCATTTGCAAGAGACAGCTACCTGAAAGAAGCACTAACCCTGCATGATGAACAATTAAAAAAATTTAAGCACATGCAGCCTGCATAAACCAGCTACTCACCAGATACTGAAACAATCTAATTAAAACTACAAAGAAATATCACAACTTGTTTACATGAACACAATAATGAGTTAATCTCACTTTAAAACCCTGTTTTTAGATATAATGCATAAAATCTTTTCCAATCAGCATAACCACCGTAGCTCATTGAAAAGAAGTCACAAAATGGAACTAAACAGGAAGACACAGATTTCCCATTTGTTTAAGACACATAATTTCATAATAATGAATTTACATGTGAAAATAGGCTTAACAAAGTGATTTATTGAAAGCAAACCTTCCCAAAACTTACTGATAGAGAGTGGTTAGTAATAATTACACCTTTTTCTGATTCTATCCTGTAAGAGAAACAAAGTAATTTGTTAAAGATTTATGTGATACTTCATTTTTCAGAAAGATGCATGTGTTGCGTTGCATCCATGAAAAAATAAACCATGTGATTCATTCGTGGGTAACCTTGTTATGGCAAATGAAAGACATTTCAGAAAAATGTGATATGAGAAGTCTAAATTAGATCACAACTGTAATTCTTACCAGCAAGAGATATTTAAATTGAAAGATGTCATTATGAAGAAAAGGATAGGTGAAAAAAATGATGTGATGAAACATGGTTAAACAAACAAATGGATGCTACTACGAGCTTCCTTTGTGATGTGTTCAACTCTAAAATGACTAAAGGAAAAAAAATCAAAAAACACATATTACACATCATCTTTTATCCTATGCTATAGGAGAAACCATGTTGCTTCATCCTCATTTCTTTTCCAATATAATAAAAATAGTTATCTGTAACCAAAACGAAAGTAATGTGAGAGATGCATTTTGATGATCCACGATAAGCTTTTCATGAGTCCAAAAACCTTTATGGAATTTATAGCTTGAATCCTTGAACTCAGTATCCATTTCTATGGACCAAACAGCAATAAATATGCAGGGGCATTATCTCAATAGTATCATCAAAGGAAGGTGCTAGGCATGACTTCTTGAATTATTCTAAAAATAAATAAAAATGCAAAACAAAATTTAGCAAGTAATTTGTTTTGAGAGTTGTAGTACCTAGTAAGTTCTCATTCTCTAGCGACATTTTAAAAATTAGAAAAGATAAGTTTTAACTTTGGTAACTCGTGTCCATGTTGAAGCAATAGTGCAATACACTACTAGATTTTCTCTCAAAAAAATACACTACTATATTCGTGGGAAATACACCATAGTTACTTAGGAAGTTATTAATTTAATCCTGAACATGGAATGTGTTATAGTCCAGTGAAGTATCAATGTGTTGAGCACACATACCACTTAATTGTTGCAGAGGCAGCAGCAAGACAAAGATAGTACTGCTTGCAATATGTATCTAAACCAAGTGCAGATGGGTCCCTAGCTGAAAGATTTTTTACCATAACAGCACCCTTGAAAAAATATAAGGACATGAATGAACGTATGATGTTAAATACATTTATTCACCAAACAATTAAGCGAGAATATGATCAGGAGGGAATACAAAGCGTTATACCTTTGTGTCATCAAAGCAGCCACGTGCCATTGTGATCTAAAAAGTGAATTCCATTTAGACTAAACCAAACTGGTATTTTTATGAGAGAATACAGAACAAAATCTCCATACTAGCAGCAATCACCTTTTTATTTGCTGGCAAATGTTTACCAACCAGCTCTGACACTCCAACCATACCATCTGCTGCTGTTTTGTTTGGGGGCACAATTACAACTATAGGATCGTAGAAATGCAGCAGTGTCTTAGTATTGTGGTAAGAGCAACTGGTCTCAATATACTGAGAAAGGTGCAGTGAGGCTGATCTCAAATCAAAAGCCGCAACCCCAACCTGCAACCATACAGTTCATAACTCGTGATTTGGGTTCTTAATTGTTTACTTATTTTGACTTTGAGTTGAATTAGATGATGTACATATAAACTGGTGTGCACAGACAGCGCACACATCGTCTTTGAAATTGGTTTTGTCCGTTGGCAATCCAATCCGGAAACCCAAAGAATTGCCCAGCATATAAGAAAGGGTACCCTATAAGAAACTACCGGCCAATATTTATGTAACAAAACAAAATGAAATGGCTGGACACGGGGGTAATGTGCGCGCCTCTCCAAAAATTTACGATCGATGCCATATCAGACAAACTCGATCCGAACGTCTAAAGCGGGACAATCGAGGATAAGCGTGCTAAAACTCCAAAACCTCAAATCAGGCCACTCGGGACGCCGTCAAAAGGGAGATGGAACAACCACAAAAATAAATATGTAGCCCAAATGACCAAATGGCCAATCAAATCGATTAATATGGACTTCTGGAGCAAGCAGTATAGCGTAGCAGCACCCCAGGCGCACGCGTGCGCATGCAGGAACGATCTAAGCCAATCTGCCGTGCAGAACGAGAAGGAAACAATCAGAGGAGGGAGAAGGTGCCGAAACGGAAGACGGGGAGAAGAGTAGGAAGCTGACAACAAGCGGATCAAGCGAGCAAAAAATGCAGGGAGTCAGGACTTGGGAGGGTTTTCAGTCAGAAGCATAACCTCCTTGGCTCGGTTCTCGATGAGGCCGAGCACGAAGCTCGACCGATCGCCTCCGCCTCCGCCGCTATTGCCACCGTCTCCGGCTCCAGCGGCGTCGCCCTTCATCTCCCCAGATCTCCGCGACGGTGAACCCGTGCGTGCCCCGATCCCCGAGCGAGGAGCGAGGAGCGGGGAGGAACCGACCTACGAGTTTTAATTTGAGCCGGGGACTAAGGTGACAAACCCTCCTTATTTATACTAGTGAGATTTGATCTCGTACCACACATAAATTGATAAAATTTGCTCTTTTGCCTCATATAAGTGTATAATATGTGATCTCTAGATCTAGTTATCAAACACACATGATGTAGGAAAAAAATAAATATCACTCAACTTTGTGACTTAAGAGCAATAATTCTTTTATACTACTCAGGTAAGGGTCTTAGAAGACATAAAATTTCATTCTCTAAAATTTTAGGATTACGATAAAAAATTAACTTAAAAAATAAGGAATCCTTAAAATTAATTCTTTTGCTTCCTATAATTTTAGAGATTTTATTAGAAAAAAATCTATTTAAAGTGATTTGCATCTATAAAAAGAATCCTAAAATACCATATAAGGAGTCAAATTTTAAAGATACTATTGAAGATGCTCTAAGAATCCAGTAGCAGTCTTTAAATTAGACCTCATATTTTTGATTTGATAGTTCTTTTTATTTTGAAAGACATGTTTTTGGGATCCACTACAATTGCGGCTCTCAAAACCTTATTTTCAATTTCCACCATTTCTTGTTTAATAACGAATGACTATATCTAAATAGAAATAGAAGTATTCCTATTTAAATATAGGAACATAATTATATATGGTATTAAACAATAGGAACATAATCATCTATTGTATTTTAATATTCAAATTTTTAAATAAAAACACAAATATTCAAATTTAAATATAGGAACATAATTATCTATAGTATTAAACAATAAGAACATAATCATCTATCATATTTAAATATTCAAATTTTTAAATGTAAATACAAATATTCAAATTTAAATATAGGAACATAATCATCTATCGTATTAAATAATATGAACATAATCATCTATTGTATTTAAAATTTTAAATTCAAATATTCAAAATTTTAAATGCAAAAATAAATATTCAAAATTAAATATAGGAACATAATCATTTGTCGTATTTACATATTCAAAATTTTAAATGCAAATAAAAATATTAAAATTTAAATATAGAAACATAATCATCTATCATATTAAACAATAGGAATAGTCATTTATTGTATTTAAATATTCAAATTTTTAAATACAAATACAAATATTCAAATTTAAATATATGAACATAATCATCTATGATATTAAACAATAGGAACGTAATAATTATTTATCGTATTAATCATCTATCATATTTAAATATTCAAATATTCAAATGCAAATACAAATATTCAAATTTAAATAAGCGGGGAAGCTCGGGTGTGCAGCAGCGGTGCGCGGAGAGCGCGTGCGCCCACGTGGTGTGGATTAGAGCAGTGATAGGGGCCTTGGGGATGAGACCCTTGTGGTCTCTTTTGAGAGCTGAGTATGAGTCCTAATCAGTAGGAGAGGCTCCTACCTGAGATTTTTTAAAATTAAATATGGCAAACATACGAGATGCACTGGGGAGGGAGGGAGAACACAGAGAAATAGCTAGAAAAAATGGAAAAGTTACAACGCGTCAAGCTAGCGTTTCAAGCCCCCCTTAACCTTAGGGGGGAAACGTTGGGACTGAGCCGAGAATGTGAGGAGGAAGCGAATTTTCCAGGAAGAAATCGTAGGGGCTAGCCTGTCAAAAACACATCTGTTGCGGATTAACCATAAAGACCAGGCCCCCATAACTACAATGTCCATGAAGAATGGTCTTCCAAATGACTCTTTAAAAGCGACCAATCTGTTTGTGACCGAACCGTGAGTGACCCAATGGATCCCCATCGAGGCCCAGCAAAGGCGACTGAAAGGGCAGTCGAAGAATAGATGGGATATAGACTCTTCCGCATCGAGAGAACAAAGGTTGCAAAAGGCCTCCTCATCAGAGTTGAGTACTCGTTTCCTGTGGAGGAGTTGCCTGGTATTGAGATTGTCCACTAGAAGGAGCCAGAAGAAGACTTTCAGCTTGTTGGAGCACTTGGATTTCCAGAGCCAATGGAAGGACCCATGAACCTGGATGAACTTAAACTGATAGTTGTAATAGAGGCTAGAGCTGTAAAACGGAGAGCTCCAGATGAAAGACCATTTATCCGTGATATTAGGCTGGATGTTCTGGTTCTCCAGCAAAAGGAGCAAGTGTTGAAATTCAAGGTGGGCTTCCAAAGAGAGCGGGAGGAAGAAGTTGTCCGACAGAGAATTCTACATGAGGAAGTGCTTAATAGAACAAGAGCGAAGCTTGGCGAAGGAGAAAAGGTGGGGCAAAAGGAGTCGAAGGGGGGAGGCACACCAGCCATCTTCCCAAAAGGCGACGAGACTGCCATCTCCAACTAAAGGGCTGGCAATGGCATGGAAGTGGTTGGAGAAGGCCAGAATGTCCCGCCACCAGAAAGAACCACGAGCCGGAGCAAGGTGAGGGGGCATAGCGAGGGCGAGGTAGTGGAGCCGGACCAAACTGACCCAGGGAGGGTTAGAGGAGCTCATGAATTTGGAGAAATGTTTGAGTAGAAGGGCAATATTCTGAGTGCGAAGGTCAATGACCCCAAGGCCACCCTTGGCCTTTGGCTTGCAAACTTTGCGCCAGGCCACTCTGGAGGGATGACTTGTTGGTGAGATTACTCCCGTGCCACAGGAAATTACGGCGATCTTTGTCCATACGGGAGATGATAAAGACAGGCAGCTTATAGGTGCACATGGCATAAGTGGGTAAAGCAGAGAGAACCGAGTTGACAATTTGGAGCCTACCAGCCATGGAAAGCCAGGGGGAGGGGGGAGACAGTTTCCGCTCAATGTTGTCAATGAGAAATCTGAAGTCAGCAAGCTTTGGTTTCAGTACCCCCAAGGGGGAGACCCAGATAAGGGAATGGCAAGGAGCCCATAGGACAGCCAAAAGTTGCAGCCAGAAGCTCGCCCTGCTGCTCAGAAGTGTTGATCGGAATAAGAGTAGATTTGGATAGATTGATCTTGAGCCCCGTGGACTAGGAGAAGGAGTTAAGGATCCCACGAAGGCAGAAGAGGTTCTTTTGGTCGGCGTGTAGGAAGATGATAGTGTCATCAGCGTATTGGGTGATGGGGAAGTCAAGGTCATCGGGGTGACATTTGGGGCTCTGAATAACATGCAAACGGGCGGCTTTGTTAATGATATGTTGGAGAAGATCAGCTGCCAGGACGAATAATAAAGGGGAGAGAGGGTCCCCTTGTCTCACCCCTCTCTTGCAGTGGAAGAATTTCCCAGATGAACCATTGAGAAGGACCGAAGAGAAGCCAGAGGATAAAAGAAGGCGAATCCAGTTGATCCATTTACTGGGGAAGCCCAACTGGGACATCATGAGAAGGATAGTTGAATGCTCAATGGTGTCGAAGGCCTTCTCAAAATCCAGTTTAAGAATTATGGACTCATGACTTCAGCTTTTGCACCTGTGGGAAAGTTCTAATGCCCAAGCAAGATAGTCCTGAATGCTTCGTCCTTTAATAAAGTCGTACTAGTTTTTATGAATCAGGTTGGTGATGACCCCCTGAAGTTCGTTGGCGAGTATCTTGGTGATGATATTGACATTGTTATTCATGAGGGAGATGGGGCGGAAGTCTTTAACCGAAGCCGGACACTGGCCTTTGGGGATTAGAGCAATGAAGGAGCCATTAATAGGCTAAAGCTGAGTGTCACCACTGGAGAGATGAGAGACAAGCTCCACGAAATCCTACCGGATGATGGGCCAACAAGTTTTGTAAAAGGTGCCATTGAAACCTTCTGGGCCTGGGGCCTTTTCGGTATGCATGGACCTAATCACGAAGTCCAATTTGGTCTCTGAAATGTCTGCTCCTAGGTGATTAAGGCCCTGCATCCTAGGGATGAGCTGATCCAACTCGAAAGCCATGCATGGGTTATTGGAGAAGCCCATTTTACTGAGAAAGAAGTCAAGGAATGCTTCGGCTTTTTCTTCACTCGAGGAAACCCAGGTGCCGTTGTCCAACCTAACAGAGGAGATGATATTGTGGCGACGCCTGGAGGTAGCAGCCGAATGAAAAAATTTTGTGTTGGCATCCCCAAGCTTGGTCCAACGAATGGTATAACATTGCTTCTAGTAGCAGTTTCTGATGTCTAGGAGAAATGCCAAATGCGAATGAAGAATGCTCCTAAAACGGGATTTGGGCAGGGAAAGGGGACGGAGCTCCTCCGTTCTGTCTAAAAAATTGATGATGATGGAGGAGTTTTTGATCCAAAGCTCGAAGCCTCTGTGCTTACGCTGCCAATGGGAGAGAGCTTTCTGAAGGGATCTAAGCTTATGCGCGATGCACTGAGCCGGGTCAAGAGGAAAAGATCCTGAGTTCCAGCAATTGTGAACCAAGGGGAGAAAATCCAGGAACTTGATCCAGTAGTTTTCAAAGCGGAATATAGAGGACTGGGGGATATTAGTGCCAATCAAAGCAAGGCAGAGGCAATGATCCGAGCACCCATTAGGAAGGGCAGAAAAGGAGGTATTGGGGTAAGAGGAAGTCCAATGCGACGAAGCAAGGCACCAATCAAGCTGGACAAGGATCGAAGGATTTTGTTTGTTGGACCAGGTGAATTGCCTGTTCTGAAGATTGATTTCTTGAAGCCCCAGAGTGTTGATGACATCATTGAAGGAGTTCATGTTATTGCGGTTAAGCTACCCTCTATTCTTGTTTTCACTAAAACGATAGAGGTTGAAATCTCCAATGAAAAGCCAGTCATCATTTGAGGGGATGTCTAGCGACCGCAGCCAGGAAAAGAATGGGGTGCGCTCTGAAGCCCTACAGGGGCCATAGATGTTGGAGAGAACCCAAGAGGAGCCATTCAACAAAGAGGTGAGGGAGATAGTGAGCTGGAAATGGGAGGAGGATAGGAGGGACCTAGAGAACCTGGCGCTTCTCTAGGCAATGAATAGCCCCCCGGCAGAGCCAAGGGCAGGAGAGAAAAGAAAGCTGTCAAGGCGCTTGGGGCAGAATTTTCTAACTGAAGAGGGTTCCAAGGCAGACATGTTAGTCTCCTAGAGGCAAACGATATCTGCGTTGGCCAAGGCAATGAGATTGCGGACAACGAGATTTTTGCTAAGGGAGTTCAGCCCACGAACATTACATCTACCAACCTTCCAAGTTTTAGCGGCACCCATTAAACGATAATGAAAGAGGAGGTAAAATGTGGCGGGGGCAACAGCCAACCCAACCAGGGGACCTCAGGGGCGAGCAAGACCGAAGAGCCTAGAATTTAAACATGTGGGGGCCTAAAGGCCAACGCCCAGAAGGACTGGAATGTTTGATAGGGCCCGGAAGCCTTAACCAAAAGAAAGCACCATAGTGTATCAAAAGATTACAACCTTTAACAGGCTCAGAGAGGCACGCAAGCCAGACAAGCTTAATTGTCTTGGTCATTGGGGATGAGGGGGCTGGGGCAGGAGGATCCACTGCCATAGGGGCCGACAAAGTCCCGGCTTCAACCAGACCCTTAGAAGGGGAGGGTCCGCCCTCGGAGTCACTGGAGAAAAGAGACGAAGGGGTGATTCTATCATCATTTAGGCCACAAAGGTGCATTGCGGAATGGTAAATTTGATCGAAGGAAAGAGGGGGGCAAGGAGAGGCAGACCTGGATACTTCAATATACTCATCAATGGTTGGGAGGTTGGAGAGAAAAGGGACTTGCTTCCGGCGGGAAGACGTGCGGAACCCCCCGCTCTTCGCCGAAAGTCTGGCACTTCGGCGCAGACCTTGAACCGAGAGGGGCAGCCCGCGCTTGGGGGGCGACCTTGAGGAACTGGCAACAGACGCCCCCCACCCTCACGACATGCCCCACTCGCCCGACGTCTAGAGTAAACGAAGCGTACCAGGAGGCTGGCATGCTGAGACGGTGGAGGGACGTCTTGGATGACCGCTCGGGCAGGAGGATCAGCAGGAGGAGCTAGAACCAGTGAGAGGTGAAGCCGATGGGCTGGATACTGAGGCCTGCTAATGGAGCCAAAGGACACGGGTGAAGGGATCCTAGCTTGGGGTTGCATGGGTTGATCAATGTGGGAATCCACAGACAGCTCGGAGGAGATGCCCGAGATCTCCATGTTGTCCTATGGTTCCTCAGCAGCCAGTGGCACCTCCTCCACGGCGTCTTCAACCATGGGCTCAAAAATGTATTCGAAGAACTGCTCCTCCTCCATATCTTCATGTTGGATGTTGTCTTGGTTCTGATGCTAGACGTGGGCATGCCATTTGGTTGGCCATGGGACCAAACAGCTGATCGTCTGCCCATTGTTGTATCCATTCAGGTTCACCCGGCAAGACTTCACCCAGGAATGGGTGGGGATTTCCATTGTCTGGTGGCGGAGGGACCTCATCCCCAGGCCCCTGATCAGCAAGGTTCAACTGCAGTAGGTAGATAAGGAAAGTCCAAGAACGCCCACTGCCATCAAGCTCATCTCCGTGTTTCACTGTAATGCTACGAGGAACATCCAGATCATCCTCGTATAATACTTTAACCAGAACCCTAGCCAGGCTAGGGTCCGTCTCATGCGAGAAGAGCAGTTGTCCAAAGGAAGCGCAGACTTGTTGCAAGAAGGGGAGGGTCTTACAGTCTAGAGGATAGCCGAGGAACATAACCCATCCGGCTCTGGCGAAAGGAGACTGCTTGCAATTGAGGGCTTCGTCGTGCTTGACGAAGCGCACCAGCCGACCTTGAACGAAGATGGGGGGAGTTGACAATAGCATCCCGCTCAAACTCGGACCCGAGCTTGTAGAGCCCAACCCCCAGTGGGTGTAGGCAGTACCGGGCGACTTGAAGGCAGAGTTCCACCCCGAGGTGGTGGCGGATGGCGATGAGAAGGTCAATCCGCTGCGCCGGTGTCAGGGGACCATCATGTTCGGCAATGGCAAACGTCTCGTGATGCTTGACGAGGTCCCCTGACAGGGCAACGAAGTTTCTTTGCCGACGTAGAGGGCCGCCTCCATCGCGAATCACCCCCCCCCCCCCATAGGGGAGGAAGGGCAACGGGTTGGCCGGAAAGTTCGCCATAGACCGCCAAGATGGTGAGGTAGCCGGGGAGGAAGTGGGGGAGGAGGGACGGAAGCTCCAAGGCTTGAGATGACAGGAGCAGAATAGCAGGCAGGAGGGAGAGGGGTGATCACATTGGAAGCCAACGCAGGTTCCTCAAGAGCCAAGGTAGCTGAAGCGTTAGGGCGGATTTTCGAAGAGACCCAGGAGGCAAGGAGGGAAGATGGACGGCCCTAGCAGGGGGCCCAAGAGTGAGAGGTGAGAAAGCAGGCCGAGCGGCAGGGGCTAGGGCGCGAAAAAAAAGACTGGCGGGGGCAATTAATGCAAGACGGCAAAGAGGAGGAGGCCGCGGGAACCAAAGGGACAGAGGTCATGGCGAGCTCCCGAGGAGGTCTAGTCGCAGGATTTGTGTGGTGGCGAGAGAAGATACGCCTAACCGGAAATGTACCCTGCACGGGCAGCGAGGCCGAACGACCCGATGGCTAGATCACCGAAGGGGGAGGGTGATACTGCCGAGCCAGGGGCAAAGGCACGGTGCCAATGGTCCCAGAACGCCCCGAAAGCACAGGGACCAATGAGCCAGGAGGCCGAACCGGCACCCGAGGAGAGCCAATCAGGAGTTCCGATTTGAGGCGCGAGAAGATATGCGCAATCAGAATTGTGCCCTGCGAGACCGATCGCGCGGGAGGTTGTAGGGGCGGGGGACGCAAAGGGGAGGTAGGGCGCAAGGGAGGCGGCCGGCCAAGAAGCGAAGGGAGGGAACCATTGAATTTGAAAAGTGTGCGTGGACCAACGCGCGTAGCATGGGGGAGAGAGCTAGGGCAAGAGGCTGTTGGGGGGAAGCTTGCACGAGAAGAAAGGGGGCAAAGGATGGAGCCAACCCTAAGCGCCGAAGAAGGCAAGGAGGAAGATGGAGGAGGGGGAGGGAAGAAGGAGATAACATCGCTGAACGACACTTTCTTGGCGGAAAAATCCACCTACGGACAGACGAACGGAAAGGAGTACAAGTAGCGGGACGAAGGGACGAAGGGGGGCGAAGGCAAAGGGGGTCGGGTGCCATAGCAGAACGGGAGCCCACCAGACGTCCAGACAGCTGACAAGAAGGACGACCGGAGGGGGCAGGACGTCGATGGCGAGGAACAGGAGTCCAACTGGCATGTTCCTCCATGGACCAACGACGGAGGTCCTTAGACCAATGAGGGCCACCATCATGCCAAAGATGGAAATAAACGTCAAACTGGTCAGAGATGATCCGCCGGCGATGACAAACCTCGAAACCAACACGACTCGAAGAGACAGAGAACCTAAAGTGTCTGTCCTAGAGAAAGGAGACGTGAAAGCCCGCCGGCGTGCCTCCCAAGCAAGCATGCAGGGCAAGACTAACCGAGGATTCAGAGAGACGAAAAGTGAAACGGCAGAAGACAGCCAGAAGGAAGAAGGAGCCCGACAGGGAAGAGGAAGGATGGTGAACCGGGGCGGCGAGAGAGTCAAGGATGAACTGCTGGAACTCCTGCCCGGGGGAAAAATACCAGGAGGCCACGAGCTCACGGAGAGGTCTTCGGGGTACTGGATACACTTGTCTGTTTGTCTGTGGTGCACAGGGGACTTCGGAGGCGACAGACGGTTCGTAGCAAGTGAACCTGGGTCAAGCGGGAGGCTTGATGCCAGGGGAGCAGGGAGCTCTGTCACGATGGCTGCGAAGGGGTCGAGGTCGGACCTCGGGTCGAGGTGCGCTAGGAGAAGGCAGTAAGTGCGGAGTGTGGCTCCGGGTGAAGGTACTCAGGGACAAAGTCCTCAGCAATGAGGCAAGGTGTTCGAAGTGTGCTCCGGAGGGAGGCACTCGAAGGTATACCCGATGAAGGTCTCAGAAGTCGAGGTGCATCGAAGGCATGGTCCAGGTGAGGATCGTCGAGGAGTGTGCTCGGGGAGAGACACTGCGACGAAATTTTCATGGAATGCTTCATGCGGAGGCCTTGGACGAAGGAGGGACTTCGAAGGGTGTTACTCCGAAGGTGGGGCTTCGGAGTGAGGATGGCTTCAGAGTGAAGCTAGCTCCGGAGTGAGGCTGGCTCCGGAGAGAGGCTGACTCCGAAGTGAGGCTGGCTCCAGAGTGAGGCTGATTTGAGGTACTTCGGCCATGCATGGCTTCGGTACACGGACTGTCGGAGTTCGAGCTGGGAGAAGCTGCGAAGCCGTGGTGGTCCACTCCGAAGGTGTTGGTGCGAAGGCCCAAGGGCTTTGACGGCTTCGGCTCAAAACCGTCACTATATCGAAGGCTGACTTCGGTGAAGCGAAGGTCATCAGGCTCAAGGCTTCTCACTGAAGCTACCGCACCCCTCGCGTGCGAAAGGGGGCTTCAGAAGGGTCCAAAACTGCAAAGGCTGATAGCGTCTGCTCTACAAAAGCTGGTGATGTCCCCTCTGCGAAGCTAACAAAAGAAGCCTCCAAATAAAATAGACTACCAGTTGTACTCCCCTGTTCTGATGAGACAAAAACAATGTAAACCCTATGGGTAAAGTAGTCTATTCACAGGGCTGAATAGTGCCTATAAATAGTGGAGGCTGGCTAGGTCACATCAACACTTTGAGCAGTCATTTTCAAGCTCCTGTGATAGCCACCACATACTCTTGTGTTCATCCTGTGAGTTCATTTTGTGTTCCCTGTTCAAGCAATGAAGCTTTGATTCTGTTTTCTTTTACTACTTGAACTTTTATGCATACTTCTCTGCATGCTTTGATTTCTCTGTGCACCATCTTCTTGTGAGTTTTTTCTGGAGAGGTGTGTGAGAAGTCTGTTTGTGAGAAGTGTGTGTTTTTCAGTGTCTGTTCGCTCTGTGTAAACTGGAGGCTAGACCTCTCTGATTACTAGCGAAGCACTGTTTGACTTGATTCGAAGCCCATTTTCTTCTCGTGTCGAAGTCCTCGGCGAAGTTTGTTCAGTGTGCGTTTAGACCTTCGAAGTACGAAGCCTAGCACCAGTTGTTGTCGCTGAGTATTTGGTCGAAGTCCACAGGGGAAGTGTGCTCTTGCGAAGGGTGAAGTGCGAAGCCTGCTCGAAGGCACCCTGTGTGCGGAGCCTGCACTGACTTAGCAGAGCTGAATTTTCGGGGTTGTGGGTGGAGCGAAGTCTTATTGAATTAGAACTTTTGCTCCTTGCGAAGCCTATGTTCGGAGCTGTAAAATACCTCCAAACCAGAACTTTGAAGGGTGTGTTCGAAGCCTGTTCCGTAGAAGACAGAATTAAAACAGAAGGCTATTTTTAGTCTGAAATTTTAAAAGCTCCCATTCACCCCCCCTCTAGTCGCCGTTTCCGGTCCAACAATTGGTATCAGAGCGGGTTAAGATCACCAGTTGACCTTAACCGGTTTTGTGATCTGTTGGCGACATGGACAGAGTTAGTAAAATACCTTTGTTCGATGGGACAGATTTTGCATACTGGAAGGTGCGCATGAAGGCTTATTTGCTAAGCTAAGGAAATGCAATTTGGGAGATTGTGGACTCACAATACTCTATCCCTGAAATTCGCACCTGTAACACCCCAAATTTTCAAAACAATAAATATATTATTAAATTCAATTTCTTGGAATTATTATTTCAGAAAATACTTTTAATTCCCCTTTATACCCTTTTGAACTACAACATAGAGTAGATGACCAAATTAGGAGGTGAAACTTTTTGTATATGATCCTAAGACCAAAATATAATTTTGGGAATTTTTATAAATTTTTACCAGCCTTGGAAGTAACCCTAATATTTTAATCTATTTTCTGGAATTATTTTTATTCAGAAAAGTATTAGAACAGTAATGGGCTCCCCTCCCTCCCTTCTCTCTCTCCCGGCCGGCCCAGCCCGTTACCGCGCTCGCCTCTGGCTGACAACTCGGTCCCACCTGTCGGCGCCGAGTCCTTCCCCTCGCGCGCGAACCCGACATCTCGGTCCCACCCGTCAGTCGCCACCCTCGTCCGCTCGCGCCCGCTGACGAGTGGCCCCCGCTTGTCAGGACCTTCGTCCCCGCGAGATCCGCCCCGGATCCCCCCCCCCCTCGCCGGCCGAAGCCCTAACTCCGCCTAGGATCCGCCCTCGCCGGCCCCCTCCCTTTAATCCGACGCGTGCATTGAAGTCCCCTCACCTCGCCGACCGTTTCCCCCTATTAATCCCGCCCGATTCACGTCCAGGTGCGTTGAACCGCGTCAACCCGAGCTCGCCGGCGTCAAGGCGCATTTATCCCCGGCCATCGTCGATTACGCCCCCTCTGCCCCCGCCGGTGATCCTATTTAAACCCCCCGGTCACCCGCATTTCACCCCCACGCCTACGCCTTGCGAGAACACACAGAGCGCCCTCCAACCGGCTTTAGCGCAACACCGCCTCCTGTTCTCCAGCCGTCGACCGCCGTCGCCGGAGTACTCCTCCGTCCTCGTTGACCGCACCTCTGCAACCGCAAGGACCACCCCCACCTCGGCCACACCTTCGCTGGCCAAGGAGATCGCTGGATCCCCACCACCGACGAGTACCCGAGAAGCCCTCCGCGTCTACCCTCGCCGCCGATCACCGTCAGCCGTCCTCCATCGCCATCTAAGGTACCATCGTGACCGCCTTGGCCTCCTCTTTCCGTTTTCGCATAGAGCTAGGGCCTAGCCCCCTCGTAGGCGCCGTCGCCGCCGCACCCGAGCCCCGCCGTCGCCGGAGACGAAGGGGGGTATAACCCCCTTAGCGCGTGTCGTGCCGGATTAAATCCTGGCCGCACGATCGCGATCGGACGACGCGCGTGAGTCCACGTACGCGATCTAATCCGCATCGTCGGATCTGGTCAAAGCATTACGTTTTAATCTCGCGCGTTTATTTCCATTTAACCCGACGCGAGATCTCGTGCGTCCACGTGGTACCCCTTCGCGCGTTTTAATCCTGGCCGTCCGTTGTCACTTAACCCTCCCGCCTCGCGCCTGGCCACCGGATCCAGATCCGACGGTCCAGATTGACCCGGCGCACGCGCACAGTGCGCGGGTTCACCGTGGGCCTGGCTCACCGTGGACCCGAGGGGTTTAAAATTTGAAAATAAATCCCATAAATGCTTTTAAACTTGTAAAATTCATATCTAATGCATTTGAACTCTAAAAATTACCATTCCAATTTCAGAAAATTCATAAAATTATTCTCTACATATTTATGCAATAAAAACAGTAGGTTTACTTTGACATTTTCATGTTTATTTAAATAAGTATTCAAATGCCCTTAGGATTAAAATGCAAATTTAAATATTTAAACTCCAGAAAATTTATATAATTGTTCCTTTCTATTTAAACACTAGAACCACTGAGTTTTCTCTGAATCATTCATATTAAATTGATTAGAAAACTTAATGTAGTATTATTCACACTTAAAAACCCTTTTAGGAAAAACAATAATTCATTTTGATTCATTTTAAATTAATTGTGAAATAAATTTCAGAACCTTAACAACTGATTTTCTTTAAAATCAAACCAACTAAAACCCACATGCTTGTTGTGTGATTTTACGTTGTTTATATCGAATGTTGTATTTATTCTACTTTATTATTATTGAAAAGACTACGACGCCGTCGAGGAGCCGGAATACTTCCCGGAAGTCCCTCCCTCGCCTTTCGCTGAACAAGGCAAGTCACCAAACAATTCTTTTGAACATATTGAACCCATGTTTGAATTGACTATCGCTAAAACACATAGGTTATGTATATGCATTAGTCAAATGAACCCTTACATTATATTTATTTAGGATCCCCCGACCTTGATGTGCAACCCAAGCCATGCTATCTCGCCTAACCTCCTTGTCACCATATGATCAATGATATTAGTTAGTGTCCAAGGTATTGACACGGCCGCTATAGGACAAAAATGAGTCGTAGCAAAATGGTTCTATTATATGATCCCTGTTACTTCTTATCCTTGGAAATTCTGTTGGTGATGAGTCATGGTTGTGAGTGTATGCATGGTGGGTTCCGGGTGCAAGCTAGGGCATTGGTCAGTCGCACCCGGGGCACTATAAGGACCGGTCTGAGGGATCCGTTGCAATACACTTACGTACTAACCACAAGTCTAGTGGGTAAGTCCTAACTAAGGTATGGGTTGTTCCAAACCGAGGCCACCATTTGGAGATGGGTCAAGTTGCACCTGCGGGTGACTTGTACCAATGTGGCGCAAAAGGGGGTGCGACGTTAGCCGGGATACGGCCCGGCGCGCCGGCGAAACCTAGAGCGGGTGGTTATCGCTTGGAACATCTCATATTGAGGTTTTGGCACGAGTTCCCGTGAAATGGGTCATCTCGTTGAGATGAGTGCGTGCCTTGTGGGTACAGTAGTACATCTCTGATCAGAGTCTTAAATCTTTTCGAAAAGCCGAGCCCACGGTCAAGGGCGGGTTGCGTGACATCCCCCAGTTAGTTTACTTTGAATATGAATGTGCATGATGGATTGACATGTAAGGACTGTTGTGCGAGGAGGTAAAACGTACTCCTCGAGTTAGTTGGTGTTGATGATGTTCATGTTTATTTTCCGCATGATTAAAATATGATTACACTAAATGCCATAACTGCAACTGCTTTATTTCGCATTGTTAGCCTTTATCCTTCCTTTTTTATTATCCTGCATTATTATTTGCATTTGCGGTGGCTTGTTGAGTACCTTTTTGTACTCATACCCGTTGGACCCCACAGAGGATGCTTACTTTGAAGACGGTCTGGAGTAGCGACCCAGTCGAGAAGAAAGATCCCGAAGAAGACGTTCGTCATGCCGCTGTTTAAATTATCTTATTACTGTTTCTACTAAAACAATGTTGTAATAAATATGGTCTGCGTACCATGGATATTATCGTATGTACGTTGTCGCATGATGAACCTCTTGTATTATTGTTTTTCTTTGGAAATTCAATAATGTCTCGATTTTGTTAAATCGGGGCGCTACAACACCTCTCAAATAGAGAAGGATTAATATAATGCCAACTCCAAGGCAAGAAACATATTGTTCATTGGTTTGAGTAGAAGTGAGTTTGATAGAGTGCAGCACCTTAGGACAGCTAGGGAGATTTGTACTACACTCACTATTTTTCATGAGGGCTCTACACAGATTAAGGTCAGACGCCAAATCACATACAATCAACAGTATCAACTGTTTGTGCAGGCACCTGGTGAATCTATAGATGCCATGTTTTCTCGCTTTGATGCGATAGTGAGCAACTTGCGGTCCAACGGGACGCTTGCTTATAATGATCATGATAGGGCTATCAAGCTTCTCTATGCTCTTGATCGTAGCATATGAGAAGTAAAGATATCTAGCATTGAGGAGTCCGCAGGTTATGACACATTGACTTGTGATGAGCTCTTCAGCAAGCTGAAGTCCACAGAGATTGCCAAGGCATCTCTTGCAGTGCATAGGAACTCATTGCCACAGCCATTGGCATTGGTTTCTAGCACTAGCCGTGGCACCACTGCAGAACCAAGCACATCAGACACTTGTGTTTTTGTAGATGGTTTTGCCTTGTCCTCCCTGGTCTCCGTCACTAAGGAGCAGGTGGATACTCTGGATGATGATGAGCTTGCTCTCATTGCCAGAAGGTTCACCCGTTTTCATCATGAAAGACGGGATCAGCGGAGAAGTGGTTTTAGTGGTTGTTTTGAGTGTGGCGACACCTCTCACATCAAGGCAAATTGTCCTAAACTCAAGAAGAGAGATGAGGGTGAGCGCCCAAAATACCACAAGAAGGAGAGGAAACCCTTTTTGAAGGGCAAGCGCGGCAAGGTGGCTAAGAGAGTAGCCAAAGCCGCTTCCAGAGATTTTTTTGCTGCTCTTAGCGACATCGACACTTCCTCAACTGAGGAGTCGAGCTCTGAGGAGGAGGAGTCTCCAAGGAAGGAGGAGAAGAAGGACAAGAAGGGACGAGATTTCACCGACCTTTGCTTCATGGCCGACAGCGATCACAACGGCGATGAGCTTGACTCATCTGAGGTACCACTATCCTATGACCAGCTTTCAATTAAACTAGATGAGTTGAATGAAGTAGTTCTTGGTCAGGGTAGATTACTTGTGCAAGCCGCTAGAGATAGAAAAAACCTTAGACTTAGGCTAGAATCTGTTTCTACTGATTATGTCATGCTTAAGTCTAGGGTTAATGATGCTGAATGTGAATCTTGCACTGTTGTCATGGGAGAGCTTGCTCAGCTGCGTTCTGTGCATGCTCAAACTCTTTCTGAGCTTGAGACTGCACAGAAGCAGCTTTTGATGGTGGATTCTAGTCATGATATAATTGAATGTATGAACTGCCCCTTATTACGTGAGAGCATTGATTTACGTGATAAGCATGTTCAGGACTTAGAGGCTAGATTGGAGAGGGCCGGTAGTTCTAAGGATGTGCAACATGTGTGTGACACATGCATAACCCTTAAGGACCAGCTAGGCACAGTTAGAGAGCGAGATGAGAACCTCATGATTGAAAATGAATACCTTCTTTCTGTGGTTAACAAATGCACTGAGGGAAAGGGTAGGATGGATTTTCTCTTGGCTAAGACCAAGATGTGTGATGACAGGGCAGGGTTAGCTCTGGGATTGGGTTTTGAGAGGATTTCTTCAGACAGTGAGAACAAAACTATTTTTACCTCACCGACTACCTTAGAGAAAGAGAGAGCTCTATTAGACACTCCATCAGCCAAAAAGCCTACCCGAACTCTAAAGAAAATCACTCCTCCCGCAAAGAAAATTCCTCCTAAGAAAACCACTCAGCAGAAGCCCAAGGAGTCTGTGAGGATTGCTCCTATGACCCATGTGAGTGCCCCTAAGAGAGTGTTTCATTGTTCCTATTGTCAGCGGGCATGTCATTTGATTGGGTTCTATTTTCGTCGCATCAAGTATGAGCGACGCTCTCAGGCGATGAGTTTCCAGGACATGCATTACCCATCTCGAGGTATGCATGAGTCTGAGTTGTACTCACGTCCTATTTTCGAGGCTGGTCGTACTTCTCAGAGAGGTTTTGCTCCTCGAGGTGTTCACCATGTTCCATATGGTGGTAGACCCCGGGCGAGTAGCTTTGTACCTCGTCGGAGTAGGAGACCTCGTCATGCTTTTAGATCTCAGCATGTAGGTAGACCTCGCACTTTGCATCATTCTGATTATCCTATGCGTAGACAGTATACCTTTACTGTGCCTACTACTCGTATCACTCAGTGCTGGATGCCTCGTCATATATTCACTCACCCCAGCACTGAGCGATCGAGATTATCTTATCATGTGTAGGCGCCGGACCGAGGCTTGGAGGGCACATGGATCATGGACTCCGGTTGTTCGCGCCATATGACCGGAGATGCAGCATGGTTCTCCAGCCTCATAACAACCAAGCAAAGGGAACATATCACCTTCGGCAACAATCAAAGGAGTAGAGTGAAAGGTAAAGGTGTGGTAAAAATCAACTCGAATTTCACTCTCAAAGATGTTGCTTTGGTTGAAAACTTGGGATACAATTTGCTTTCTGTATCTCAATTGCTTGATGAGGGCTTCAAAGTGCCATTCCATCGCGATACTTCGCAAGTACTCAATTCTGATGGCGTTGTGGTCTGTAAGATCGTTAGAGTTGGGAGAGTTTTTGGAGCTGATTTTTCTGATTCATTTGGTTCTTCTCATTGTCTTGTTGCACATTCGACTTCTGAGATTTGGAAGTGGCATAGGAGACTAGGGCATATGAGCTTTGAGTTGCTCGCTCGCCTGAGTGCCCTAGGTCTGATCCAAGGATTGCCCAAGCTAAAGTTTGAGAAGAATTTAGTTTGCGCTCCATGTCGACATGGAAAAATGATTACCGCTTCGCACTCGCTAGTCACCACGGTGATGACTGAGCAACCCGGAGAACTTCTTCACATGGACATTGTAGGTCCTTCTCGGGTTAGTTCTTTAGGCGGCAAATGGTATGTGTTAGTCATTGTCGACGATTTCTCTCGCTACTCTTGGCTCTTCTTTCTTGCCAGCAAGGATGAAGTGTTTTCACACTTTCAGAGCTTGGCTTTGAGACTTTTCACTGAAATCCCTGGTGCATTGAAATTCATTCGAAGTGATAATGGCACTGAGTTCAAGAACAATCTCTTTGTTGACTTTTGCATGGAGCATGGCATAGAACATCAATTCTCTGCTCCGCGGGTTCCTCAATAGAACGGTGTTGTTGAGAGAAAGAACCGCACTTTGGTTGAGATGGCTAGGACGATGCTCGATGAGCACAGGACTCCTAGAAAATTGTGGGCTGAGGCCATGAACACTGCTTGTTACATCTCAAACCGAATCTTCTTGCGCTCAATTTTGAACTTGACATCTTATGAGCTAAGTTTTGGGAGACAGCCCAAAGTTACTCATTTTCGAGTTTTTGGCTGTCGTTGCTTTATCCTAAAACATGAAAATTTGGATAAATTTGAGTCGCGTTCTTCTGACGGGATCTTTTTGGGTTACACTACACATGGTCATTCTTATCGTGTTTATAATTTGGAGACTAACACTGTCATCGAGTTATGTGATGTGACTTTTGATGAATCAACCCCCTTTGTTAGTTCTACTCTTGACCAGGCAAATGAACACGACATGGAACAGACTATCTTCGAAGAAGAAGATCCCGGAGAGTTTGAGGATGAACCCCTACTACCCTCGACATTAACCCCCGAAGCCGACCCCGCTTCGACCACTTCGGCACAAGGTCCTGAAGCAACTACCTCGACATCGATCATCTTGGACCACTCCAACGCACAAGTTGAGGGGAGACTGCATCCCACCTCGAGGCTCCACACCATGTTCAAAGGATGCATCCTCCCGAGCAGATCATTGGTGAGCTTGATCAAAGGGTAACACGTTCTCATGCTCAATTCATTGATTCCACTTTTGTTGCTTCTTTCGAGCCCTTAGATGTTAGTCATGCACTTTCTGATTCTAGTTGGATCAATGCCATGCATGAAGAACTTGAAAATTTTGAGAGAAACCAAGTATGGACTTTAGTTGATCCTCCACCAAATGTTCATTTCATTGGAACAAAATGGATTTTCAAAAACAAACAAGGGGAGGATGGAACAATAGTTAGAAACAAGGCTAGACTTGTAGCTCAGGGTTATTCTCAATTAGAAGGGATTGATTTTACTAAAACTTTTGCACCTGTTGCTCGTCTTGAGGCCATTAGGATTTTACTGGCATTTGCTACATCCCAGGGATTCAAACTCTATCAAATGGATGTTAAAAGTATTTTTCTTAATGGCTTCATAGGCGAAGATGTTTATGTAAAACAACCCCTGGCATTGAAAACCCCAAATACCCACATAAAGTCCTTAAACTTCATAAGGCTATTTATGGACTCAAGCAGGCCCCTCGGGCATGGTATGATAGACTTAAGTCTTTTCTGCTTGAGCAGGGGTATTTGATGGGATCTGTTGGTAAAACCCTGTTCACTCTCAAGCATGGCAAAGATTTCCTCCTAATTCAGATTTATGTGGATGATATCATCTTTGGTGGCTCTTCTCATGCTATGGTTGCCGAGTTTTCAGATGCCATGAGTAGGGAGTTCGAGATGTCCATGATGGACGAACTCACTTTTTTCCTTGGTTTGCAAATCAAGCAAAGCAAACAAGGTACTTTCGTCCACCAGACGAAGTACACCAAGGACCTGCTCAAGAAATTCGACTTGGCTGATGCGAAGTCACTCGCCACTCCGATGGCTACATCTGTAGCATTGGATCCTGACGAAGATGGAGAAGTCGTAGATCAGAAGGAATTCCGAAGCATGATCAGCTCCCTCCTCTACTTGACTGCTACGAGACCGGACATACACTTCGTAGTATGTCTGTGCGCTCGTTTTCATGCTTCACCACGAGCTTCGCACCGCCAAGCGGTAAAGCGCATTCTCAGGTATCTCAAACATACCTTAGAATTCGGCATTTGGTATTCGACGTCTTCCTCTTTGTGTCTTTGAGGTTATTCCGATGCGGACTTTGCTGGGTGTAGGATTGATAGGAAAAGTACCTCTGGTACTTGTCATTTTCTAGGTACTTCTCTGGTTTGCTAGTCTTCCCACAAACAGTCTAGTGTTGCACAATCGACGACTGAGGCCGAATATGTTGCTGCAGCTAGCTGTTGTTCTCAGATTTTGTGGATGGTTTCCACTTTGTGGGATTTCGGGTTAGATTATAAGAGTGTTCTACTTTTCTGTGATAACACTAGTGCTATTTGTATTGCAAACAACCCGATTCAGCATTCTAGAACCAAACACATTGATGTGCGATATCATTTTCTCAGAGATCATAATGAGAAGGGTGATATTGAGCTTCAATATGTTGATACACAACACCAGCTAGCCGATATTTTCACAAAACCCCTCGATACTTCTCGTTTTGCCTACTTGCGTGGGGAACTTGGTGTTTGTCACCCTTACAGCATTTTGTGAGGGGGAGCAGTTTTGATTGTCTTGCATATGCCCATCATGTGTGAAATTACATTTACATCTTTTGCACTTATATGCCTGATTATAATTCATGTAATCATGTCAGCTCAGCTCTATTTAATATGTCTGAAACATTTTGTGCATGATTTTTCTTTCCAAAATCAAATCATGCTCACTGCTTAGTCTTGAATCTAGCATGTTTAGGCAAGACTGATTTAGCTATCTTTTATCTGCTTGATAGTAAGACTCCTTTTCCTTGATGCTAACCATTTCAACTTGAAAAATTGTATTCATGGATATTCATCAAAGTGCTAAAATGTGTTCACTTAATTACAAGCGAAAAGGATCTAGGTGGGTTTGTTTGTCGCACCACTCTATTTTAGATTGCTTACCATTGCACATTGGTCTAAACTGGGATAGTGTAGTGTATGCCAAAATCACCGCCTTAAGCTTCTGATGGCTTTCATGCCTAGGCTTGGCTTGATTGGAAAGTATAAGGTAGACAAACAAATAACCCCTGGCATTATGAAAAGAACAACAAATTCATTGATCATCAAATTTGAACTGGACTTGTCTGTCTAGAGTAGAAATTGACTAGCTTTACGCAGTCCCTGCTTTTACTTGTCTAGTTACCTTGATTGAGTGGTGATGCTTTCATTTCAAAATGATAAAATCACATGTTGTCATCATGTTTTTTAGAGAATGTTAAATTGAGCTGAGCACATGAAAATTGGTATTAAAGTTGGCATATTTTTGCTTTATATGTCTTTGCAATTCTGCCCATTTCGAAGCTTTGCATCTTTTAAATGCTCCTTGATGCTTGCATTGCCAAAGGGGGAGAAATTTTTGAGTTCTCTGCAGCAAGGGGGTAAAATAACTCAGGGGGAGTTTTATCTTGCAAAGGGAAAGATTTGCCGAAGGGGCTTTTACTCTGTTGAAAAAGGGGAAGGAAAATTCTTTTGTCAAGTGACATGATTTGGCTCGTTTCTGAGTTTTTATGGTCACTTGTGTGCTGAAATTTTTCAAATTTTTCTTGACTTGAACTTGGTTGTCAATGCACTCATCAAGGGGGAGATTGAGAAACCAAGGGTTGGTTTCGGAGTCTATGATGAGTGATTGACAGTTTTTATCCTTGATTCAAAGAGGTCCCTCTCAACCCCTTCGGAGGTTGGTTCTCCGAAGGGGTTCGGAGGTTGCTTCACCGAAGGGTTTGGTGGGCTCTGTTTGCTGCGGCTGTTGCAGCGGAGTGTGCATGTCGAAGGGGTCCGACAGTACACGATGACTGGGTTGTACCGAAGGTCTCGGTACTTTGGGCGGTACACCGGAGTGTGTGCCGAAGGTTGTTTACCCGGAGAGGTCTCTGGGGTACTGGATACACTTGTCTGTTTGTTTGTGGTGCGCAGGGGACTTCGGAGGCAACGGACGGTTCGTAGCAAGTGAACCTGGGTCAAGCAGGAGGCTTGATGCCAGGGGAGCAAGGAGCTCCGACATGAAGGCTGCGAAGGGGTCGAGGTCGGACCTCCGGTCGAGGTGCGCCAGGATAAGGCAGTAAGTGCGGAGTGTGGCTCCGGGTGAAGGTACTCCAGAACAAAGTCCTCAGCAATGAGACAAGGTGTTTGAAGTGTGCTCTGGAGGGAGGCACTCGAAGGTATACCCGACGAAGGTCTCAGAAGTCGAGGTGCATCGAAGGCATGGTCCGGGTGAGGATCGTAGAGGAGTGTGCTCGGGGAGAGACACTGCGACGAAGTGCTCATGGAATGTTTCATGCGGAGGCCTTGGACGAAGGAGGGACTTCGAAGGGTGGTACTACGAAGGTGGGGCTTCGGAGCGAAGCAGGCTTCTCCGGAGCGAAGCTGGTTTCTTCGGAGCGAAGCTGGATTTTTCGGAGCGAAGCTGGCTCTGGAGTGAGGCTGGCTCCGGAGTGAGGATGGCTTCGGAGTGAGGCTGACTCCGGAGAGAGGCTGGCTCCGAAGTGAGGCTGGCTCCGAAGTGAGGCTGACTTGGGGTACTTCGGCCATGCATGGCTTCGGTACACGGACTGACGGAGTTCGAGCTGGGAGAAGCTGCGAAGCCGTGGTGGTCCACTCCGAAGGTGTTGGTGCGAAGGCCCAAGGGCTTTGACGGCTTTGGCTCAAAACTGTCATTGTATCGAAGGCTGACTTCGGTGAAGCGAAGGCCATCAGGCTCAAGGCTTCTCACCGAAGCTACCGCACCCCTCACGTGCGAAAGGAGGCTTCAGAAGGGTCCAAAACTGCAAAGGCTGACAACGTCTGCTCTGCAAAAGCTGGTGTTGTCCCCTCTGCGAAGCTGACAAAAGAAGCCTCCAAATAAAGTAGACTACCAGTTGTACCCCCTGTTCTGATGAGACAAAAATAGTGTAAACCCTAGGGGTAAAGTAGTCTATTCATAGGGTTGAATAATGTCTATAAATAATGGAGGTTGACTAGGTCACATCAACACTTTGAGCAGTCATTTTCGAGCTCCTGTGCTAGCCGCCACATACTCTTGTGTTCATCCTATGAGTTCATTTTGTGTTCCCTGTTCAAGCAATGAAGCTTTGATTCTGTTTTCTTTTATTGTTTGAACTTGTATGCATACTTCTTTGCATGCTTTGATTTCTCTGTGCACCATCTTCTTGTGAGTTTTTTCTGGAGAGGTGTGTGAGAAGTCTGTTTGTGAGAAGTGTGTGTTTTTCAGTATCTGTTCTCTCTGTGTAAACTGGAGGCTAGACCTCTCTGATTACTAGCGAAGCACTGTTTGACTTGAGTCTAAGCCCATTTTCTTCCCGTGTCGAAGTCCTCGGCGAAGTTTGTTCAGTGTGCGTTTAGACCTTCGAAGTACGAAGCCTAGCACTAGTTGCTGCCGCTGAGTATTTGGTCGAAGTCCACAGGGGGAAGTCTGCTCTTGCGAAGGGTGAAGTGCGAAGCCTGCTCGAAGGCACCCTGTGTGCGGAGCCTGCACTGACTTAGCAGAGCTGAATTTTCGGGGTTGTGGGTGGAGAGAAGTCTTATTTGCTTCGAACTTTTGCTCCTTGCAAAGCGTGTGTTCGGAGCTGTAAAATACCTCCGAACCAGAACTTCGAAGGGTGTGTTCGAAGCCTGTTCCGCAGAAGACAAATTAAAACAGAAGACTATTTTTAGTCTGAAATTTTAAAAGCTCCCATTCACCCCCCTCTGGTCGCCGTTTCCGGTCCAACACATAGACTCTTGCCTATACGGAGAGATACGATCTAGTCTGAAACCCGGACATTAAGAGACCCTTTTTTGAGGACTCCCTCCTACAATCATACACACACAAGAGTAGGGCTATAATCCTTATGGAGGCTCGATCCTATCTAAAATCTCCTCGAGTCCTCTCTCTTTCATCCATCTTTTTGCCTCACCCGCTGGGGTAATGATCGGTCCCTAATCGCGACTCCCCCTTCTACCTACACAAATCAAACTACGGGAACCCCATAGGTTTTTTGTTCCCATGCAACAACAGCTAGTGCGCTAGGTAGAGGGTGGAGTATTGTGATCCACTAATAAGATTGATGGCAGTCATTTGCAAAGTTGACACTAAAGTATCGAAAGACACCATCACCACCTTTGGCAGACTGACCTTCGTTGGCGGCTGCATGAACCAACTAGTTCCAACCACTGCTTCATTGAGGAGAGTGAAGGCTTCACTCACCCCGTCATCGACAGCTCCTTCACCGATGATTCCTGCATCGCAGTGGCTTACCCCGCCAACAGCGTCGCTCCAAGATCGCTCGAAGGAGGTCACCGACTCGCCCGCCAACTATGCAATCTTCGCTAGCCCCGAAGGCGCACCGTCCAACATCAATAGTTCTCAATGGTTGTAAACAGCTGACCTAACTAACCGACTCCATCATCTCGCCAAGCCTCTCCTGCGATTGTCATCATGGCAATCACCGGGGTTGTTTCAGAGGATGAGCCCTCTAAAGACGCAGAATCCAGCGTGCATCGCCGAGAGCGTCGAAGGAGAAACACCGCTAGGGGCAATCGTCATGCAAGAGCCCACAAGGGAGCAGGAGTCTCCCGTACAGATGAACCAGCTACGTACATCGTGGCCTTCGAAGGTTACGACGTGTATCGAACGCCTGCCACGAACCTGGTCGCCATTTAGAGAGTGTTGGCAACGCTCCCTGACACACCCGAACTCCAAAGGGCTTAGGCCATGACACATGACACAACCACTCAGATAGCTGAGCCGATGCCTTCTCATCAACCTCGTTCGCCAACATCGAGCTCACATTCCTGACATCCCAGACGGTCGGAGTGTAGTCACCGAAGCGAGCATGGAGGAAGCTCGTACGATGGTGACGCTCGCTATATCATCAACGATCGACTCGACACCCGTAACGTCATAATCCGCCATCGACAAGGACGAGAGCATGGGGAGCTATGTCGTCGCGATCAATATGATCGTGATCACGAATCCCCGAATGAAGACCGTCGTGACCACAATGTCTTTCGACACGACGACTTCCTCGCCTTCTACGAGCGACTACGACACATTGAGTGGCCCCGCAACTTACGCCCGACGGGGGTCACACAATATGACGATAAAACCAATCTGTCTCAATGCTTGTGATTATACTACACCGCAATTCGTGCAGCTGGGGGAGGCCAGGACGTCATGGTCAATTATTGTCACGCCCCGATTTATCAAATCGAGACATTATTGAATTTCATAAGAAAAACAATAATCCAAGAGGTTCATCATGCGACATACGTACATCATACAGTATTCATGGCACGCAGACCATAATTATTACATCATTGTCTTTAGTAAAAGCAGCAAATAAAATATTTTAGAAAACGGCATGACGAACTCCTTCTTCAGGATCTTTCTTCTCGACTGGGTCGCTACTCCAGACCGTCTTCATAGTAGGTATCCTCTGTGGGGTCCAACGGGTATGAGTACAAAAAGTACTCAACAAGCCACCGCAAATGCAAATAATAATGCAAGGTAATAAACAAGGAAAGGTAATGGCTCAAAGTGCGGAAAAGTACATTTACAGTTATTGCATTTAATGTAATCACATTTTAATTATGCGGAAAAGTAGACATGAACATCAACAACATCCACTAACTCGAGGAGTACGTTTTACCTCCTCGCACAACAGTCCTTACATGACAATTCAACATGCACATACATTTTCAAAGTAGACTAACTGTGGGATGTCACGCAACCCGCCCTTGACCGTGGGCTCGGCTTTTCGAAAAGATTTATGACTCTGATCAGAGGTGTACTACTGTACCCACAAGGCACGCACTCATCTCAACGAGATGACCCATTTCACGGGAACTCGTGCCAAAACCTCAATATGAGATGTTCCAAGCGATAACCACCCGCTCTAGGTTTCGCCGGCGCGCCGGGCCGCATCCCGGCTAACGTCGCACCCCCTTTTGCGCCACATTGGTACAAGTCACCCGCAGGTGCAACTTGACCCATCTCCAATTGGTGGCCTCGGTTTGGAACAACCCATACCTTAGTTAGGACTTACCCACTAGACTTGTGGTTAGTACGGAAGTGTATTGCAACGGATCCCTCAGACCGGTCCTTATAGTACCCCGGGTGCTACCGACCAATGCCCTAGCTTGCACCCGGAACCCACCATGCATTCACTCACAACCATAACTCCAACACCGACAGAATTCCATAGATAAGAAACCATGGGGATCATATAGTAGAACCAAGTACTACGACTCATTTTTATCCTATAGCGATCGTGTCGATACATTGGACACTAGCTAATAACATATATCATATGGTGACAAGGAGTTTAGGCTAGAGAGCATGGCTTGGGTTGCACATCAAGGTCGGGGGATCCTAAATAAATATATTGTAAGGGTTCATTTGACTAATGCATATATAACCTATGTGTTTTAACGATAGTTTAATCAAACATGGGTTCAATATGCTCAAAAGATTGGTTTGGTGACTTGCCTTGTTCAGCGAATGGGGAGGGAGGAACTTCCGGGAAGTATTCCGGCTCCTCGACGGCGTCGTAGTCTTTTCAATAATAATAAAGTAAAATAAATACAACATTCGATATAAACAACGTAAAATCACACAACAAGCATATGGGTTTAAGTTGGTTTGACCTTAAAGAAAATCAGTTGTTAAGGTTCTGAATTTTATTTCATAAATAATTTAAAATGAATCAAAATGAATTATTGTTTTTCCTAAAAAGGGGTTTTAAGTGTGAATAATACTACATTAAGTTTTCTAATCAATTTAATATGAATGATTCAGAGAAAACTCAGTGGTCCTAGTGTTTAAACAGAAGGGAACAATTATATAAATTTTCTGGAGTTTAAATATTTAAATTTGCAATTTAATCCTAAGGGCATTTGAATACTTATTTAAATAAACATGAAAATGTCAAAGTAAACCTACTGTTTTTATTGCATAAACATGTAGAGAATAATTTTATGAATTTTCTGAAATTGGAATGGTAATTTTTAGAGTTCAAATGCATTAGATATGAATTTTACAAGTTTAAAAGCATTTCTGGAATTTATTTTCAAATTTTAAACCTCCCGGGTCCACGGTGAGCCAGGCCCACGGTGAACCCGCGCACTGTGCGCGTGCGCCGGGTTGATCTGAACCGTTGGATCCAGATCCAACGCGCGAGAGCGAGGCGGGAGGGTTAAGTTGGCGTGGACGGCCAGGATTAAAACGCTGAACCGGTACGCGATGGACGACCCAGATGCGATGCGGGATTTTAAAACTAACGGACGGCCGAGATTATAACGTACCCCTTCGCCGAGATCTAACGGATCAGATTAAACCGCACGCGGGGATTAATCGTCGCCGTCGGATCCAGATCGCACGGTCGTGCGCGAATCCGACACGGCACGGGTACTCGACCCGTGCCGGTCGTCTTCTCCGACGACGGCGAGCGGGCCAGCGGCCACGGCGAGCGACGGCGGGCGGGTCTAAGGCCTAAAATGGAAAGAGGGGTTCACGAGGATCACGGGGGTACCCTTGCGGCGGCGAGCGGTCGACGGAGTGAGGCCGGCGACGAGCGGAGGCGGTGGAGGCGTTCGGGTCCTTGGCGGCGACGGCGATCCGGCGAGGTTCGTCGTCGACGGAGCGGTGGCCGAGGTTGGTGAGGTCCTGGTGATCACGTTGGTGGCGGAGGCGAGGGCCGGGGTGGTCCGAGGCGACGGCGAGGGGCGGCCGGAGACGAAACAGAGGGAGTGCTCTAAACGGCGAAGTGCGGGCGCTCTGCTTGGTTTGAGTGCGAATGGAGGCGTGGACCGAACGCGGTGGAGGGCAAGGGATTAAATAGAGGTACCGGCGGGGGCAGGGAGGGCGAAATTGACGGTGGCCGCGGTTAATTGCGCTTTGACGCCGGCGAGCTCGGGTTGAACGCGGTTCATCGAACCTGGACGTGAATCGGGCGGGATTAATAGGGGGAAACGGCCGGCGTGGTGAGGGGATTTCAATGCACGCGTCGGATTAAAGGGAGGGGGCCGGCGAGGGCGGATCCTAGGCGGAGTTAGGGCTTCGGCCGGCGAGGGGGGGGTTTGGGGGCGGATCCCGCGGGGAAGACGGGTCTGACAGGTGGGCCAAGGTGGTCAGCGGGTACGAGCGCGCGAGAGAGGAGACTGACGGGTGGGGTCGGGCTCGGGCGCGAGGGGAGAAAGTTGGCGCCGACAGGTGGGGCCAAGGCGTCGGGTGCGCGCGTGAGAGGAGAGGGGCTCACTGACGGGTGGGCTCCACTGGTCAGAAGGCGCGCGCGGGTGGGAGTGGGCTGGGCCGGCCGGGAGAGAGGGAGGGGAGGGGAAACGGCCCAGTACTGTTTCTAAGTATTTCTGAATAAAAATAATTACAGAAAATAGTTTAAACCTTTTGGGGCATTTCCAAAGTGAGTAAAAATTTGTAAAAATTCTCAAAATTGTCTCTTGGCCTTAGGATCATATACAAAAAGTTTCACCTCCTAATTTGATCATCTACTCTATGTTGTAGTTCAAAAGGGTATAAAAGGGAATTAAAAGTATTTTCAGAAATAATAATTCCAAGAAATTGAATTTAATAATATATTTATTGTTTTGAAAATTTGGGGTGTTACAAACCTATCCCCCTTACAAGAATCTCGTCCTCGAGATTGGAACGTTACTCGAATAGCTCGGGGTACTGGGCTTTTAGCTCGTCTTCTTTTTCCCAAGTGGCTTCTTCGGCGGGATGGTTGTTCCATTGGACTTTGCAGAAGCGGACGACGCGACTTCTGGTTACTCTCTCCTTGGTTTCCAAGATCTTGACGGGCCTCTCTATGTAGGTCAAGTCTTCTTGGACATTAAGCTGCTGAAGGTCGGCTTGCTCGGTGGGCACACGGAGACACTTCTTCAGCTGCGAGACATGGAACACATCATGAACGCCTGCCAAGGATGGGGGCAGTTCAAGTTGATATGCCACTTCTCCTTGTCGACGGAGGATCTGGAAAGGTCCGACGTAGCGGGGTGCTAGTTTGCCTTTCATGTTGAACCTTTGAGTGCCACGGAGGGGAGTGACTCGGAGGTAGACGTAATCGCCCTCCTCAAAGGCTAGATCTCTTCGACGGTTATCGGCGTAGCTCTTTTGCCTGGATTGGGCGGCCTTCAAGCGGTCTCTTATGATCTTAACTTTCTCTTCGGCTTCTCTCAATAAATCTGTCCCAAACAGTTGTGACTCTCCGGTTTGATCCCAGAGCAACGGCGTTCTGCACTTACGCCCATAGAGTGCTTCGAACGGGGACATTTGCAGGCTGGCTTGATAGCTGTTGTTGTAGGAGAACTCTGCATAAGGTAAGTTCTTGTCCCACATTCCGCCAAAGTCTAGAGCACAAGCTCTAAGCATATCCTCCAATATCTGGTTGACCCTTTCGGTTTGACCGTCGGTCTGTGGATGATAGGCGGTGCTAAAGTTCAGCCGGGTGCCGAGTTCCTCTTGAAGGTTCTTCCAAAACTTGGAGGTAAACTGACTCCCGCGGTCAGATACAATCTTCTTGGGAACTCCGTGGAGGCACACGATCCGGGTCATATACAACTCAGCCAACTTGGCGACGGTGTAAGTTGTCTTGACCGGAACGAAGTGAGCTACCTTGGTGAGTCGATCGACGATCACCCAGATAGAATCATGACCAGCTTGGGTCCTGGGTAGTCCCGTGATGAAGTCCATTCCTATTTCTTCCCACTTCCATTCAGGGACTTTGAGAGGTTGAAGAAGCCCAGCAGGTCTCTGATGCTCTGCCTTGACTCGCCGGCATGTGTCGCACTTGGCCACATACTCAGCTATTTCCCTCTTCATGCTGACCCACCAATATTTTTCCTTCAGGTCTTGGTACATCTTTGTACTCCCGGGATGAATGGAGTATAATGTATCGTGGGCTTCTTGAAGGATGAGGGTCTTCAGCTCTGGTTGATTGGGTACGCATACTCGGTTTCCGAACCAGATGGTACCATGCTCATCTTCGGAAAATCCGGGGGCTTTACCCTTCCTCATGTTTTGCTGGATCGCTTGGATATCCGGATCCTCCTTCTGCTTCCCTCGGATCTGGTCTATTAAGACAGGCCGAGATTCCAAGGCAGCGAGGTACTCTCGGGTGGTGATTCCCAAGTTTAACCTTTCCATCTCCTTATACAGTAAAGGAGCTTGGTCCTGAACCATGATGGCGTTGCAGTACCCTTTTCGACTGAGGGCATCTGCCACCACATTCGCTTTGCCCGGATGATAATGGATGCCCAAGTCGTAATCCTTGATCAGTTCCAACCATCTCCTTTGCCTGAGATTCAGATCTGGTTGGGTGAATATGTACTTGAGGCTCTTGTGGTCGGTGAAGACCTCACACCGATTCCCCACAAGGTAATGTCTCCATATCTTCAAGGCATGAACCACGGCTGCTAGTTCCAGGTCGTGAGTTGGGTAGTTCAGCTCATGTGGTCTCAACTGCCGGGAGGCGTAGGATACCACCTTCCCTTCTTGCATTAAGACGCATCCCAATCCTTGACGAGAGGCATCACAGTAGACGTGGAAGTCTTTCCGGATGTCTGGCAGAGTCAGAATGGGGGCTGACACGAGCTTCTTCTTGAGAGTCTGGAAGCTCTCTTCGCAGTCGGGGGTCCAATCAAACTTCACCTCTTTTTGCAGAAGTCTGGTCATCGGCTTGGCGATCTTGGAAAAATTCTCGATGAACCGGCGATAGTATCCGGCCAATCCGAGAAAACTCCGGATCTCGGTCACGGTCGTTGGCTGTAGCCAGTTGGTTACCACTTCAACGGTGGTTGGGTCCACTGCTATTCCTCCGGCAGATATAACATGGCCGAGGAACTTCACCTCAGACGACCAAAATTCGCATTTGCTGTATTTGGCGTATAGTTGCTGCTCCCTTAGCTTTCCGAGGGTCAGACGGAGGTGAGTCTCGTGTTCTTCCTTGGTCTTGGAGTAAACGAGGATATCGTCGATGAATACCACGATGAACTTGTCCAAGAACTCCATGAATACATTGTTCATCATGTTCATGAAGAAGGCCGGGGCATTCGTGAGTCCGAACGACATCACCGTATACTCGTAGAGGCCATAACGGGAGGTGAAGGCAGTCTTGGGTATATCCTCTTCTCTAATCCTCAATTGGTGATATCCCGACCTGAGGTCAATCTTGGAGAACACCGAGGATCCCTTCAGTTGATCGAACAGATCGTCGATCCGTGGCAGAGGATACTTGTTCTTGATGGTTACATCGTTCAAGGCCCTATAGTCCACGCACATCCTTTTGGTCTTGTCCTTCTTTAAGGCAAAGATAACCGGGGCACCCCAGGGTGAGGTACTCGGTCGGATGTACCCTTTCTGCTCTAGGTCTTCAATATTGGCTTTGACCTCAGCTAGTTCATTGGCGGCCATCCGGTATGGGCGCTTGGAAATTGGAGTGGTGCCGGGGACAAGCTCGATCCTGAATTCGATGTCTCGCTTGGGAGGCATTCCCGGTAGATCTTCAGGAAAGACGTCCGCGAACTCCTTGACTATGGGTACTTCTTCAAGGGCCAAAGAGTGAAGGGACGCACTGAGCGGCTTGCGACTGGTCATACGAAAGGTAACGACTTCGCCTTCTGGGTTGGTCACCGTGACGGATTTGTTGGCACAGTTGATCACACCTTTATGCTTCATCAACCAATCCATCCCTAGGATGAAATCAAGTCCGGTGCATTGGATGAGAACTGGCTCGGCTCGAAACAATACTCCTAGGATCTCAATCTGAACCTTAGGGCTATATAAGCGGGCTAAGGTCTTGTTGCCGGGAGTAGTAATAACCATGGGTGTGGGTAGCGGAAGTACGTCCAGTCCATGTGATTTTACGAAATCCTCGGAGACGAAGGAGTGTGTCGCTCCAGAGTCAAACAATATTAAGGCCGGTACGGAATTCACAGTAAACGTACCGAGCACGACTTCTGGCGCCTCCTGAGCTTCCTCCGCGTTGACGTGGTTTACGCGGGCTCGCACCGCCTGGTTGGGCGCCGCGCCTTGGGGCCGTTTGGGGTGGGGACACTGGTGGGAGTAGTGCCCCTCCTTGCGGCAGTTGAAGCAGACGACCGGCCTTCCTTGGCGATCCCTCAAGATCGGGGCTTTGGCGGCCGGTGCGGGCTGAGCGGCCGGAGCTGGTGGAGCGGGGCGAGGATGCCCGGCGTTGGATCCACCGGCTGCATGCGGTGGCCTGTAGGCGGGCCGAGGATGGTAGGCGGGTGCTGGTGGCGGAGGGACGAAGCGGGGCCTCTGAGTGTTCGCCTGCTGGTGCTTGAAGGCGATCATCTTCCTCTTTTTGAGGTCCAGCTTGTTCTGCTCAGTCTCTTGGATGAGCGCTTTATTGACCAGCCGCTGGAAGTCGGCGAAGTCGGCGGCGACGAGCTGGATGGACAGCTCATCCTTAAGTCCCCTTAGGAACTTGGCTTGGCGGAGGGCGTCGGTGCGCACTTCCTCCGGTGCGTAGCGGGCGAGGCGGTTGAACTCATGGAGGTACTCCATGACAGTCCGGTTGCCTTGTTGCAGGTCGCGGAACTCCTGCTGTTTGACCGCGATGACACCGGCGGGGACGTGGGCGGCGCGGAAGGCGATGGTGAACTCTGCCCAAGTCACCATGTGGCCCTCCGGCTGGGACGCACGGTAGTTGTCCCACCACTCGGCGGCGGGACCCTGGAGCTGATGAGTGGCGAAGGCCACTCGCTCCCGGTCTGTGCAGGGGAGGAGGTCGAGCTTCTTCTCGATGGTGCGGAGCCAATCTCCGGCCTCCATCGGGTTGGTCGTGCTCGAGAAGATGGGCGGGCGCACGCGCAAGAACTCGGAGAGCTGCGGAGCGGCCGCGGGTGCTGGTGCGCGAGGGGCGGGCTCCCCATTCTGCAGACGGTCCAACTGAGCCTGTTGGTGCTGCATTTGGGTGAGGAGGGCGGTGATCAGATGATTCTGGTTCGCCATCATTTCCGCCAAGGTGGGGTGGTTGGCGGAAGGCGACCCAGACTGACGTGGGCCTGTCGCACCCCAGTTGGGTACAACTCCCTCGGGCGCATCCCGGCTTCCTCCTGCTCCGTTGTTGGAGTCGGGGTTCTGGTGGTTGGCCATCTTCTGAATATACATAGTCATAAGGCAAAAGAATTGACAAAACAATAATTTCAACTCATGTATAAATTCAGTGGTAGAATGTTCATTACAATCAAGTTTTTATTCTACCCAAGACACACTCGTCAGGGGTAGCACCACATACGAATTTTTATTTAAAAATAGTGACTCCTACGCCTACTCGCCACCGGAGGCAGTCTCCGTGCTCTCGGAACCACGGGTGCGCGGCTCCGAAGGGACGGTGGGGTCGAGAAAGTTCTCGATGATAGGATCGGAGACGAGGCCGGGGCGTGGTGCAGGGATGCTGGCGGTAGATGGTCCGGCGGTGGAGGGGTGAGGTGGGATCCGCTTGGGGCGAGGGACGGGCTCGCGGATGGGCTTCCTCTTCCTTGGAAGGAGAGGGACCATCTCAGCGATGTCCTTCTGCAGCTGCATGATCTTGCGCTGCAGCTCGCCGTTCTGCTGGATCAAGTTCTTCATTTCTCCACGAAGAAACTCGACCGCCTCATGGTGCTCGTCGGCGTCGAGCACCGCCTCAGTATGGAGATCATCCATAGCCTGTAGAAGACGTGACTGCCGGGCCATGGCTGGATCACGCACGGAGTGAACTCCGTGGTAGATACTGCGGTGGGCGCCGGGAGTACGCTTCGGCACAAGCCGGAAGGATGTGTTCTGAAGACGATCGTCGTAGATCATCCTCAGCTCCATGAGGGCCTGGAGGGCGACTCGTTGGCACGCGACGTCGAAGGTCGGGCCTCCAAGTGCCGTAGTGTAGGGTGGCAGATGCTCTCCGGAGCCGTGGACGGTGAGGGAGACGTCGCAAGGCCCGGCGAATTCTTCCAAGTAGATCCCTTGGAATTCGGGTTCGAAGAGGAACCCGAGGAATGTGAGCATCATCCGGAGTTCCCTGACGAAGCCCTCAAAGTGTCGGCAGAAGCTTTGAACCCGGTAGACTGGCATCTACAAAACAGCAAGTTGAATAAAAGTGAGGAGAGGAACAAAATTTGTAAATTAGATTCTCGAGAAATAATTTCCTATGGTCCGTGGCTAGGCGGGTCTGTTTGGCTTCCTACAGTCGAGTCGGCTCTGATACCATCTTGTCACGCCCCGATTTATCAAATCGAGACATTATTGAATTTCATAAGAAAAACAATAATCCAAGAGGTTCATCATGCGACATACGTACATCATACAGTATTCATGGCACGCAGACCATAATTATTACATCATTGTCTTTAGTAAAAGCAGCAAATAAAATATTTTAGAAAACGGCATGACGAACTCCTTCTTCAGGATCTTTCTTCTCGACTGGGTCGCTACTCCAGACCGTCTTCATAGTAGGTATCCTCTGTGGGGTCCAACGGGTATGAGTACAAAAAGTACTCAACAAGCCACCGCAAATGCAAATAATAATGCAAGGTAATAAACAAGGAAAGGTAATGGCTCAAAGTGCGGAAAAGTACATTTACAGTTATTGCATTTAATGTAATCACATTTTAATTATGCGGAAAAGTAGACATGAACATCAACAACATCCACTAACTCGAGGAGTACGTTTTACCTCCTCGCACAACAGTCCTTACATGACAATTCAACATGCACATACATTTTCAAAGTAGACTAACTGTGGGATGTCACGCAACCCGCCCTTGACCGTGGGCTCGGCTTTTCGAAAAGATTTATGACTCTGATCAGAGGTGTACTACTGTACCCACAAGGCACGCACTCATCTCAACGAGATGACCCATTTCACGGGAACTCGTGCCAAAACCTCAATATGAGATGTTCCAAGCGATAACCACCCGCTCTAGGTTTCGCCGGCGCGCCGGGCCGCATCCCGGCTAACGTCGCACCCCCTTTTGCGCCACATTGGTACAAGTCACCCGCAGGTGCAACTTGACCCATCTCCAATTGGTGGCCTCGGTTTGGAACAACCCATACCTTAGTTAGGACTTACCCACTAGACTTGTGGTTAGTACGGAAGTGTATTGCAACGGATCCCTCAGACCGGTCCTTATAGTACCCCGGGTGCTACCGACCAATGCCCTAGCTTGCACCCGGAACCCACCATGCATTCACTCACAACCATAACTCCAACACCGACAGAATTCCATAGATAAGAAACCATGGGGATCATATAGTAGAACCAAGTACTACGACTCATTTTTATCCTATAGCGATCGTGTCGATACATTGGACACTAGCTAATAACATATATCATATGGTGACAAGGAGTTTAGGCTAGAGAGCATGGCTTGGGTTGCACATCAAGGTCGGGGGATCCTAAATAAATATATTGTAAGGGTTCATTTGACTAATGCATATATAACCTATGTGTTTTAACGATAGTTTAATCAAACATGGGTTCAATATGCTCAAAAGATTGGTTTGGTGACTTGCCTTGTTCAGCGAATGGGGAGGGAGGAACTTCCGGGAAGTATTCCGGCTCCTCGACGGCGTCGTAGTCTTTTCAATAATAATAAAGTAAAATAAATACAACATTCGATATAAACAACGTAAAATCACACAACAAGCATATGGGTTTAAGTTGGTTTGACCTTAAAGAAAATCAGTTGTTAAGGTTCTGAATTTTATTTCATAAATAATTTAAAATGAATCAAAATGAATTATTGTTTTTCCTAAAAAGGGGTTTTAAGTGTGAATAATACTACATTAAGTTTTCTAATCAATTTAATATGAATGATTCAGAGAAAACTCAGTGGTCCTAGTGTTTAAACAGAAGGGAACAATTATATAAATTTTCTGGAGTTTAAATATTTAAATTTGCAATTTAATCCTAAGGGCATTTGAATACTTATTTAAATAAACATGAAAATGTCAAAGTAAACCTACTGTTTTTATTGCATAAACATGTAGAGAATAATTTTATGAATTTTCTGAAATTGGAATGGTAATTTTTAGAGTTCAAATGCATTAGATATGAATTTTACAAGTTTAAAAGCATTTCTGGAATTTATTTTCAAATTTTAAACCTCCCGGGTCCACGGTGAGCCAGGCCCACGGTGAACCCGCGCACTGTGCGCGTGCGCCGGGTTGATCTGAACCGTTGGATCCAGATCCAACGCGCGAGAGCGAGGCGGGAGGGTTAAGTTGGCGTGGACGGCCAGGATTAAAACGCTGAACCGGTACGCGATGGACGACCCAGATGCGATGCGGGATTTTAAAACTAACGGACGGCCGAGATTATAACGTACCCCTTCGCCGAGATCTAACGGATCAGATTAAACCGCACGCGGGGATTAATCGTCGCCGTCGGATCCAGATCGCACGGTCGTGCGCGAATCCGACACGGCACGGGTACTCGACCCGTGCCGGTCGTCTTCTCCGACGACGGCGAGCGGGCCAGCGGCCACGGCGAGCGACGGCGGGCGGGTCTAAGGCCTAAAATGGAAAGAGGGGTTCACGAGGATCACGGGGGTACCCTTGCGGCGGCGAGCGGTCGACGGAGTGAGGCCGGCGACGAGCGGAGGCGGTGGAGGCGTTCGGGTCCTTGGCGGCGACGGCGATCCGGCGAGGTTCGTCGTCGACGGAGCGGTGGCCGAGGTTGGTGAGGTCCTGGTGATCACGTTGGTGGCGGAGGCGAGGGCCGGGGTGGTCCGAGGCGACGGCGAGGGGCGGCCGGAGACGAAACAGAGGGAGTGCTCTAAACGGCGAAGTGCGGGCGCTCTGCTTGGTTTGAGTGCGAATGGAGGCGTGGACCGAACGCGGTGGAGGGCAAGGGATTAAATAGAGGTACCGGCGGGGGCAGGGAGGGCGAAATTGACGGTGGCCGCGGTTAATTGCGCTTTGACGCCGGCGAGCTCGGGTTGAACGCGGTTCATCGAACCTGGACGTGAATCGGGCGGGATTAATAGGGGGAAACGGCCGGCGTGGTGAGGGGATTTCAATGCACGCGTCGGATTAAAGGGAGGGGGCCGGCGAGGGCGGATCCTAGGCGGAGTTAGGGCTTCGGCCGGCGAGGGGGGGTTTGGGGGCGGATCCCGCGGGGAAGACGGGTCTGACAGGTGGGCCAAGGTGGTCAGCGGGTACGAGCGCGCGAGAGAGGAGACTGACGGGTGGGGTCGGGCTCGGGCGCGAGGGGAGAAAGTTGGCGCCGACAGGTGGGGCCAAGGCGTCGGGTGCGCGCGTGAGAGGAGAGGGGCTCACTGACGGGTGGGCTCCACTGGTCAGAAGGCGCGCGCGGGTGGGAGTGGGCTGGGCCGGCCGGGAGAGAGGGAGGGGAGGGGAAACGGCCCAGTACTGTTTCTAAGTATTTCTGAATAAAAATAATTACAGAAAATAGTTTAAACCTTTTGGGGCATTTCCAAAGTGAGTAAAAATTTGTAAAAATTCTCAAAATTGTCTCTTGGCCTTAGGATCATATACAAAAAGTTTCACCTCCTAATTTGATCATCTACTCTATGTTGTAGTTCAAAAGGGTATAAAAGGGAATTAAAAGTATTTTCAGAAATAATAATTCCAAGAAATTGAATTTAATAATATATTTATTGTTTTGAAAATTTGGGGTGTTACAATTATCTTCCTATCATGCTGTCCACATCCACCATCAACTGGATGGCCTTGTTCCCGGAGAACTCCATCAACTCCTAGGATGACTTATGTGAGATATCCATCGCCAACTACCGAGGAACTTGGCAAAGGCCTGCCTCCAAGCATGACCTATGTTAAATTCACCAAAGAGAAGGAGAATCCCTGAGGAAGTACATATGTTGTTTCGCCAAGAAGCGCAATGTCGTTGCCAGCATCTACATCGCCGACGTGATAACCACCTTCCAAGATGGCTTGTGGAAGCTGCCAGAACTGTTTCGCCACTTGGTCATGTATGAGCCGAACAATCCCAACCATATGATCACCATCGACAAAAAATTCGCCAGTGCCAAAGACGCTGAACATAAACAAATGTTTCCGAGTTCGTGCAACTTCGACATGGACAACAACAAGAAGAAAGGGCGTCATTGATCACCCGTGCCACACCGATCGCCCGCCTTCAGAGACTGTGATGACCTTGAGCATTCTCGGCTCAAGGGAAACAAGAGAAAAGGAAAATAAGTCATGATCGTAGACCAAAACACCTGGCCGCGAAGCTGAGATGATTCGGTATTACAAGAACTGCTGGATAAGCCATGCATTATCCATCTTAATAACAATCATACTATTCGACGTTGCTTTCAGCTATAGAACCAAACGTTGAAAGAGGCAGGAGGAGCTCACCGACCAGATAAACGTTGGTGGGACAACAAGGAGAGAAAGCCTAGCGATGATAAAAGGAAGGGCGACACTCCCTCGGTGGGGAATGATT
Source organism: Zizania palustris (assembly GCA_019279435.1). Classification (NCBI taxonomy): domain Eukaryota; kingdom Viridiplantae; phylum Streptophyta; class Magnoliopsida; order Poales; family Poaceae; genus Zizania; species Zizania palustris. The sequence goes on along the minus strand of JAAALK010000079.1, from coordinate 76,276,869 downwards.
TTCAAGAACCCGCGAGAACAATCTCCATGATATTCGGGAGAGCCATAGACTCGGAGTCCAAACGCCAACAAAAGCTGATGTCCCGTCGTGTCAATGATAGCAACACCGAGGTGACCGAACACCTCAGGTGGTCGGAGATCCCCATCACTTTGATTGTCGAGACTAGTGGACGGACCTCCCCAAGCCTGGGTGTTTCACGTTGGTCGTCGACCCTGTTATCCTTAAGATCCACCTTAAAAGGGTGTTGGTTGACAGTGGAAGTGGCCTCGACGTTCTATTCAAAGGGATGTTAACGGCACTCGGCATCGACCCCTCGGCGCTCCAAAAGACGTACACTCCCTTCTACGGGATCGTCCTGGGAAAGGCCTTCACCCCCCTCGAAACGGTCACCATGCCGTTGATGTTCGACGCTCAGGACAACTACAGAAACAAGCACATCAAGTTCTACATCGCTGAATTCGAGACCACGTACCACGCCGTCTTGGGGAGACCATCACTTGCCAAGTTCACGACGGTTCCCCATTATGCCTACCTGGTCCTCAAGATTCCGGGACCAGGTGGAGCCTTCTCCGTAAAAAGAGACGTTGCCACTCCAAAGAAGTGATTTTCGTATTTTTAATATCTGAACTCACTTTCAATGAATCAGGTGGTACTATGTGTCAGACTTAGAAATATCATCATAAATAATTTGTGAATTCAATGTAGTATAATTCATGTTGAGTGTTGAGATTTTTAACATTGGGTGACCATTTTGCATCGGTGTGAACTTTGATGTATTTAGATAGAGCCGATTATAGTGAGATTCTGAGGGTTTGTTGGGTACAACTCCAACTCTAAGATCCGGGCTAAATTTGGTGTTTATATAATATAATGAAATAATTTAAATTTTTATTTTTTATTATAAAATAAAACTAAATTATTTAACTAAATACCCTTAATCAATCCAGCTCTAGCTCTAAGATTAAAAATCCTTTAGCTAGACTATACCTACTCTAAAAAATCTTAAAGCTGGAACTATCCAGCCCTAAGCTTCATACAGTGAGAAACTGAGAACTGCCCAGGGTGCATAGGATCACATATAAATTTTTGGTGAGGGATAGGAGAATGGTGTTAGCAAAATGGAAAAATTGGATCCATGCCATTATAATTTGACATTACAATTCACGCATTTAGATTGATGTCATTATAAATTCAGAAAACTCTGAATTATACCATTACAAATTTAAAGAATTCTGAAATATGCCATTACAATTTTAGAGAAATCTGAAATATACCGTTAGATTTTGCAAGAGCTGCAATTTCAAAATGACATATATCTAAATAGGTGAATTATAGTGACAAAGTTCTAAAGAACGGTAATTATAATGACATATATAAAAAAAACCTAGAAAAATCGGCCACACTGATTTGAGGTGAGGCGGCGAGCTAGCTGGTTCAGGTGCCTGGGCACGGCGACGCCGAGCCCGCCCTTCTGCCAACACCTTTCCCCTCCCGCTCCTCTCCTGCAATCTCCCCGCTCTATTTTTCTTCCGCAGGCCGCATACAGAGCTAGGGTTTGCTCGGAAGTCGGATCCGCCGCCAACCACCGCCGCTTGCTGTCGCTACGCCTAGGCCCAGCACGCCGTGCGCCCGCGCGCCAGTGCACTCGGAATTCAACCTCCGTGCCTCGAAGATCGGCCTGGGGATCCACCATACGTCGCAGAAGAGCTCACCCGCCTCGCCAAACGTATGTCCTGCTCCCTACCCCTCTCGTATCATCTCCTTTTTCGATTCTGTTGGTCTTGGTCTTGGTCTTGCTCGTGCTTGCGTCGTCGTCGATTAGTTCAGCCGATGGATTCGCTTCGTGCTCGATGGAGTGGTAGCCTGGGAAGTTGCCAATGAGCTACAATTTTGCACTGCTGCTAACGGCGATTGCTAGCTGTTTTGTGCTTGCTGTTGCTGTAGGACTTGTTAGATGTGTTGACTATATGGCCATATGCATGTTTCTGGTTCAGTGATATTTGGATTAAATCTCATGAGTTATTTTGCTTGATCTTCCAGTGCCATGTCTGCCCATGCAATTAGGGTGTGGAATATCATGTTTTATCAATTATTTGCTATTGATTTGTTCCAAATGATAGCACATTAATACTGTTATACATCATACATGATACATGGCACTATTCTTTATGTTGGTGTGCTCAAACTTTGCTAAAACTTGTGTTTTGATTGCTGTTTCTATTTTATATCGCTGACCTGCTGATGACCTGCTGGAGTAGACTAATACATAGGTGCCCGGGCAACGTGGCAATGCCTGACTAGCGCCTACTTGAACACTGCAGGAGATATGTTTTGTTATGTCTGTTAAAGCATTTTTTAGCTTTCCATACAAATCGTAATGGCTATTAGTGTGCCATTTGCTAGGATGATGTAATCTTGCGGATGATAAGACATCATATACCATGATAGGATATTGAAAACAAAAACACCATAAAGCTGATCATCAATGGATATACATCCATATCCATTGCCATATCCCTATATTCATTCAGGAATTCTGCATACTGAATGCCAATATCCAAGCTATGCATAAGGTTTTCTCCGATCTAGATGCTTCTTGCTCTGTTCTATTTTGATTTACATATTGCACTCTTCAACCAAGAAAAAAACTATCTCAGCATATTTCCCTTGGTAATTTAAATATGATTCATGCTCTATTCTAAAATTTATCTTAATATTGAAATTTAACCTAGGAGATATGGATTCTGGAACTTCAGCCTAGTGCAGTTAGATTTTTATACCTGTTTCCAAGTGTATCAGGATTTCACCCTGACCCTGCGTTTAGATTCTACCTCATCAAAACCATCATTACATCATGTTTCTCCATTGCAGCACTGTTATTGCTTTTTTGTGTGGTTCATCATTCTTTATTTGTGCACAAGTTTTCTTTGTGTGTGGTAAGTATGTTTTGGCATACTGCTGGTGCCTCTGTATTAAAGGTGCAGAAGATAACACTAGAATTTGAAACTACAAAGATTTGTGAAGTGCCCTCATGCACAATTCTGCATACTGTGTAGATTCATGTATTCTTCTTACATGATTCCCTTACATTTTCAAATCAAATGACATTATTTTGTAGTTTAATAATGGATCCCAAAATGAAGCAGCTTCAAGAAGCTCTTGTTGACATCGAAACTGATGCAGAGCAACTTCTTCTGGCAAGACATCAGGTTTGTATGAGTTGCTGATTTCCTTGTTTCTTGTTAATGTGTTAAGCAGATTGTGATATTGATATTTTTCTTCTGTGATCCAGTTAGTGGAAAATGATAGGTTGAGGAATGCTAACAGGGAAGCCCTGACAGCCCTCCGAAAAAGAGCCAGGACGACCAAAACTAGTGTGCCATCTCCCTTTGAAGTCATAATGAAAGAGATGGAAGGTACCTCTGGCAGGCAACCGGTAAAGGAAATATGCCCGACATGTGGAAATCACGATCCGAAAGAAGATACCTGGCTAATGTTTCCAGGATCAGATATCTTTGCTTGTGTTCCATTTCATGTGGCACACACTGTTGTAGATAAAGGTATCCTCTTGATCTAAACAATTTGGTAGTTCAACATGTTTCAATTATTCTGTACTATCGAGGCAGGTTCAATAGATATATGGAAGAAGGCCTCTACTATCCATTTTAAAGTGCAGTGAGGATTGTTCTTTCAAATATAAGTGGGGGTTTATCAGCTAGTAGCTTTAGTTTATTTGTTCTTTTTGTCAAATTACTTGTATTTTCCAATAAATCAATAGTACATCTCAAGCAGAACAAGCTGTGTGCAGATGAGACTCCCAAACCATAAGATGTAAAGTATCAATCTGGGCCCCTGCCAGTTTGTAGCTGAGTAGCTCACATTCTTCTGGGTACCTTTTTTCGCATGAAACTGTTACTAAAAGGGCTATACAAGGGTTGACCAAATCAATTACAGTTCTTTCCTTTTATGTACACCAACTTTATCTCTTTATGATCATGTGAACCCTTTATATATTCCCTTAACCGTTGCTAAACTTACAACAACAATTTGTGTGTGTTTACCAGGTCCTTGAGACAGCACTAACAGCTTTGTTTTGACGATGGTACAGATCAAGAGCGATTAGACTATGACACCAAGAAGCTACAAAGCTTTGTGAAGGAGAAATCGTTTGTGATATCGGAGAAAGGTGCCCTTGCTGACAGAATCAGCCCCGGCATCGTGAAATCCCTAGTCAGCCTTACAGATAAACCCAAGTAGGCACAGGAGATTAAGGGATCGGTCGATCGGAGCATGTTTGCATCGGAAGCATCCGTTGTGCTACAACTGCAATGTTTTTCCATGCAACATGTGGGTCAATTTTGCTGTTCTGTGGGTGGCTGCTCATGCCTGTGACATTAGCTAGGTTACTGTTGATGAGTAGCAGCCAGCCTCTAATCCTTATTATTATGGATTATATGATTTTAGGGTTGTGATCCTGGACCTTCTATCATCGACCCCATGACAGTAATTAACTATATATATGCTCAAATTTAAACTAAAATCTTGATCCATGCGTATGGAATGAGTCAAAATTTTGGCTTGCCAAACAGACCTAAAGGAAAAGTCTGTATGTACTACACGGGTTGGTATGTGGCCAAACAGTTTTAAAAACTTGCGAAAAAAATAGAAATGTGCTGACTTTGGTCATTTCTATGGATCCAGACATTTCTTGGCATCTGATTCTTCTTGCACACGGTTGTAGCCTATCACTCAGAGAGAGATTTGATAATCTGTAATCGCTAAAAAGTGGTTTTATATTTTTGTCATTCTAATTCATATTCATTGATCTAAATTGTCCTGCACATCATTGTCTTGAGTGACAATAACTGAGAGCTCTTTTCAAATGGGCAGTTGGAGGAAGCCATTGTTTGAGTTCAAGTCAAGTTTATTAGGGCTATGTATGATGGTTTTTATGGTTTTTTAAATATTTATTGTGCTGTCAAATGAGCAGTTGGAGGAAGCCATTGTTTGGGTTCAAGTAAGATTATTAGGGCCCTCCTAATCTTCCATGTATGATGGTTTTTTAAATATTTATTGTACTGTCACATAGAAAAAATGTGATGTGATAAGTTATTTAATGAGGAAAGATATTAGAATATGAAGAAATCATATCTTAAGTAAGACAACATGTCTTCATTATATTGAGCCATGGATGAAAGTGATTGGATGAGAGGAGGAGAGAAAAAAAATACTAGTATAAAAAATTTATTATAGATTTTTACTAAGAAACTAGGGTTAAGAACATAGTTTCTATCTTGCTGACATGGCAAAATAAGACCTCATCTAATAAACTATGAGTTGAGATTGCCCTTAATTATACTTCTATAGTTAGCTCTTTTCTAAGTATTTGGTCAGCCTTGTTATACCAGTCAGACAATCAAATAAAAAATTGTGGGTACAAATGTACCACTCAAAAAAACTAACTACTCTCTTCATGTTTTAGCCATGTAAGCATCCTCTAATTCTTTTTTCTTTCCAAAGAGTAGCAACAACCCTTTTTTTCTCTTATTTCCTTCTATAAAATATTTTCCTCTTCTTAGAAATCGAATACGAGCGATTGATTCATATAGGCTTTTAATCGAAAGAGTTTACTCATATTCCATACCTTCCAAAATCAGAGTCCAATATTTTGTGCCCCTCACAACCTAAGTCCATATCAATTTATTTTCACGCACTTCTATATTTTGCTCTAGCTTAGACTTGGCGCGGAATGCTTCGCTTCTTTATTTTGCCAATCGGCAGGCTAAGAAGGAAGGATTCAACTATCTGCTTATTCTCTTTCTTTGTCAGAATTCATGGATCTACCCTAAAATAAACAAGAGATGTTTACGTGCTATTTATTGTGTGATGCTTCTCGCTCCTTCCACATCACCAGTCTCTTCAAGAAGTCCATAACCTACCATTGAAAGAGGGCAGAGTATCATGCATGAATGAATATAAAATTACTCTTATGAAAAAACCAATCCATTCTTCCATTTTTTACTGTTCAGTTACTGTGCTAATAAGCAGGGGTGATGCTCCTTTGTGAACAATAGTGCAAATGCACCCACTAAAAACAAATTTTAGTTATTACTTTTATGTTTCAACCTATCCTCTAATAAGTCTGCACTCTCATCTGTTTTGCTCTATCTTCACCACTATCGATGGTATGTTTGTTTCAGCTACTTTTAGAATATAAAGCTGAAACCGAAACAAATAATTTAAATAATTTAGTTTCTAGATCTAGATTGTTAGAATAAGGGTGCATTTGGCACTTTTGCAGGGTTTCAGCTCCAGTTTATTTGTCATGTAGAAAAGGAGTCAAGTCGAATACTTTTCTTGAGGAATGGATCCCACCGAGAACACTTTAGAAAAATGAATTGGAGTGGTAGAGTATGATCTAACCAGAAAAAACCCTTAGTCGAAGCCCGAGGGTACAGTTTCATGACGTCGTTTGTGCACTCAGCAACAAGTCGCCAGTCCTGAAGAGCAGATTGAAACAGACACGTCAGGAACTGTGTTCTTAAAAAAACGGTGCATTCTACTGTTACTTACTGTTAATATTGTTTTTTTAATAGATTAATCATAACGGTCAATTTTAAATGATAGTTTGCCGCTATAAAAGATGAATTGGCGGAATGAAAGATGCCAAGATGTCTGGAATTATCTCAAAACCATAGTGTTTTCATTTAGCGGTGAGATATTTTAGTAGTCCGTGCTTCAAATTAAATTGTATTTTAGTTGTTCTCAACCTTCACGCCGTCGATTGCGTCCGTCTTGTCGACGAGCAACCTGAAAACCTGCATTGCATCACACGCTGAGTTGGAGGAGCTCAAAAATACGGAGTTGCTCTCTCTCTCTCTACCTCGTTGATCATCGGCAAGAATTCAGGAGCAGCCTGGAAGATCTTCTCCTCCTTACCCTAAAACAACAGTCGAAAAAAGATCCATCCATCCATCCATCCATCCAATTCAGATTAAAAAAAACAAATTTTGACGAAGATTGGCTGAACTGTTCACAGATCCCAACCAACACCTGCATTTTGTTTGAGCTGACGGGGCTCCAATGTTCAGGAACAGAGTCACGCTCCCCAACTGGACCCAATGTCCATTCCATGGCTACCAGCATACCACAGTTCTGTTAGTTTAACAAATCAAACACCTAAAAAAAATTGGTACAAAGGAGTACAGTTAACAACTTATTCAAGCGGTCATTCCATGCATCGATACAACAATTTACGTCGAAATCTCGCAAGCAATTAACATTTAACATATGCACCTTATTATCACGAGACCTCCCACTGATGATGGCAGTAGGGAGACGCAGGGCAGCATTCCTCACCACCTCACGCATCTGCGTGCATCGAATCCGTGATATCACACAGAAAGTTGAGTCAACATGCAACAAAACCTGGCAAGATCGAGAGTCAGAAAGTCTGAAACTATACCTGGTCTGACATGACAGCGTTGTCAGGTTCATCGACAATTGGCGAGAGGGTGCTGTCGTAGTCCAAGAACAGCGCTATCTTCTTGCCTTTGCCACAGGCGACAATTTGGTCGAAGGCATTTAGAGCTGAAGGGTACTTCTTCTGCGATTGCAACAGCAACAAGAAGAAGAAGATCAGCACTGCCACCATGCATGGAGGACTCACTAGCTACTCAGTGAGGTAGCTAGCATCAGTAGACTACTAAACTCACCGTCCAAGCTCGGTAGATCGGGTCAGACGATGAGCCAGATGATGAGCCATTGGCAGCGTGTAAGGGCATCAGCTTTAGAGGTAACACCGGCTGCTTCGTCTTCTCCTCCGGTGACTGACGATCGTCTTGCAGTCCTGCTGGCAGCTTCTGCCATTAGCATAGGATCCCATACAGATCTTCTCTTGTCAAGAAACCACCTTTCATCAGTATAGTGCAAGATAAATTAAAGCATCCATGCGATGAGATGTGTAGTTTTCTCTCTACTACATCATATAGTGCAAAAGAAAATGAAACGGGGGTCATGCATACATGCATGGTTCAAGAAGCACCTGAACCTAGCTAGCTTCTCCTCGTGATCACAACACAAATGGCAGGTTTTTCTTGCTTACATGTGCGTCACCTAGATTGAAAAGTGCTAGTGACTTGCAGTTGCAGACCGCAGAGGAATCTGAAGAAGGAAGTAATAACTTGCGTGGTTGCAAGTCAAGGAGGCTCACGCTAGCTACCTCCGGGACTACTGAAATGGATGGCTTCAAGTCAAAAACAACAAATGAGACAAAGTCTTGAGGGCAACGGTAGCATGCTTGTTAGGTTTGTATTTTCATCTTGCTCACAAAATAGGACTGTTAGTTAATTAAGATCTCAGTGGAGGAGAGGGAGACGAGTCCCTCTCCTCCCCTTTTGACTCGGACTCAGCCTAACTACTCCCCTATTCTTCAGGCGCCCTGATCGGGGGCGCCCCAACTGATCTAGTTGAGGAGTCCCTACCGCGCAGTGCCATATAAATAGGGGAGAGGTTTTCAACGCTGAGGTTGATGCTCACGTGACAAAAACTCTCCCAACACCCCTAAGATAGCCGATCTGCTAAGGCGCTGCAGCGATGGGAAGCCTCCCTCGCCTCCACACCTACTGCGCCGGACCTCGACGCCAAGGACTTCGACATGGCATCCTCCTCATCCCGGAGCACATTGAAAGGTACACATCTAAGTCTCTCCCTGCAAGTCCTATCCCTAGATGATCCCTAAGAACCCTAAGTAGATTAAGTCTATCATTGATATCAGAGCATTGGTTTGTTCTAGGGTAGGCTAGTTAGGGTTAGGGTGGCATCGGGCTCCCTTGAGCCGACGCCACCACCGCTAAGAACCCCCCTAAGCCCTCTGTAAGCCCTCAAGTTCGCCCACACTCAGAACCGATCCCCTCTGTGCAAACCCCTAAGAACAAGCTTCGGTTTCAACCGAATAACTCAAAGAAATCAGAACAAAAAAAGGGGGGAGAGAGGAATCCGAAGGATTAGGAGAGGGGCCAGGGGTAAACTGGGCTCCTCATCGCCCGGTCCGCCAAGCCGTCGCCCAGGAAGATGACACGAGCGCCGCCGCTCCCCGGCGGTCACCATCTTCAATGGCTCGGGTGAGCATGTAGCACCGCCGCCGGCTACCTCGGCGAACCCTCGCTCACCCTCGGGTGAGCGGAAGGATCCAGCGAGGAGGCCAGCGGGCGGCGCTTCGTCGTCGCTGCTCCGTCGCCGCCGCGCGCAATCCTCCCCGCCGCTCGGCTCCCGCTTGCGCTCGCGGTGAAAATGAGGGCTAGGGTTTGAGGGGCACGTGCAACGGGTTTTTGTGCGGGCGATCTTAGTGCATGGCCGTTGATCTCAGATCAACGGACAGGATTAACCGGACCGACAAACAGCCCAAGCGGGGGAGCTCTTTCGCAGCCCAGGCCCAGGTTGCGGCCTGGGTGCGTGGGCGCGTGCGCCGGGAGTGTTGGGTCGGGCCTAATTTCGCTTTTGGGCTGAAATTTTAGTACAGTGCGGGCTGAAATAAATTTCTGATTTTTCCTGATTTTCAGAATTGTTTTTTCCATTTAAGTATTATCTGGAAATTCAGAAAAATGCCCAAAATTAAGAAAAATATTATTTAGTACGGGTAAATTTTTTTATACATTCAGTAATTTCATTATGAATTTTTCAGCAATTTTAAGTACTTTTATGATATTTTCTTTATTGAATTTAGTCTAAGGACTATATTTAATTGAGAAATATTTGTTTGGATTTATGATTAAGTTTAATTCAGAATTTTATTACTGTTTTAAGTAGTGTATCACTTAAAATTAAGTCTTCCATTGCATACACTGTTTAAAATTAGTACCATGCTGTAAATTGAGAATTTTATTACTGATTAAGCAGTATATTAATTAGTTTTAAGTCTTCCGTTGTGCATACACTGTTTTAAGATTAGTACCATATTCATTCTGTGAATTAAGTAGCATTTATTCTGTCAATTAAATTTGAACCAACGTATTAATTTAATTTGGCATTATAAATGTTATATTTTGTTAACATAGTGATTTATCTCCTGACCAACGTTGGTGATGAAATTACTATGGTTCAGTTTAATTGATTCTAATTCTGCCCAACAGTGATTTAGAATTAATTACAAATCTAAGTATGTCACATGTTAATTTTGACCAACGTTAAATTTTCATGTGCAATATTTATGCCTGCAATATAATGTCCTTCAAATTGTTCCTTAAAGACAGTAAGTCTTGCAAGCTCTCTATCATTGAGCCAATGGTAAGAACTATGGTTCATGGAGAGAACACATTGAGATAGCGCTTGCGCTAAGGGACATTGATCTTGCACCGACGCATGATTGTCCCACTAAGCCTATGGAGCCAGTGATCTATGACGATGAGAGCCGAAAGGTTTTCACCGTAAGGTCACAAGAGTTCATAACTTTAAGAATTAAGTACGACTTAGAGCGTATTAAGTGGAATCAGTCGAACCAAAAATGCTTAAAGATAATTAAGAGGTTCATTTTGGACAAAGTTAGGGGTTCTATTCTACCTTTCGATACTGCAAAACAGTCTCAGTAAGGTGGAAAGTCAGTTCATAGGACCCCACCATGCGTATGTTGGTACGCTTATTAAGAAACTCATCACTGCTAAATACTACGGTAGAGGAGTTAGAGAGCACATACTGAGGATGATTCATAGGGCTTCCCTACTGAATCAACTAGATATGGGGATCTCTGATGGTTTCCTTATCAATTTGATTTTGATGTCTCTACTTAACGACTTTAAGCATTTTGTGGTCAACTACAATTTCCAGCCTGAAAACTGGAGTTTAGACATGCTGATTTCGAATTATGTATAAGAATTAAGAAAGCACACGATGATTTAGGTCATAATGTGCAACATAAATAAAGGGGAAGAAGCATTATGAGACCCGTTCTAATGATGCTAAGTACTCCTATTATAAGCTAATATAAAGGAACATAATGTCCTGAAGGATATATACAGACATTGTAAGGAGGAACACCACATGAAAGAATATGTGGAGTTTCCAAAATGGATGAACAAGAATGGTTTTTGCAATGGCAAGAACACTAAGCATAAGAGGAAAATAATTGACGACGTATTTTTTGAAATTTTGGCACTATCTGTTGGGCCATATTTCGAGGGGGAGGATTGAACATGAGTCAATTCTTCCACTTTAAGTTTTCATTAAGATAAATACGTCTAAGTGTAGGAATTGAAGTTTAATTGTTGTAGTAATTATTAAGTTTAACCTTGATGTAGTATTTTGTCTCCTGAACAACGTTGGTGATAAAGTTACTACGACTAAGTTCAATTGATTCTAATTCTGCCCAACGATGATTTAGAATTAATTGATTAAGATACTACGACTAAGTTTGATTAAGTTCACACAGACTTGTGTGATTTATTTCTTGTATTGTCTGTGGATAGGTTATAATTTATTCATAACATTTATAGATGATGATTCGCGTGATATTTGTCCAATTAAAGAGTGATCAGATCATAGCAATCGGATAATCAGATGCTCTGGATAAATTTAAGATGTTTTAAGGCTAAATCTTATATCAGCATGATCTAAAGATTAAAAGAGTAAGATCTGACCGTACTACGGTTGATGTACCCCGTATGACTAATTTCTTAGACCTTTTGCAAGGTTCTATAGAATATGGTATAGTAGCCTAGTATTTTATACCGGGTGGACCTCAGCACAATAGAGTGGCTAAAAGGTGTGATCGCACCTTAGTGGACATAGTAAGTAGTATGATAAGTTATTCCACTTTACCGATTAATTTATAGATGGAGGTATTAAAAACCACCATTTATATTCTTAATTAGGTCCCTAATAATTCGGTGCCTAAAACACCATAAGTATTATGTACTGAACGATAACCATTTTCTAAATTATTCTAGAATATGGAGATGTCGTCCTGCTGAGGCTCTATATTTTAACCCAAATATTAATAAGTTAAAGTCCTAAGACAGTAAGTTGTCAATTTTATTGACTGCAAAGATAAATCTAAGTGATATCATTTTTTAATGTCCTGCTAGACATGTTAAGTTTGTAGAAACGAGACATGCATTTTTTAGAAGATGCTTTAATCAGAGGGAGCACAATACTTAGAGAAATTAATCTTGAAGAGAAGTGGGTTAGTGAATCCACTCCTATGATTCAAGAGCAATTTTTCCATGTACCTGTGGTAGTGTCCTTTGTCCAACACTTGAGTTTGAACCTTCATTAGCGACATCTATTGTACAAAAGGCTCCTGTTATTCAGGAATCTGCATTTCTAGATGATGCTAACGAAGAAGTAAAGGAACAACTCTCTAACTTAGTAAATAATGTGCCAACTCAGATAAGAAGCAGATTAAATGAGACATTTTCGTATGTATTATTTAAGGATTCTTTAAGAATAATTAAGATATATTATGACTTAGAACTGCATCAGATTAATATAAAGACGACATTTTTAATAAGCTTTAAGTGAGAATGTCTATATGACACAACTAAGTATTTTGTCATAGAAATGAAATGAAATTTTAGAATGTCGTTTTATCTAAGTTCAATGGACTTAAATAAGTTTTAAGTAAGGGCACCTAAAATTTAATTAGACTATTAGAAAATTTTGGGTTTTAAGGAGAATGAAGAGGACAATTGCATTGATGCTAAGTTAAAGAATAGGAAATTTATTTTTTAGTTTTTTATGTGGATGACATTCTACTTGCAAGTAGTGATGTCAATCTACTATAAGATACTAAGAAATTCTTCTCCTCTCATTTGATATTAAGTATCTTGGAGAAATTTTCCTATGTGTTAGGATTAGATATTCTCTAAGATATCATTAAGGGGTATTAAGATTATTGCAGACGACATACTAGAAGATATACTAAGAAAGTATATAGTATGTGGGCGTATAAGCTATCGCCTGATCCGATAGTTAAGGGTGATAAGTTTGGGAACTTTTATTGTCCTAGGAACCATCAAGTGAATTTGGTTCTATGTGCTACTGCTGTCAGAAGCCAATGTATGCTCAATTATGTACTTGCCCTGACTAAGTTTATGCCGTCGGAATGCTTGGCAGATATCAGAAAATCCAGAAATAGATCACTGGATTAAATTAAGAAAGCCTTGAGATTTATATAAGGCACAACGACCTTGTTGGGGGAAATTACGGATTCCAGGCTCTAGCTTGTTAGGATCCGTAGAAGAGTCTAAGGACTTTAAAGAAAACAGATTTTCAGCCTCCGGGTGCGAAGTATCTGTAAAAGAGCTGAAGGTGGCCAACCTACGGATTCCAGGCTCCGGCTTGTTAGGATCCGTAGAAGAGTCTAAGGACTTTAAAGAAAACAGATTTTCAGCCTCCGGGTGCGAAGTATATGTAAAAGAGCCGAAGGTGGCCAACCTACGGATTCCAGGCTACGTCTTGTTAGGATCCGGACAAGAGTCAGCGAGCAAATTTTTAGTCTTCGAAAGCAAATGATAAGTACAAAGTTTGAAGCATGCGGATGTTCGGACAATCATTGTGCCTAGCGAACCCTTTTCTATGGTAAAGGCTCCGCCACCCACAAGGGGGGTCGGAAGGTACGAGTCACACAGCATACTTTCGAAGCATTTCACATTAAATCATTATAATTATACACATCAAGATAAATTTTTGTCTAAACCTAAATAAAAACAGAGACCCTTTCGGCCCCTAGAGCTACCCCTGCGGCTACTTTGCCCTTCGGAACTTGAAGCCGCCGAAGTCGTCCTTTTAGTCCGGGTACTTCTCTTTTTCTTCGAGGCTCGCAGTTTCCTCTGCTCCTCTTGAAGCTCAGCCCATGTTAGGAGCCTTTCGGAGTCAGCCTCCGCGAGGTCTTCAGCTCGGTACTCCGAGTCGGACCAGTCAATAGGTTCGGAAGACGAGGACCCCTCTGTCTTCTCTTCCTCTTTAATATAAGCTAAGACGTCCCTTCGAACCTCAAGGGTGATCTCCCCCTCGTCTCCACGAGGAACAGAAAAGCGGGAGCGGCGGTAAGGCCTCAAGCCCTCGAGGTTTGCCCACTCCTTTCGGAGCTCGTCGGTAATTTCCAGAAGTTTGAAGTGAGGGCTCGAAGGGCATGACAAAACCTAAAAAATAGCAGAACATCCAAGACAAGTTCCCGTTTATAACTTTTTCATTAATAAAAACAGGGTTTACAGGGCTTCATATACATAACAGTCCTAAGCGGCTAGACCTGCGGGTCGGTCGGCGGAGCAGGAACCGAAGGGGCTGGCGCAGCAGGAAGTGGTGGCCTTGTCTGCGCTTGCTTCTGCCGACGGGCCTCGTCAATCCAAGCCTTAGCTGCGGCCTTATGATCCGTCTTCCAGGTCGACCGGAAGGCCTCCCAGGCCAAAGCCACCTCCGAAGATGGCCGCAGCAAGTCGTCGTCCGCGAAGCCTCCAGGAGACGAGCCTTCGACTGATCCAAGGGGGATTCGAAGGGACTCAAGATGACGAAGAACCCCGATACCAGCACACTGTCCGGAGATTTCCCCGTACCGAATACTGGAGTTCTTCATCAACGATGAAGCAACTTGGATCCTCGTCAGCTTCCGGTCAAGGGGCTCGTGGGTTGCAGCAGAAGCCGAAGGGCACATGGTGCCAAAGTACTCCAGCGTACCCTGGAGGGCTTCCAAGGTACGGTCCGCGGTACTAGAATTCTTCTTCTCCGCTGCTTCCAAGCCTGCAGCAGTCGCGCCCACTTCGGCCACCCGGAGCATCAAAGAACTCTTGAGGGCCATCGCCTGGCTAAGAGCTCCCTGAAGTTCTACCAGCTGCGCACTTGAGGTAGCGGCATCTTGGCGGAGCCTTTCAACCTCCGCTCGGAGGACAACGCGCTCGGCCTCGACCTCCTGGGCAAACGAACGGAGGGCTCCGAGGGCTTCGTCCGACGCCGCCCTAGCCCTCCGTTCCTCGAAGACTTCTTCCTCCAGCCGGAGGGATCTCCCGGTGGAGTCGTTAAGAGACGTCTGGAGGGTAGTGACCTTCCGTTTAAGTCGATTAACTTCGACCTCGTTGGAAGTCACTGCCGCTCTAGCAAGAACAAATTGCTGCAAAAAGAACTAGTAAGTACTAAAGTATTTATAACTACTAATACGAAGTAGCTATGGTGTCTTTTCTATACTTGAAGGGCAGCCCTTTCGAGGGCCGTGTTGAGTGTCGAAGCCCTGGCCTCGCTCAAGACGGAGATCAACTCCGAATTGGCAATATCTTGGCTTCTCTCAGCAAGGGGCTCCATAAGTCCTCGAAGGCCACTCCGGTGCTCCAGGAACGGAGCCAGCAGAGGAAGCCAAGACAGAGCTTGAGCATCATCCGCTGCAGCTTCGTCCTCCGAATTGCCAACGGAGGGTGCGGCCTAGCCAGGAAGAAGGCCGAGGCTAGAAATACTCTTACCCCGCCCCGGCACGAACGAGGGCGAAGCAGGAGTACCCCGACCATCGGTAACCACCCCTTCGATCAGAACCGCAGTGGTGGAGGCAACCTCGGTGGTCGAGGTGGCCACTACAGGAGTGACCTCCGTCGCCAACTCCGTCCCAGCGAGCACGTCGTCTGCCCCGAAGGACACATTCTCCGCCGCCAAATTAGGAGCATCCAGAGGTTCGGAGGGATCCGCTCGGAGGACAGCCTCCGAAGATGCAGGGGCTTCGGACGCCGCCACAGCATCGACACCCGAAGAGGTACCTATTTCAATAACAAAATCAATAAGCATGTTTTCACAGACAGCAAGCAGGTATTGAGTATAAAAGGGAGGAGCTTCGAGAAAAACCTCCAGGAGCTTCGTGGGGGAGGATTGCTGGATCCTCCAGGGCTTTGTACATCTGGAGGATGTCGGTGAAGTCATCCCCCGAGGTCCTGCCCTCAACATTTTCCATCGGAGCCACGGCCTCCGCAGGGACCACCTCGGGTGCAGGCAAGTTGGGAGTAGGGGAATCCGACTCCACCTGAACGATGACGGGCGCAGCAGGAGCAGTAGGAGCCACGCTTACCACCTCCTCGACGGAGGTGGGAGGAGGGACTTCCCCTGTATCTTCGTCACCCAAGAGGTAGGCTTCAAAGACCGCTGCTAGTCTGACCGTCGAAGTCCTCTACCTCTTCGGAGGCCGAGCTTTGAGCACCCGGCGACGAGACAGACGAGGCGGGCGCCAACTCCGAAGGGTGCTTCACTACTTTCTTCCTCCGAAGCGGCTGTTTGCCGGCCTTTTTGGAGGGCTCGGCAGCGGCTTTCCTCTTACGGCCAACTGCTCCGATCGGAGCGAAGTCAGGAAAAGCCGGGGGCTCCATGCCGAGAGCCCTCCACACTCTGTTGGATCGCTCCCAGCTCCCCACCAGCTCCAACCTTCTCTGCCTCTCGGCCACCGAAGGGGCTCCGAGAACTCGTTCGGTGGCCCGAACTATGTCCTCCGGAGCCAATACCAGAGGCGCCACTGAAAGAAAAAGGTATGAGAATATAAGTATAATTGATTTCTTCGTTCAAATATGATGCAGCAAGGAGAAGGTTTAGCTAAGTTTCGGAGGTCCCCCTCCGAAGCTTGTGGGAACACAATCGGCCAGTTGGCTCCGAGGTGAGGGATCCGAAGAGCGACGAACTCCTCAGCCAAGTCGCGCATGCTCATACGACGAGCCACCGAGGTAAGCAACCCTAGCCTCGTCGAGAGCAGGCTAGGGTTCAGAGAGATATCCGCCTCCTTCCGGTACCAGATCTCCTGAAGAGGACCAGCGAGGGGGGAGTCCTCTCCGACTTCGGCATAAAACCACCGAAGTATCCAGTTGGTGTACCATCTGTCGTTTATAGCTTTGGCAGGAAAGCGGAGGGCGTGCTCCCTCCGCAGCTGGAAGTTGACGCTGCCGAAGGCTATCGTCACCTTGGAGTCCCCTGGCCCGTCTTGTGGCTTCGGTTGGCATATGGCTTCGTGGGTCGCGGCGAAGATTTCGAAGCGTCCTTCGCACCCCTCCGCCCGGAGCGCCCATTCGAAGATGGCCAATCGGGCGATGGCGTTTGGGGACAGTTGAGGCAGGGTGATATGGAACAAGTCCAACACCTCTGCCAAGAAGTCCACAGCCGGCAGCCCCAGGCCTGCTTCGAAGAATGCTTCGAAGACCACCACCTCTCCGCTCCTCGGCCTTGGAGTCGACTCTGTCCCGGGGACTCGGGTCCTCAACCCAGCGCCCAACCTTCCGTCCACCGCTTCTTCAATGGACTCGGCGGTGCTCAAGGATTGGCCGATGATGAAGCTTTGAGCAATCTTCTTCTTGGAGAGCGGACGGAGCGCCCGAGGATTCTTGGGCCAAGCACCGCTCGGAGCCCCCGCCATGGCCGCTGCTGCAGAAGCGGCCCAAGCCTGCCTCTGCGCCAAGGTGTTGGCCGCTGCAGGGGTGGTGTGGCTAGTTCTCGCCATCGCGCTCGAACGTTCAAGAGTTTGGAAGATTGGGGGAAAGGTGAATCACAGGTGATGAATGCGGTAAAAAATCTCGGTTAATCTCCGTCTTCCCCTTTTATAACCACGCGACCAGTACTACTCTTTGGTTGATTTCACATTGCAGGTTCTACTTCAGTCACCGACAAGTGGGTCCGGTAATTGGAACAGCGTATAACCGCTGTAAAAATCGACCGTTACCTTTTTTGCAGAAGGTAACGGCTACTTGCGCCGTAACGGTCACTTTGACGGCGCCCCACGACGTTCGCTCTCTAGAACCGTCTCCACGACGAGGGTACTCCGTAACCGTCTCCACGACGCTCACACTCTGAAACCGCTCCATTCCCAGGGAGTTTTCTCACTGTATCAAGAACTCGAAGACGAAGGTTCGAAAGTATTGGGTCCAAAATCCTGGGCTAAGTCACAGCATCTTCAAATCCTCTTTAAGCCTCAGAAATTAGAAATGTTCTTTTCGTATACTGCCTTCTTTCTAAAACAGGTTAACTACAGAAAGGCGTATTCGAGGGGCTACTGTTGGGGGAAATTACTCTATTTCCAAGACTTAAAGAGTAACCCTTCGTTGGCTGAGTGAGGATCCCGAAGGTGGCGGACTGCTGTTCGGAGCATACGTAGCCACGACCGGAGGGTGCCACGGTGCGAAGTCCTAGAGAACCCTCCGAAGGGAAGATGGAGGCCTCGAAGCAGAAGGACATGATTGATTGGATGTTCAGCTTATCCATCTACCTTGCAGCACTTTACCGTGTATAACCTTGTTTATAATACCGAATAGTTTCTACTATGTCGGTTGTAATTTAGGGGTAAATAGGTCTTTTCCTTATGCTTTTTCCCTATAAATACCCCCCATTGTACCTTGTAAAGGGGGATCCAGAACAAGTTGTTCATCCACACTCATTCGGACCACTTGAGCTATTATCCATTACGGAGGCTCAAGCTAGTCCTAAAGCACAAACTTCATGTTTGTCCATTCTTGATTACCAAGAACCTGTTGGCGTAACATTTGCGCCAACAGACCTCATGCTAATGTATGAAAGATTAGATAACCTAGTGATGGCGGGTTATTCAGATTAAGACTTTGCGGGATGTGTGGATACTAAGTAGTTCACATTAAGTTATATATTCACACTCGCAAAGGGAGTTGTGTCGTGGAAAAGCTTCAAACAAACTGTGACGACATCTTCCATATGTATGCCGAGTTTGTTGCATGCTATGAGGTCGCCGGACAGGCACTATGTTTTAATGAATTTATTCCGGTTTTAAGAGTGGTTGACAACATTGAAAAATCACTTAAGTTATAATGTGACAATGAGTCAACAATATAGTTCTATAACAACAAGTGTTTTGCTGCCAAACACATCTAAGTTAAGTGTTAAATTGTTGAGGAAAATCCAAGATCAAGTGATAAGTCTAGAGCATATAAGTGCCAAGCGAATGCTTGCGGATCCGCTCACAAAAGGCTTACCTCCCAGTATGTTCAGAGAACACTTAGTCGACATGGGTTTAAGGTAAGCCTATGATATATGGATTTATAAAGGACCAAAATAAGTTGAGAAACTATTTCAAAATAGAAATGTGCATTGTAGTTGTTGAGTCATATAGTACGTAACTGGCTATTATGATGCAGTATGCTCTATGCATTGATCTATAATGAAATAGATGCAATGTTAAGTTAAGTTAAAAACTAAGTTGAGATCTATGGGGAGAATGTTAGTTAATTAAGATCTCACGGAAGGAGAGGGAGACCGAGTCCCTCTTCTCCCCCTTTTGACTCGGACTCAGCCTAACTACTCCCCTATTCTTCAGGCGCCCTGATTGGGGGTGCCCCAACCGATCTGGTTGAGGGGCCCCTACCGTGCAGTGCCATACAAATAGGGGAGAGGTTTTCAATGCTAAGGTTGATGCTCACGCTCTCCCAACACCCCTATTTGTACAATGCTCAACAACACGTAATGGTTTTGAATTTCCATTGATCGAAGTAACACACCTGATGTATTTAACACCATTAATTTTCAGATAGATGAGTTGAAGAAGAATCTGATCTAAAATTTGGCATCAATCCAAACATGCATGCAAATACTAGTATATCAGATAGAGTCAACCTAGGACGAAACCAATTGCAGATATGTACTGATTGCGGGCAACCTATTTGTCTAACGGGCAATCTCAACTCTCCGATTAAAATATATTCTTACATATTTAATAGACTGCCACATAAAAAAAGATGATGTGACAAGCAATTTAATGAAAAAATATAATAAAGATTTTTTGCTAACATGACATTCAATTAATAAAGAAAAAGAAAGAAGTAGTGTCATCGCCATGACATGGTGCTAACCCGTTTCTAATATGGATGAAACGAAATGAAACACCTATTGAGAGCCAAATCGTTTCATCAGAGATAATGTATTTTATGAGAGCTAGTTGTATTTAATTATACTGGTTAGCCTAGAAAATAGTGAAATAAAACTCTCCACTGAGAAAGAGTATTTCATTCGGTTGTAAAGCTGATATAATATTCTAGAAAACAGTATCATAAAACCCACCACTATGAATAAGCTAAGATTATGGAATTGAAATGTTCACCTCGATCAAACGAGAGGCCATGGAGAGATCCAGCGGAGATGGCTGGAGGGAGGGACGTAGAAGGCGGGCATTAGAGCATCTCCAAAAGACTACCCAAACTATTCTCCAAGTTAAATTTTGGAAAGTTGGATTAAAAAATGGACTCCAAAAGACTCTCTAACCTAGCCATCTGAATGGCCAAATTCTACTCCCGGTGGCTAAATTTGGCCAGCCCACTCCGCTGGCTATCCTTGCCTTGTGCGGCGCCCTGCCTCCACTCCACGAGCAGCGACAGGAAAGCAAACAAAGAAAAGAAAGAAAGCGGAGGAAGGAGAAAAGAAAAGAAAAGAAAAGAAAAAATGTTTTTGCAAAAAATTTTAAATATGAATTTTTTATAATTTTGTAATTTGAGATTTCAAAATTAAGTAAAATATTTAAAAATATTTTGAGATTTTATAAAATTAGAATTTAAGATTTTGAAAAGAAATTAAATCTTTCAAAAGAAGAGAAAAATAATTTGAAAAAAAATTGAAAATTTGAAAATTTATAACTTCGGGATTTCCCAAGGTTAGAAATTGAGATTTCAAAAATAAATCAAATCTTTCGAAATATTTTGGAATTTTAAAAGTGAGGAGTAATTTTTTTAGAAAGTTGAAAATAGAGAGTCTGTTGGAGTGTATAGTAGATTTGGAGAGGAATTTTTTTGAAGAGTTGGCTAAATAAATAAATAGAGAGTTAAAAATAGAGAGGCTTTTGGAGATGTTCGAGGGAAGGAAGATGGAGTGAGAAATTTAGGTTGCATGCACCCATGGATTTTTCATACACGATCGAAGGTTTTACGCCGACATCTGCATGAAAAGTTCTTTCTATTTCTTGATTCCTTGAGGGAAGAAACTACCGTCCGGATGTTATAAGACTTGGAAAAACAAATACTTTTTCAACACTAGTGAACGGTGTTTCATCAATCAATTGATAAAAATATTTTAGTAATTAAATATTGAAAAGCACTAACCGAAGGATGTGTTTGGTTAAACCGTGGATTCTATAAAACTGTTGTGAACAGTGAGCTGTAGAAAAATTGTTATGAGCTATGAGATAATGTGGAAAAGCTCCCACAATTTGTTTGGTTGGAGTAGCTATGAATTTTTGTTTTAATACTCATAATGTTTGATTGCACCAAATATATACTCAATATAAATATTGATTTTTAATGATATGTATTTAGATAATTATTATAGTAAGAGAGCTAAAATAAAATTATTTATAACTGAAATGTATTTATGTTTACTATTTAGTTTCAATTATCTGTATCAACAAAAGGGGTATTTCATATATATAGCAAAGGTGAGTAATTTTAATCAAAAACTGGCTAGAAAAATTTGTCGGATTGGAGTGCCTCCAATTTCCCATTGTAGTGTAAAAAATCTGTAGATTCTAATAGTTAAAAAATCTGAACCGGGACGTGAACTAATTCGCTCAGTCTGACCAGAGCTATAAGCTAGGCTAGTCTCACCACAGGTAGAGATTTAATTTGGTCTGATAGCAATAGTAAAATATATTAAACTTTAGATCTGATTGACCTAAAATTTTAAAAGGGGAAACTAGATTCTATTATAAATCTAACCCAATAAGAATTACTCAAATTAGAGTTTCTATAAATTGGAGTTTCCAATCAAAAGTTGTAGGCCTCAAATATACTGTAGAGTAAAACAAAAACTAGATTACTATCAAAGTAGGAGGAATTGATCAATAAAACTTTTAGAACTTCCCTAGCAAGGTTTTGAATGGATCAATTCAAATCAAATCGCAAGAAAATACGAAATCACAAATTAAGTCAAAACTGAGCAAAGATAGGAACATCAAGACTTCTATTTCTATTTCTAAGAGGACTCAAATACCATGCAACCTAATAGTTATAAATAAATTCTCAAAATATCCAATAGCATTAGTATAATAGTATATATATAAATATAATTACCAGTTTGCAGAATTTATGTATTTTAGATATGACATGAATGTGACCCCAAGCAATTAACAATGGAGCAACCACCCTCAGGTAAAAAAGAGCCGGCAGCGTGCGTTCGGGAGGAAGAAATTAACGGCTAATAACAAAATACTTTCGTTTTACAGTTCAGTATCTTGCTAAGCTAATAACGAAATTACACCTGCTCTAAACAAAATTTTTCATACTAACCTCTTCAAAATTCCCCTTCAAGATCCACCACTGATTTGCGCACGGATAGAATTTAACATATGCAAAAATGTGCGTGTATAACTTTTACAAAACAATTATGAGACTATGAGCAGTACAAGGCAAGCAGCAAGCCCACAAAATTACAGAGCTAACGGCTCGAGCACAAACAATACAAATGAAAGCGCACCGTCCAAGAAAAGACATCCATCTATGGATTATACAGTACGTAGATGCACGATGGATTCAGCGTCATACGCAATATATAGCAGAATGGAAATATACAAACAAATCAAATCATACAAGGGACACTCAGTGATGTTCTCTTCTTTGACAACATGCAAAAGGTTTGCGTGTTCTTCCATCACGGAGGAGAACAAATAGGCCTTACAAGGTGCAGCAACCCGGTAAAAGTGGGACATCGAAAGTTACAGCAGCGGGACGGCTCCAACTGTCAACTATCTGCCACGTTGACCTTTAGGCAACAAACCAAAGCTACCAAATAAGCCGCAGGCATGGCACTATTCGTGCCAGATATTCCTGCACCTCCTGAATAGAGCTTGGATGAGACCACTCATTCAGTGTTGTTTTGAAAGTATGAAAACACGATGGTGCCCAATCCGGGTCTCATGGATGCGGCCAAGATGACGAAGGACCTGGAAAAGAGAAGTGGATGAATGCATCAGAAAAGAAAATATCCAATAGGCAAGAGCAAAACGCCAAGTAGGTTTGTTTCTAAAAGATGCTTTTTAGATTGTGACACATTTATATTTTCGAGATATTTTGGTGTAACATATTCCTATAGCACTTTCAACAAAGATGGTTCCAAGTAAATGGTTTTACTAGTAGTCACCTTAACACCAGCTGTTATGCATGGATTATTCAACTGTTTAACTTTGATTCCTCAGTTAATGTTTAATCCAGAGTACCATGCTCTTTTTCTACCTTGTTTGATTTTGAAAATTGCAAATTATATTTTTGATTTTGAAAAAAGGGTGTCAACTGCAAACAGAATAATTAAAATACCATTTTGCTCTAAAAATATTTATATCACTAAAACCATCTTGAGCGATATAAAAGTGAAAAACTAACATTCGAACGCAAGTGGTAACTGGTAAAAGTTACATATACTCACAGTAAGGATAGCTTTCCCTGTGTTATCAAGTTTTAAGCCAGGCCCTTTTATATCAGCTTCCAGGAAGAAATGCTTCCCCTTAATTGACTCAGTTGCTGCAATGTCCCTTAATGCCTAAACAAATAAATTGGTTATTTTATATGTAGATGAGGAAATCAGATCAATTGTATCTACCAAGAACTTACCAGCGCCTTCTCCCATGTTTCTTCTGATAACTGCAGGAATATTGAGAATGGTCAACAATCAATCATACCATACAAATAGTTGTTTACGACGGCGTTCTAAAAATTGGATCAAGGTGGCAACTAGGTGGCAATTCAGCGCTAGGCATGAGCTCAGAGCCATGATTTGCTTGTTGGTTGTGAGCTTGGCGTCTGCTCCACCCTGGTGGCAACATCGGCCAATCACGGTGCTTAGGCAGCTTAGACGTGGCAGCAGCGAGGAGGGCATCCAGGCAGCGAGGCAGGATGGGATGGGCAAAATATTAGTCCAGCTGCTCAAGATGACAAGATCTTGACCTAAATCCCCAAATCAGACAGGCCAAAATAAAGGGTGGTGCTGGGGCAGGCACTAGGGTTTCCAAGCGCCTCTGCGCTGTCAATCGATCTGCTGCTGGCCAGCTCTACTTTCTCCTTTGCCACAAGCTAGCCCACAGTGCAGTCGCGTGCCTCGCCTCAGCTCCTCTGCTGCTAAACCACTGGCAGTGGCCAGCTCCGCTTTCTCTGCCACAAGCCCACAGCTGCCTTCCTCTTGACAATGTCCATGCCACCAGGGCCCCAAGGATACTAACATGGGCAACACAGGTGATTCAAACAAATAAGCTACTATGTTCTTTGCTATGTGGCTGCTAGTCTGCTACTCTATTCTACTCGGCTTTGTGGCTCTGTGCTCCAGTCTGTGTTAGTGCTCTACTCCTTTTGCGTAGCATAAAATGGTAGCACTAGCATAAAATACCATGATGGTATTTTTCTATATGTTGGCATGTTGCAACTTCCTAATTTGTGTGCTTGGATTAATATTTTTATTGAACCATTGGTACATTTTTTTGGTTGATTGCCTGGCCTTTCCCTGCCAATTCATCAACAGCCAGTTCATATGTCGCCACCTGCTGCCTAGCAGAACCTAGGCGCCTCTAGGTGCTAAGTGCCCGACTAGCATCCAGTGCCTTCTTGAACACTGGTTTACAAGTTAAGCTTCCCTGGAATTGAAAATTTCACAAAACCCTGCTGGTTTCTAGTAAATGGTAACCGAGCAGTTACTGCCAGTAATTGGCCCCTTAACAGTCGATCTTTTATTAAATTTAAATTTTCTCTGAGATCTCCAAATTATTGAAGGAACAACCTTTTTCTTTGGACATGCAACAAGATGAGCATTGGCGTCTGCATATGTGGCCACTTCATTTATGGCAATGTTAACCTTCTCCAGTGTTAGCCTCCCTCTCATGTATCTGTAGTAACAAAATGTGATGTTTGTTCAGTTTGAAGACATAACAACAGTTCACATATCTTTATAAATACTATCAGTATCAAATGCTACAAGGATTGAGGAAATAAAATCAATAACCTCACACTAGAACAATATTAATGGTAGAACCAGAACCAGAATGTAGATTGTATGTGTGGGAAATGGGAGGCTGGGACACAGGTCGCCATGCGGGCACTGTGATGGCTGCCGACTGGCTCCCTGGCAGTCACGGAAGGTAAAGAAGTAATACTCTTTATTATTTTTAACCCAAATAAACCTGATACAAACTACTAGTATTTATAGGGCTAATCCCGTAACTTGACTCAGGCTCTTGACTCCTTTAGATATCCTAACAGACTTGGACTCTTTTAATATCTAACAGACTTGGACTCTTTAGTCTAATCAAACTCTTTAAAACCCACTTAAGGAATCCTTCTCCATCTAACGTATTACTGACCATAACAATTAATATTTCAACTTCCATATTGTTAGAATATGTGTTCTGGTTCTATTAGTCTCAGGCTAGGCCCCACCTGTGTGTGTGCAGGCCCAGCCCATTGGGGTGCGGCACCACCTCCTCTCTGGAAGGTTCTTCCCTTGGTCTAGCACATCCTGTGCCTGCCCTAGGGGTTTCCTTCATCCTCTTGCTACCTATATGTATGTCACCTTGGTGCCTTTGGAATACAACAACCATTACAGCATATTCTGTTTCCTACATGGTATCAGACGATTTTCTTGCTTCCGCTCTCTAAGGCCAGCCACCGCCCTTCTTCTCCTCCCGCGGCCGCTGGTTTCTCCTTCCTGTTCTCTACCTCATTGTTAGAGTGTGTGTTTCTCTGGTGTGTGGGCCCCCTGTCTGGTGTGTGGGCCACTCTTGTAAGACCCTTCTTCTATCCTCCCAACCCTAGGGAGAGGAATCAACTTTGGATTCTACCCTTTCCTACATGGTATCAAAGCCCTAGGCTCTCCTCTCTCCCCTCTCCTCTCTCCAGCCGCCGGCGCCGCCGCCGCTGCCACCATGGCCGGCGAACCTCCTCTGCATAGTTATTAAGGCGCTAAGGCGAGGCGAGGCGGTGGAGTACCGCCTTACCGCCTAAGCGGTAAGGCGTAAGGCGAGGCGACGCCTTACGCCCACAGAAAATACATGATTTAGAAAAAAATATTGATAGATAAGTAATAAATTTTAAATAGAAATAGCAAGATAGCAATATAAAAATAGTAATATACTATCAAATTGCAATATTTTCACTTTATATGTCTTATAAATTTAAATATACACAATTAAAATTATAATAATACATTTAGAGTTCAATTTAATTATTAATTTATACAATTTTGATCCAGCAGCCCACTTAAGGCCCATTGGATTATTTTTCATCTCTAAACCCTAACTTCCCTCCCATCCCCAGCTTTTTTCATTCTCTCCTACCAGCCGCCATTTCTTCCTCTCTTCCCCTCCCATCCCCAAGCTTTTTTCATCCTCTCCTACCAGCCGTCGTTTCTTCCTCTCTTCCCCTCCTCTCCCCTCTTCTGCTCTGCACATGGCCTCCCCGCGCGAAGCTCGCACCCGGCCTCTCCACGCCGCACAGGACCTCGCCGTGCGCCACCCACAGGAGCTCGCCGTGCGCCGCCCACAGGAGCTCGCCGTGCTCTCGTCCAGCTGCTCCCGCCCTCCGCGCCGCACAGGACCTCGCCGCGCCCGATGTACACCACGCCCGGCTCGCTGCGCACCACTCCACGCCAGATCTGCGCCGCCCCCGGCCCTCTGTGCGCCCGGCGAGCACCTTGGGGGTAAGGCGTCGGGACGCCTTACCCCCGCCGACCGCCTTATCGCTACAGCGACGCCTAAGCGACGCTGTAGCGACGCCTTGATAAGTATGCTCCTCTGTCATCGGTGCCGAAGTTCTGCTTCCCCCTCCTCTCCCCTCTCTCTCCCCGTCACCAAGATGACCCGCGGGTCACTAGTGTGACCGGATCCAGCACCACCGCCGCCGGATCCGGCACCAGCGCCGCCGGATCTTCTCTTGGAAGCTCGGCGGCGGGTGGCGTCTTCACCTTCACAACGCTGGCGGCCTTCTCTTCCCCCTTTCCCGCCACGTCGCCGCTCTGCTTGGCTGCTGGCGGGATGGACGCCGCTGCCAGCACCCCAGCGGCCTCCTCCTCCTCCTTCCCCGCCGCGCCGCCGCCCTGCTCGGCTGCTAGCGGGCTGGACGCCGCCGCCAGCACCCTCTCCTCCCCGTTCAGCGGGCTGGCCGCCATGGGAGCTCCCGCCCCCTTCCTGGCGCCGCCCCTGCTGACCACCGGTGCTCCCTCCTCCTTCCTGGTGCCGCCCCTAATGGCCGAGCTCGGCGCTGCTGCTACGGATCCCTCCTTCCCTACCGTGCCACCGCTGCTGGCAGCCGCTCCTAGGGCCGGATCTGGCCCTATTTTGGCCACTGCGGGTTGGCCGGCCACCACCGATGTGGTTACCGCCGACGTTGCCCTTGTCGCCGCCCTCGCCACCGCCAAGACCGCCGCTGCTCGGGAGCGCGAGCGGGCAGCCGCTCTTGCTTGGGAGCGTGCCCGCTAGGCCGCTGATGCGTTGGCCCAGCATGTTGCTGAGGCCGAGCACCACCTCGGGGTTGTTGTTCCCCCTGCCCCTACCACTGTGGATCCAGCTATCGTCGTAGATCAAGGTGCCGCACAGCTCCACGCCCAGGTGACCGGTGTCCAGAACATCCGGTCGCTCGTGCCAGTCACGCTTGATCCCTCGTTGTCCTCCTACGTGCGCTGGCGAGATCTGGTGCTCCTCACACTCCAGCGTTATGCCCTGGATGACCACGTCCTCGTCGACACTCCAATGGTCGCCCAGGGGTCGGCATGGCGGCGCATGGACAGCGTGGTGCTGTCTTGGATCCTTGGTTCCGTCACTCTCGAACTACAGGACATCGTGCGGGAGCTTGGCGGCACTGCTCGTCAGGCCTGGGTTGCGATCGAGGGGCAGTTCCTTGGCAATCGCGAGGCCCGTGCTCTCTAGTTGGATGTCGCCTTCCGCACCCTCGTCCAGGGGGATCTCTCCGTCTCGGAGTACTGCCGCCGCATGAAGGGTATGGCGGATTCCCTTCGTGACCTCGGAGAGCCTGTTGCGGAGGGCACACTTGTCCTCAACATCCTTCGCGGTCTCGGCGACGCCTACACCCACCTCCGGGCGTGGATCACTAGGACAGTGTCGTTCCTATCCTTCCACAAGGTTTGTGATGACCTTGTCCACGAGGAGCTTACCTAGGGTCTTGCTCCCACGTCTACCCCCACGACTGCTCTTGTCGCCTCCGGCTCTAGCAGGACCACCTCCCACCAACCCTCGACGCCAGCTCCTTCCCTTCTCGGTGCTCCTCCCGCCGGTTCCACCGCTTGAGGGGGGTCGTGGTGGAGGTCGTCGTTGCCAAGGGGGCGGCGTGGTGGTGTCGGTCAGGGTCCTACCTCCGCTACATCAGCCCCTGCCACCGGGAGTGCGCCTTGACCATCCTTCTCCAACCCGTGGTCGGGGCGCATTTCCATGTGGCCGGGGCAGTTCACAGCTGGAGCTCCTCAGCCTCCTACACCACCTACGGCCATGCTCACCGGGTGGCCGGTGCAGCACGCACCACCTTCAGCGTGGGGTCCGTGGTCCGGAGGGTGGGACTAGACGGCCCTCGCGCAGTCCTTCAACACTATGGCGTTAACTCCGCCGGCTTCCACGGACTGGGTGGCCGACTCGAGTGCCTCCTTCCACACCATTCCTCATGATAGTATTCTCTCCTCCGTTCCTTGTACTAGGGCTACCAGTGAACACATTTGTCATGTGTGTTAGTTAGATCACCATGTTCGTCTACCTTTTCCTATTTCTTCTTCGCATGATGTTCATGCGTTTGACCTTATTCACTGTGACTTGTGGACCTCTCTGATCATGAGTATTTTTGGTTATAAATATTATCTGGTTGTTCTCGATGATTTCTCTCACTACTCATGGACGTTTCCTTTGCGGTCCAAGTCAATGCCTTCCCCACGCTCACTCACTTCTTTGCTTGGGTGTTTATTCAGTTTGGGGTTACTATCAAGGCGTTACAATGTGATAATGGTCGTGAGTTTGATAACTCCGCTTCCCGGGCTTTCTTCCTCTCGAAGGGAGTCCAATTGCGCATGTCGTGCCACTATACCTCAACTCAGAATGGCAAGGCCGAGCGCATGATTCGTACCACTAACAATGTTATGCGCTCCATGCTCTTTCAGGCTTCGGCTCCCACTCGCTTCTGGGCTGAGAGCCTCCTTACTGCTACCTATCTGCTCAATCGCCTGCCTTCTAAGGCCACGTGCGCTCCCACCCCTCACCATGCCTTGTTTGGTACCCCTCCTTCCTACACTCACCTTCGTGTCTTCGGGTGCGCTTGCTATCCCAACACTTTCGCCACTGCTCCTCACAAGCTTGCGCCCTGCTCGACCCTTTGTGTGTTTCTCGGCTACTCCCCCGATCATAAAGGGTACCGTTGTTTTAACCTCTCCTCTCGTTGTGTTCTTATCTCACGACATGTCATCTTCACCGAGTCGGTATTTCCTTTCTATGCCGACTCCACCCCCGCCTCCAGCCTTGAGTTGGAATCTCTGTTTTCTACTGACCCGGTGGTTCAGTCACCTTTGTCTTCTACAGGTACACCTCCAGCTGTTCTGGCGGCTCTACCGCCGTCTGGCGAGCCTAGTGTGGCAGCAGGGCTGCCCGCCGCGCAGTCCGCGGCCTCGGCGCCCTCGATTGTGCCACGTGTGGCCACTCCACCACCGTCGGCGTTGCCCTCCGCGCCATGCACGACCCCGAAGTCCTCGACCGTGCCGCGCGCGGCCGCTTCCCTGTCGCCTCCTACGCTCGGGGTCGGCCCGCTGCTGCCTCTGGCACCATGCGCGGCCCCGGCTTCGCCTGCCGCACCTGACACGGCCTCAGCCGTGCCACGTGTCCCGGCGCCGCCTGCCTCGCCACGCGCGGCCTCGGCGTCTTCTTCCCGCTACGTCGGCCCTGTGCGTGTCTACCAGCGATGCACGACGGTTGTTGCACCGGCCCGCTCTCCCGCTGAGCCGCCGATGTACCACCCGCCCATCCTTCACCGCGATCCCCACCACACTCACCCGATGTTGACTCGGCAGGTTGCGGGGGTCCTCCGTCCGATTGAACGTCTGGTCCTCTCCGCCACTACGAGGCCGCCGGTCTCTCCTATACCCTCTACCGTCTGTGGCGCCCTGGCGGATCCACACTAGCGCCACGCGATGGAGGAGTATGCGGCCCTTCTGGCCAATCAGACCTAGGACTTGGTGCCACGTCCCTCTGGCTACAATGTGGTCACCGGCAAGTGGATCTGGACACATAAACGAAGGGCAAATGGTACGCTGGATCGGTACAAGGCTCGCTGGGTCCTCCAGGGTTTCACCCAGCGCCCTGGAGTTGATTACGATGAGACCTTCAGCCTAGCGGTGAAGCTTGCTACAATCTGGACTGTTCTCTCCCTGGCAATCTTGCGGTCCTGGCCAGTTCACCAGCTAGATGTGAAGAATGCATTCCTTCATGGCACCCTGACAGAGATTGTGTATTGCAGCCAGCCTGCGGGCTTCATGGATCCCGCTCACCCTAAGCTTGTTTGTCGACTCAACAAGTCTCTTCGTGGATCCCGCTCACCCTTTCCTACACTCATGGCAACGACGACGAGACCAACCACAAGGCGGCTGAGGACATCACTGCCACCATCCAGCAGCATGTTGCTGACCTGATCGCGTCCTCCCAGGCTGCCGCGAAGGAGGCAGCAGATGCTCGCGTCTGTGTGTGCGATCCAGCAGCTCCTGGAGGAGGAGCAGGTTTCTGTCGCCACGCTGGAGGCCAAGGCAGCCGCGACTACCCTCCTGTTGATGCTGTCCTCTTCTACAACACCCCCACCTCCACCTCTCGGGAGCGACACCGAGGCGTCCATCATCACCACCCTCCACACGCAGGCCTGCGGGGTAAAGAATATTCACTCCCTTGTTCCGATCACTCTAGATCCCTCTTCTTCAGGCTATGCGCGCTAGTGCGATCAGGTTCTGCTCACCCTGAAGCGCTATGCTCTCGACGCCCACATTCTCTCTAATGATGTCCACGCAAACAACCTCGCCTAGGAACGCATGGACAATGTTGTCCTTGAGAGAATAAGTCTATGTGTGTGTATGTGTTTTGGCATGACATTTTGTTTGGCATGACATGTGTGATGTCCATGTGTGGACAAGTTTGTAATCTTAGCATCTTTTGCTTTAGCATATTAGACTAGCATCTTTGCTTTAGCATCTTAGACTACACTATAAATATGTATCCCCAACCATTCGGGTTGGCATGACATTTGAGTAAGTTGAATGAGAAGAAAATTGCCCCAACTCTAAGGGTCATCCCTACCAATGCGAGTGTTCTCTCTAACAATTGGCATCAGAGTTGTATGGTTCTGTGACCTTTCTAATCCCCTCCGCGACTCTCTCCAACGAAGACGCCCGTCTCCTTGTTCATCTTCCTCCCTTGCCTGTCCACCGGAAACCAATGACTCGGCGAGCACCACCCACACTCCGAGCAGTAGCTCGATAGTAGCGGCTTCCTCCCAATGCAGCAGCAACCCCCACGACCCTTCCACTCTACCACTGTGCAATGTCCGCAGGAGACTCTCTTCACTCGGTCACCTAGAGCGCACGACATCGGCAGGAGGCCGAAGTCGTCACGGCGGAGGAGCGCGACCGAGTGGCAGCAGAGGTTGTGGCAGCGGTGGCTCAGAAGGCAAGGTTGGCAGCGGCAGAACTAGCAGTAGCGAGAGCGAAAGAGGAAGCGGCGACGGCTGTGGTTGCAGCACGTGTTGCGGCGGCAAAGCTCGAAGCTTTGCGCCATGGTAGCAACAGTGGCACTGCCTCCGAGTAGGTAGCCTCGACTTGGAGGCCGAGTTACCAAGGAGGGCGAAGGATGAGCGGGTGGCGCAGTGGGCAGCAGCACAGCCCCATGCTCGCGCCGACAACACTCCGGGAGGATGCACACACGACGGTCGTGCTCCTGGCGAACGCGACCCTCACAAGCGGCGTGGCTCTCCTTCCCCGGACCGGCGCCATGGTCATCGCGGCTTCCAGACCATCGTCAAGGACGCTGGTGCTGGTGGTGGATGGCCCACTCTCACCAAGACCAACTACACCGAGTGGTCCATGATTATGAGGGTGAAGCTCCAAGTGCGGCACATGTGGGAGGCGATCACATACGACGACGTCGACTACGACGATGATCGACGGGCGCTGGAGGCCCTCGTTGCTGCAATCCCGCCGGAGATGCAGTCTTTGATTGCTAGCAAGTGGACTGCCAAGGAGGCTTGGGATACTATCGCTGCAGTGCGTATCGGCAGCGAACGCGCCCGCAAGTCTACGCTGCAGCCACTACGCAAGGAGTGGGAGAACCTGGCTTTCAAACCAGGTGAGGATGTTGACGATTTTGCTCTCCGTCTCAACTCTCTACTGCAGAAGTTGGTGCAGCATGGCGAAAACCTCATCAACGAGGAAAGAGCTGTTGAGAAGCTCTTTCGCTGTGTTCCCGGGAGATACAAGCAGATCGCTCGCTCGATCGAGTCCTTGATGGACCTCTCCAGGATGTCGATCGAAGAAGCGATAGGTCGCCTCAAGGTCGTCGACATTGACGAGCCCCAGCCATCTTCAGAGCCAGCCACCACTGGTGGCAAGCTTCTCTTCACCGAGGAGCAGTGGCTCGCTCAACAGCGAAAGCAGAAGAAGGGGGAGGCATCAAGTTCATCGAATGGCCACAAGCGCCAGCCAGGCAGGGGGCGCAAGGCCCCCGAGGCGCGTGGAGGCGCTACTGGCGGTGCCAACGGTGGCCGCAAGGCCACCCGTGATGACACTTGTCACAACTTTGGCAAGATCGGCCATTAGGCTAGGGACTGCCGGCAGGCAAAGTGCGGCGGTCAGGCACATGTCGCGCAAGCGCAAGAGGAGCTAGCTCTGTTCCTTATACATGGGAACATTGAGCTGCACTCCCCTCCCGCGTCGACAGTTGCCACTTTTCTCCACGTCGACGAACTGCGTGCACACGTCTTCCTCGGCAATGGGTCCAATGATGACAAGATTGACGGTTGGTTCCTCGACACCGGTGCCACCCATCACATGACCGGGCGGCGGGACCACTTCTCCAACCTGGATTCTAGCGTGCGAGGCTCCGTCAAGTTTGGGGACGCCTGCGCCGTAGAGATAAGGGGCGTCGACTCTGTCATCTTCACCGCCAAGACCGGCGAGCATCGGTTGCTCACCGGTGTCTACTACATCCCCGAGCTGAGGAACTCCATCATCAGCCTTGGCCAACTGGATGAGAATGGCTCGCGCGTGGAGATCGAGCATAGGGTGCTGCGCATTTGGGATCATCGGCACCAACTTGTCGCCAAGGTAAATAGAGGAAGCAATCGCCTCTATGTCCTTCACGTGCAGGTGGCGCAGCCCGTGTGTCTTGCAGCCCGCCGCGACGACGACGCTTGGCGGTGGCACGAGCGCTTTGGGCACCTCAACTTTGAGGCCCTGAAGCAGTTCGGCATCAAGGAGATGGTACGGGCCATGCCGAGTGTCGAGCATGTGGATCAGTTCTGCGACACCTGCGTGCTGACCAAGCAGCGGCGACTCCCATTCCCTCATCAGGCGAGCTTTCGTGCCAAGGAGAAGCTCGAGCTCGTGCACTGCGACCTTTGTTGTCCCGTGACATCGGCTACCCCTGGAGGCCGGCGCTACTTCCTCCTCGTCGACGACGTGTCCCGCTACATGTGGGCGGTGCTTCTCGACACCAAGGCAGCAGCCGCATATGCTATCAAGCGTCATCAAGCTGCTGCGGAGGAGTGTGGCCGCAAGCTCCGGGTGTTGTGCACGGACAACGACGTCGAGTTCACGGCGACTGAGTTTGCGGCGTAGTGCGCCGACGAGGGGATTCAGTGCCACTACTCCGCGCCGTACACACCACAGTAGAACGGCGTCGTTGAGCGTCGCAACCAGACGGTGGTGGCCACTGCTCACGCCCTCCTCAAGCAGAGGGGGATGTCGGGGATCTACTGGGGAGAGGCGGTGATGACTGCCATCCATCTCCTCAACCGCTCGCCCACCAAGGCTCTTGACGGCGAGACGCCGTATGAAGCCTGGCACGGACGCAAGCCGACGGTCGGCCACCTCCGCGTTCCTGGCATTCGTCAAGGAGCTCAGCCACATCGGCAAGCTTGACGATCGGAGTACGCAAGGGGTCTTCATCAGCTATGCGGAGGGCTCCAAGGCCTACCGCATCCTCGACCCTATGACACAGCGCGTCCACATCTCGCGAGACATTGTGTTCGACGAAGGGCGAGGCTGGACGTGGGGCAAGATGGTAGATGATGGCTCGACTTCGACAATCAGTGATTTCGTCATTGAGTACGTCTACTTCGAGGGAGCAGGGGGAGCTAGCAGCTCACCTTCGCCGAGCTCGCTTGCCCCAGCACCTAGCACATCATCAGCTCCGGAAAGTACACCACCTCCTGCACCGACCACGCCCCGCTCTCCTACACCGGCGCCCACATCTCCGGGATCGACATCCACAGCTTCAGTCCATGATGAGCAGCGCACAGTGGAGTTCACTACTCCATTGTTAAACGACAGGGACCGTGTCGATGCTTGCCACGACGGCGAGCCTCTACGTTACCGCACCATGGATAACATACTTGGTGAGCAGCACGTTCCTGGGATGGTGCAACATGACTTCGATGTGGAGCTGCACATGGCGCACGACAACGGTGAGCCGCGTTCCTTCACTGAGGCGGAAGGAGACACGGTCTGGTGCGCCGCGATGCAGCAGGAGATGGACGCCATCGAGCGGAACAAGACATGGAAGCTGGCTAATCTTCCGGACGGCCACCGTGCCATCACCCTTAAGTGGGTGTTCAAGCTGAAGAAAGATGAGGTCGGGGTGATGATCAAGCACAAGGCTTGGTTGGTGGCATGTGGCTTCGTCTAGCAGGAGGGAGTCGACTTCGACGATGCCTTCAAGCCCGTTGCGCGAATGGAGTCCATTCGTGTCCTCCTCGCGCTGGCAGCCCAGGAGGGTTGGCGTGTCTATCATATGGATGTCGAGTCTGCCTTCCTCAATGGCGACTTGAAGGAGGAGGTCTATGTTCGACAGCCGCTGGGATTTGTCATCCCCAGCAAGGAGAACAAGGTTCTCCACCTGCGCAAGGCCCTCTACAGCTTGCGACAGTCACCACGAGCTTGGAACGACAAGTTGGACTCCACACTCAAGCAGACGGGGTTCCATCAAAGTGCTCATGAGGCTGCAGTCTACCGGCGGGGCAAGGGAGACAATGCCCTGCTGGTAGGCGACTACGTTGACGACTTGGTGATCACCGGCACCAAGGAGGTGGAGGTAGAGGCGTTCAAGACGAAGATGAAGGCCATCTTCCAGATGAGCGACCTAGGGCTCCTCTCCTTCTACTTGGGGATCGAGGTGCACCAAGACAGCACTGGCACTTCACTTCGCCAGACCACCTACGCCAAGCGCATCGTCAAGCTAGGCGGACTCACCGACTGCAACCCAGCCTACACTCCCATGGAGGAAAGGCTGAAGTTGAGTCACGACAGCACGACGAAGGTGGACGCGACGCAGTACCGGCACATTGTGAGTAGCCTTCGCTACCTTGTCCACACGCGGCTGGACTTGGCGTTCGTAGTTGGCTACGTTAGTCAATTCATGCAGCGACCGACGACGAAGCATCAGCAGGCTGTGAAGAGGATCCTACGCTATGTCACAGGGACCTTTGACTACGGTTTGTACTACCCGAGGTGCCCCGGTGCGGTGCATTTCATCAGGTACAGCGACAGCGACCACGCCGACGACATCGACACAAGAAGAGCACCAGCGGGACGTTGTTCTTCCTTGGCAAGTGTTTGATCAGCTGGCAGTCGGTCAAGCAGCAGGTGGTGGCCATGTCCAGTTGCGAGGCAGAGTACATCAACTCAAGCTCTCTAGCTGGCTCAGCTGCATGGTGATCTTCCTGGCAGAGAAGCCGAAGCAGTGGAGCTCAGGGTGGACAACAAGTCTGCTTTGGCTTTGGCAAAGAAGCCTGTCTTCCACGAGCGCAGCAAGCACATCCGGTTGAAGTACCACTTCATCCAGAGTTGTTTGGATGAGGGGAGAGTGAAGGCCAGCTACATCAACACCCGGGACCGGCTCGCCGATTTCCTCACCAAGTCGCTTGGGCGGATCAAGTTCTAGTAGCTTCGCGCCAGGATTGGGATGGTTCAGATTTCCCAGAAGGCGCCACACAAGACTTAGGGGGAGATTGAGAGGATAAGTCTATGTGTGTGTATGTGTGTTTTGGCATGACATGTGTGATGTCCATGTATGGATAAGTTTGTAGTCTTAGCACCTTTAGCATCTTTTGCTTTAGCATCTTAGACTAGCATCTTTTCTTTAACATCTTAGACTAGACTAAGCATCTTTGCTTTAGCATCTTAGACTAACATCTTTGCTTTAGCATCTTGGGCTACATGGCTAGCCTATAAATATGTATCCCCAACCATTCGGGTTGGTATGGCATTTGAGTGAGTTAAATGAGAAGAAAATTGCCCCAACTCTGAGTGTCATCCCTACCAACGCGAGTGTTCTCTCTAACAACGTAGACCTCCTCCTTCAAGTCACCATTGAGGAAGGCAGACTTGAAATCCAACTCCATTCGCGCAACAGGCTTGAAGGCATCGTCGAAGTCGACTCCCTCCTGCTAGACGAAGCCACGTGCCACCAACCGAGCCTTGTGCTTGACCATCACCCCGGCCTCATCTTTCTTCAGCTTGAACACCCACTTAAGGGTGATGGCATGGTGGCCGGCTGAAAGATCAGTTAGCTCCCATGTCTGGTTCGCTCAACGGTGTCAATCTCCTACTACATCACGGCGCACCATGTCGCATCTCCTTCCGCCTCAACGAATGAACGTGGCTCACCATCGACGTGCGACAGGTGCAACTCCACATCAAAGTCATGTTGTGTCATCCCAGGAATAGGTTGCTCACCAAGGATGTTATCCATGGTGCAGGAGGTGGTGGAGAACTTGTCGGAGCTGATAGCGTGTCAAGTACTAGGGCAAGCGAGCTCGGTGAAGGTGAGCTGCTAGCTCCCCCTACTCCCTCAAAGTAGACGTAGTCGACGACGAAATCGCTGATCGTCAAAGTCGAGCCATCATCCGCCATCTTGCCCCATGTCTAGCCTCGCCCTTCGTTGAACACGTCTTGCGAGATGTAGACGCACTGCGTCGTAGGGTCAAGGATGTAGTAGGCCTTGGAACCCTCCGCGTAGCCGATGAAGACCCATCACATGCTCCGGTCGTCAAGCTTGTCGACGTGGTTGAGCTCCTTGACAAACGCCAGGCAACCGAAAACGCGGAGGTGGCCGACTGTCGGCTTGCCTCCGTCAAGAGCCTTGGTAGGCGAGCAGTTGAGGAGATGGATGGCAGTCATCACTGCCTCTCCTAGTAGATTGTTGGCATCCCCCTCTACTTGAGGAGGGCCTGAGCAATGGCCACCACCGTCTGTTTGCGGCGCTCGACGACGTCCAGATCGGGTCATGCCGAAGGCCTTGATTGTTAGAGAGAACACTCGCATTGGTAGAGATGACACTCAGAGTTGGGGCAATTTTCTTCTCATTTAACTCACTAGAATACCATATCCAACCTACATGGTTGGGGATACATATATAGGCTAGCCATGCAGCCCACTAGTCCAAGATGCTAGTCTAGATGCTAGTCTAATATGCTTAAAGCAAAAAATGCTAAAAGTGCTCAAGACCACAAACTTGTCCACACATGGATATCACACATGTCATGCCAAACAATATAGAGCGCACACACAGAGACTTATCCTCTCATCGAGACAAAGCTTCTGGTAGTTTTCCACATGATCCTATATCTCTGCCCTTTGTTCGTCGATCAACGCCTCCATGATAACTAGAATGATGTTACTGTTGTCGATTTCAGATCGGGATACAAAATTTCTCAGGTACTTTTGGAAGACATTGTGGGCTAAGGTTGGCACAAAGTTGTTGTTTTCAACCACTTGTCATCCACAAACAGATGGGCAAACTGAAGTTGTCAATCGTACCTTGTCAACCATGTTGCGTGCTGTGTTGAAAAAGAATTTGAAGATCTGGGAAAATTGTGTTCCACATGTTGAATTTGTTTATAACAGGGCAGTCCATTCTACAACAAACTCTTGTCCATTTGAAATTGTTTATGGGTTTAAACCGCATACTCCCATGGATCTTTTGCCTTTACCATTAGAGGAACAAGTCAGCTTGGATGCCACGAAAAGATCGGATTTTATCAAGCGATTACATGCGGAGACAAGAAAGAATATTGAGAAGAAATCAGCACAATATGCAAAGCAAGAAAATAAAGGTAAGAAGAAGGTTATATTTCAGCCAGAAGATCTTGTATGGTTGCATCTACGCAAGGATCGTTTTCCCAAACAGCGTAAGAGTAAGTTATCTCCTCGGGGTGATGGTCTATTCAAGGTTTTCCAACAGATAAATGACAATGCTTACAAACTTGAACTGCCACCTGAAGATTCCAATGTGAGTCCCACATTCAATGTCAAAGATTTGATTCCATTTGCTGGTAAGCCTAAGTCGAGGACGACTCCTCAAGAGGGGAAGGCTAATGAGGACATTCCTAGCATTCAGTCATCCACTAGTGCATGCGCATGCTGCCATTCACTCAAAGGTGAACGCCCCTATTTCTATATATATCTTGTACTAGACCATGAAAGGGGTATTTTTTTATTGACTAAATTCAGAATACACAAACTCGTGGAATTTTGTTTATGCGTGAGTCTTGAGAGGCTTACAAAACTTGTTCTTTCGATTCCTGAGGGAATTATAGAGCACCAAACTGCGGTTCACCTAGTTCGTGACTTTACGTCTATAGGACGTGATTGCATGGACTGTTTCGTCGGTACGTGGAAGGGTGATTACTTCGGTAGTTCGTCGCATGGACAGCCTCGCGGTGCACTGCCTCTTCACCAGATCACGCAGCGACAAATTATCAAGGTCGCGGATCCTACGAGAAGATCGGGCCACACAACTTGCTACACGCATTGCATAGGCGTGTGCACATTATCTGGTATCAGAGCTGGTGAAGAGGCGGTGCACTGCGAGGTTGTCCACACGACGAACTACCGAAGCAATCACCCTTCCATGTACCGACGAAACAGTCCACACAATCACGCACTATAGACGTAAAGGCACGAACGGGGTGAACCGCAGTTTGGCGTTCTACAATTCCCTCAGGAATCGAAAGAACAAGTTTTGTAAGCCTCTCAAGACTCACGCATAAACAAAATTCCACAAGTTTGTGTATTCTGAATTTAGTTAATCAAAAAAATCTCTCTTTCATTGTCTAATACAAGATATATATAGAAATAGGGGCGTTCAGGTTCGAGTGAATGGCAGCATGTGCATGCACTAGTGGATTTCGTGGCTGGTTCGCGCGTCTTTTCACCTCCTGGCGGCAGTTACTAAAATGAGCATAACTCTTTATTGGGAAGTCCAAATAATGAGTTATTTGATGGGTTGGAAAGTAGACTTGAAGACGCTTTCATTCACATATAAAACACCATGTGTCTTGGAATTTGTATTCTGTCCACGGTGAATCTTGGAATTTGTACCATGTGTCAGTCATCTAGCTTCTAGTTGCATTACTATGCAAAGGTGTTGAACTACCATTTTATTCATGCGCATCATAGGCTTCTCGGTT
Source organism: Zizania palustris (assembly GCA_019279435.1). Classification (NCBI taxonomy): domain Eukaryota; kingdom Viridiplantae; phylum Streptophyta; class Magnoliopsida; order Poales; family Poaceae; genus Zizania; species Zizania palustris. Next base: position 76,237,234 of record JAAALK010000079.1, on the reverse strand, counting down.
CAAATGTCCAGAGGCTTGAATCCATCTTCATCCCATGCTGGTTCATATACTCCATCATTCCTAAGGACATTGGAACAAGAACTCAAAAACATAGACTCATTCAACATAAACCGATTATTAAACATAAGGTTAGCGTTCACCTAAGAATGAATTTCCTTCTCCAATTGTTTAGCTCTACTCCTTGTAATTGTACCAACTATATCAAGTGTAGTTTTATTTGGGGATGAGTGAATGCTAGGAATGTCCTCATTACCGGGTGTGCCAAAAAAGCGTGTTGGTGTCGTTTTTGGTCACACGTGTGGCCTAGGAGGTCTACTAACTCCAGTACAGGTCCTACAATCTTAGAAGAAAGGGAGGTTCTGAGCATGCCAATCAGTTTGACCCTGCAACTGATAAGGAAAAATATGACGTTAATAGCAAGGTCGATCGGCTGCCAAGCCGATGACCATGGCCGATGAACACCTTCCGATGGAAAATAAGATGAATCGTGGAATTGAAGGTAACATATAGGCTTGTACTCCGATAGAAACTAAATATAACACACCAAATAACACATCCATGCTATCAAGTTATCGTAACAACAAGATTGGACTTAACCAAGGCAGTCGCTAAATCACAATAAATCAACAGTACTTCAACATATCGGGCATGCTTTATTCAGATGAATAGTGCACAACACAAATTAGATACAATAGAGTAGATTTGTCACCGTTGCAAGAGAGGACAGGTATGGACGAACACTTTGCCTTAGATTATATTTGGAGGAAATAGCAGGCCGGATTCCCAACCCACGGCGACGCGGAGGCGCCGTCCTGGCGTCGACAATGCCTTGGCCGAAACCCTGGCCGAACCAGGGAGCAACAATCCCTAAAACTAATCTAAGGAGCTAGCCTCCCCAACCCTTGGTTTATATAGTACCAAGGCTAGTCATATCCCTAACAAACAGCTAATACTTGGATATAAAGATAACTAACAAAAGAGATAAACTAATCTTGAAATAGAGTCCTAACCATAGGGGATTAGGGCTGGCTAGGACCTAGCGCAGCCTTGGGCTTGCGCCGGCCTCTCAAGGGGCTAGGGCCGGGCGCATGCCCTTGGGCTTGCGCCGGCCCTATGTCAGGCCCACCCTGACATCTCTCCCCCTTGGAAAAGAAGCTTGTCCTCGAGCTTGAAGAGCGGATAGAGCTAACGGAACTCCTCGATGTCGACCCAAGACGCACCTGAATCGGACTGTCCCAACCAATGTACCAAGACCTCTTTATTCCCTCGTGCTAGACGTCCTTGAAGCACCTTAGCCAGAACCGGGCAAACTCGGCCGTGACGCACTGGCGGCAGCTCTCAAGGGGCTAGGGTCGAGTGCATGCCCTTGGGCTTGCGTCGGCCCTATGTCAGGCCCACCCTGACATCTCCCCCTTGGAAAAGAAGCTTGTCCTCGAGATTGAAGAGCGGATAGAGCTGACGGAACTCCTCGATGTCGACCCAAGACGCACCTGAATCGGACTGTCCCAACCAATGTGCCAAGACCTCTTTCTTCCCTCGTGCCAGACGTCCTTGAAGCACCTTAGCCGAAACCAGGCAAGCTCGGCCGTGACGCACTGGCGGCAGCTCTCCTGGTCCCAACGGCGTCTCCCCTATGAATTTCTTCAATAGACTGACATGGAAGACGTCGTGAAGCTTCGCTCGTGCTAGCAGCTGCAAACGATAGGCCACCTTCCCAATGTGTTCCAATATTTTGAACGATCCATAGAACTTGGGCCCTAGATTACCGCGTCCATTGACATCTAGAGATGTGATCGACCGGTGAAGCAGCCGCAGCCAGGCCCACTCACCAACGGCGAACTCTAGCTGTCGATGCTTGCGGTCGTAAAATGCTTTATGTTGCTGGTGTGCCTGCTCCAAGCGCTCACAGACCTCCGCCAAGAATTCATCCTATTCCATTAGTCGGGCGGAGCCTCCACCGCTAGCAGCCTTGCCTCTCCCGGTGAGTATGACCTGATCGTTGGTGGGTCTCGCCCATAGACCACTCGGAACAGCGATGTACGCAAGGAGGATTGGAATGAGGAGTTGTAGCAGTATTCTACCCATGGCAGCCACCTGAGCCAATCTCGTGGACGATCCGCAGAGAGACACCTAAGGTACATTGAGATGATCTTGTTTGTCGCCTCGGACTGGCCATCGGACTGCGGGTGAAATGCTGATGAGAAGTGGAGAGAAACCCCGACCAAAGAGAACAACTCTTGCCAGAACCGTCTTGTGAACGTTGAGTCCCTATCGCTCACCAATGAACTAGGCACCCCATGAAGCTTGACGATGGTGTCGAAGAATGCTCGTGCCACTGTAGTTGTCGTGTAAGGATGACCGAGCGGCACGAAGTGCGCGTACTTGGAGAAGCGGTCGACGACGGTGAGGATGATTGTTTTGCCATTGACCTTTGGTAGCCCTTCAATAAAATCGAGGGCGATATCTGCCCATACTGTGGTCGGCACTTCCAACGGTTGTAGCAAACCGGACGGCTATAACTGCTCGGTCTTGTTGCGTTGGCACACAAGACATGCGCGGACGAAGTCACGGACCGCCCTTCTGGCGCTTGGAATGTGGAAATCTGCTCGTAGTCAGTGAAGGGTCTTCTCGATGCCTTCATGGCCTTGGCCATGGGAACAGGTCAGGATGTCCTGGAGCAATGGGGATGAGGTCGGCACAACCACCTTGCCGTTCTTAGTCACCAAGCCGTCCATGATGCACCACTTGTCGTCATGTGCTCCCTCCTAGACTTCCTGCTTCAATTTGATTATGGCGGGATCCTGTCTCAAATCATCAAAAAAGGTAAAGCTCGGGGCCGATAATGTTGAAACCTCCATGTGTTCCTTTGAGTCCCTGTGGGATAGTGCGTCGGCCACCACATTAGTCGTGCCCGGCCTGTACTCGACGCTTGCCCACTGATGTTGTGGTATCGTTGATAATCTCTGATCCAGAAGGAATTTAAGGCTAAAGTGGTCCGTCCATATCAAAAATGGCCGCCCCCACAAGTACGGCCTCCAATGTCGTACGGCTTGTACTAGGCCGATGAGCTCTCACTCATAAGCGGCCAATTTGGCGTGGCGTAGTGCGAGCGGTTTGCTAAAGAAAGCTATCGGCCCTCCCCCTTGGTGTAACACTCCGCCAATACCCGAACCCGATGCATCACATTCAACAATGAATTCCTTGGTGAAATCGGGTAGTTGTAGTATCAGCGCTGTGGTGAGGGCCTGCTAAAGTGTTTTGAACGAAACTTCGGCCTCTATCCCCCAACTAAACCCGTCTTTTGCGAAGAAGACGTGTTAGGGGTTGTGCGATGGTGCCAAAGTCTTTTATGAAGCGGCGATAGTATCGAGCAAGTCCTAGGAAAGATCGAACTGTTTTGGTCGAATGGGGTAGGGGCCAATCTAGTACTGCTTGAACCTTCTATGCATCCATGGCTACGTCGGTCGCTGAGATAACGTGGGTGGGGTAGGCTACTGGTCGCTTGCGAAAGTACACTTCAAGCGCTTGACCACCAACTGTTGCTTCTGTAATTTGGTCAAAACGAGATTGACGTGGCGGAGATGCTCCGACCACGACTTACTGTATATGAGAATATCGTCAAAAAAGACTAGGACGAACCGGCGAAGGAATGGCCCCAGGGTGTCGTTCATCAGTGCTTGGAAAGTTGTCGGTGCGTTCGTCAATCCGAAGGGCATGACGAGAAACTCGAATAACCCCTGGTGTGTGCGGAAAGCGGTCTTCTCCACATTGTCCTTGTGCATTCGGACTTGATGGTACCCTGAGCGTAGGTCCAATTTGGTGAAGAATACCGCCCCGTGAAGTTCATCTAGCAGCTCCTTGACAACTGGAATCGGAAATTTATCTTTGACGGTGTTGTTGTTCAAGGCGCAGCAGTCGACACAGAACCACCAGGATCCATCCGCTTTCTTGACCAAAAGGACTGGAGCTGAGAATGTTGAGGAGCTTGGACGGATCACCTCTTGCCGCAGCATCTCGTTCAACATTGTAGTATGAGTGAAACATATGAGCTGTGTAACCAATGGACACCTCTTGAACAGTTCAACAATGACTTGAAAACCAAAAAGTGGTAAATAGACACTTGTTTCATTGCTCACTAGTGCTGAATTCACAACATAAAACTCATGACAGCTTCCACTGCCTGTGAGACCACACAGCATAAAGACAATGCAGAGGCAAAGAAAGAAGATGTGACAATTCTGTCCTTTCTAGGCTCAACTCTAGGTGAACCACAAAATATTAGCATAACAATTCTTTTTTAAGGAACAAGCATAAGACTTGTGCATCATTGCATTAAGAGGAGAACACAGGGTACAACCAGAAACTGCTATCTAGGGCTGCAAAAATCAAACCCTAGCAATTAATGTCATTTGTTCAGAAAATAAAAGATGAGCATGCAAATAAGAAGAATGGCATAGAAAGAAGTAGCACACTCATATAATATACATCACAAGATCTCGAACAGACAAATTTAAAAGAAAATATGAATCTCTTAACCACATATCGGATTGTGGTTGCTAAATAAAGCCAAGAGAATGAAATGAAACTACCAGTGGAACTTAGAACTTACGATGACAATGAATCAAGCTCCTCAGTGGATATGTACCAACGAGGTGCCGGTCCTTTCCCCTTCTTCTCAGCAATAAAAGAAGAAATTAGTTGAGGAATCAATTATAACTCACATCCAATGATTTCAGATTGTCTAGTCAACAATAGTCGTAGGGTCTGGGTAGGAGCCTCTCCTGCCGATTATGCTCAAAAACAATAGTCATAGGGACACTGACTAATCAATTAGTCATGACTAAACACGACTAATCGTAGATTAGTCGTTGTACTGCACAAAGATAAGAATTTAGCCGCACTGTACTGCACAAAGATAAGATTAGCATGCCGTGTGTGAGTGTCTTTGTTGTGCTCTTGTGTTGCTCTCTCTCACACATGTTCTCTTTTTTTGACACCTCTCAATGCACCCTGTGACTCCCATCTACCTCTCTCTCTCTTTCATTCTCTCAAATTACTCTTTTCACCGGAAGAAAGCAAGCAAGTAGAATCCAAAAAGCAGCCAGCGGTGTGCTCTCGACGTGCCCAATGCAGCCGCTCTGCGTCGACCCAGGCAGCAACAATGCTGACCCAGCCAATGGCAACGCAGATAGCGATGGGCGATGGCGCAGATCTAGAGCGACAGGCGGCGGCACAAGCAGCTAGAGCCTGGAGAGGATCTGCGGACTGGGCACTGACCACAGGGATCTCTCGTGTGCTGCCGCTAGCTGCCAGTCTCCTCTCCTATCACCCACTGGTGGTGCCCTCTCTTTCCCTCTCTCCTGTTCTCGCGCATGCTGCTGGTTTTCTCGCCGCGCACTGCTGGTTTTCTCATGTGCAGCCGCTTTTCTCCCGTGCACACAACACTACTTTTCTGCCGCGCGCTCGCTATTTCCGCCCACATGCCATACCAATTTTCAACTGGGCCTAAACTAGTCGGCCATCTATTAGTCAGCCGACTAATCGTGGTTAGTCACGATTAATCGGCCGATCAGAAAACTAGTCATGCTAGTCGTGCATCCAGTGCTGATCGCTCCAAAATTTTTGATCAAGCCGACTAATTGCAATAAGTGAATGGCAAACGATAATATACATCTTTACCTTGGGGGCTGCAACTGGCTCTTCCTTAATCTTTAAGTCGTAGTCTATGGCTTCTAGAGCAGATGAGCTGAAATTGAAAGACTCAGGTAACATCCTGCAATACACACAACATGATATCACAAAATGAAGGTACAAACTACATATGTATATTCCTAAGATTCACGAATACTTTGATGAGTTATGTTCCATAGTAGTCATAAAGACGTCCTCACGCATCTCAGCTGGCATGTTTGCAAGCATATGCTGGAGCTTCTGCTGCTGCTTCAAGGACTGGTCTACTAGTTTCTACATCAGTATTTGAGGAAGTCACTAATGAAAAATGTCCACACCTCACAAGAAGATAGAGAAAAATTAAGAATTAGAAACTTAAGACCAACAGCAAAAGTATCAATATTCAATACACCTCATTCAATTCTCTAGATATTCAAAGTACTGTAACAAACAAATCTAATACCCTCACATACAAACACCACTGCTTGGGATTTAACCCCAGCACACCCCCAGTAACAGCCAAGATATATCCCCTTTTATTGCAGGGAAGATTTATCGCCATTTTAGAGAGTTGCCACTACCATTTCTACACATTTTATGCCTAAGACCCCCCTAATCCAGGGTAAAAAGGATATTAGTAGGTAATGAATACATTGAACTGTTCGGTAAACTTATCTATCAGCCAAAATGTTATGTCAGCTCCCTTTCCATTCTTGTTAATCACCCAAAAATCAACACAAAGAGAGCGCCTGTTCTGCCATTTTGACAGTGTATTGAGGAAATTCCAAAGGTGCATTGAGAAGAGAACGATACCTTCGCCTTGGGGATGGCGTCGCACTCCTCCTGGATGCGGTGGCGGATCGCCTGCACCTGTGCCTCCATGGCCGTGAGCGACGCGTCGACGGCGGCGAGGTCGGGCACCGCAGTCACCGGGAACACTGCGCACGGGGAAGCGGACGGGTCAGGGTGCCACGACCGCAAGGGGTTCTAAGCCTAGGGTTTTGAGGGAGGGAGAGAACAAAGTGCTGGGATTGTGGAAGGAGCCTACTGTTTCTGGCGAGGACGAGGTCCTGGAGCTCTCTGACGCGGGACCGGAAGGCGGTGGCCACGGCATCCAGCGACGCGCCCATGCGGCTCGCGTTGTCGGCCTCCATGAGGAAGGAAGACCTCGATCGATGGGCGGCGGCGGAGGCGGCGGCGAGAGGCTGGGAGGGGGTTGAAGGTCTTTGGGGAATTGGGCGGCAATGTGAATGGAGCTTTGGATATTGGAATTTTGGGTGGAGACGTTCCTTTGATTTGCTTGCCACTTGTCAGTCCGACTCGGGTGTGCTCGGCTCCTCTACTGTTTCGAAGGCCAGTAATTTGACAAACTTCAAACGGTAGGTTTCGTCGATTTGCAACTTTAAACATGAGCTTCGTCAAATTTTCACTCCATAGGTCGATATCTTGATTTTCATACCATTTTGATAAATTACATCAAATTTTTCATGTAAAATGATCATCTTTCCCTTCTATTTTTTTAAATGAGCACGGAATTACAGGAGACCATCAGCATGCCACAAATAGGGATGAAAACGGAGCGGAAACGGACGAAATTAGATGATATCATATATGTTTCCGTATTTTTTAACGGAAACGAAACCGAAAACAAATAATATCGAAAACGAATACGGATCGAATAAGGAGCGGACACGGATACGGATCGGATATATGTCGGAATACAAAGTACCAAGTAGGCTAGACTAGACACGACTAGCATTGTATCTGGTCTAACACAGTAACACTACCAAGTATCAACTTGTAAATCAAAACACATAGTTTGTAAATAGAAATAGTTCAAACATTCATTTTGAAATAGAAATAGTTCCAACTTTCATCATCAATCATTCATCTACATATCTTCTTCTAAGTCCTCCTCCATGTAGCACTCATTATCCATATCATTATTTTGTTGATCCAACTACAATGAAAATAAGAATGTTAAATAAGTTAAAATATAATAAAAGTACCTAATCAATCATTTACAAAATACAAATTGAAAGACAAACCGTGCGCATCATCGTGGTTGCAAAATGTCGCTCCATGTTATCAACATCCAACTCAGCCATGACACTATCAATTTTACCGCCTAAAAATGGTAACAATAATTAGACTTACTTAATATTTCACAAGATGCAATAGTATTTAAAATGAACCAAACGTGCTGTTGCGGGCTTGCGGCGCTAGAGCGAATGCTTGGCTTGACTTGTGCTGTTGTGGATGTGGGCATGTGGCTGCTGTTGGGCTGCTGCTGCAAACGTGTGTGGGCTGTAAATTGTAAATGACTGTGTGGGTAAAGATTTGGAGAAAATGAATGGGCTTATAATACAGAAACTATCCGTTTTTCTTATGCGGATATTTACGCCCGGATATCCGTTTTCGGCGGAAAGCGTCGTTCCGTTTCCGGTTCTGTTTCCGCATAAAAAATTATGTATCTGTTTCTGTTCCGTAAAATTCTATTTTCGTTTCCACGTAAGCCTCTCCGTATCCGTTTTTTGTCGGAACGGGCGGAAACTTTCCGCTCTGTTTTTATCCCTAGCCACAAAGAAGAGAATGAGAAGAGCAAATTTATCATTTGACATGAAAAAAATGACAGATTTTATCAAAATGGTATGAAAATTAATGAGCCATTTTTTAGAGTGGTAATTTGGTGAAGCCCGTGTTTGAAGGGGTAAATCAATGAAGCCCATTGTTTAAAGTGGTATTTTGTCAAATTATTCCTTAAAGGCTCGTGGCATCGCTTGTGGAGGCTCAGATGAGTAAGCACATGTACCATGTTAACATGTGTGTTTGGTAGGAAAAGAAAACCAAAAAAAATGTAGCTTTTTCCGGTGAATCTTGTATTGTCTCTTCTCCTCCCTAACGTTTACACCGCTGCCCTCCACCCTCGATGCCACCCTTGTCGTCCCCTCCCCTGGATTATAACCAGAATCTAGCAAAACAATTTTAAGGTTGATTCTGATTCAGCACAAAATCACTTTCTATAGAGAATTAGAAATAGAATATGAAAATCAGAATTTGTAATCGTACCAAACAAGCCGAGGTATTAAAACCTTGTGTTTGTTTCGTTTGGTGCAGTGTACTTGGTTCATGATTCACTAGTAGTTTACTACGGTTTTTGTATAATGCTTTTTCTTAGCCGCTGATTAAACTTGGATGGAGAGAATGATAAACTACAATGATTACGAATTAGATTTTATGTCTCTTCTTTTGATACAAAACATTAAAATAAATAGAAATTGACGGAATAAATGGAAAGTAGGAGGTAGGGGTGGCAACGAGTCGAGCTGTGAGCCAGCTCAGGCTCGGCTTACCAAACGAGCCGAAAGCGTAGTTCGGCTCCCTAAACAACCCACAAAATTAAATATGGTGTTACATGTAAGACCGCGATGGCCATAAGGAAGGATCCTAGAGGGGCGGTGGTGGGATTGAGGGGCTCGAGGGCTCGGGACGGCGCTGACAGGGTTGAGGATGACGACAGCGGGATTGAGAGGCTCGAGGGCCTAGGGCAGCGCCGATGGGATTGAGGACGACCAACGCCGGTCCTAGGATTTTGAGGGCCCTCTGGCGAATTCGTGCCAACTGACCCTCTAGACCATAAAGCTTATAATATATGGGTTAGTTTTATTTGTATAAAAGAGTAGCGAATTCAATAATATATTTTTAATTTAACATGTCCGATAATTATCAACAACGAGAAATAATATAGACTAAAAACATTACATTTGTACTTATATAACTAATATGATTACCTTAAATAAGAATAGAACTCCATCATATTCTTTGCTTCCTATAAAAATATATTTCTTCGAGCAATTCTTGATGCAAAATCATCAAGGACGGTGTTGAGATCAATAGTGTCCAAGATATCCTTCTCGATGGTGCACATAGCCAAGCCATTTAACCTTTCTTGTGACATAATTGATCTCAAATAGGTCTTCAACAATTTAAATTTTGAGAAACTTCTTTCGGCAGAAGCTACAGTCACAAGTACAGTTAAGAGAATTCGATAGGCAACTGAAACATTTGGATAGCAATCTGCATCCATAATAAACTTGAGAATCTCAGGCACTGACATCAAAGAATTTGGCAAGGTCACTTGCAACACCTTTAATTCTGAAAAAAATAATTGATCTCAACATCAGATGAGTTATCATGAGAAAATTTATCCGCAAAAATCTTGCAGTGCGCCCAAAGATCAACTTCATCCATGGATTTCAAATTTTCTGAATTGAACAAGAACCCAAAGACATTATCAAATGTCATCATCTGCTCAAATCTAGTAGTCAATGAAGCAATTGTATTATCAATCATAACTAGGAAGTACTCTCTTTTAAAGGAGACCACAACAGATTGTTGTATTTCCTCGTCTTCATCTTATTCATCAAAATGTCTCTTTCTCGTTCGTTGACGTTTTGTAGGAAATATTGGCTCTATATCCAATTAAGATGCAATGTTTTTTGTTGTATCCATACTAGAAATGAAATCTTCATCTCTATACTTCTTAAAATATGATATGATATCTTCAATGTGTTTGAGAGTAGCATCTATACTAATAATTTTGGATTGCAACTTCTTGCTAACCATATTTATAGAGAATAAAATATCATGTCAAATAACCAAACCAACTAAAAATTCGAAATTCTCAAGTGCACTAACCAACGATTGACATTCACTAAGCACGATTTGGTTCATTCCACGTATTCATTCCACATATTCGTTGCCAATCATCATCAATTGTTTTATTTTTGCTCAACCTCAGCTTAAGTTCATTCCACATATTCATGTTTGTTATATGCTCAACATTATTCTCATGTTGCTTGAATCTAAAAGTCAGATGTTTCCAATCCCTCAATCCATCATTTGCTAGCAAACTTTTGTTCTGATCTGATTTAAACAATTTGCAGCAAAAACAAAAAACTTTGTCCACATGTTTAGAGTAAATCAACCATTTTCTATCAACCACCTCACTATTGCTTAACTTTCTAGAGTAGTAAGCATATGAGAAACGTCTATTGAGAGCATCCGCAGAAAACTCAAGATTCAATTCTCTCACTGGCCCTTTGTAAATCAAAATATCTCTATCCTTGTTATCAAGATTCTCCAAAGTTCTAGGATCAAAGACATCATGAAAAGAAATTTGTTGCAGATCATCAATTGAATTTTTCGGTTGAGAGGAAGGTTGTAGATTTTCATTCTCCATAGCATCACCTTGTTCAATTAAATTATCATGAACATGTTGTTGCTCTTCTTCAACAATAGGTGCTTCTACTTCTACTGGGTTATTATCAGGCACAACACTACCTGAAGCTAAAAAAACTCGTCTAAACCACCTTGTTGTGATTGAACAAACCGTTCTTCTTGTCTTTTTCGTTTTCTTTTTTCAGCCCCAGACAAATGTTTCTTGGGTAACATTCTAAATTTCGAACACCTAAATTAGAATAAAAACATAATTATACGAGTACAAAGTAAGTACTAGAAGTCTTCAATACTATACTAATAATTAATTTGAATAAAAAATGAGAAAGCAAAACAATACGTCATAACATCAATACCTAGTACCGGCACTGGAGACGAACTGAATCTGTTCGGTGCCGACGCATTGTGAAGGCTGGTCCCTGGCTTCCTGCGATCAGTCGATCACTTAGTTGGCTCAAGCGCTCAGCGGCTTGCTGGCTTCAGCGCGGCATCGTCTCCGTCGCGGGATCGTGGCGTCCCCGCATCGACGCGTCGTGGCTTCGTGCCGCCGTGACGCACGAGCGGCGACCTGTATGCTACGTCCCGAACTCCCGATTCCCGAAGACCCGGTCACCCGAAGTCCCGAACTGTCGCACAACACAAAGGCCAAAGCCAAAATTTCACTATATATATTGTCATTGTATATGGCTTGGGCCCCTACTCTTCATGGGCCCTAGGCCATCGTACACTCTGCCCCCTAGGGCCGGGCCTGAGGACGACGACGATATGATTAAGGGGCTCGAGGGCCTAGGGCGGCGACGATGGGGTTGAGGGTGACAACGACGACCGGTGGGGTCAGGGATGGAGGCGGAGGCCAGCGGGGCCAGGGATGGAGGCAGAGGTCGACAGGGTCGAGGACAGAGGCGAAGGCCAGCAAGGTCGGGGACGGAGGTGGAGACAACAACCGAGATTAGGGGACTCAGGGTGGAGGCGACAATCGAGATTCGGGGGCTCGAGCGGCATCGATGGGTCGAGAACAGTAGTGGCATTCGACGGGGTAGGGGATGGAGGTGGCGGTGGCGGATTCAGGGGCTCACCGGCTCAGGAAGGTACCGTCATAGGTTGCACCGATGGTCGAAGTCTCAGGGACGGCGGTGGAAACCGATGGGTTGGGGATGGTGGTGGCAGCCAACAGAGGCATGGATGGGCTATACGGTGGCAGCAATGATTGTCTAGGTTTGTTATGTGTGATGGCATGATGCTCCGTGTGCTTGAGCCTCAAGGTCTAGCGGCCTACCGCGGTGCTTCCTTCCTCAACCTGGATGCTGGATGAGTCGGCAAGCCGCTCGTGAGCCAACTTGGCTCGACTCTGATCGAGTCGAGCCAAAAAGGCCAACTCGAGTTCGGCTTAGGAACTCTACGAGTCGAGCCAAGTTCACGAGCCCGAGCTAAACTAAGAGACGATGCCTAAGCGAGACTAGAGATATTTAATTATTTACCACATTTTAAAAGTATATTTAATTATTCATCACTTTAAATATAGTTATAAACTCAGATAACGATAAATAGTTGAATGAAAAACCCACTTAAATGTAATAAATTACTGAATCTCGCACCAAACTGGATGGTAGATACAATAATTTCAGGACCAATACCAAAATACAGTTATCTTCCGAGTACTGAAACGCATAATGCGCCGTTTTAAAACCCATCAAATATCTCCACCCTAATCTAATCAATTTCAATCTAATCCATTCGTCATCCCAAATAATTTTGTCCCCTCCCTCTTCGTCCGGTCGCGGCGTCACCACCACCTCCTCGAATAAAGCTGTTGCCCTGGGGACCCCGAGCCGCAAGCAAGCCCCGCGCGCGCCTCCCCACCGAATCGAGGAGGAGGAGGAGGAGGAGGAGGAGGAGGAGGAGGAGGAGGAGGAGGAGGAGGCCTCACCTAGGGTGAGGTGGGGGTTTCGGGGCGCGCGGCCGGCGCCGATGCGCGAATCATGGCGGTGAACAGCCTCTACGTCGCCGCCGCCTCCACCGCGGGCAGCGCCGCCGCGCTGCGGTGGTGGGCGGCGTCCCTTCTCGACGCCCCGCCCGCGGCCGGAGGCGGGGACTGGCTCGCCACCGTGCTGGGCTCGCACGTGACCGTCGCGCTCCTCACGAATCTCGTGGCGCACGTGTTCCTCGTCCTCGTCCTCGCGCTCAAGGTGATCGATCGATCGCTCGCCTCCGTTTACAGTTTGTTCATATTTTTCGTTGGGGGTGGGTGGGGAGCGCTGGTTGGCCTCGGATTTTCGCCGTGATGGCTTCATCAGCGCAGCCATTCACTGCTTCGATTATACTGTTCTTATCTTTTGGGAAGAAGCCTTTGTTGTTGGTTGACCACTTGCCACTAACATAGTAACATGGATTAATTGCTTTTGTGCCACCGTTATTTTCCGAAACGTCAGAAATGCTATTAAAATTTTGGTATTTGTTCGTATGTCATTACTATTTAAAATTCACTATTTTATACCATTTGAGATCTAAATATTCATAAAAGAGTAATGACATAAAATGATGAATTAGAAATAGTAATGACATATAAGCAAATATTCAGAGTATACAGGTAGGCCCAAATGGCATAAAAGAATGAATTTGAAATAGTAATGGCATATGAGCAAATACCGAAATTTTAATGATATTTTTAGCGTTTCAGAAAATAACAGTGGTACAGAATCAATTAAGATAAATAATGAAATAGTAATGGTATATTTGACGTTTCGCCAAATAACGGTGACACAAAAGTAATTAACCCTAATTTATAGCTAGAGAGTGGATGCGGTGTTCCTTCATTACATCAGTCAAAGGCATTTTTATTTCTCCATTGTGGAATCGACAGGGTGTAAGATTATTGAGTAATTGAGTAGGAATATTTGTGTTCGTAGAAGATTGCGAAGAATCACTAGTTGCCAACAGTTACCTTTCAGTTGGTTGCATGATTGAGTGCTCTATGTTTTAGTTGTTTGCATGATGTCCATAAATGACATCTGAGTGCTGGCAATTGGGACTCGTGTGCAATAGCAATGCCAGTGACTGAAGCCATGCTGATGCTAAGTAAGCATGAAGTAGCAGCTATACCATGCCAAATCAGAAAGCTGCAGCACTGGACAACTTAAATATTTATACATGCTCCTTTGTTGTGTGATAAAAGAGTATGACAAGCCAGGTGACATTTTAAAAGGCATTACAGTCATGATACAGGGCAACATGTTCCAAGGAAGCATAACTATTGCTTCATTTCCTCGTTCCAATTCATGATTTAAACTGAAACCATTCTACCTGAGCATCCAGACTTGTTTTAATGATTTTCAATAAAGAGGATGTTGCAACTTAGCTATATATTCAACGTATGCCTGTCATATAAGCAACAGTTTAGCAGTATTAATGTTGTTTTTCTTTTACGCAGACACTCTTTTTTGTTCAATTAACCTCTTCTGAGACTAGAAAGGTGTTGGAACACATTATTAACTATGTGCTTTACAAGGTAACTGTTTTCTCTCTCTTACTCTTTGTGAATTTGTACGCCCCTTTTATGTTTATATTTCTACTGTCCCTGACTATCTTCCTGGATTGCTATTGATAAGCTTGTAGTCGTCGTCACAAAAATATGTCATGATGTTTGGCATTCTAGTTTGATAAGGCGATATATGCTTCAGTGAGCTTCAAACCACTTGACAATGAGTTTTTTTTAAATAAATGATATACAGCAGTACACCTTGTTTATGAATATCAGCTGAAATACATATACAATATAATTGACATATATTCCTAAATCAGAGAATCTTAGCACAAGGCCAACATGCAGACAATCCAATCCACAGCAGAAGTTTCGATAAGTAATATGCACATACTTGCACAAATCCATCCACAAAAGATCCTACCAACTCCATTTTTCAGCAAGATGGAAAGAACAACACATTGTAGCTTTGATATACTAATTTACTAACTTTGCAACTATATTGCTGCAGAACATTGTAGCTTACACCTTGTGTCAATACTGTTTGCAACTGTATAACACATATTACCTGTTAGTTACATTGTCATGCATTACTTTTTATGTGCTTGTTGTTGTGTGCCTTGTGAATGAATGTCAAGGATCTCTCTTATATTGCAGGGATTTTTTCTCCCATTGGTCGTGCCTCCTAATTCTCAACAAATAATTCTTTGGTCAACTTGGTTGGGCATTCTTTGTTCATTGAAGGTAACTTGTGCAACTTCTACTAGTTGAGATTATTCCTGCACATTAACTGAAAGTTCTGTTGCATCCAGATGTTTCAATCATTGGCTAGAGAACGCCTTGAACAGCTCAATGCTTCACCATCAGCAACTCCATCGAAATATTTTCGTGTATATTCTGCATTGTTGCTGGTTCTATCGGCTGATCTACTATGGTAATATTCCCTGGTTAGTCTGCATTAGACTGCTTGTTCTTTAGAAATGTTATTTACATATATATGTTTTTCTTTGCTTACCAGTGTTATAATGGGCGTTGGATGCACTTGAATTTATTTTCATAGCAACATAGCGTAGATGTCAGAGATACATAATGTCATGTGCAACTTGAATTTATCCCTTAGAATTGCTTGCACCTTGCAAATTCTGTTGTAGTGGAATGATTACCATGTTGATCCTTGATTTTACCATATTTTTGTCTGTTATGGTGTTTTCAGATAGAGCTGTAGCATGTTATGCTTCTACAAGCTTTGGTTCAATTTACGTAAGAATAATGACGCCTCTGTTCTATGAACTCACAAGTACTTTATTATCTATCTTCTCCAGGATGAAGCTTTGTGTTGGATTCTGCAAGTCATGCACTTCAAAATTATTTTGGCTTCTGTTTTTTGAGCCACTTAGTATTGCCTTTGAGACAGTGCAGGTAATTCAACTTAGATTATGAGTAATATCACTCTTTATCTTTTATTTTATTTTTATGATGATCTTACATTATCAAGGAAATCAGCAAGGCATTTAATCTTGGTGGATGGTGCCTATAAATGTCAAATAGAAGTCTAGAGTTATTAAAAACATTATGTGTGTTGTGTGTATGAATGTATCTTAACGTGATTGGTACTTCTGAATATCTTCAACCTTTTTCACATAGTATTTTCCTGGCAGTCAATCATGGTGCATGGATTTCAGTTATTTGACATATGGCAGCGGCATCTGATGGATAGTGGTGTGGACTATCTTGATTTCCAAAAATCTTATAAGCAAACAGCAGGTGATAAACTACTTTTCCTTCACTGCTCAGGATTTGTTTAATGTGTTTTGTTGAATCCTCTTGAGCTATTCATGAAGGATAGTGCCATACTGCCGTTAGTGCTGTACAAGTTTCATGGTTAGCTGGTTATTACTGACCTAGAAAAGAATGTAAACAATAGACCCAGTGCAACATGCAAGAGTAAACTGTTTTATCTTTGACTGGCAACTTATTTGTGAATATTTAGACTGGACATGAAAATAATTCATGTACATTTTTTCAAAAACAATCTTAGAACATTATATTTTCATTAGATTTTACAAATTTTATCACAATGCAAAGTGACAATCAATTATCAATGTTGCTTTCAGAGTCCATGCCAATGGCCAAAACAAAACTTTTTCCAGACATTCTGGAATAAATAATAGAGGTTCCATTTACACATCTCACAGTAGTTGTGTTGGCCTAATCTGTTTGTAATACTGTAAAATTTGCTCTGTAATTGGTTGGAACATTGGGCATGTCCATGCCAAAAAGTTTGTAGTGGCAACAGTACTAAATGTTCATTTGATTTGTTGCCAAAAAATTGGAATTGTGAAAATTTTGGTAAGCAGGCCCACATTTCCATAATTTTGGCCACAACTAGACAATCATACAAAGCCAAAATTTTGGTAAGGTTTACAATGGCAAGTCCATTGCTTCTGTTCAGGTTGAACAGAATTATAGTGTACAGTTCAGTGCATGAACATGTATGCTGTAATTTATCGCAAATCTGCTACAAAAGTTCATTCATTCATTATTTGTACCCTGCAGGATCTTTTTCTGAGTGGAGAGACAAGCTTATCAGAAATTTTGGTCTTGTCATTGACTTGACAAGCTTATTGATGTCACTTGGTCATTATTCAATGATCTTCTGGCTCCGTGGTACGGCCTTTCATCTGGTTGATGTGGTTCTCCTATTGAACTCGCGTGTAAGTGTGGCATTCACCTGTTAACTTCTGTTGGTAAACTGTTAGTCTTTAATAGATGTATGGTGTACTGACTGGTATTCTTTTAAAACATTTACAGGCTCTTGTAGTTTCATTTTTGAAGCGGATTAAGACATACATCAAGTTACAGAAGGCACTTAGTTCAATTGATGGAGCACTTCCAGATGCTACATATGATGAAATTTGTGCATACGATGATGAGTGTGCCATCTGCAGGGTAAACAATTTTCTAGAATTTTATAAGCTCCATGTGTGTTTTGTATCTGATTTTCTTTTCGCATCTCCTGCAACTCCTAGGGACCAATGGCTCGAGCTAAAAAGTTGTCCTGCAACCATCTATTCCATCTAGCTTGCTTGCGATCTTGGTATGCACTGAGTTCCTTTTATTATGTTGCAATTGATACTTGATGGTGTTAGAGTGTGTGTGTCTGTCGTGTGGGGCCCCCTGTGTGTGGGCCCCTCCTGTAAGGCTCTCCTTCTTCTATCCTCCCAACCCTAGGGAGAGGAATCTATCTAGCTCTTCCTTCATGGTATCAGAGCCTTAGGCTCCCCTCCTTCCCCCCTCTTCTCTCCTGCCGCCGGCGCCGCCGCCGTCTCCATGGCCGGCGAGCCTCCTCCGGCGAGCACCGTCTTCTCCTTCTCGTCTCCGGCGGCCTCCTCCTCCCCTTTTCCTAGGCTGGGTACCGCCACCCCCCGCCCGGATCCGACGCCGGGGCGGCCAGATCTGGCGCCGTCGGCCTCCCTCCGCTCGGATATGTCGCCGGGGCGGACAGATCGGGCGTCGCCGGCCTCCCCCCGCCTGGTTTCGCCGCTGCTTCGCCCGCCCCGCCAGGTTTCGCCGCCGCCGGCCTCCCCCTGCCCCGCCTCGACGCCGGCGTGGCCGGCTCTGCCGCCGCCGGCCTCCCCCCGCGCTTCTTCGCCGCCATCCCGCCCGCCTCGCCCGGACCCAATGCCAGGGCGGCTGGATCTGGCGCCGCCGGCCATCCCCAGGACTCTGGGGCGCTGCCCCCCTTCCCCCCGCCACGGCCATGGCCTAGCCGACCATGGGGGGGCCCTCTTGCTGCCGCCGGCCTCGTCGGCCTCCCCTAGGCCCCTGGGGCGCCGCCCCCCCTTCCCCCCGCCACGGCCATGGCCTGGCCGACCATGGGGGGCCCCTCTTGCTGCCGCCGGCCTCCCTATGGCCTCTGGAGCGCTGCCGACCCTTTCCCCTGCCACGCTACTGGCCTGGCCGAACTTGGGTGGGCCGCCGCCCCTCCTCCCCACCGCCGTGGCCTTGGGCTGGCCGGCTCCTACCGATGTGGTGGTTGCCGACGCTGCCCTTGTTGCCGCCCTTGCCACTGCCAAGACCGCTGCCGCTGCTGCTCGGGCGCGCGAGCGGGCAACCGCTCTTGCTTGGGAGAATGCACGCCAGACCGCTGATGCACTGGCCCAGCATGTTGCTGAGGCCGAGCATCACCTCAGGGGTGCTGACCCCACTGCCACCGTGACTCCAGCTGTCGCCGCAGATCCGGGTGCCACACAGCTCCACGCCCAGGTGGCCGGTGTCCAGAACATCCGGGCGCTTGTGCCAGTCACCCTTGATCCCTCATCGTCCTCCTACGCGCGCTGGCGCGATCTGGTGCTCTTCACCCTCCAGCGCTATGCCCTGGATGACCACGTCCTCGTCGACACTCCGGTGGTGGCCCAGGGGTCCGTATGGCGGCGCATGGACAACGTGGTGCTGTGATGGATCCTTGGGTCCATCACTGTCGAGCTCCAAGACATCGTGCGGGAACTTGGTGGCACCGCTCGGCAGGCCTGGGTTGCCATCGAGGGGCAGTTCCTTGGCAACCGTGAGGCTCGTGCTCTCCAGTTGGACGCTGCCTTTCGCACCTTCGTCCAGGGGGATCTCTCCATCTCGGAGTACTGCCGTCGCATGAAGGGGATGGCGGATTCTCTTCGTGACCTTGGCGAGCCTGTTGCGGACCGCACTCTTGTCCTCAACATCCTCCGCGGTCTCGGCGACAGCTACGCCCATCTCCGGACGTGGATCACCAGGACAGTGCCGTTCCCCTCCTTCCACAAGGTTCGTGATGACCTTGTCCTCGAGGAGCTGACCTGGAGGCTCGCTCCCACATCTACTACCGCGACTGCTCTAGTCACCTCCGGCTCTAGCCGGCCGGCCTCCCACCCACCGCCGTCGCCGGCTCCCTCCCTACTTGGTACTCCTCCCGCCGGTTCCACCACTGGCGGCGGGGGGGGGGGGGGCGTGGTGGCGATCGTCGTCGCCGGGGAGGGGGGCGCCGTGGTGGTACCGGTCGCGTTCCGGCTCCTACCTCCGCCACACCAGCCCCTGCCGTCGGGAGTGCGCCCTGGCCATCCTTCTCCAACCCATGGACGGGGCGCATTTCCATGTGGCCGGGACAGTTCACTCCTCGGCCTCCTACCCCACCTGCGGCCATGCTCACCGGGTGGCTGGTCCCGCCTGCTCCTTCGGCGTGGGGCCCGTGGTCCGGTGGGTGGGATCAGATGGCCCTCGCGCAGTCATTCAACACCATGGCGTTGACTCCGCCGGCCATCACGGATTGGGTGGCCGACTTGGGTGCTTCCTTCCACACCACTCATGATGGTATTATCTCCTCTCACAGGCCCCCCACACATCTCATCCTTCTTCCATCTTGGTTGGAATGGCTCATGTCTTCCGGTCACCTCCGTGGGTGATGCGACTCCTTGTGGGTCTTTTCACCTGCAAAATATTCTTGTTGCACCTGACATTGTTCACAATCTTCTTTCCATTTGTCAATTCACCACTGATAATTCGTGTTCTGTTGAATTTGACTCTTTTGGTTTGACTGTGAAGGATATGGCCACCCGGCGTCCTCTTCTCCGCTGTGACGGCACCGGACCCCTCTACACGCTTCGTCTTCCACCTTCCGCTGCTCCACCCTCGTCCGCCCTTGCCGCCACAGCGTCCTCCACACTCTGGCACCGCCGGCTTGGTCACCCCGGTGTCGACATTTTGGCTCAGCTTTGTCGTAGCTCCTCTATTCCTTGTACTAGGGCTACTAGTGAGCATATTTGTCATGCGTGTCAATTAGGTCATCATGTTCGCCTACCTTTTCCTATTTCTTCCTCGCATGCTGTTCATGCGTTTGACCTTATTCACCGTGACTTGTGGACCTCTCCGATCATGAGTATTTCTGGTTATAAATATTATCTGGTTGTTCTTGATGATTTTTCTCACTACTCATGGATGTTTCCTTTGCGGTCCAAGTCGGATGCCTTCCCCACGCTCACTCACTTCTTTGCTTGGGTTTCTACTCAGTTTGGGGTTACTATCAAGGCAGTCCAGTGTGATAATGGTCGTGAGTTTGACAACTCTGCTTCCCGGGCTTTCTTCCTCTCGAAGGGAGTTCAATTGCGCATGTCCTGCCCCTATACCTCCCCTCATAATGGCAAGGCTGAGCGCATGATTCGTACCACTAACAATGTTATGCGCTCCATGCTCTTTCAGGCTTCGGCTCCCGCTCGCTTCTGGGCTGAGAGCCTCCTTACTGCCACCTATGTGCTCAACCGCCTGCCTTCTAAGGCCACGTGCGCTCCCACCCCTCACCATGCCTTGTTCGGTACCCCACCTTCCTACACTCACCTTCGTGTTTTTGGGTGTGCTTGCTATCCCAACACTTTTGCCACTGCTCCTCATAAGCTTGCGCCCCGCTCGACCCTGTGTGTGTTTCTCGGCTACTCTCCCGATCATAAGGGGTACCGTTGTTTTGACCTCTCCTCTCGTCGTGTTCTTATCTCACGACATGTCATCTTCGCTGAGTCCGTCTTTCCTTTCTCCGTTGACTCCACCCCCACCACCAGCCTTGAGTTGGACTCCCTGTTTTCTACTGACCCGGTGGTTCAGCCACCTTTGTCTTCTGCAGGTACATCACCGGCTGTTCCGGCGGCTCTCCCGCCATCTGACGAGCTGTGTGTGGCAGCGGAGCTGCCCGTCGTGCCGCCTGCGGCCCCCGTGCCCCTGGCTGTGCCACGTGCGGCCACTCCCCACCAGCCGGCGTTGCCCTCCGCGCCATGCGCGGCCCCGACGTCCTCGTCCGTGCAGCACGCGGCCCCTTCCCTGTCGCCTCCTGCGCCCGGGGTTGGCCCGTTGCTGCCGTCGGCGCCGTGTTCCGCCCCAGACACGGCCTCGACCGTGCCCTGTGTCCCCGCGACACCTGCCACGCCACGCGCGGCCCCGACATCTTCTTCCCGCTACGCCAACCCTGTTCGGGTCTACCAGCGCCGCCCGACGGGTGTTGCACCGGCCCGCTCTCGCGCCGAGCCGCTGGTGTACCACCCGCCCATCCTTCACCGCGATCCCCACCACACTCACCCGATGGTGACTCGGCGGGCTGCGGGGGTCCTTCGTCCAGTTGACCGCCTGGTCCTCTTCGCCGCTACGGAGTCACCGGTCTCTCCCATACCCTCCACTGTTCGTGGCGCCCTGGCGGATCCACACTGGCGCCACGCGATGGAGGAAGAATATGCGGCCCTTCTGGCCAATCAGACCTAGGACCTGGTGCCTCGCCCCTCTGGCTGCAATGTGGTCACCGGCAAGTGGATCTGGACACTTAAACGCAAGGCAGATGGTTCGCTGGATCGCTACAAGGCTCGCTGGGTCCTTCGGGGTTTCACCCAGCGCCCTGGAGTTGACTATGATGAGACCTTCAGCCCAGTGGTGAAGCCTGCTACTGTTCGGACCGTTCTCTCCCTGGCACTCTCGAGGTCCTGGCCAGTTCACCAGCTCGATGTGAAGAATGCTTTCCTCCATGGCACCCTGACGGAGACTGTGTACTGCAGCCAGCCTGCGGGCTTTGTGGATCCCGCTTACCCTAAGCGTGTTTGTCGGCTCAACAAGTCTCTGTATGGTCTGAAGCAGGCTCCTCGGGCTTGGTACAGTTGGTTCGCCTCCTTCCTGGTGTCTTTGGGGTTCAGCGAAGCCAAGAGTGACACTTCTCTATTTGTCCTCCACCACGGTGCTGACTCAGCCTACTTGCTGCTTTATGTGGATGACATTGTTCTCACTGCGTCCAGCCAGTCTCTACTTCAGCGGATTGTCTCCTCGTTGCAGCAGAAGTTTGTCATGAAGGACCTTGGTGTGCTCCATCACTTCTTGGGAGTGACAGTGGAACACCGCCCTGGTGGCCTCTTCCTTCACCAGCGCCAGTACGCCTTGGATGTCCTTCACCGTGCTAGGATGACTGACTGCAAGCCCTATTCCACTCCAGTCGATGCTCAGTCTAAGATTTCTGGTACTAAGGGTGCACCAGTGGATGATCCCACTGCCTATCGAAGCATTGCTGGCGCCCTTCAGTACCTCACATTCACTCGGCCGGATATCTCCTATGCGGTGCAGCAGGTGTGCCTTCACATGCACGACCCACGGGACCCGCACCTTACCGCTATGAAGCGGATTCGCCGCTATTTGCGCGGCTCCCTCGACTTTGGGCTTCACCTTCAGCGTTCTCCTGTTGATGAGCTCGTGGTTTACACTGACGCCGACTGGGTGGGCTGCCCGGGCACACGTCGCTCCACCTCTGGCTACGCCGTCTTCCTTGGTGGCAACCTCGTGTCTTGGTCATCCAAGCGACAGCCTGTTGTCTCCCGCTCCAGTGCCGAGGCTGAGTACCACGCGGTTGCCAATGGGGTGGCCGAGGTATCCTGGCTCCGGCAGCTCCTCGGGGAGCTCCATAGCCCCCTCGCCAGGAGTACTTTGGTCTACTGCGACAACGTCAGCGCCGTCTACCTCTCCACCAACCCCGTCCAGCACCAACGCACCAAGCATGTGGAAATCGACCTCCACTTCGTTCGTGATCATGTCGCCATGGGAGATGTCCGTGTTCTACATGTGCCTACCACCTCCCAGTTCGCCGACATCTTCACCAAAGGCTTGCCTTCCTCCACCTTCTCTGAGTTCCGCTCCAGTCTCAACATCCGCTGCGCCGGAGTTTCGACTGCGGGGGGTGTTAGAGTGTGTGTGTGTGTGTGTCTGTCATGTGGGGCCCCTCCTGTAAGTCTCTCCTTCTATCCTCCCAACCCTAGGGAGAGGAATCTATCCCGCTCTTCCTTCAGATGGTCTGCAGTACAATTTCACAGTTCATAATGTCCTACAAAGAAAACCTTTTGGCATATTCATCTTTATTTTCTGGAAATGGTTTTCCTACTATTATTTGTATGGGGAAGTACAGGCTGTAGTTGTGAACATACTCCATATGCCCATTTTAACTGGCGAGGGTCTTTCTGTTGATTTTAGCAAATCAATAGTCTGATTCTCACAAAGATCTTTGACGAAGCCAAGGCCTGGCAGCAAGTTAGTGCAAAGAAGTTGCGATTGTTAGTCATTTGTGACTTGAGAGATCATAGTTTAATCTGTATGGCAGTTACCATGTTGTTTAGCTCCTTTCATTCCTTGTATTGCTCATTTGTTCTGACTTTTGCTTCCCACTTTATACAAAAACATGAAAAGTTTTGCACCTGAAAAGCAGACCTGCTTAGCAAGTTATGTATAGCTCCATGTCTTACACTCTTGCCATCAACTGTGACCATAGTGTAACAAATTCCACCTTATGTTTGGAATTATTCCTCATAAGTCATGTTGCTATGTGTAGGTTGGACCAAGGACTAATGGATGGTCACTCATGTCCAACTTGTCGAAGGCCGCTCTTTTTGTCATCTCAACAACATACAAGGTCTACAACAGCAGAGGTAGGAAATGTTCAGCTAATCGCGGAACAACTTAATGTGGGATTGAATCAGCAGTGGATTCCTGACCATGAACGGCCTACTGAAAATCAGAATCCTTCAGATGCTGTTTGGAGGTGTGTATAACTTGGAATGTTTTATTATCTTGTTTTTAAATTGCTCATCGTATTCATGTTATAATGGTGTGAATGAGAGCTATTTGGCTGTAGAAATTATTCCACCATAGTACCAAAAACATAATAATTAATGTGATTTGGAGTAAATTCCACAAATCTATGCATGTTCTGTGGGAACAATCACAAAATGACACCTTTATGGATTTGACAGACCTACACGTTCTGTGAATGATTTTATTCATTTATTGAATAAATACATCCTGTCAGTCAATACATTAGTTAACAATGTGAGCCAACAAGTCAGCATGGCAAACTGACCCGATAAGACATCTGAAGCATGGAACTATGGAAATCCCAGTCAGATGCCACCTTCACACAGGCCTAGTTACACTCCCCAGTTCACAAAATCATGTTGTTTTGGACATGTTTCAAGTCAAACTTTAAGAATTTTGAACATCAATACTTTTTTAAATATTTAAACAAATGTATGAAAATCATATGTGTAGATTTGCCCTAAAATTACATTCATAATATTATAATTTTATCTTTTTGAAATGTTTTGCGATAGAAATTAGAGGTCAAAGTTGCATGTTGAAGACCATACCAGTATCCAAAATGCATGTTTTTGTGATGGGCCATGCATGTGTGTGTGTGTGTATGAGAGTGAAAGATGAGGCGGAAGAGAAAACCAATGTGGAGAACAGCAGAGCAAAGGCAGCCTAATGGTAGTTCGAGGAGCAATAGCAACAATTGCCTCCCGTGAGACTTCTTTGTGGACCTGTGCCCTTGAAGTAGCTGACTGCTCCTGTAGTTTACTCAAAATGAGTGTGTCATGCTCGGTGCTCCAACCTCCTTGCTTCCCAGCTGCTTGCCACCTCACCAGCATGCTGGTATGCATTCTGTGTATGTTTCCTGGAATAGAAGCATAACAAAAGTATGAGAATGAACAGAAAATATGTGAAAATAAAAGGCTATCCTCTCCTGTTTATATTATTGTACAGAGGCCACCATTGATTTGTGACATAACAAATCCTACCTTTGGACATCTCATTGCAATGGTTTGCCCAATGCATGAGCTAATTCAACCTCATTTTTGGTAATCTTGCAGTTGTCAGTGTAGACTAGAATACTAGATTACTAGAGTCTTTGGCAATGCTGTGGGGTATAAAGATATAATATAACTGGGATCTTGGATAGTTCCTGGTTCTTGTTGTGACACTTCGGGGATGATCCTTGGAGGTGGGTATGGGCAGCACCAACAAGTTTTTTCTTATAGCTTTTAACTCTTATAGAGGATCCTTGCCTCCTCGCATCTCTCCCATGCACTACAGTAGTAGTGAAAGCAGCATTCGTTGCTCCATGACAGTGCATCAGAGATTGTGTCCATGCTCCATTTGCCCAAACCCTCTCACGTATGTAGGCTGATGTTTTCATACCCTTGACATCAACCTCAAATCACCCCTAGCAGCTGCCTCCACTGCACTAGATCTCATTTGAGCACATCCTGGCCAGATAAAGCATATATGTTCTTTTTGGAGAAGAGGAAGAGGAAGAAGATAGCCTTGTAGAAGAATAAGGGGGAATTCTAAAGTTGACATTTCCTTCTGTTCTTTCTTAAATTGTCCACATGCCCACATCCATAGCTCTACTACCTCTATGTGAAGCTCTTCGGAAACATTGTTCTTCCCTTCTCATTGGCTATCATCATTGCCTTGTCTAATGCACCATGTCACTGCAGCCCATATCTGACATTAACATGGCATGTTGTTCCCAGCTCATAGCCAGCTGTTCTTCATGCTCCTGTTTTGATGTCTAATCATGCATGTGTCACCTTGCCCTCCTCATGCCTGGTCTTCATTGTCCAATACTTAGTCCATCTCAAAAATACTGGGCAAATGGCTGACATAGTGACATTATACATTCATTCGAAACTAGACCTAGACTACCTCAGTGAATATATTTAGTTAGGTGATTCATATCAATGGTGTAATTTTGTTTTTTTAATTTCCTGTTCTCTTCCAAGTTAGTACCCTGACAATGATTTTGCTATCCTAATGGCATGTACATTATTCTAGATATTGTGATAAACTTATAATCTCGCAGTTGGTTGAAATTCCTGTCTATACAATGTGTCAATGGTGGTGATAGTTAAGACTTAAGATGAGCCCTAGTCATAATTTGATCTAAAAAAGAAAGAATGATAGCCAGACTCACATCCTAAGGGACATAATCTTTGTTCATAAATCATAACTGATTATCCAAAGTCTGAGGTGAAACTAAGTAGGTTTAGAGCGTTAGATTGATGGTGATAATCTGCCTGTTTCTACCATTTTTCTGAAGATTTTGTTCCAGCCAGGCTGATTTATACTGACTGGGGTTTTTTAAACCCACCTATGAGATACACACGAAATACGTTAGCATATTTAGTGTTGAATCTTAATTGAATTTTGAAATTGGAACTTGGATAAAAGGAAATCGAAAACTTCAAAAACTTGGTGAAGGGATCCCCAAATATAAACTAAGAAGTCTGTTCCGCGTCTTGTAGAATTTTACAACTGATTGTAAAGCATTCACTCAAATTCCCAGAAGATAAGGTTTATTTGCCTATTAATCACTTATACATCAATGAACTGCAGTTTCCTTGCGTGCACATATTCAATAAGGGGTAAGGCGGGATACAAGGCGATATGGTATCACCAAATTCCAGTGAATTTTAATTTCCAATAAATAAATAAATAAGCACTAATACTTTTTTGTACTCTCTGATATACCTTTGATATGGTGTGTCTGTGCTCCTGCTCTTGCTCCTCCATCAACTTCCTGAACACCAAAAACACAATATCTCCTGGCAGTTTACTGCCAGCTATTCTACTAATGTGACTCATGGTGGCGAGGAGGCCTATAGGATGGAGAGCAAGGGAGAGAGCACTCAGCAGGATAGAGAGACCTATAGGAAGCACATAGGCAAGGTTTTTGCTGTTCTGCATACATAGGGTGTCATAGAGAAGGAGATTAAAGAGCACATCTGTGTTGGTGGGTTGGTTGGGCTGGGAAGGGCTGAAAGAGACACATACCCACCATGCCTGGAGGCTGCAAGTGTGTTGGATGGGCCAAACTGGTTCATCTCTTTCTTTCATTCCTTTTTTTTCTCTTATGGTTGCATGATTCATCTTCTGTGCCTAATTATGTGGCATAACTTATCTCTCAGATGCTATTTTAATTTAGCACATATATCTATATTACTCCGTACTATATGTGCATATATTTGCCGTATCAGCCTGTCCTTGTTTTCAGAAAATTGTGTATTGTGGTATTGCCATACCCCTACAGACATATCGGTGATGCGTAGGATTTTGCAGTAGTGATGACAGACATGGCATTTGTTTTGGTGGCGCAGAGGTGCTGGTCTTGATTCGAGCTGGGCACCCCCATGGTCGAGCCCTGGGATGGACAATCCCAGTTCTTCTAGTGCCGTGAGATCCGTGGGGCTTACGGGAGTTCAGATGATGATGAGGCAGTTGACTTCTGTGACTGACAATTATGGGCACACAGATGCCACCTGGAATCTATGGCCCGAGCCAGTTGCAGGAACTTCAATCATTCCATCCTCTTCTGCTGCTGGTATGCGGCTCCGTGGCACCGCAAGAACGATGAACAGTAACTTGTCGGAGGTTCTCTCCATGGTAGATAGAGTACGGGAAGTTCTACCCCACATCCCTGATGAGCTAATCGTCGAGGTAAACTTCTATCTCCTCTCCAGTCCTGTAGTTATATTTACTTGACACACTAACATGCACTAATGTTTTTTAAATCCTTTTGTAGGATCTGATGAGAACGAATAACATAAATGCTACTGTAAATAATCTTCTGCTGATGCAATAATTAAACCAGCAATACAACATATAAGCATGAGGTTTACCGGCCATAAGTTTATATATGAAAAGGCTGTATAGTTAAAGACGAGCCTGGGTGTGAAAAGCACACTTTGCATTGTTCTTGTAACAAGTGTTCTGTTCTGTTTGTTTTGTTCCCGATGGATGAAGTGTCCTAGCTTTTTGTATAGCAATCACAGCTGTATAATATTATGTTCAATATGATGTAGATTAGTATGCGTAGAAAGATGATCTCATCCAAATAAAAGTGTGTTCATCGTACAGATAAAATTACGCCAGTATGTGTAATTCAACTGTGGAATGGAACTAAGCTACTGAATAGTGAATTTCGTTCAGCCTATAAAAGGTAGACGGCTCTTTGGTATATTTAGATCGCTCTTTGGTATATTTAGAGCATGTTTGGTAGAGTTCTGGATCGTTTCATCACTCTAGTTTATTTTTCTAGAGTGCTTTCAGCGGAATCTACGACACTAAAAAAGTGTTTGACTTGATTTCAGCTCGAATAAAGAAGCTGAAGGCATGTCAAACGCACCCTTAACCTAACCAGAGCATAGCATGATGATTACTGCCACAAACAGCATGATGATTACCGCCACAAACAAGAAGCCCTCGATATGTATACATTTTTGTACGTATTGCCAGAAAATTATTCAGACAAGAAAAGAAGCTGGGATATCTATATTACTTAGACAAAACACATTCTTGTTGTCAACAAAATTGCACTCGTACATCTTTGGCAGAAGGAAAAAATATGTTGGAATTAAGGAATTATCATGTAGGAAGGGATATATACTTGGACGACACATGAACTGCATGTAGGGAAGTCATAATCCCGACAGATAAAATGGTAATAAATGAAAGTGAATGAAAGAATAGAAATCTCAAAATCAATTGGAGATTTGCTCTCGCGTCATTTTTTTTCACATATAATTAAGAGGGTGTGATATGTGGTCTCGCGCTGTCGGTCCGAGTACTTAAATATGAGACAACGTATAAAAATGTCCCAAAATTAAATTGATTGATGGATCTCTGGATGAGCTGATGAAGAAGGCGATGGAGCGATGGAGCGATCGATCGATCTCAGTGAGTTCGGGCTTTGACGATGTCGAGGCTCATCTCGCTGGGGTCGGTGGCCTGGATCTCGCACTGGATGCCGTCGAGCATCCTCCTGAACCTGTCCTTGGAGCTCGCGTACAGCATCTTGCTCCTCGTCTTCGCCGTGTCAGGCGACCTATATTATATTTATACAATATATATACATATGTGCAGCTACCTAGCGTCAAATTAATGATCGATCAACAATATTCGTGTATAATTTTAATCTGGGATATACTACTATATACTTGAAAAATAATTATTACCAGGAGAAGAAGAAGATCTTGCTCTTCTGGCAGTTCTCGTCGGTGACGAAGTCGAGGTCGTATACGGCGTAGCGGCACTCGTCGGCGGGGAGGGCGGCAGCGAAGTCGTCGTAGTCCTCGCTGGTCCCTCCGAGGCGCTCCACCTTGATCTCCATAGCCTTCTCGTCGATCCTGAAGACGATGAACCTGAACCCCCGCCGCGCCTTCAGCTCCTGGAACTTGAACTTGCACTCGTCGTTCACCGCCAGCCCCGACGCCGAATTCGCCTGCGTTAATTCATCATTCATCATTCCATCACTCATGTACGTACGTGCATGCATGCATGCATGCATTTACACAACATATATATACTAATGCAGATCGATCGAGAGAGATTGAGACTTGAGAGATTATCACCATTAGTTTTTGTGTGTGTTTGTGGACGTTTGCTAGCTCGCTCCGGCCGGCCGGCGATCGAGAGAGTTTGTTCCCTTTTTGCGAAATGGTATGTGAGGGGATCGGATGGAGGTTGCGGGGAGAAGGAGATGCGTTTTGCGAGAGAAACGCGGCGACGAGGAGAGAGAGCTACACATGAAATGAATGGAGGGCGTGCGCTTACACCTACGATTATATTTGGAGGTACCTCCAAAACGAAACATGGTCTCAAAATCAAGTATCTAAAAATCAAAACTTGGAAGCTATAACATCGGCGGAGTTGAAATGGATTTTTGAAATATTTTAAAATAGAATTTCGAATTTTCGAATTTTTAAAGTGCTCTGTTTTTAATTAAAAATTAACACTGTTTAAAAACTGTTGCAATGCGCGGTTCGGTCTATATCATCTATCATCTATGTTCTATCTTCGGTCTATATGTTTCAATCAGAACCTCTGCACTTGTTGACACGCCACTACTTGCCTGTCAATCTTGTGTACTCGGTGGACACCATGCATGCATGCATGGGCATAGAGTTATATTGGGCAGGTCGGTAGGCTCCACTCTCCAGTTCTACTTGGGGAAGGAATTTTAATGGGTCTATATCTAGCTTGTAAAAGGTTCAGTACTACTACGAGTACTTTTCTAGCTCTTTGCTTCTCCGCATGATGCCTTCTTCTCTGCTCGCGTCGCTGCCTCGCTCGGCCCCTCGATCCCCAATCCGTTGCTTACTTGGCATTGCCCCGCGCCCTCGCCCTCGCCCTCGCCCTCGCCCGACTTGCTTCGCTCCCACCCTCCGATCCACAACAGGCATGATATACTTAAGGGGCGTTTGGATCGGAGGCTAAAAATTTAGCCTCGGGCACATAGAATGTTTAGATATTATTTCAGAGTATTAAATATAAATTATTTATAAAATTTATATATAATCGGTGGATTATTCATGAGACAAATCTAATGAGTCTAATTACATCATTATTTGATAATGTGATGCTACAGTAAACATTTGCTAAACATTGATTAATTGGGCTTAATAAATTCATCTCGCGAATTATCCAACGATTCTGCAATTATTTTTATAATTGATTCACATTTAGTCCTTCAAATTGATGTCCAAACATTCAATATGATACAGACTAAAATTTAGTCCCTTGATCCAAACACTTAGAGTAATCACAATGTGTGAAATAAGAAGTGTTTAAGAGAATTTTTTTGCTTTAGTACTAGTTCTATATACTGAGAAGATATTGTTAAGTAAGATATGTGTTCTAATTTCTAAGCATAGATACTAGTCTTTCAAATTAAATAATACTATTTTTTAGTTTGCTAGTTGTTCATTGGGTAGAGTATGTATTATTTTTTATTTTGCCAAGAGTCTCACCTTTAGTACTATACATTGTAGTATTTTTTTCTAAGAAACAATTTTGCTACATGTCAATTTAATATTAGTTCCATAGTTCTTTACATTGCGGATATTCTTAATGCTAAAATTTATTGTATGACTGTGCTTTTACAGCTTTGAAATATACTGTAAATTATTAGTTATTCTAATGCCAAATACAATTTGCTTTGTTCTGAAAAATGAGACTACACATTGCCTTTCATCTCAACTTGTCTATACATACGCATGATTTGCTAAATTGGCACATGTTTATTATTATTATTAGTAAGTATATAGTTGATAAAACATACATAATTTATTAGGTTTTATGATATAAAATAAAAATTCTGAATCATCTGAGAGAGTTAAAAATTCTAAAAGCAACAATAACTAGGAGTGGGCATAAAAAACCGAGCCCAAAATACCCAAGACCGAACTCGAACTCGAAAAAGCCGAGACCGAGTAATTCAGGCTGTATTTAGGTATAAGATTTAGAAAACCAAATTTTATTTGGGTATTAGATTCAGAAAACCGATTTGGCCCGAAGACCAAATAGACCCAATAGCAGCCAAGACCCACAGACCGCATCCATAGCCTTCTTTAGCACCTCACATGCTAACTATGTTTCCTCGGATCGAAATACCAAAGACCGAAGGGTTTCCCGTTTCCTTTTCTTGGCAGCAGCGGCGGCGGCTCAGCCTGGCGACTTGGTGGCGGTGGATCGACGCTTCGACAATCGATAGGCAGCCAGGCGACGTGAAGCCACGAGCTTGTGACCGATTGATCGTGTGTCCCGTGTCGATGAGCGTGATTGCGGGCTGCGGCATGCGGTAGCGGCAATGTGGCTATGGTGGGGTGGCCGCGGCAACTCAGTAGCTAGGCGGCGGTGGCCGGTGTCTGGTGAGGCGGTGAGTTCTTGGGTGAGCACCGAGCTAGTGAAGCCTGAAGGCGATGAGCACCGAGCCGTGTGAGGCCGGCAGACGACGGCACCACGACGAGCCGACGGTGAATTCTATTTAAGGTATCAGGAATTTTGGTTTATTCGAGTAAAACGGAAAACCGAACTGAAAATTCGGGCACACACTATTTTCCGTGTAATTCGGATCTAATTACCGAAAAACCCAAATAAAAACCGAAAAAACTGAACCGAAAATTCGGTCCTGACGAAACGCCCACCCCTAACAGCTACAGCTACCGGCCGATTTGCTTGTCTAAACATGCACTCGACCAAAGGAGCTGCTCCAATAACGAAGCAGTGGTATACATAATGTATTATACTTCCTTGAGTAAATACGTACGCGTTATAGCTACACTTGCACATGCATTACAGTTGGTCAACGTCAACGTCAACGTCAACGTCAACGTCTGTGTGAAAATGTCCGCGCGCGCGTCTCATCTCAAGTCTGTACTACCCATTCTCCTGCACCAAACACAGATTTCTTTTCTCCGCATTGAAGCCAAACCAAAACATTGAAGCTTCTTAGAAGCACATCAGAGCGAATTATTTAAAATATTTGTTATGAAATTACAACTTTAGGGTACCATTTCAAAAATAACAAAACCGTAGCTATATCTGCAGGACCTATTAACGCGTAAACGGTCGACGAGTACTAAATGATCTTTAGTGATGCAGTTTTAGGAGTGACGAGTAAAAAACGTGCGTCAGTAATACACTTAAAATAATTGACTGTTTCACGCATATTAGTAATACTGTATTATTAGTGACTGGTCTAAGCGTGATCCGTTACTAAATATGGGGCACCGCCCCCATTAGTGACGGATCATGGTATGACCCGTCACTAACGATCTTCCTATAGTGACGGATTATTTCCACCCGTCACTAAAGAGATCTAAATAGGTGAAGGCTCTAAAGTGAATTGAAATGATTTTATTTCGTTCGACCCTAATGTTAGGATTAGATCTCTCGGGAGGAGAGGGAGGGCCAAGTCCCTCTCCTCCCCCTAAGACTTGCCACACCCTAACTAGGCCCCCTGGTCTTCAGGCGCCCTGATCGGGGGTGTCCCAACAGATTCTGTTAGGGCCCCCCTGTTACGCGGCACTACAAATAGGGAGAGGCATTGTACATGGGGCGGCTGCTGCATTCGTGCTCCTCTGCCCCTACCCAAAACTAAGCCCAAAACCGATCTAAGGGAAGTGTGCCGAAGCAACGAGAAGGATCCCTAACCTCCGCCGTCGCCGGACTTCAACACCACGGCCACCATGTCCATGGCGGCGTCCCCTTCTTCTTCGTGAAATCCAAAAGGTAACCCTAAGTTCGTCCCTACTAGTCCTAGACCTAGAGATCACCTAAGCAATATTCTATCAATGGTATCAGAGCTTGCTACTGCTCTAGGCTAGTTAGGGGTAAGGGTGGCGTCGGATCCCCTTGACCCATGCCACCGCCGCACTAAGTCCCCCTAAGAATCCCGCTGTACAAACCCTAGAATCAGTAGGTATATCCCCTCGGATTGGGGAAATTAATCCCCAGATCCGAACCCTAAGTCCCTCTGTGAACCCCGCTAAGAACCCCCTGTAAGTCCCGTATTAAGAACAAGAAAACCCCTCGGTTTCGGCCGAAGAACTCAGAGAATCAACAACAAAAAAAACAGGGGGGCACCCCCACAGTAAGCCTTCGGGTAAGACCAAGAACAAAAAAAAGAAAAGGGAAACCAGAAAGGGGCTCAGATCCGAAAGTTAGGGTTAGGGTGAAAACCCTAACCCTAACCCTAACCCTAGGTAAGAAAGGGTTTCGGGTTTTCTTACCTTGGCCCCTCGGGTCGCCGCGCAGCCGCCCACCGGAGGCCAGAGACCGCTTCACGCCGCCGCTCACCAGAGTGCGGGAAGTGG
This sequence comes from Zizania palustris, assembly GCA_019279435.1. NCBI lineage: Eukaryota > Viridiplantae > Streptophyta > Magnoliopsida > Poales > Poaceae > Zizania > Zizania palustris. The sequence goes on along the minus strand of JAAALK010000079.1, from coordinate 76,203,379 downwards.
CCGAGTGCGCGCCACCGCGGACCACCTCGACGGAGTGCCGCGCACACTCAGGTGAGCGCGCGCACCGGCGAGCGGGCCCGCGACGGCGCCTTCCGCCGCTTAGCTCCTTCGCCGCGCCGCCGCACGCTCGGCCGCTGGCCGACCGCCAGCTCCGCTCGCGCCGCCGTTCACCCTCTCGCTCGGGTGGGGGGAGGGGGAAAGTGTTTAGGGTTAGGGTTTGCACCGGCCGAGAAGGTTTTTATCTGGGCGAGGTTCACGCGCAGCCGTCGGATCAGATCCGACGACTGGCAGTGACCGAACCGACTTTCAGCCCATGTGGGGTGGCAAAAACGCGGCCCAGGCCCAGGTTGCGGCCTGGGTGCGTGGGAGCGCGGTGGGGGCGCCCTGGGCCGGGCTGGTTTGTTCTGTGGGCTGAAGAGTTTAGCATAGTACGGGCCAGTTTAGTTTTCTAATTTTCAAGGATTTTCAGTTTTGTTTTTCCAATTAAGTAATACCTGTAAATTCAGAAAAATGCCCAAAATTAAGAAAAGATAAGTTATCCGCGAAGAATTTTTTTTAAGTTTGTACAGACTCAGTAAATTTATTCTGAATTTTTCAGCAATTTTTAAGTACTTTTATGACATTTTCTTTATTAAATTTAGTCTAAGGACTATATTTAATTGAGGAATATTATTTTAGAATTTTGTTTAAGTTTAAATTCAGAATTTATTACTGTTTTGACCAGTGTATTAATTAAGATTAAGTATTCCGCTGTGCATATAATGTTTAAAATAAGTATTGTGCTGTAAATTCAAAATTTTATTACTGTTTTAATTAGTGTATTAATTAAGATTGAGTCTTTGTAGGACCGAAAGTAGCGACCAGAGGGGGGTGAATGGGCGCCTTAAAAATTCTTTCGAATCAATGGCCTGTTCCCAATACCCAACGCACCTCAAAAATACTACGCAGCAGAAAATAAACAGAAGGCCTAAGTCTAAAGGTTTCTAACCTAGAAGCATCTGACGATAAACAGTGTAAAACTAAAATGGTGCAACTAGGCAGATAAACAAGTTGTAACAGGCCTATACTTCTCAATGAAATGATCTAAGTATGTATAAAGTGAAAAGAGAAGTTACTGTGCAAAGTTGTCTCCTGTTCGGTACTTGGCGAAGCCCCCTTCGCACGTCGAAGTCCTCTTCGGAGGAGGGTGACGGAGTCTGTCCAAAGTGTCGAGGGTGTCACTGTCTAGCCTAGTTCGAAGTGGTAAGAAGCGAAGTGTACTTCGGAGCGAAGTTAAAACAGTGCCGGAGCTTGGTTCGAAGTAAGCACTTCGAAGACAAGACTTCGAACACAACTTCGAGCCAAGAGCTTCGGAGCAAGGTGACAAAGTCGGAGCCTGCTTCGAAGTGAGGACTTCGAAGACAAAACTTCGAACACACCTTGAACCAAAAGCTTCGAAGCACAACCTTCGAACAGAAAGCTTCGAACACAACGCACACACAGCCAACCTTCGAACAAAGAGGCGAAGCCTGTCACACGACAGAAAAACAAGTCCGAAGCCAATGCTCTACCTTCGAAAAGAGCTAGCTCCGAAAGGAGAGGCGAAGGGTGACGCGTTACACAGAAGACAGTGCGAAGCCAAACGAAGCTATAAGCTTTGAACCCAACTTCGAAACTTGTCGAAGTGTGGACTTCGAACAGATAGATTCGGAGTATGCTAGTTCGAAGTATGCGATGATTTCGATACAGGGAGAACTTCGAAGCTAGCAACTCAGACACAGAAACCGAAGTTCGAAGTCTGAGCGAAGCCTTTAACAAGGTTCGATCGGAGCTTGCCTCACGGAGTTGAGGGGCTACGCACGGAACCGAACTTCGCCAGACACACCAGGAAAAGGCAAAAGAGACTGTCAGCTTCGATCTAAAAGCTGGGCAATAGAAGGTGAAAAGCTGCAGCCGAACACTGTAGCTACAGTAAAGCAGTACTACTTGCAACAGCAAAAACTAGTACTACCACCGTGAAGAACACACCCAGCCGAAGAAGCTTCTTCCCAAGAAATAAATACAGCAGCTCGTAAGCAAGGCAATAACTCCCCAAACCAAACAAAATGCAAGCAATAAATTCACCAGGGACCAAAGCATTTACGCATCCAAGAGATTTGAGCAGGAAAAAAACGCATACACACAGAGGAACAAGCCTGGCGGCGCACACAGGAGAGAGAAAAATGTGAGACAAAGTGACCCAATGGGTGGATTTGATTTCAGCACAAAAGGGTTAGTCCAAACCCTAGGGATTCGGGTGCTATTTATAGGCAGCCCAACACTAGGAATATTCTACCAGCCCCTTAGGGTTTTACAGACTCAAAAATACAGAAAAAGACTCTACTGCCCTTAGGTATTTTTACAGACACAACTGACTGACTGTGGGCCTAGAGTAACAGATGACATATCCTGAAGCTACTCTTCTGGACAGTCGGATACAAAATCAACGGTTGTCAGTTTTACGCCGAAACTGACAAAGCCTCCACCAGCTTTGCACCAGGTACCCGGATTGGGCCGGCCCGACTCCGCAGCTCTCTCAGCCCGGCAATCGCTCACCGCCCGTGTACCTGAGTCAGTCCTGGTCAACAGCCCAGTGGGTCTTCCACTGCTTCTGGCCCGTGCACCCGGATTGGGCCAGCCCGACTTCGCAGCCTCCTCTGCCCGACAGTCGCTCGCTGCCCGTGTACCTGAGTCACACGCGGCCCATGAAACAGCAGATCTCCTCTCTTCTTCAGTCCTTGTTGACTATCGTTGACAATGACTCATCACTTCTAGAGCCATGAGGCCCACGCTATTCAGCATGGCTCCTCAATCTCCCCCTTGATGAGAGCATTGTCAACACTCCTCAATTCTCAGCTCTTCAGCACCTGCGAACAAATGTGGAAACACGAAAACAAAAACACAAGGAAACAAAGAAGAAGAAAAATAAGGTAAAAGTTGAGCCCTAATGACCAAAAGCCGAACAAAAGCAAGAAGCGGTCATTATGGTTAACCAAAACACAAAAGCTCAAAATGAGTGCGATTTTCAGAACAACAAGGATATCAACAGAGTAAGAACTTCCCCTTAAACTCTGATCCCAAATTTTCTCCCCCTTGTTGACAAGTGAACTCATCAAGCACTCAAAAAGAGACACAGACTCCCCCTGAAAAGCAACTCCCCCTCAAAATATGCAGTGAATGCAATTGGGGTGCAGGTGGAGTGAAGAAAGCATGCTTCTCAGATATGATTGACTGCCAAAACAGTATCCAACAGGTATAGCAAGAGAAATACTGTCTACGATACATGGCATGATCAGTGCAAGAGATGATATCTAAAGAAAGTCAGTTAGCACGCATTTTTCATTTTTTTTTTTGCAAATAAAAGCATCACCACATTTTCTAGTAAACAAGCAAGGTAAAACATGAGATGCAGAAGCTAGCTGATATCTACCAAGATAAGCATTGTTCAAAACAAAATGCTTCGGCAAACTTGTTATCCTTTTAAAGTTCAAGCTTTTTCATTTTCCTTCGTCAATATTGCCAAGGGTTATTTGCATGTCAAACCTTATGCTAACCGACCAAGTCAAGCCTAGGCCAGAGCTGGACCATCAGAAGCTTAAGACATTGGTCTTGGCATACACTACACTGTCCTAGTTCATACCAAAGTGCTATGGTAACCAGTCTAGAACAATATAATGCGACAAAGCAAACCCACTTGGATCTTTTCAACTTAAGCATAAAAAGGCATGGAATTTTCATTCATTTTGATTTTTATCACTTTTATAGCACATTTTCCATGTAAAAGCATAAAGATGTCCAAGTTGCATATCTGCATCTATGTGATGAACTTGCTACAAGGCATGTAACAAATAGCAAAAGCATTCAGCCTACACATGCTAGTTACCAGAAGCAATGGTGATCATTTTTCAAGTTGAAAGCGTAAAAGCCATGCACATGACAGATATCAGGTATATCAAGTGAACTGAAACAAAGCATGATCATCGACATGTAATCAAAAGCATGTACCTGCTAGAATAAGTAAAGCAGTTCAATCATATAACAGAAGCAGACTCAGAAGTGTGATATGTGAATATGTATGATATGAACACACACAAAAAGACTCAAGAAAAGAGTAAAGAGCAAAGAAAACTGACGCAAAATATCCTAAAAAGGATACACAACACCCAAATCCCCTCGTAAACGCTCAAATGTAGACTGATCTAGGGGTTTGGTGAAAATGTCAGCCAACTGATGATGGGTATCAACATGAACAAGGTCAATGACACCTTTCTCATATTGATCCCGCAAAAAGTGAAAGCGCACATCAATATGTTTGGTTTTTGAATGGAGACACGGGTTTTTCCCTACACTAATAGCACTAGTGCTGTCACAAAACAATGGAACCCTGGTAGGAAAGAGCAACCCAAAGTCTCGAAGAGTGGAAATCATCCAAACCATCTGTGAGCAGCAGCTAGCAGCAGCTACGTACTCAGCCTCTGTGGTCGAAAGAGCAACTCCAGATTGCTTTCGAGAAGACCAAGATACAAGGGAAGAACCAAGAAACTGGCAAGTACCGGAAGTCGACTTGCGATCCAACCGGCACCCACCAAAGTCGGCGTCCGAAAAGCCAGATAAATCAAGAGATGATGATGCTGAATAATAAAGACCAAGATCAGGCGCATAGGTGAGATACCTAAAAATACGCTTGACAGCTTGCCGATGGGACGCGCGTGGTGAAGACTGAAAACGCGCGCAAAGTCCCACGGCGAACTGAATGTCTGGCCTTGTTGCCGTTAAGTACAACAGCGAACCGATCATCCCTCGAAATTCTCTCTCATTGACCTTGACACCGCTCTCGTCCTTGTCCAAACCCCCAGAAGTACCCATCGGGGTCATCTGCGGCTTCAGCTCACCACCAAAGTCAAATTTTTTCAACATGTCACGAGTGTACTTACCTTGGTGGATGAAGGTGCCGTCCTTGGTCTGCTTGATCTGGAGCCCTAGAAAGTACTTGAGCTCACCCATGAGGCTAATCTCAAACTCACTGTGCATCTGCTCAGAAAACTTGGACACAAGAGAATCAGTAGTACCGCCAAAGATAATATCGTCCACATAAATCTGAGCGACTAAGAAGTCTGAAGCAACTCTGATCAAAAAGAGAGTTTTGTCCACAGAACCCATCACAAAGCCCTTCCCCAACAAAAATTGCTTCAACCGGTCATACCAAGCCCTGGGGGCTTGCTTCAACCCGTATAAAGCTTTATGCAATTTAAAAACATGTCGAGGAAACTTAGGGTTCTCAAAACCGGGGGGTTGCCTAACATAAACCTCCTCCTCTATAAACCCGTTCAGAAAAGCACTCTTAACGTCCATTTGAAAAAGCTTAAAACCTTTCGAAACAGCAAAAGCTAAAAGAATACGAATGGACTCAAGACGGGCAACAGGAGCGAAGGTTTCTTCAAAATCAATACCTTCCTTCTGGCAATAACCCTGGGCAACTAGTCGAGCCTTGTTGCGCACCACAATCCCATCTTCACCTTGTTTGTTTTTGAATACCCACTTGGTACCTATGGGGTTGCATCCAGGTGGCGGCTCAACTAGTGTCCAAACCCGATTGCGGACAAAATTCTCAAGCTCTTCTTGCATAGCATTAATCCAATTTGAATCAGAAAGAGCATGAGAAACGTCTCTGGGCTCAAAAGATGCAACAAACGCAGATTCAGCAAACACAGCGAGAGAGGCAGAAGAACGCAAAGTCCTCTCAGTCAAATCACCAATGATGAGCTCTGAGGGGTGGTCACGCTGAACTGCTCGAGTTCCCTGGTGATCTGAAGTCACCTCACCGGAGTCAGCAGCTGGCACCTCTGGACTCGACTGAAGGGGCTCGATCAAAGTGGAAGAAGTGATCAGAGGTCCGCCTTCATCATCAGTCGAAGTCACAGAAGGTGTGGGCTCTGCGGGGGATGCAGAAGGCCCGCCCTCAACAGCCGCTGGAGTATCCTCATCTTCCTCAAAGATGGACTCTCCGAGCTCATCATCACCAGAAAGCTCAAAAGAAGGAGTCAAAGAAGGCAAGGACTCATCAAAAGAAACCTCACACGTCTCGACAAGCAGCTGGGATTCGAGGTTCCAAACACGGAAACCTCGAGAATGCAATGCATAACCAAGAAAAATACCATCCCAGCAACGAGACTCAAACTTGTCCAAATGCCCTCCCTTCTTGAGCACAAAGCACTTGCAGCCAAACGCTCGCAAGTGGGTCACCTTGGGCTGTCTGCCAAACCGCAACTCATAAGAAGTCTTACCAATGTAAGCTCGAAGAAAAATACGGTTGGCAAGATAGCAAGCCGTGTTCATGGCTTCAGCCCAAAAACGCCTAGGAGTCCTGTGCTCATCGAGCATTGTCCTGGCCATCTCAACTAGCGTGCGGTTCTTTCGTTCCACAACGCCATTCTGTGGGGGAGTATAAGGAGAAGAAAACTGATGGTCCAGACCCTGATCACCACAGAAGCTGACGAATTGAGAGTTCTTGAACTCAGAGCCGTTGTCGGAGCGAATTGCTCGCATCCGACCATTGTTCTCATTCTTCAGCTTCAAAATCAGGTCATGGACAAATTGAAAAGTTTCATCCTTAGACTCCAAAAAGAAAACCCACGAGAAACGAGAAAAGTCGTCAACAATCACTAGTGCATACCACTTCCCACCGACTGAGCGTACCCGAGCTGGACCTACAGTGTCCAAATGTAAAAGCTCGCCTGGATACGAAGTCATCACCTGAGTCACAGGTGAGTGAGAAGCGGCAACCATTTTCCCATGACGACAGGGATGACAAACTAGATCCTTCTCCATCTTAAGCTTGGGCAATCCTCGGATGAGGTCCATAGAGCTTAACCTGACTAGCAGATCAAAACTCAAATGACCTAACCTCCTATGCCACTTCCAGAGCTCAGAAGAAGATCCAGCAATCAAACAGCGAGAAGGGCCAAAAGAACTAGAGAAGTCAATTCGAAAAACTTTACCGAAGGGTAAAATCTGACAAACCAAAGACCCTCTAGAGTCAACCACAGAAGAATTGCCCTTCTTAAAGCGCACTTCCAAACCATCCTCAAGAAGTTGCGACACAGAGATTAAATTAAAGTTCAGATTTTTAACCAAAGCAACATTCTTTAAAGAGAAATGGTCTGAAATGTTGATTGAGCCTATGCCACTTACTTTCCCTTGACCGCTGTTCCCGAATGTGATGTACTCTTTGGAGCTCGGGGGAGTGAGACTGGAGAACCATCTGCGATGTCCCGTCATGTGGCGAGAGCATCCTGAGTCCATGATCCAAACATCCTCCAGTCCCCGGTCCTGCACAATCAATGTCTGTAAGTGGGAGCAAATGGTCCGGCACTAGGTTTAGCAAAAGAGCTAAACCAGTCTCGAGCCATCTGCTCAAAAGATGGAAAGCGAAAACCATCAAAAGAGTTTGGACCAAAACGCGGCTCAAAACGCGGTCCACGGTTCTTCCTAACCCTTCGGCCACGAGGTCCAGAACCGTAGCCAACTCGGTCTGGGACTCTGCCGGAACGAACACCACCAACTGGAGCACGGGTAAGAAAGCCGTCTCCTCTACCACCACCTACACGACGCGGCCTGGCCTCCAGCCTCTCCCCGCGCCGAGGAACACGCAGTCTACCACCCTGCTGGTAGAACTGCACCTGATCACTACGAGCCCTCTCTGCTCTCTCAACCCGCTTCCTCCTGAAGCAAAACTCCGCAAGATGCCCGTCTCTCTGACAATACTCACAATGATAGGTAGGCTTCTTGGGATGTGGTTGAGGCTTGGGGTTCTTGGGCTTGGTAGTGTTTGGTGTGGTCTTCTTGGGCTGAGAGGGTCCAGGAAGACAGTCTAGAGAAGAGTGGAGGTGTTTGGGCTTAGGAACCCAGATAGGCTTCTTGGGTGGAGCTTTGGGTGGTTCATGGATCACTCCATCCTTGGGCTGACAAGCCTGGGAGGTCTCAGTGGAGTGAGTCTTGGGATACCTCTGTTCTGGAGTCATTTTACTCCACTCCACTGCCCGGCTGAGGGCACTCTCAAAGTCAGCCTTGGTGTAGGTGTAACCTACTCCAAACCCATCCTTCCTCTTGAACTGCTGGATCATCATGCCAAGCTGTGGCTCTCTGGCACTGATCCAACTCAGGATGGAACGGAGGTAAAAGTTCTCATTCTGAGAATCTGCTAGCTCCTCTCTCAAGGAAGCTAGAACCTCCACCTGAGACAAGCAGGTCTCACACTCACTCTCTACCTGGACAGACTTCTCGGCTTTCAGCTTAATTAATTCCATTCTAAGAGACAGGCAGTTCTCACAAACAGTGGGTGGAACTGACAGTGTCTCAAGCTCTAGCCTAGTCTGCGCAAGCTCAGCTCTCAACCTCTCTAAATCACCCAAATGTTCATCGCCCTTGGATTTCAGCTCAGCTAAGGTAGCTAGATGAGATGGGCAATCAACACAGGGTGCGACGACAGTGGCTTGAGCATCTTTCAGCTCCAGCTGAGCGCTTTCAAGCTCAGTGGCCAAAGCGTCCCTTTCTTCAACCCTTTCTGTGTACCTGGACTTCAAAGTCGACAGGTCACACAGAAGCACCTCACACTTCGGGCACTCACTGCTATCACCCAAGCAAGGGGAAGAAGATAGACTCTCAATCCTACCGTTGGCCACGGCAAGCTCACTCTCTAACTCGTCTATCCTTTTCTTAGCCCCCCTAAGCAGTTTCTCCCGATATTTTAACTCCTGACGATTGCTCTCAAGTAAATCGACAATTTCGCGCTCATAAGATGATACCTTGCTATCGTCGTCGTCAGAGTCGTCGGAGGAGCTCTTTTCTTCTCTATCCCCAAGAGCCATGGAGCAGAAGCTCTTGCGGGATCTTCGGCGCTGGTGTGAGCGGCTCTTCGGCTTGTCTCCGAAGGCCATGAAGCAGAGGCCCGCCGGATCATCCTTGTCCTTCCCCTTCTTGATGGTGATTTCCTCATCACTTGAGCTCGATGAAGAGGAAGAAGACGTGGATCTCTTGGAGTAGCTCTTCTCCATCTCGGCGAAGAAGGCCTTGTCGCGCTTCTTGTTCTCTCGCCGGTAGTCCTTCAGGGCCTTCTTGAAGAATCGGGTCTTCGGCTTGCCCTTGTTGAAGGATGAGCTCTCATGCTTTCCGGAGTCGTGGAAGCTGCCACTGGTGCCCTTCTTGTATCCATTGCGCTTGGGGCAGTCGGCGATGAAGTGTCCTGGATCACCACATTCAAAGCATCCGGATTTTGTGCCGTGTCTTTTGAACATTCTTTTATCATAGACACGACGCACCCGGTTGTTAAAGAGACATAAATCATCATCTCCCAACAACTCAAGCTGGTCCTTAGTGATAGACATCAAAGAGAACCCAGCACAACTCACAGCAGAGGGATCAACAGAAGGTGTAGCAAGGGCCAGGGATTTTGATCCACAGCCAGTGAGATTTGATCTCAACTGGATATCTACCTCAGTGGCCTTCAGCTTGCTAAACAACTCAGAAATGGTCAAGGTATCGTAAGAAGTACTCTCAACGATAGATGATACCTTGATCTCCCAGATCTTTGGGTCCAAGGTATGAAGAACCTTGAGCGCCTGCTCGTGATCTGAGACTAACTGAGCACCCTCAGCCTTGTTGTCCCGAAGCTTGTTAATGATCGACTGAAAGCGACCAAACAAAGCCTCAACAGATTCACCCGGCTTCTGTGTGAAATTCTCATATTCACGCCGGTAGGTCTGATAGAGCCGAGCCTTGACCTGTGCTGTTCCCTCATGGTGTGCCTTGAGGGTAGCCCAGATCTCTCTCGCAGTGGAGAGATGACTCACTCGCTCAAATTCAGTGGGACCTAAACTAGAAAATAAAATGTTCACAGCCTTACTGTTGCTCAGATGCTGAGCAATGATACCAGCAGTACCTTGCTCAGTAACTGGCAGAATGACAAACGTGGTGTGAACGCAAATGTCCCATATGTCCGAACCCTGGCTCATGAGATAGGCTCGCATGCGAGTCTTCCAATAATTATAGCCATAGGCTTCCAAGGACGGGACCTTGCCAGGAGACGTCATAGTCACTACTGGGGTTTAGAACCGGTTAAGGTATGGAAGAACCCTAACCTTGCTCTGATACCACTTGTAGGACCGAAAGTAGCGACCAGAGGGGGGGTGAATGGGCGCCTTAAAAATTCTTTCGAATCAATGGCCTGTTCCCAATACCCAACGCACCTCAAAAATACTACGCAGCAGAAAATAAACAGAAGGCCTAAGTCTAAAGGTTTCTAACCTAGAAGCATCTGACGATAAACAGTGTAAAACTAAAATGGTGCAACTAGGCAGATAAACAAGTTGTAACAGGCCTATACTTCTCAATGAAATGATCTAAGTATGTATAAAGTGAAAAGAGAAGTTACTGTGCAAAGTTGTCTCCTGTTCGGTACTTGGCGAAGCCCCCTTCGCACGTCGAAGTCCTCTTCGGAGGAGGGTGACGGAGTCTGTCCAAAGTGTCGAGGGTGTCACTGTCTAGCCTAGTTCGAAGTGGTAAGAAGCGAAGTGTACTTCGGAGCGAAGTTAAAACAGTGCCGGAGCTTGGTTCGAAGTAAGCACTTCGAAGACAAGACTTCGAACACAACTTCGAGCCAAGAGCTTCGGAGCAAGGTGACAAAGTCGGAGCCTGCTTCGAAGTGAGGACTTCGAAGACAAAACTTCGAACACACCTTGAACCAAAAGCTTCGAAGCACAACCTTCGAACAGAAAGCTTCGAACACAACGCACACACAGCCAACCTTCGAACAAAGAGGCGAAGCCTGTCACACGACAGAAAAACAAGTCCGAAGCCAATGCTCTACCTTCGAAAAGAGCTAGCTCCGAAAGGAGAGGCGAAGGGTGACGCGTTACACAGAAGACAGTGCGAAGCCAAACGAAGCTATAAGCTTTGAACCCAACTTCGAAACTTGTCGAAGTGTGGACTTCGAACAGATAGATTCGGAGTATGCTAGTTCGAAGTATGCGATGATTTCGATACAGGGAGAACTTCGAAGCTAGCAACTCAGACACAGAAACCGAAGTTCGAAGTCTGAGCGAAGCCTTTAACAAGGTTCGATCGGAGCTTGCCTCACGGAGTTGAGGGGCTACGCACGGAACCGAGCTTCGCCAGACACACCAGGAAAAGGCAAAAGAGACTGTCGGCTTCGATCTAAAAGCTGGGCAATAGAAGGTGAAAAGCTGCAGCCGAACACTGTAGCTACAGTAAAGCAGTACTACTTGCAACAGCAAGAACTAGTACTACCACCGTGAAGAACACACCCAGCCGAAGAAGCTTCTTCCCAAGAAATAAATACAGCAGCTCGTAAGCAAGGCAATAACTCCCCAAACCAAACAAAATGCAAGCAATAAATTCACCAGGGACCAAAGCATTTACGCATCCAAGAGATTTGAGCAGGAAAAAAAACGCATACACACAGAGGAACAAGCCTGGCGGCGCACGTAGGAGAGAGAAAAATGTGAGACAAAGTGACCCAATGGGTGGATTTGATTTCAGCACAAAAGGGTTAGTCCAAACCCTAGGGATTGGGGTGCTATTTATAGGCAGCCCAACACTAGGAATATTCTACCAGCCCCTTAGGGTTTTACAGACTCAAAAATACAGAAAAAGACTCTACTGCCCTTAGGTATTTTTACAGACACAACTGACTGACTGTGGGCCTAGAGTAACAGATGACATATCCTGAAGCTACTCTTCTGGACAGTCGGATACAAAATCAACGGTTGTCAGTTTTACGCCGAAACTGACAAAGCCTCCACCAGCTTTGCACCAGGTACCCGGATTGGGCCGGCCCGACTCCGCAGCTCTCTCAGCCCGGCAATCGCTCACCGCCCGTGTACCTGAGTCAGTCCTGGTCAACAGCCCAGTGGGTCTTCCACTGCTTCTGGCCCGTGCACCCGGATTGGGCCAGCCCGACTTCGCAGCCTCCTCTGCCCGACAGTCGCTCGCTGCCCGTGTACCTGAGTCACACGCGTCCCATGAAACAGCAGATCTCCTCTCTTCTTCAGTCCTTGTTGACTATCGTTGACAATGACTCATCACTTCTAGAGCCATGAGGCCCACGCTATTCAGCATGGCTCCTCAGTCTTCCGCTGTGCATACACTATTTAAAATTAATCAGTAATTTTGTGTTCTGAATTTTGTAGCATTTTTAGTATTTTTGCGATATTTATTTATTAAATTTAGTCTAAGGACTATATTTAATTGAAGAATATCTATTAGGAATTTTGTTTAAGTTTAAATTCAGAATTTTTTATTACTGATTGAGCAGTGTATCAATTAGTTTTTAAGTCTTCCGCTGTGTATACACTGTTTTAAGATTAGTACCATGTTCATCGTATCAATTAAGTAGCATTTATTCTGTCAATTAGATTTGAACCAACGAGATAATTTAATTTGGCATTATAAATGTTGTATTTTGTTAACATAGTGATTTTATCTCTTGACCAATGTTGGTGATGAAATTACTGTGGTTTAGTTGAATTGATTCTATTTCTGCCCAACGGTGATGTAGAATTAATTCGCCTTTTAAGCATATCATATGTTGATTTTGACCAACGTTAAATTTTCATGTGTAATATTATGTCTGTTATAATATACTTTGATAATGTTCCTTATTAGAAATTTGCTAAGTCATATCTCCGGCATTGAGTCTCTCAATGGTAAGAACTACGGTTCCCGGAGATGAGATATTAAGGTAGCGATTGTACTATAGGACATAGATCTTGCTTTAATGCTTGATTGTCTAACTAAGCGTGTGAAGCCCGTGATCTGAGAGGATGAAAGCCAAGAGGCTTTTGTCGTAAGGTTACGTGACTTCGCAGAAATAAGAATAAAGTATGATATTGATCATACTAAATGAAATCAGTCGAAACACAAAATATATTATGATTAAGAGCTCCATTATGGAGCCAATTAGGAGGTACTATCCCACGTCATGATACTGCAAAGAGTATCTGAAAGTGACTTTTCTAAGGCGTATGCTAGCACGCTTATTAAGAAAAGCTTAGTAAGTTTTTGCGACATGGTTTTCCAAGCTGAAACCCATGAATAAAGAGCTCGAGGACGATATTATCATCCAATTTTGTTATGACGTCACACTAAGTTTTTTTCTGATCATTTTGTGATCAACTACAACTTACAGCGAGAGTGTTGGAGTTTGTAGATGCTGATTTCAAACTATGTATAAGAATTAAGTAAGCACATAATGATTTAGGTCATAATGTGCAACATAAATAAAGGGGAAGAAGCATTATAAGACTCGTTCTAATAATGCTAAGGACTCCTCTTATAAGCTCACATAAAGGAACATGATGTCCTGAAGGGCATGTACAAATATATAAGGAGGAACACCACATGAAGTAATATGTAGAGTTCCCAAAATGGATGAACAAGAATGGTAATAGACGAATTTTTCGCACTTAAAAATAAAGTCTTTAGTCTTGCTTTTGAGCATGACAAACTTTATTTATTTTCTCAAGATGATTTCATCATCTGAGAGTAATGATAAGAGCAAAAGAATTGATGACGTATTTTCGAAATTATGGTACTATCTAATGGGCCATATTTCGAGGGGAGGATTGAACGTTGAGTCAATTCTTCCGCTTTAGTTTCTTTAGACTAAGTTTCATGCTTATATTGCATTAAGATAAATACGTCAAATAAATTAAGAAATACGCGAAATTAAGTTTAATGATTGTAGTAATTTTTATCTCCTAACCAACGTTGGTGATAATGTTATTATATTTAAGTTTAATTGATTCTAATTCTGCCCAATGGTGATTTAGAATTAATTAATTAACATTTATCCAATCTAAGAGTGATCAGATCATAGCGATCAGATCATCAGTCAGATCATCAGTTGCTCTGGATAAATTTAAGATGTTTTTAAGGCTGATTCTTATATCAGCATGATCTAAAGTTTAAAAGAGTAAGATCTGACCGTGGTACGGTCAATATACCCTGTATGGCCGATTTCTAAATTATTTTAGAATAAGGGTATGTCGTCCTGCTAAGGCTATATTTTAACCCAAATATTAATAAGATAAAGCCCTAAAACAGTAAGTTGTCAATTTTATTGACTACAAAGATAAGTCTAAGTGATCTCGTTTTTTAATGTCCTAACAGACATGTTAAGTTTGAAGAGACGAGACATGCATTTTTAGAAGATGCTTTAATCAGGGGGAGCACGGTACTTAGAGAAATTAATCTTGAAGAGAAGTGAGTTAGTGAATCCACTCCTATGATTCAAGAGCAATTTTTCATGTACCTGTGGTAGTGTCCTTTTGTCCAACACTTGAGTTTGGACCTTCATTAGCGACATCTATTGTACATGAGGCTCCTGTTATTCAGGAATCTACATTTCTAGATGATGCTAATGAAGAAGTAAAGGAACAACTCTCTAACTTAGTAAATAATGTGCCAACTCAGATAAGAAGCAGATTAAATGAGACATTTTTGTATGTCTTATTTAAGGATTCTTTAAGAATCATTAAGGCATATTATGATTTAGAACTGCATCAGATTGATATAAAGACGACATTTTCAATAAGTTTAAATGATAATGTCTATATGACACAACTAAATGTTTTGTCATAGAAATGAAAGGAAATTTTATGATACCGTTTTATCTAAGTCCAATGGACTTAAATAAGTTTTAAGTAAGGGTATCTGAAATTTAATTAGACTATTAGAAAATTTTGGGTTTTAAGAATAATGAAGAGGACAATTGCGTTTGTCTAAGTTTAAGAATGGGGAATTTATTTTCCCAGTTTAGCATGTGGATGACATTCTGCTTGCAAGTGGTAATGTCCATCTAATATTAGAAACTAAGAAATCTTGTCCTCTCATTTTGACATTAAGAATCTTAGAGAAATTTTCCTATATGTTAGGATTAGAGTTTCTCTAAGATACCATTAAGTGGGTATTAAGATTATTGCATACGGCATACTAGAAGATATACTAATAAAGTATATAGTATGCATGCGTATAAGCTATCGCCTGATCCGATAGTCAAGGGTGATAAGTTGGGAACTTTTAGTATCCCAGGAACCAATATGAGATCGATCAAATTAGATTGGTTCCATATGCTTCTGCTGTCGGAAGCCAATGTATGCTCAATTATGTACTCGCCCTGACTAAGTTTATACCGCCGGAATGCTTGGCAGATATCAGAAAATCCAGAAATAGATCGCTGGATTAAATTAAGAAAGCCTTGAGATTTATGTAAGTCACAAAGGCCTCATGCTAACGTATGTAAGATTAGATAACCTAGCGATTGCAGGTTATTCAAATTAAGTTTTTGCGAGATTTGTGAATACTAAGTAGTCCACATTAAGTTATATATTCACACTCGCAAAGGGAGCTGTGTCGTGGAAAAGCTCCAAACAAACTGTGACGACATCTTCCACGATGTATGTCGAGTTTGTAGTATGTTATGAGGTTGCCGGACAGGCACTATGTGTTAAGAATTTTATTCCGGTTTTAAGAGTGGTTGATAACATTTTAAAACCACTTAAGTTATACCGTGACAATGAGTCAATAGTATATTTCTCCTATAACAACAAGTAGTGTGTTGTTGCCAAACACATCTAAGTTAAGTGTTATATTGTTGAGGAGAGAATCCAATATCAAATGATAAGTAGAGCATATAAGTACCAAGCGAACGCTTGCGGATCCGCTCATAAAAGGCTTACCTCCCACTGTGTTCAGAGAACACTTAGTCGACATGGGTTTAAGGAAAGCCTATGATCTATGGATTTATAAGGGCCCAAAAATAAGTTTAGAAACTATTTTAAAGTAGAGAGGTGTATTGTAGCTATTGAGTCACATAGTACGTAACTGACTATTGTGATGCATCACGCTCTATGCATTGATTTATAATGAGATAGAGGTAATGTTAAGTTAAGATAAGAATTAAGATGAGATCTAGGGGGAGAATGTTAGGATTAGATCTCTCGGGAGGAGAGGGAGGGCCGAGTCCCTCTCCTCCCCCTAAGACTCGCCACACCCTAACTAGGCCCCCTGGTCTTCAGGCGCCCTGATCGGGGGCGCCCCAACCGATTCGGTTGAGGGCCCCTGTCGCACGACACATAAAAGAGGAAAGGTGGTCGTATGAACGGGTTGTTGTTCATACGCCTAGCTACACACATTTCTGGCTACCGATCTAAGCCATGTTGAAGCGACGGGAAGGCTCCCTGACCTCCACCGCCGTTCGCCGGAATCCGACTCCACAGCACGGCCATGGCGTCCTCTTCTTCCTTGTGCAACCCCAAGGTAAACCCTAAGTTCTTCCCTACTAGTCCTAGACCTAGAGATCACCCTAAGATATTTTCTATCACCTAACCCTAGACTATCACTGCTGCTGTCGCCTTCGTCGTGCTCCTCGCAGCTCTATCACCCGTACCCTTCGCACCTCTGTTGCATCCCCATCCTCCTAAGGTTCTCCTCCTTCGATATGTTGAGATGTGAAAATGTGGATATGTGGAAAATTAGTGAAAATGTTGCAATGTTGATTATTTGTTGATGTGTATGAGGATGTGTATGACAATTTAGGTTCTTTATTTGTTTTCATAAGTTTGTTCATGCTTACTATTAAATTTCAATTTATAAAATCATTTATGAAAAATTTTCTTACTGAATTTGTGAATTAGGGATATGACAAGCATCCCAAGTAATCTACATGTACCGACATACGTTCCTGATAGTTACTTAATAAATCTAATCATCTAGTCAATGACGGGCGTCACTAGGTTTATACATTGTATATTGCATATATTGTTTAATGTGTTAACAAACTGAAGCAACATTACCTTACTGTTGTAATATTTATTAAAAATATTTTGTGATATCAATAATATTCGTGCTGGTGATACCCTCCACATTATGATAAAATATGAGTGCACCACTGAGGTTGAGGTTGTGAGCTGTAGAGGCCACGACAAGATATGTCTCCACAAAGTGTGACCTGAATTTAGTAGAAGAGGTGACCTAACACACGTGGACTATATGGTAATAATAATAGAACAGACTCCATTGACAATTATGACCAAATTTTACACTAACTTTGGTAATGAGAAGACCCCAACGACCGTCAAAGTGGAGGCCAACGATAGTGGTATACATAGAGAATTGACATTACTTACTAGACATGCATGTTTTGTTTATGTTATTATAATGGTTTTATTATGATGTCAGGGGAGGGTCCTAGCAATGTTGCGTAAAGAAATGGGAAGTAGATAGCCAGGGAGATCAACACCGACTAATGGATCAATTGGAGCACATCTGTTATTTTGGCAATTCAACAGATGTAACTCCAGCAAGGATGGCTCTCTTGCAAGACATCTCGACAAGTTTATTATCTAAGAGTCGGTTATATGTCTACACAATAAATAACGTGATCATCAACAAGAAATCGGTGAACACGCATGTCGTTGGTTAACTAGATCATCTATACATACAGCTTTATTTAACTAGCTTTGTTTAAATCTTATCATTATAGTACTTTTCAAGGCAGTATTGTGAGAAGTGCATCATACCTCACGTACACCACCAGACCACCGAGATTCAAGTGGTAGCAAGTAGGGTCTGAGGTAGTCCCAATTGTGGTGAATAAATCAACGGATAGACGATGCTATCTAACTACAGGTTTTGACCAATTTCTTCGAGAAAACTTGTTAGAAGTTGGCATAATATACACTTTCCATTTCAACATCAATAATGATGTAATTGAGGCTGTCATGTTTGTGGTGTAAACCTGTAGTATGATGTTAGAAGTTAATGTGCGATATTTATGTAATATATTGCGTTAATATATGTAATATTAAGTTATAAATCTTTTGTGATGAATTATATGTGTTTCACGATAAATTGTCTGTGATGTGCTTTGAAATGTTCGATATGTTGTCTGCCAAATCCTAGCTTTGATTTAGGATACAGCCTAAAAACTATTATTTTTTTCAAAATTACCATAATATCAGTGACATGTAACAATAGTTAACCATCACTAAAGGACATATAATTGTCACTGAGATATATATATATAGTCCCTTTAAATACCCTAGATGACTATACATCATCAATGATGGGTGGTTACTATTACCCATCACTGATAAGACTCTGTTATAAGATGGTAGCGGTGGAAGTCTAGGGTTAGGGCCGCATTATCAATGACAAGTGGTAACTATTACCCGTCAGTAATGAGGCCCTCTTATAAATAGGTAGGAGCACTGAAAAAAATCGTCACACTTTCATTTTGCTCGACCCTAACCCTAGATTTCCACCGTCATCTTCACCTTCATTGTGCTCCTCGCTACTCCATCGCCCGTGGTTCCCGCACTGTCGGATGTGTCACATGCACCATTGGTCGTGGCACCCACACCGTCGTTACGCGTGGCCGCCCTACTCACCGCCGCCTCGGTTGCATCCTCCTAAGGTCCTCCTCCTCCGAAATGTTGCTCATATTATTTGTTTTGTCTAACTAGATTTGTATAAATTTTATTGTTATAGTACATTTCAAGACAATACTGTAAGAAAATGGCATGATATGTGTCTTCCATTCCAGCGTCAACAATGCATCTCCTCAAGCTATCAAGTATGTGGTGTAAACCTAGCCTACTGGTTTTAGCCAAATTTTTCGAGATAACTATTGGTTTTAGCCAATTTCTTTGAGATAATGTGTTCAAAGTTGGCACGAGCATTTACGGTGGTGCTCTTGAGGCTCTCATGTACGCGGTGTAAACTTGACGTGGTGCTCCTAAGGCTGTCAGAGGGGAGTATAGTGTAACAATAAAAGATGCTGTAAAATTAGACATGTGCAACCAACAATTTACGGTGGATAGACAGAGAGAATCTTTATTAGAAGTTACCTATTAGTTAGAAGTATTAGAAGTTAGAGAATGTTCGTCTTTGTTTTAGTCATGTTCTTCGAGATAATGAGTTAAAAGTTAATATATGTGATATTTTTTAGTTATGAATCTTCTGTCATGAATTGTTCGTGATGTGCTTTGGATAGTGCATATATTGATTGCAAAAATCCTAGCTATGATTCAGGATGCAGCATAAAAAACATTTTTTTGAAATAACCATAATATTAGTGATATAATATTAGTGATGGGTGACAACAATCACCCATTACTAAAGAATCCATTAGTGACGGGTGTCAATCGTCACCTATCACTGAACAACACATTAAACAAACATTAGTGACAAACAAAATTAAAGGAGGTTGATTAGATCGACACGTGAGTGTAGAGACCGACTAATTATTATCAGTCAACAAGGAAAACCAGAACTCTTTAAGGGGGTGTTAATTTGGGACTACTTCACTCCGGGTTGGTTAGGGTCTGTTTGGTTTTTTAGGGACTAAACTTTAGTCTCTCCTTATTCACTTGACTAAATTTTAGTCCCTACATGTTTGGTTCTAGGGACTAAAGGTTATTAAAGTAGGTGAAAAATGACCAAGCTACCCTTAATAAATGCTCACAGATATTCTTTTTCTCACCCCGAAGAGCATTAATGAGGGGTAAACCATGTCAATAGTCTCTTTTAGTCTTTTTTAGCAACCTCATGGGAACTAAATGGCTCCTTTTTAATCACCATGTTTGGCAATTTAGGGACTAAGCTTTAGTCCCTAAAGTTTAGCAAGGTGGAATGTCCAACTTTTTATTTTTAGATCCACGAAAAAACAAAACTACCTTGCTGCTCGTTTTTTAATTTGTCTATCAAATAATATTTTTAAAAGAAATCGTGCTATTAAAACTATGACAAGAATAATCGGATCAATAGTTCTCACATGAGAAAAAACATTGCATTGATGCGCAAGGGACGGACGGTTCAGAAAATGAAATTAAAAGCGATTATTCATTCAGCATGATATTTATTACAAAATGGCTGGAAATAAATAAATGAAGAGATTAATTGGTGAGAAAAAGAGGGGAAAAAAAGAGAGAATAATAATCAAACAAAGGAAAACACCAACAAGCAAACAGACAAACAGTGGTGGCCACACTCGATAGGTCAATGTTTGGAAGGCGACACGGCAGAAATGAAGAGTCATCGTCGCCTGGATCCATTTTTTCCCTTTTGTTGAAGACTTTCTGAATTCTGATCTATGTATATCAAGTGGATAAAAATTTTAATATGATATTTAAAGCTAGATTCTAGGGTTTGATTTTTACTGTAATGGAGTAACTTTCTATGTATATCAAGCGGATAAAAATTTTAATATGATATTTAAAGCTAGATTCTAGGCTTTGATTTTTACTGTAATGGAGTAACTTTCTATGTATATCAAGTGGATAAAAATTTTAATATGATATTTAAAGCTAGATTCTAGGCTTTGATTTTTACTGTAATGGAGTAACTTTCTATGTATATCAAGTGGATAAAAATTTTAATATGATATTTAAAGCTAGATTCTAGGGTTTGATTTTTACTGTAATGGAGTAGATTTCTATGTATATCAAGTGGATAAAAATTTTAATATGATATTTAAAGCTAGATTCTAGGGTTTGATTTTTACTGTAATGGAGTAACTTTCTATGTATATCAAGTGGATAAAAATTTTAATATGATATTTAAAGCTAGATTCTAGGGTTTGATTTTTACTGTAATGGAGTAACTTTCTATGTATATCAAGCGGATAAAAATTTTAATATGATATTTAAAGCTAGATTCTAGGGTTTGATTTTTACTGTAATGGAGTAACTTTCTATGTATATCAAGCGGATAAAAATTTTAATATGATATTTAAAGCTAGATTCTAGGGTTTGATTTTTACTGTAATGGAGTAACTTTCTATGTATATCAAGCGGATAAAAATTTTAATATGATATTTAAAGCTAGATTCTAGGGTTTGATTTTTACTGTAATGGAGTAACTTTCTATGTATATCAAGCGGATAAAAATTTTAATATGATATTTAAAGCTAGATTCTAGGCTTTGATTTTTACTGTAATGGAGTAACTTTCTATGTATATCAAGCGGATAAAAATTTTAATATGATATTTAAAGCTAGATTCTAGGGTTTGATTTTTACTGTAATGGAGTAACTTTCTATGTATATCAAGCGGATAAAAATTTTAATATGATATTTAAAGCTAGATTCTAGGGTTTGATTTTTACTGGAGTAGATTTCTATGTATATCAAGCGGATAAAATTTTAATATGATATTTAAAGCTAGATTCTAGGCTTTGATTTTTACTGTAATGGAGTAACTTTCTATGTATATCAAGTGGATAAAAATTTTAATATGATATTTAAAGCTAGATTCTAGGCTTTGATTTTTACTGTAATGGAGTAACTTTCTATGTATATCAAGTGGATAAAAATTTAATATGATATTTAAAGCTAGATTCTAGGGTTTGATTTTTACTGGAGTAGATTTCTATGTATATCAAGTGGATAAAAATTTTAATATGATATTTAAAGCTAGATTCTAGGGTTTGATTTTTACTGTAATGGAGTAACTTTCTATGTATATCAAGTGGATAAAAATTTAATATGATATTTAAAGCTAGATTCTAGGGTTTGATTTTTACTGTAATGGAGTAACTTTCTATGTATATCAAGCGGATAAAAATTTTAATATGATATTTAAAGCTAGATTCTAGGGTTTGATTTTTACTGTAATGGAGTAACTTTCTATGTATATCAAGCGGATAAAAATTTTAATATGATATTTAAAGCTAGATTCTAGGGTTTGATTTTTACTGTAATGGAGTAACTTTCTATGTATATCAAGCGGATAAAAATTTTAATATGATATTTAAAGCTAGATTCTAGGGTTTGATTTTTACTGTAATGGAGTAACTTTCTATGTATATCAAGCGGATAAAAATTTTAATATGATATTTAAAGCTAGATTCTAGGGTTTGATTTTTACTGTAATGGAGTAACTTTCTATGTATATCAAGCGGATAAAAATTTTAATATGATATTTAAAGCTAGATTCTAGGCTTTGATTTTTACTGTAATGGAGTAACTTTTTAAGCAGTACTCCTTCCATCCAAAAATATTAGACTTATTATTTTTTACGTCAAGATTAAGGAAAAAATTAATAGTACTACTATTACATGTATAAAACTATATGACTATTAAATTTCTCATATATTCATTCTAATGTATTAAATAGTACAACAAGACCAAGGAAAAAAATTAATAGTACTACTATTGCATGCATGAAACTATATGGTTATTAAATTTCTTGTATATTCATTATAATGCATTAAATAGTAGTACTAATTAATGCAGGAAACCACACACCATAAATAAAGTTCATTTAATACTTAAATTTAGATAAACTACAAATATGTCTAAGATTTTTGGAAAAAAAATAAAAATATAATAGGTCAATGATTTTTGGATGGAAGGAGTAGTATACAAACACCCCTATTTCTTGATTAATTAGAAAATTTTGATCATATACCCTTCATTTTGTTTGAAATTGAGAATTACTCTCCTAAATTGCATGTCATTGATCAAAAATGACCTCACTCACATCAGTAAGATGTCAGGATAAATTCTTATTTTTTACATTAAGAAATGATATACGATAAAATCTCACTACTACTCTTCTATGTTTAACTCTTAACTATGTTTAACTCTAATGATTACTAATTTTATAAAAAAGATATCAACATTTACTTCCGTCGTTTTAAAACATAAATCATTAAACAGATTCATCTATAGATCAATAAGCATAGGTGTCTAATTCATTGATCTATAGATAAATGTAAAAATTTCTATTCAAAAACCATATGGTTTCATTAATTTTTATAAAATTATGTTATTAATATATTTATTTGATATTATAAATATAAGAATAAAACAATCTTTAGTTAATTAATTAATCCCCCTTCCGTCACGCGCCGCTGGCTGCCCGCAACACCCATGCTGCTGCTGCGTCGTGTTCCTCGCTACGTCGACGAAGCCTACTGCCTCTCTCTCTCTCTCTCTCTCTCTCTCTCTCTCTCTCGCTGCCGTTTCCGTGCCATGCGCTGGGTCTCCGGCTCCTCCTCTTCCCTTCTCCCTCGCAGCGACAAGGATAACCCGTCTCTCTCTCTCTCTCCCCCCTCTCTCTGGTTTTGGCCTTGAAGACAAGGGAGGAGAGAGAAGACGCGGAGGGGCGGCTAGCTCCGGAAGGGCGGTTGGTCCTCTCCTCTGCCTCGTTCTCGAGGTTTGCACGGCTCCCCTGCCTGACTACTCCTTGTTTCTGAATTTGCAGAGCTCTCTCTCTCTCTCTCCCTCCCCCTCTCTCTCTCTCTCTGTGGCTGGCTAGCGCCTAGCTGTGTTGAGCTTGAGCAGTTTTAGTTTTTGGCTGGATTTTGCTGTGTTTTGTATTTTGCTCAGGAGAAATCTGGTGTGTTCTCTTGGGCTTTGTTTCATCTTTTTCTGCTCTGTATGGGCAGATGGTGATGAACTTTATGATAATTTGTGGATCCAAAATATTTGATTCACTTCAATTGACATGTGAGAGCCACGATCACGATAGTTTGCTACTTAGGAAAAATTGTTTTGACTAACCTAACCATGATGTTTGCAAATTTGTCCATGCTACTCATTTTTCTGAAACTGGCTGTGCGATGCAACGGAAAAAATACAGAACAAAACTGAAGTTAAAAAGTTTTATGTATTGTAAGAAATTAAAAGTAGTATAGATTTCGTACCGTAGGAGGCGAGGAGATGAGATTGAAAAAAAATGTGAAAAACAGGTCCCAGTTTCTTGTTCTTGTTGAGATCTCCAGTTTTATTTCCCTTGGTCCATGATGCTCCATCTATTTAATGAGGTTGCCTGATCTTCCAAGACAGCATCACATAATACACATGATTCTGATATCTGCTGATGATGGATGAAGCATCATGGATCACTTCACTTAACTCCAATGGTGACAACTCCCATCCCTAATAAAGGACCAACCATGCTCCATCAAGTTCTCTTCTTTCTTGTCCTTTTGAACTCGTGTCCATCTAAGCTTTCAATCGAACAATTCTAGTGCAACTTTTCGGACCTCATTTATGTTACCTGAACACATATCCTTCTAGTCGGGCTTGCGTTTTCCTGCAAAAACAAGCAGTTGTGATATCATTCAGACATCGTATTCATATTATATTATGCTTCCTATTCCCTTTTTAACAAAATAATTCTTCTGTTATGTTATATAATAATATTTTTTTCACCAATAGTCGTGGGGTTAACCAGACGAGAGGTGGCCTCTCACTTTCCCTGGCCTCACATCTCATCTACCAAATGTTGCTAAGTGATGAACTTTTATATCAGTACATTATACGTATGCATGCAACTATCTGGGTCGGTTGAATTTAATTATTTAATATGTGTTTAAAATCAAAAGTTCTATGACTATAAGTTTAGTCGGTGTCACATCATATGTTTAGACATCAATTTAAAGAACTAAACTTGAACTGATTAGTCTATTCACAATGAGGGTTTTATGGTATTAATTACTATGTCACATCAGATTTTTTGCTTACATGACATTCAATTAATGAGGAAAGAGAAGGAAGTAGTGTCATCACCATGACATGATCCTAACGAATGAAACGAAATGAAACAATCATTGAGAGCTAAATAGTTTAATCAGAGAGGATATTTCATGAGGGCTAGTTGTATTTAATTACACTGGTTAGCCTAGGAAATAGTGAAATAAAACTTTCTACTAAGAGAGAGTATTTCATTCAGTTGTAAAGCTGACGTGACATTATAGAAAACAGTGCTATGAAACTCTCCATTGTGAATAGCCTTATAAAAAAAATTGCAAAATTATAGGATTATTCACGAGATAAATTTTTAAGCCTAATTAATCTATAACTAACAAATGTTTACTGTAGCATCACATTGTCAAATCATGGTGTAATTAGACTTATTAGACTCGTCTCACGAATAATCCACCGATTATGAATGAATTTTATAAATAGTATACATTTAATACTTCAAAATAATATCTAAACATTCGACGTGACGACTAAATTTTGGACTAGAGGAAACAAACAGGTACTAAGTGTGCACCAACAAATGTCATCTTCTATGTCATACTATTAACAACAGTGCTCCAGTCATGATACATAGCTTCCTATTCCTGGTGCAGAAATGTAAAATCTAGTCAGGAAGGTGAAAACTCATGTTTCATGTCCAAACGATGTGAACACAAAGAACTGCAGAAAGGGATCATACTTCTTTTTTATACCTCCTGTTGTTGTCAACACTTTTCTTGTTGAACCTTCTGTTCGTGATATGCTTCAAAAAACCTGTGAACCTGTGATTCCTAATACCAATCTTTGATTCATTAGGACCAAGTAGATTTTGTAGGACACTTTTCTTGTTGAACTTTTTGTACGTGATATGCTACAAACAGCCTGTGGAATCCTAATACAAATCTTTCATTCCTTGGGGCCAAGTAAATCTTGCAGGCATCCCAAGAAGATTTGCTCAACCAACCTTTTTTAGCTGGCAAACTTTCTTCTGCATTAACCTCTGCTTATTATTCATCCTTGTTGCAACCAAGAACATTTGTCAAAATGGTAGTTACATTGCTAACTAGTGCTGGAGTTTCTGCAATGATGTTTCTAAATGCATACTCTTGTTCTTGTTTCAGGATAAGGAAAATCTGTTGCAAGGTACAAGATCTAGTGGCAAACCATGATGACAAATCTTAAACTTGGAGTTGAGGTTGTCAGTGCTCATGACCTCCTCCCAAAAGAACAGGGTACATCCAACCCCTTTGTAGAGATAGAATTTGATGACCAGAAGTTCCGCACCGCCATCAAAGACAGGGACCTCAACCCTTTCTGGAATGAACAGTTTTACTTCAACATATCTGATCCATCCCGCCTACAAGAGAAAGACCTCGAGGCATATGTGTACCACGCAAACCGTACCAGCATTTCCAAGACTTGCCTTGGCAAGGTTCGGATCTCAGGTACATCCTTTGTCAGCCAATCTGATGCCGCACCACTGCACTACCCCCTGGAGAAGCGTACAATCTTATCACGTGCTCGCGGTGAGCTTGGTCTCAGGGTGTTTCTTACAGATGATCCATCAGTGAGGGTGTCCCCTCCTGGTCAGGACTTTGACTTCATAAGCACGCCTACCACAGCCCAAGAACACGCAGCCACCAATGCTAATCCAAATCTTTTCCAAGAGAACAGAGCAGATCAAGTGAGGCAATTCCAACACTTACCAAGAGACCAGCACCGTCCACAACCGATGACTGCACAGCCATATTACTCTGATGGTTCATATGGACAAGAGCAACAGAGAAGTTACTCTGCTGTTGGGAGCAAAACTGAAGGCCCTCAGGTTGTAAGGATGCATTCTGCAGGTCCACAGCAGCCCCTAGAATTCCAGCTTAAAGAAACAAGTCCAATGCTTGGAGGCGGACGTGTTATTGGTGGCCGGGTGATCCCTGGTGAAAAGGCTGGGCCATATGACCTTGTTGAGAAGATGCAGTACCTATTTGTGCATGTGGTTAAGGCCCGTGAACTGCCCCAAATGGACATCACTGGAAGTCTTGATCCTTACGTTGAGGTGCACCTTGGAAACTACAAAATGAAAACAAAGTACTTTGAGAAAAACCAGAGGCCTGAGTGGGATGAGGTGTTTGCCTTCCCTAAGGAAGTCATGCAGTCAACATTGCTTGAAGTTGTTGTGAAGGATAAGGATGTCCTTCGGGATGATCATGTTGGCCAGGTGATGATCGATCTGAATGAGGTACCAATAAGGGTCCCTCCTGATAGCCCACTGGCACCAGAGTGGTATCGACTTGTGGGGAAGGATGGGCACAGGGACAGAGGGGAGCTGATGCTTGCTGTCTGGTATGGAACTCAAGCAGATGAATGCTTCCCAAGTGCCATCCATGCAGGATCAACACCAGTTGATTCCCACCTTCACAATTATATCCGCGGGAAGGTCTACCCTGTACCAAGAATGTGGTACTTGAGGATCAAAGTAATTGAAGCACAGGATATAATACCAAAGGAAAACCACATAGCCAATGTATTTGTTAATGTGAGGCTGGGTCACCAAATGCTCAAGACAAGGCCAGCTCGCTCACCAACCAAAAACTTCATGTGGAATGAGGAGATAATGTTTGTTGTAGCAGAGCCTTTCGAGGATGACTTGATCATATCAATAGAAGATCGAGTTGCACAGAACAAGGACGAAGTGATTGGTGAAACCATGATACCTCTCCAAAGGCTTCCAAAGCGCATGGACAACAAGCCAGTGCGGCCAGCATGGTTTGATCTCAGAAGGCCAGGACTGATTGAACTGAACCAACTAAAGGAAGATAAATTCTATGCAAAGGTGCACCTTTGTCTTTGCCTTGAAGGTGGTTATCACGTACTCGATGAGTCCACACAGTATTGCAGCGATGTCCGGCCAACAATGAAGCAGCTGTGGAAGCCACCAATCGGGCTGCTTGAAGTTGGCATCCTAAGTGCAAATGGACTCAACCCAACAAAGACCAGGCATGAACGGGGGTCATGCGATGCATATTGTGTTGCCAAGTATGGTCAGAAATGGGTGCGGACACGCACAATTGTTGACAATTTGAACCCCAGATTCAATGAGCAGTACACATGGGACGTCTTTGACCATGGAACAGTGCTCACCATTGGTCTATTTGACAACTGCCACATAAGTGGAGACAGCAACCACACTAGTTCCCCTAGCCATATGGATAAGCCCATTGGGAAATTGCGAATTCGGCTCTCAACTCTCGAGACTGGGAGGGTGTACACCCACACATATCCATTACTTGTCCTCCATCCATCAGGAGTCAAGAAAATGGGTGAACTCCACCTTGCCATCAGGTTCTCAGCCACATCCCTTCTCAATGTGTTCTTCACTTACTCTCGGCCTCTCTTGCCCAAAATGCATTACGCCCAGCCACTGTCAATAGTGCAGCAGGAAATGCTTCGCCACCAAGCTGTGCAGCTTGTTGCAGAGCGCCTAGGGCGCATGGAGCCACCAGTTCGCAGGGAAGTTGTTGAGTACATATCAGATGCTCAATCACACCTGTGGAGCATGCGGCGAAGCAAGGCTAACTTCTTCCGTCTTATGCAAGTCTTCTCCGGATTCATTGCTGCAGGAAAGTGGTTCGGCGATGTTTGTCAGTGGAAGAACCCAGTCACCACAGTCTTAGTTCATGTGCTGTTTGTCATGCTTGTCTTCTATCCAGACCTTATCCCTCCAACGATCTTCCTCTACATGTTCTTGATAGGGTTGTGGAATTACCGGTTCCGGCCACGAGTCCCACCTCATATGAACACAAGGATATCTTGTGCTGATGTTTCAAATCCAGATGAGCTCGATGAGGAATTTGACACATTCCCAACTTCAAAGAGTCCAGATCTGATTAGGATGAGGTATGACAGGCTACGGCATGTTGCTGGGAAGATTCAGACAGTTGTTGGGGATATTGCAACTCAAGGAGAGAGGTTGCAGTCACTGCTGGGCTGGAGGGATCCAAGGGCAACATCTATGTTCCTATTGTTTTGCTTGTTTACTGCAATTATACTGTACGTGACACCATTCCAAGTGACTGCACTCTGCCTTGGGTTCTTCTGGATGAGGCACCCACGGTTTCGCCATAAGGTACCAGCGGCAACTGTGAACTTCTTCAGGAGGCTACCTGCAAAGATGGACTCATTGCTGTAAAGATCTTTAGAGATCAACTTCTGATATTGTATCTATTTTTTGTTGTCAGTGTATCGTTGTATGATAGATTAAGGGAAATACCATAATATATGTAATTGTTGCTTCATGTGAGGGAATGAAACAATCCCAGTTCATCAGATAGTTTTCTTGATTTAAAAGTTACAAAGAGTCAAATAAATTCGAACTTCAAATTGTATACCATGAGTTGCTTACAAGATGTCAGTAACTAAGTATGAACAGTAGTTTGTCCAACTGAATCAACACTCTCATACTCAAGGAGTATTGAATTTGATGTCTAAGGGAATTAAACTGGAATCATGATATATATGTTTTTGATATCCTCTCAATGTGAGTATTCTTATGTTTCAAGTTCAATACTTCAATGAGAATTAATACTTATGCTAGCATAAACTCTGTCATATCTGATCATCCAAATTCTAATTGTATTATGAAGATCATGAGCATCCGTACCTACTGCCTTTGAAAACTGAAGATGGTCTAGCAGCACCCCCTGGGAATGAAAATCTCAAAATAAATTCCTAACACAAAAGATGCACAACATCAACTAACAGTACCAAAGAGCTCAGGAAGAAAGCATTCATATAATAACTAACTCTAACTATTGATTTTGTGTCAAGCAATATGTAGAGTAATTCCTAAATGTAATATTGGAGCAAACTTAACAGTTGCAATCCTTTGAAGATTGATACAATGATTGGGTGGGTACCTTACTTCATATATTAGGATGGGTTTTCAGTAATGCCGTAATATACTCTTCTATTAGACTATTAGTACTAACAAAATAATTGATGTTGGTAAATCAACAATTTTTGTGCAGTAACCAAACTAAAAAGATTTCCTGAAAACTAATGGAGAGTAGTTGCCATGATTCACATTTGTGTACAAATACTCAAGTTGTGTTAAGTAAAAGAAGTAAATAAAACAGCAAAAAACATTCAATGCAATTAGTAGACCAAAATACACAGGCCTTAAAAATCTAAAATTAGCGAAGAGCTGCATCTTTTCTAGGTCCATCATGCAAGGACATGAAATCTGCTTAAGTAGGCATGAAGCAGCAAAACTGCAGAAGTAATGTAACATACAACAAAACTTGCAAAAAAAGGTGCTATCTGCATGTCCTATAAATGACCATGACAATATGTCAAGATTATAATCTCCAAGATCACTTCGAAGTACAACTAGCAAAGATACACTAGGGGCCTAGTTCCATGATAATGGTTAAAATAGTTGACCGAATAAAGACCAATGCTAAATTGCCAAGGACTCATGTGCATGTTAATACAATCAAGTGATCACACTGGATGGATCCTAGGATGATTGAATGGAGATAACAATAAAAACATCTTTATTGCCTCTTTTCAAATGGAGATAAGGTAAAAGTAGAAGAACGGGAGCAAAAAGAAAAATTATTGCCAATTTTCCTGCCCCTTAGTCCCTTACAGAGAATGATTAAGTTGTGCCCCTTTACAAATATGGAGGTCATAAGCAGTGAAGCACACATATAGAAGAGGAAATGAAGAGAAACATTGAATGTAGTATTTCATCATGGAACACAAAGTAAATCTTCTCCTGTGCTGCCATTTCAAGTTTAAATCATTTTGCTGTCTTGGAGCCCAAGAAGTGAAGTGAACGGCATTTTACATGTTCCTGTAGTACATGATTTGAAAGAATCAGTACATGCACATCATACCATAAAATAAACTCCTAGTATGTGGAGATAATAAAAGTAAATATTTGAAGTCAATTAGTCAACTCATGAGGTCATAGGTAAACACCATCAGTCGACAATTAACATGGCCACATTTTCCCAACAGTTGATAATGATGCATTTATAGAAGAAATGTAGCAACAAGGGGTCTATCATCAGATAGGCCACATGTGTAGTAGTCCATCTATAGTTTCCAAAACCAAATTGCACAAAATATTAAAACCATTTCTTGCTGTTAACTTTTTGGGAAAGAAATAAAACACTTCCTGCACATATAGAATTTAAAGCATGTGACCCCCCCCCCACCCCAAAAAACATATAACAGTGGTAGTTACCTTGCATTCGCTACTGCCCAGTGGACTAGGGGAGGCGGAGCAACTGACTGACAGCCAAGTCTAGTGTATCAACATTCTTCCGTAAAATCTTTCTTTTACGATTATTAAGATTCCCAAAATGAATAACAGAAAAATACTTCAGAACTAATAAAATAACAAGACATTGTGTTCAATTAATTACACAACTTAGATACACAACTACAACTACATATTCATAGCAACTAACAAAAGGATACAGTTGCATGGCAAGGCTATCCAGGCCTCTCATTTCCTCATTCAATCTGCAACAGAGGTTATTAAAAAAAGTGGGAAGGAACAGAAAGTTAAATAGCCGTTCCAAGGATAAACAGTCATCGTTTTCAATGATGATTGCTTTTGCAATTACACACAAAACTGGAAATAGAATTTCCTCATAATAAGATATAAAACCACTACGGTTAGGCCATTTATATTCATACAGAAAAATCACATATTACAAAGCAGGGGAAAGACAAGGAAAATTAGCTCAAATTAATCACCTCAAGCACGAATTGATGTACTTATTTCCTTTCGAAGATGCTTCAAGTGCTGCAGGAACATAGTAAAAAGGGTAAAAATCACCATGTGATTGAATCTAATATCTCTTTACCATACACAATAGCAAACCAACCAACGAAGTAATCTAATATTTAGACACCCCAACTGCACAAAGGAATCATCTGATAATCCCATAGTAAAAGACGGGTTCGATGTCCGAATGCAAACACTATGCAGAGTAAGATATTCAGAGGCAAATGTCGCACACTCTTACACTAACATAATTGTTTTACCAATCCTCAAGAACACATGAAATTGAGAGAGCTTAGCAGATTCCAAAGCACCATCACCAGATTCTTGGAGGCGACCGACGACGTCTCCCAAGCACTCCATGTTCTCCGCCGACGTCGAGGTGGTCTTTTCATTGCGTGCATTACAGCGGCAGGATTAGGCTATCAGTGGGCGAACAGCAACGATGCGGGCAGAGATGATGCAAAAGAGGTTCGGAGAGCCGCGCTGAGCTTGTCGGACATGCTTACGTTGGAGAGCGCGATCCGGAGAGAGGCGAAGAGGGAGGCGTAGCTGTCGGCGATGGCGGCGGCGTCCCGCTCCACCGCCTCCATCGCCGCCGCCAGCTCCCTCGGCCCGGGAGACGCCGCTCCCGCCTGCGAAGACGCGGAGGGTGAGCACGACGAAGAGGGATCCTCAGGTGGCGGCGCAGCCGGCAGATCCGGGGAGGCGGCGGCGGGATCTTCCATACTGGTCTTCCGGTTGGGATGACCCCAGAGTCGGAGTGAACGGGAAGGAAAATTATAATTAGCACATTTACCCCCGAGTTAAGCACAC
This sequence comes from Zizania palustris, assembly GCA_019279435.1. Lineage (NCBI taxonomy): Eukaryota > Viridiplantae > Streptophyta > Magnoliopsida > Poales > Poaceae > Zizania > Zizania palustris. Next base: position 76,171,199 of record JAAALK010000079.1, on the reverse strand, counting down.
AAAATTGGTTATTTGCCGCTCTTAACAGTGTGCTTCGCAAAATTGCTATCTCTGATATTTACTTCGTTAAAATGTCACTTTCAGAGCCTGTTTGGATCCAAGAAGCTAAAGAAAAGTGGTTAAAATTTTAGTCACCCTTGTTTACCTATGAAATGAGGCATGGAACGGAGCCACTACGAAGAAATTCCGAGAGTTACGAAAGAAGCTTCGGACTCGTATTGTTCATGGGTTGACAGTGGGAGTTGAACTCTAGGAGGTCGAATCCCCCCTTGTTCCTTAGTAGCTCAGTGGTAGAGCAGTCGACTGTTAACTGAGTCGTAGGTTCGAATCCTACTTGGGGAGATTTGATTCATTCTTTAATGTAAGAATAAAGAATTGAATTAAAGGGCTTGCTTTGACCCTTAGGAGTAGGTAATCTGTTCGCTATCCTTGTTTCTATTGTATTTTATCAAGGACTAAAAAAATATTAAAACATTTATGATGGGTGGAAAGGGGCATTTTAACCCTTCTTAGCTTAGGGCTAATGGACTAAAAAATTTTAGCCTTTTTTAGTCTTGTTGTTTAGATTTTTAGTTACTAAATTTTAACCTCTTTGATCAAACACCCCCTTAATATTATTTGTTTATTTTTACTGCCATTTTCTTCATTTCCACATTTCTAAAAAAATTTCATCCCGCAAGAAATGACCAGAGTACCCTATTGTGTAATGTTAAGCGTCTGTGCTGTCTCACACGGTAAACAGCATATGCTCAGCCTCCCTCCGTGCCCCGGCTTGCGCCGCCACTACTAGCGAAATGTGCAGCCTCCCTCCACCCCTGCTTGCGCCGTCGCCACCTACGACTCGCCCCCGCCGCTGCCGACCTCTGCGTCGCCACCGCGTCGCAAGTGTTTTGTGGAATGTTCTCTGTTTTTTTACAAGAGAGGTAGGATAGTATCTGACTCGTGTTAAGGATGGGTTAGTCAAAAGTGTTGAAGACGACAGGGCACGTGACATATTTCCATTTAACTATATACGGTCATAAGTATATATTAATTCATTTACAACAGATATGAATCTGTAGTGACAAGAAAATCATTTGCAGCTTGGTGGATTTACACACTTAAAATCAGTAGAAGCGGGTTGCTTTTATTGAGGTATACTAGCGGGATCAACAAGGCGAACCTCACCAGGTTGAAAGAACAAGCTGCTATGCCTGCAAAAATGGTACAAAATATCAGGATATGTTTCCACCAGTGAGTGAGAATGCACAAAATATACATGAGTACTGGGTCTCTTGTATTGACATGAGTTGTGTCACTCGAACAAATACATCTGCTGCACTCTCATTTTCTCTGAAGAAGAAGCAATTTTTATAAGACATACAGATAGAGCATATGTAATCTTTATTTTTTTCTGACTATGTAATCTATGCAGTTTGTATCTGCAAATAATATTTTGACAGAACTTGATTTGTCTGCAATGCCATTCAAGTGAATCAATTCTTGCGCACAGGGCACCAGGAGCAGCTGCTGCAGAGCCTGCTGCTAGCGTCGGGCGGAAGCGGCGGCAGGCACGGGGCGTTGGGCACGATTGCGCACGAGGGTGGTGGCTCGTGGACGAGGGAAGAAGAGGCTGGCAGCGACCGCGCACAGGGCGCCGGTTGCGAAGCGCATGAGGGTCACCGGCGGTGGCGGCGTCGGCGGGTCGGTGGTGGCGACGGCGCAAGCGGGGGCGTGAAGGGACTAGGGAGCCTACTACGCATGTGCTGTTTTACTGGGCGAGGCAGCACAGAACACAACATGGGCACTCTGGTCATTTCCCGCGGGATAAAATAGAAAATAATTTCAAAAATGTAGAAATGGTAGCGAAAACAAACAAATAATATTGAGAACGGCATTTTAACGAAGTAAATTTTAGCGGTGGCAAATTTGTGAAGTGCACTATTGAAAGTGGCAAATAACCAATTTTCTCAAGTTAAGCCAGTGTTATATTTACCTAAAAATTGAAACATTTATCCTAAACTTATTACATTTGATTGCAGAAATACATCGCTTTAAATATTGCTCAGAATTTAATTGTTTTTCCTATTTTATATCATATATTTGTTATATCCTTCTCCTTGGCTGAAGAATGGCACGATGACCGGCACCAAGCGGGAGATTTAATTATTTACTACTCTTAATGAATGAGTGGCAACAAATTTACCATTCCAAGTAACGAAACGAAATGGGAGGCACACAACTGCAACAAACGAAATGGGAACGGGACGGGAGAAGATTGAACAGTCATGAGGGTATAACAGGAATTTAGAGAAGAAATATGAAAAACAATTAAATTCTAAGTAAAATTTAAAATGGGACATTTATGTAATCCAACTTAATATATTTCGGGTACATCTGCCAAAGAGTTCCAACTTTGAGGTAAATATACAATGGACCTTCAACTCTGGGTAAATGTGCAGTTTTCCCTCTTACGATTATTTGCAACCGATAACTGCTTTGCTTATTTGTTAGTTATAGTAAATATTGATCAAATTTGATTATTTGTTATTACCATTGCATCTTCTTCTTAGATGGGACTTGTTGCCTCCAACTGCTGCTACGGATGAGCAAAAACAACTAAAAAATAAGACTAAGTCCAAGATTAAGAAATTCATTCACATCCTCTTAACAAAAATAGCCCAATAGGCGTAAGTCCCAATAGAATACCATTAGGCCTTGTTTGATCCTAGATATCGGAAGAATTGAAATCTATTTCAGATTCTATAAAATATTGAATTATATGAAATTCAATTGAAATTCAATATTTATGTTTGGATATTCCATAGAATTAAAATATAAAAACTAATTCTAAAACTTGTTTGGATGATCAAATCATGGAATCAATTCCATTATTACAAGAAAAGTATCATCATCTCCGTCTAAATCCATCTAAGACGAAAAGAGAAGTAAAAACTTTAATCAATTCTTTTTTCTTGAAGAGAAATTAGACTGAACTATGAATGTGAATTCTAGGTTGGATTCTAGTTATGATTTCATAATTCTAATTCTAAAATGGTGCAAACATGTCATCTCATATAATTGAATTCCAATTCTTCAATTATTAATCCAACATCGATCCAAACAAGACCATTAATCTAATTAACAAAATCATAAGTCCTCCTGATTTCCATCAGCCTATTTCCCTTCCCTAACTTTCTCAAACGTCACTACTCGCAATCCTATGCTAAGAAGAACAGATGTCACATACTTGTCACACAAATATCTCCTATATATTCCTTAATTAGTTTTTAGTATCAAGACACCAACCATTGGCCTGCCGCATAGTCTCATTTGCCTTTGACATCTCCCCCCATTCCTCTGTTCCAACAACAACGATTAACTTGGGAGTATTTCCATTACATGTGGAGAAGATTGATTGATGTATTGTTCTTTAATATGATATGAAGTTTATGCATTGATGTATTGTTCTTTAATATGATGTGAAGTTTATGCTGGATGGCAGCTCATTAATGGCTCCTATGTTGATTGTGTGCTTATTTTGGATTTTGGTAGGTTGATCTTTCTACCTACCATGATGGATGGATTATTGCTAGTAGGTTAAGAAAATTCATATGTTAACTGATATATCTCTGGTGTATAAATATTAGTCGTTTTAAACAAGATTATATATACCAAGGTGATATTAAATAGTACAATACAGATTAAAAAATTTAATCATATACCCTCTATTTAGATGGAAATTGAGGATTTACCTCCTGACCCATATGTCATTGATCTATGTGGACCCCACATGTCATTGAGACGTGGTGTATAAATTCTCAATTTCCAACTAAAAGATAAGTATATAATCAAATTTCCCGTACAGATTGTTCCAACTAGTTACTAATGCAAGATTTTAGTAGTGCCGCCCAAATTCAACTTTCGGTGGGAACACATTCCTCATTATTTTAGTGTTTTTATTACCAAAAATATTATTTTGTACAGGAGAGAACCTACGTATGCCACTGTGGTTATTGTAGAATTGAAACAGGGTCCGGATGCTACGTTGTGGGTTGCTTCGCCATTCGCCACTGACAACAGCAACACGTGGTACTAATTATGAGCCGATATAGCCAGACGAGCTACGCGATCACGACCATCGTATCACGGTGGGGATCGGTCACCGATCACGGCGGCGCCACGGCGACGGCGGACACCATGCTGTCGACGCCGCAGACGCTGCGGCCGCGGCAGAGCCTGTAGTACCCTTGCTCTCCCCACGCCTTCCCCCACGAGTTCTTGATGATCCAGTAGGGCCGGTAGCCGAGGCGTAGCGCCGAGAAGCCGCGCTCGCCGTAGCCGACGAGGAGCACGCCGTGGTTCACCAACGCCCGCGGGCAGAGTACCTGCAGCGGGCACGACACCCCGCCCACGTACGTCTGCATGAAGGCCGCGTTTAGGCCTATGGCCAGTGGCCCGCTCCGGACCAGCGCCGCACGGATCTGGGCGTCGTCGTATCTGCGGCCGCCTGCGGAACGAGGAGCCGCCGGCACGACGGTGAAGTTGGCCACGCGGACGGCGGCCTTGTTCGCGTCGAACCTGCACGGGCCCTGCGCGCCAGTGTACGGGTATGCGCTCTGCTCCATCAGCCCGCCGGAGTTCATCAGGTAGGAGTAGGCGTTCGTCATCAGCCCGCCGGCGCAGCCGTTGTCGCACTCCGTCTTCTTCGCCGCGTCGCACTTGATGGACGGAGGATCCATGCACGCATGCGAATTCGACAGATCAGTTAAAAATGTTTCCTTTGTTTTAACTCGAAGATGAGATTAGGAAATCGGAATTGTGCATGCACCGTGTGATCGCAGTCGACGAGCTGCTGCTCGCTGAGGTTGAGGAGCTTCCCGGTAGCGAGGAAGTTGGCGCCCTCGACGGCGCCGGTGGTGCTGAAGGCCCAGCACGAGCCGCAAGTGCCCTGCGTCTTGACGTCGGTAACGGCGCCCTTGTCGCGCCAGTCGAAGCTGGCGGGAAGGCCAGCGACCTCCTCCTCCGTGGCAGGCGGCGCAGCCGGCATCCCGCGAGCGAGCAGCCGGACGTCGCGGGCGGCGGATAGCCCCGTGAAGCGCGCCTCGAACTCCTCCCGGGTGAGGTCGGAGAAGGGCGTGACGCCGTGGCGCGCGGTGGGGTCGAGCGCCTGGTGTGCCGCCGCGCGGGCCAGGTTGGCCGCGAACACGCGCAGCCGCCGTGCGTACTCCTCCGGGCCAGAGTATTCCCGCCCGTGCCGCCGCACGAAAGCCGCGAACTGCGCCTCCGGGAGCAGCCCCGGCCAGCGACGTCCGCCGTCGGTCGTCACCTGCCGGATGACTCCGTCGACGCCGGACGCGCCGCGAGACGGCGTCACATGGCCGACGACGACGACCGCTACGAGGGGGAGGAGGACGACGAGCCGTGCCGCAGCCATTGTGTGGGAGATTCTTGCCACGGTCACCGGTCAGGACCCTCGCATTATAAAGGGAGGAGGCGGCGGTCGGCGGAAGGTGAGGTGGCAGCCATGCAGGCGCGGTGGACGGCTGTCCCCTCGACGGCGGTGGCGGCGCGACACGTGCGCGTTCCGAGAGCGGTCGAGAGAGCAGCTGGACATGAGCCTTCCCAAGACTTGGCCGAGGCCCGAGCGTGATACGTGTTAACTAATGTTTGGTTTGCTTCTTAGGTAAGCTGTGATGCGAATATGTGACAGTTTTATCTTACGACATTCTCAATCCAGAAACCATCTAGTAGTTCTATACATACCATGTCACTAAGAAACTACTCATAGAAACTCACTCTCACAATGTATGGTTTCTTGTCACTATTTATTTTTCTCTCTTTTGCTTAATCATAAATTAAATAAGTAGACATCATCTATAGAAACTAATACACTCTCCAAATACATGTAGAGTAGTTTTTTCATCCTTAGTATTAGTGATAGAAACCATTTCCTCCACATTTCTCTTCTCTCCTCACTAACTCTCATGCCACATCAGATTTTTGCTTATGTGGCAGTGTATTTAATACCATGAAAACCATCCTAGTCACTGGGTTGGGGATGCCCTTAGTTTGTTTATCATATTGTTGTGTTTAGTTGGTGAGTTGAAAGAAATGGAACGCCAGTTTAGAACGTCCCCTCTAACTAAAAAACTCCGGTCCATCCCAAAATCTAGCACATCTTTAGAGCTTTGCCCCAAAATCTCTCGCCCGCCTCAAAACCTTCAGCCTTGTTCGAAACCCCCGCATATAAGATGGGACGAGTTCATCCCAAATATTAGAAAAATATTCTTTAATAGTATGATTACATTCCTTCCGACTCTAAACCAAACACCATAAAAAATAAATCCGTCTCATCTCACCTTGTACTTGAACCAAACGCTACTTAATTTTGTCACTTTGACCGCCACGGTATTGCTAGCTTGAATTACGTATACCGTGAAATCAAATGAAACTTGAGCAATTATCGGACTATATTCTCTATTAGTTTATGCCTCCTTAGAATAAAGGAATTTCAAAAGGATTTTTTTAAAAAAATTGAACTAATTTTTGGTAAAATCCTATAAAATTCTTTGTTGCGAAGGAATCCTTAGCCGTTAATTTAACATTCTTTCGCAAACTCAATACTCATGTGCCTCCTGTTTAGTATATAAAACTACGATAACCGATCGGTTACCACGACTATCTCATCAGGAAACACATAATTTGTATAAATTAGTTCGGTAACTTTTAAATTAGAATGATTTTTTAATTTATACTCTTTCCATAAAAAATCTACGTATTATGTATTACATTTTCTATTTTTTTAAAAATGTTATTAGTAGTGTGTCCGACAAGAGCATCGCCCGAAGGCATTTCACTTGAAACGTTTCAAAAGTAAATCTATCTTTCTAGTGCTATAATTTGAACAATGGTATTGTTTGAAATGTATCGTAGGTTGAAAATGTTGTTTAAGATTCTTTGTAGATTGAAGACGTTGTTTGAGATGCTTTGTAGGTTGAAGATGTTTGAAATAAGTTTTGAAATTTCTTCATATTATATGTATGTCATTGTCATCCAAATAATATTAATTAATGAGAATATTCCGTATATGCCGCTATAAGTTCACCGGTTCTCATATACGCAGTTGAAAATTTGATGTTTCCATATATGTCATTGCTTAAATCTTCTATGTCCATATATGTCATTGTTGTTAGTTTCAACCATTAGTTAATGTTAGTTTTTTAAAATACCATAATTGTTCCCATCTCATTAAAAATCAATGATGATTTAATATTAATGATCAGCTATCACTTGCTCTAACCAATACACGTATATCAATCACTCATTCAATCTAGCGCATCGGAGATTGATTGGAAACAAAGATAGCTATTTAGCTTTGTAAGCTAAGGGCATTTCGATATTTTGGAAAAAAAACAATGTTGGTCAATGGTTGAAACTAATAATAATGGCATATATGGATATAGAAAATCGAAGCAATGACATATATTGGAAACAACAAGTTTTAGTGGCATATATGAGAATCAACGAACTTTTAGTAGCATATATGCAATTTTCTCTTAATTATTTGAATGGGAAAATATGTAAATAATTTATGCTTCAGAAAAAAAAATAGTTTTTAGTAGCATATATGGGAATCAGCAAACTTTTAGTAGCATATATGCAATTTTCTCTTTATTATTTGAATGGAAAAATATGTAAATAATTTATGCTCAGGAAAAATATAAATAATTTAGACTCATCTAAAAAATAGACACTTCCTTATAGCCCTTATTAAATAATATTTAAATCATTTGGATAGTTTTTTTTAAAAAATAGACATCATATTTATTGTTCCATAAAAATACTATTGTAATTATTTAGATAGAAAAAATAAATATTTAAATAATAAGTTGGTTGGATCGTACCCCCTCTGTGGTTTATACTGAATAGATTTCAAAAATTGGCTTTAAAACTTTGTAGCATAGTGGATAAGATCATTTCCAATGAAACTCTAAAGTTGTGAGTTCAATCTCTGGTGGCACAGAATATGTAGAGATTTAATTAAAAAATATATATGCTTTTTATTTATAGAAAAACAATTTTCATGTCTCTAACAATGTATTATACAACGTAGGTATGCTTTTGAAAACATTTCTATAATTTTGAGACATTCCTACTATGTTTCATGAAAACGTTTCATTTCTCCGACGAAACAAAACATATCTATTTGATAAATGAGATGTCTTAATAGAAATGTTTTGTTGAAGTGTCCGTGCTAACGCTACGATAAATAGCCTGATAAACACTTCATTGTCTACTGTTTTTCTAAAAAAAGCCAAACTAACATCAGGCCATCACAGCATCAGTATTTGCTCTAGAAGATGCAAAATTAGCATCATGCAAAATTGTTGATGATGTTATTATCTGGTCTAGAAAAGCCACTTGCACATGAAACAAATGATCAAATCATGACACATTCATCCGGCAGGACCAAACACCAAAACACTGTATTTGCATTCTAAAACGCATCTCCGTTGTCCATCCAATTAGGCTACAAACAACAACGACAATTACGGATTTATTAAGATTAATTAATTCATGGTTAGTAATTTTTTTACTGTAGCATCACATTATCAAATCATGACGTAATTAGGCTAATTAGATTCGTCTCGTGAATAATCATTAAATCATAATCATTACCAACCACAAAACAAAACAAGAAGCTACAACCAAAGTAACATCGTTACTGCTAATTGTCGTCTTGAACGAACCTGAACTTTTGAAGAAAATCGGTTGTTCAACTCACTACCGAAAAGAGTTTATTTGCCGAGTGCCACACACTTTGCCGAGCGCATTTCATCGGGCACTCGGCACAAAGGTATTTGCCGAGTGCCCTGTGAAATGCACTCGGCAAAGCGTGTGGCACTCGGCAAAGCACCTGAAAAATCGTCCGCCCATTTTTTTACTGACGACGTTATGGCGGGCAGGGTTGAAAATCAATTTTGCCGAGTGCCACTAACGGACACTCGGCAAATGCTATCCTTTGCCGAGTGCCACAAATAAAAACACTCGGCAAATAATATCTAGTTGCCATTATTTCATGTGAGATCACAATTTAAGCCTACATCACATTTTAAACATGTTTTGAACTTGAATTTTTTTTTACACTCATAATGCAACCTATGTTAGGCCATGGAAAAGTTTCATATTTTTCTGAGTGGGTTTGCTATTTTTAATAAATTAATCATGTTTCAAGGATTTACTTCCAAGTGGGTCAAATTTAAAATGCATGTACATGAAATAATGACTCAAAAATTATGGAAAAATCATATTTGTGTTCATGATTACATTTGTAATCTTTTACAACTAAATATAACTAAATATTTAAAATCTAATTTACGACACTCGACCGGCAATATGCAGGTTAATGGTTTTTTAATTATAGAAAATGTAATTGATGCCTAAAAAATATGACACTTGACATGGTGTCATTATATCATACATATATCATATGGTAAAAAATTCATAATGTTTCGACAAAGTTTTCAAGTATGACCTTTAGAAATTGGACAACCTTCGAGAAGGTTTAGGAGTTTAGGGATGAAATGAGTTAGGTTTAGAAGCAAATCGATATTCAAATATTTGTTTGAACTTAAAACTTTTTGTACTACTAAAACTCAATTTATCTTATACCATGTCAAAAATTGGCATTTTTAAGAGTTAGTTTGCTATTTTTGGTTAATAAAAGTTGTTTATAGGATTTTAAGTAAAAGATCCCAAATTTAAACTACAAGTGCCTTATATTTGTTTATTTGAAGTTAGAAATTTTCTATGATTAAATATTAGTGTATATTATATAATGCCAAATTATGAGATTTTTTACAGTCTTTATTCTATTTTTGTTTTTTTGAAAATAGTATAAAAAAATGTTTGTCGAGTGCATTTGGATCTGGCACTCGGCAAACAATCAAAAATTCATCTTTGCCGAGTGCCATATGTGAAAACACTCGGCAAAATGACTGTGTTCATTATTTTATGTGAGATCACAATTTAAGCCTACATCACATTTTAAACATGTTTTGAAGTTGAATTTTTTTTACACTCATAATGCAACCTAAGTTAGGCCATGGAAAAGTTTCATATTTTTCTGAGTGGGTTTTCTATTTTTAATAAATTAATCATGTTTCTATGATTTACTTCCAAGTGGGTAAAATTTCAACTAAATGTACATGAAATAATGACTCAAAAAATATGGAAAAATCATATTTGTGTTCATGATTACATTTGTAATCTTTTACAACTAAATATAACTAAATATTTAAAATCTAATTTACGACACTCGACCGACAATATGCAGGTTAATGGTTTTTTAATTATAGAAAATGTAATTGATGCCTAAAAATTATGACACTTGACATGGTGTCATTATATCATACATATATAATATGATAAAAAATTCATAATATTTCGACAAAGTTTTCAAGTACGACCTTTAGAAATTGGACAACATTCGAGAAGGTTTAGGAGTTTAGGGATGAAATGAGTTAGGTTTAGAAGCAAATCGATATTCAAATATTTGTTTGAACTTAAAACTTTTTGTACTACTGAAACTCAATTTATCTTATACCATGTCAAAAATTGGCATTTTTAAGAGTTAGTTTGCTATTTTTGGTTAATAAAAGTTGTTTATAGGATTTTAAGTAAAAGATCCCAAATTTAAACTACAAGTGCCTTATATTTGTTTATTTGAAGTTAGAAATTTTCTATGATTAAATATTAGTGTATATTATATAATGCCAAATTATGAGATTTTTTACAGTCTTTATTCTATTTTTGTTTGTTTTTGAAAATAGTATAAAAAAATGTTTGCCGAGTGCATTTGGACCTGGCACTCGGCAAACAATCAAAAATTCATCTTTGCCGAGTGCCAGGTCTAAATGCACTCGGCAAAGATAGGATTTTTCAAAAAAATAAAAAACGTTCGCCGAGTGCTGCCAAATATGGCACTCGGCGAAATGCCGTTCGGGTTAAAATGGGGCCGCGAGCAGATCTGGCGCATTTAAGCCAGATCTGCTCCCTCCGCCGTCGCAGCGCCCCCCCTGCTCCCTCCAGCCCCGCCGCGCCCCCTGCTCCCTCTAGCCCCGCCGCGCGCGCGCCCTGCCCCCTAGCCGCCGGCCGGCGCTGCCCCCCCCACCTGGCCTGCGCCCCCCCGCCCGGCTGCGCCCTGTGCCGCCGGGGCGCCCGCGCCCGTCCTGCGCCCCCTGCGCCGCCGGCGTCGACCCCGGCCGCCGGCTCCGCCGCCCCCAGCTGCCGGCCCCAGCCACCGGCTCCGGCACCGGCTCCGCCGCCCGAGCCCCCTCTTTCCTAGGTATATATACATGTATATGCCATTTTTTCAAATATAAATACCTATAAATATGTAAAAATTGCATCTCAAATAGTAAATGCATGTATAACATGGACATGCATAGTGTGGAGGCTAGCAAGAAAGGGCTACTAATTGGTGGCATATATATTTGTGTGGCCATTTGTTATATATATGCATATATATTTGTGTGGCCATTTGCATATATACTTACTCTCATCAAATGATGTGTATAACATTTGAGACATGCATTATATTGCATATATATATTGCACATTTTTTAATTATTTTATCTTATAACTAATATTTTTATTGTTTTTTAGATAGATCTAGTTTGCTTAGCGATCTCTTACCGGTGTCACCGTCCTCTTCTCGGCTTCATCGTCCTCATCTCGCATCAAACCCTACCGGTAACCTTAGAACATAGGATTAATATTTTGCTTGAACATGAATGATTAATATGCTTTGTACATGTTTTTTATTGTCTAATACAACGTCACATGTTTTGTTTGCTTTCAACATCCCTTCCTCGTAAATAATATTACAATTTTATTTACATGCATGTCAAGAAGATTAATATAAATAAATGCTTATACATGTTTTAGAAATTTTAATATAATCGTTGTAATTCTTGTTATGATTTAATGGTTATTTTGATTAATATCTTGTGTATGTGGATGCCGGCCATCGTGACGTGATATATATATGTGTATGTGGATGTCAGCCATCACGTCGTGATGTGTGTATGTGGGTGACGGCCATCGTGCCGTCCTATTTATGCATGCTAGATTTGCTATGTATTAGAGACAAGATGTTGTCAAAAAATTTTTTTTGGTTATTGTCGCGTAACCTAGGCGTCTCCCGTTCGGAAGAGTTACAGTTTGGAATATGCATGTGTTTGCATATCTGTCGCCGTAACTGTTTCGAACTGTCCACGTTTGGACAGCTGGAGGATGCGTAGATTGAGCTCGTTTTCATGCTCCGTTCTGATTTGACCCAGGGTTTCGACAGCACCTCCCCGTTGTTCTCCGAACGCACATCCTCTTGGCATGTTGCCCAGACGTGCGTTTGGAGAGCAGCGGGGAGGTGCTGCCGAAATTTTGGGTTGGATCGGAATGGAGCGTGAATACGAGCTCAATCTACGCATTGTCTGGTGGGATTAGGACCTATCTTACCTATTAGACTGTTATATTCATCTCGTTTCTCACTAACCCCTAAACACGGGTGTTGTTTCCTAGTTTAGTACAAGATGGATCATCGTGAGTGGATGTACACGGGTCGCCCTAGTCAGGCCGAGGTGACCATGGATTGGATCAAGAACACTGAAGTATTCTTAGAGACAGCGTTTGGTAGACAGAATGTACGTGACAAGACCTGGTGTCCATGTAGTCGGTGCGAGAATAAGCGTCGACAAACAAAGGATGCTATGGGTAAACACCTATGCAAATATGGGTTTATGCCAAATTATACCCGTTGGACGTATCATGTTGAGTCCCAACGTCCTAGAGAGGAGGTGTTGCGACATCGCATGGACGATGATGAGGGAGGGGTTGGATTTATGCTAGATAACTTTGAAGATGCGCATTTTGACGAAGCACGTGAAGAGGAAGTGCCGGAGCCAACGGCAAAAGCGTTTTATGACATGTTGTCCGCGTCAAAGCAACCTCTTCACGGTCACACTAAGGTTTCTCAACTGGATGCCATCGCACGGCTATTGGCCATCAAGTCGCAGTTTAGCTTGAGTCGAGAATGCTTCGATGTTATGCTGACGGTTGTTGGTAGCCTTCTTCCAGAAGGTCACAATCTTCCGAAGAGCATGTACGAGTCTAAAAAAGTCCTCCGTGCACTTAAGATGCCTTATGAGCAAATACATGCTTGTCCCAACGGATGCATTTTATTCAGAAAACAATACGCAGACGCAACCTGCTGCGTGAAATGCAAATCCTCTAGGTATCTGGAGGTAGACTCCGATGATGGTGTGAAGAAACAACTCTCAATTCCCGTGAAGATCCTTCGGTACCTTCCCTTTGTACCGAGGATCCAACGGCTGTACATGACCGAGGAATCTGCTAAACAGATGACATGACATAAAAATGGGATTCGTTACAACCCAGACAAGCTAGGTCATCCATCAGATGGAGAAGCGTGGAAAAAATTTGATCAGCTCCATCCCGAGAAAGCTTTAGAGCCACGTAATATACGAATTGCTATAGCAACAGATGAGTTCAATCCATATGGTATGACGGCTGCCGCATACAGTTGTTGGCCAATGTTTGTTATTCCCCTCAACCTTCCTCCCGGCGTCATCTTTCAACGACAGAATATTTTCTTGTCCTTGATAATTCCAGGGCCTGAATACCCGGGGAAAAATATGAGTGTGTATATGGAGCCTTTGATGGATGATTTGGTCCATGCGTGGGAAGACGGTGTGTTGACATATGATCGATGTACAAAGACAAACTTCAGAATGCATGTCTGGTATATGTACTCTCTACATGACCTACCAGCATATTCGATATTTTGCGGCTGGTGCGTGCATAGGAAGTTCGCATGCCCAATTTGTCGGTCGACTCTAAAGTTCGTTTGGCTAGCTAAGGGTGGAAAATATTCCTCGTTTGACAAGCACCGACAATTCCTTCCTCGGAACCATCCATTCAGGAAGGATAAGAGGAATTTTACAAAAGATGTGTCTGTTAAAGGCTCATCACCAATTAAAATGACCAGAGCCGATGTTCGTGCTCAATTAGAGTCTTTGCAAATTAATACACAAGGAGCTGGTTTTATTGGATATGGTGAGCATCATGCATGGACTCACAAGCCATGTTTATGGAATCTTCCTTATTTCGATGATCTTCTCCTTCCGCACAACATTGATGTGATGCACACTGAGAAAAATGTTGCCGAGGCCATTTTCGGCACAATCATGGATATTCCTGAGAAGACGAAAGACAATGTCAAGGCCCGACTGGATCAAGCGGCTATATGCAACAGACCTAAGCTCGACATGATACCTCCTAGAAGCGGGAAATCCTGGACGAAGCCAAAGTCTGATTTTGTTCTAACAAGGGGACAAAGGAGGGAAGTACTTGAGTGGTTTCAAACATTAATGTTTCCTGATGGCTATGCAGCTAATCTGAAGAGGGGAGTTAATCTAGCTACTCTGCGAATAAACGGACTCAAAAGTCATGACTATCACATATGGATTGAGCGGTTGCTCCCGGTCATGATTCGTGGCTATGTCTCCGAGGATGTCTGGCGAGTTCTAGCTGAATTGAGCAATTTTTTCCGTCAACTTTGTGCTAAACAGTTGTCTCACACCGTGGTAGCAGACATGGAGACACTAGCGCCCGTGTTATTATGTAAGCTAGAAAAGATCTTTCCGCCCGGTTTTTTCAATCCGATGCAACATATGAGAGGAAAGGCACCCGCGCCCTCGAGTGAAACTAGCCATATACCGGCATCCCGTCGCGACGATGATTACGTGCCGGATAAGGAGGAGGAGGAGCATGCTAGGGTGGAGGAGGAGGAGGAGGAGGTGGGCGCAGAGGGTGGGGAGGTTGGGGCAGAGGGAGAGGAGCAGACTACAGAAGCGGCTGCAGTGTGGTTGCGTGGTCCTTCGTCACTTCCGAGGTGACCAGTGGCAGTAGCTGATCGTCCGCTCATTCGACCAGATGGAAATAGGTAAGTTGTTGTAGAAAGTCTATAATATATTCTTTTCGTTAGTTTAATTTTTAATATATACTAATACTTTTTAATGATATCGGGATAGGAACTGGATTATGGTTGAACGAGAAGGTCGTGAGTGCTCACGCCATGTAAACGGTATCCTCGGGCTTCTTATCAAGGAAAAGTTCCCTGGTTTGATATCTTTGGATGGGAGGACGGAGCCGGCGTACTCATGGAGGCACTATGAAAGTGCGCCGGACGCCCCTGACCGAGAAGGGAGACAATTTGCCCACCTAGCCGATCGAGTCAGGGCTGAGCTCTGGGTAAGTTTATTTTCTTAATATATGTGTCAATACTATTAACATGTGAAAACATATAACATTCTCTTTACATCTATATGCAGGATTTTTATAGATGTGATGAGGGGTATGCGGATCAGGCTGCCGTAGTTATTAATAGAGCCGCCAAGAAGCTTGTCACCGACATGCATTATGAGGCGCGCATTCAAGCTGTTATTGACTTCTGCGCTCAGCACCGTCGAGAGAGGAAGAACAAAAAGGATGCCCGGACCACCTTTCTGACACGAGAGGAATACATGATGGTAAGTGTATTCTCGTGTATCTTCTAATACTTAATATTATGTCATTAACAAATTCACTTGCATCAAATAGGTCCCTCCACAGTGGTGTGCCGCTCATCTTGAGTGTTGGGGCCAAATTGTTGATAGGTGGTGTTCTGCCGAGTGGCAGAGCAGTCACGAGGCATGCCGCCAGCGACGCCTACTCATGCCGGGGGCAGCACACTGTTGGCGTAAAAGTTACACCAACAGGTTCTTAGTAGTTAAGAACAAACAAACAAGAGGTTTGTGCTTTTAGGACAAACTTGAGCCTCCGTAAAGGATAACAACTCAAGAGGTCCGAATGTATGTGTTTGAACCACTGGTTCTGGATCCTTCTTACAAGGTACAATGGGGGGTATTTATAGGGAAAAAGGCTTGAGGAATAGACCTATTTACCCTTATATTACAAATGACCTCCAGTATTATAAACAAGGTTATACACGGTAAAGTGCTGTAGGGTAGATGGATGAGCAGGGCATCCAATCAGTCACGTCTTCCTGCTTCGAAGCCTCCTCCTTCCCTTCGGAGGGTCCTTCGAGACTTCGCATCGTGACACCCTCCGACCGTGCTGACGTATGCTTCGAGCATTAGTCAGCCATCTTCGGGATCTTCTTGGAGCCCTCGGAGGGTTAATCTTTAAGTCCTGGAAATGAAGTAATTTCCCCCAACAGTAGCCCCTCGAATACGCCTTTCTGTAGATAACCCATTTTTTAGAAAGAAGGCAGTATACGAAAGGAACATTTTTAGTTTCTGAGGCTTAAAGGGAATGCGAAGATGTTATGATTTAGCCCAGAATATTGGGCCCAATATTTTAAAATATTCGTCTCCGAGTTTTGGCATAGTGGGAAAACTCCCTGGGAATAGCATGGCTTCGGAGCATGAATGTTAAGAAAGCGGTTACGGAGTGTGAGCGTCGTGCAAGCGGTTACGAAGTGTCTTTCATCGTGGCGACGGTTACGGAGTGTGAACGTCGTGGGGGTACCGTCAATATGACCGTTTTGGCGCAAATAGCCGTTACCCTCTGTAAAAAAGAAGTAACGGTCGATTTCTTCAGCGGTTGCACGCCGTTCCAATTACCAGCCCCACCTATCGGCGACAGAAGCCGAACCTGCAGTGTGAAACTTCTCGAAGAGCAGTATAGGTTGTGCGGTTATAAAAGGGGGAAATAGGGATTACTGGAAGTTTTTTACCGCATTCACCGTTCCTGCAATTCACCTTTCCCTTCAACCTTCCGCACCTTCGAGCATTTGAGCGCAATGGCGAGAACCAGCCACACAACTCCATTGGCGGCCAACACTCTGGCGCAGCGGCAGGCGTGGGCCGCATCAGCAGCCACGGCAATGGCGGGGGGTCCGGGCGGTGCTTGGCCCAAGAACCCTCGAGCGCTCCGCCCGCCCTCAAAGAAGAAGATGGCCCAAAGCTTTGTCATCGGCCAGTCGGTGAGCACCGCGGAGTCCATTGAAGAGGCAGTAGACGGGAAGCTGGGAGCCGGAATGAGGACTCGAGTTCCCGGGACAGAGTCGACTCCACGGCCTCGGAGCGGAGAAGTGGTAGTCTTCGAGGCGTTCTTCGAAGCGGGTCTGGGGCTACCAGCCGTGGATTTTCTGGCAGAGGTACTGGACCTGTTCCACATAACCCTGCCTCAATTGTCCCCCAACGCGATCGTCCGCCTGGCCGTCTTCGAGTGGGCTCTTCGGGCAGAGGGGTGTGAAGGGCGCTCTGAGATCTTCGCAGCGACCCACGAGGCTATCTGTCAGCCGAAGCCTCAAGATGGGCCTGGAGACTCGAAGGTGACAGTGGCCTTCGGCAGTGTTAATTTCCAGCTACGGCGGGAGCACGCTCTTCATTTCCCTGCGAAGGCCATAAACGATCGATGGTATACAAATTGGATACTTCGGTGGTTTTACGCCGAAGTAGGAGAAGACTCCCCCCTTTCGGGCCCTCTTCAAGAAATCTGGCTCCGGAAGGAAGCGGACATCTCCTCGAACCCTAGCCTGCTCACGACGAGGCTAGGGTTGCTGGCTTCAGTGGCTCGTCGCATGAGTATGCGCGACCTGGCCGAAGAGTTCGTCGGCCTTCGGATCTCGCCCCTCGGAGCCAGTTGGCCAATCTCCATCCCGCAAGCCTCGGAGGGGGACCTCCGAAACATAGGTACGTCTTTCTCCTGCGGCATCATTTTATATGAACACATTAATTATACTTATGCTTCTTATACCTTTTTCTTTTCAGCGGCACCTCTGGCCTTAGCTCCGGACGACATAGTCCGGGCTACCGAACGAATTCTCGGAGCCCCTTCGGTGGCCGAGAGGCAGAGGAGGCTGGAGCTGGTGGGGAGTTGGGAGCGCTCGAACAGGGTGTGGAGAGCCCTCGGTATGGAGCCTCCGTAGCTTCCCGACTTCGCCCTAGCTGGAGCGGCGGCTCGCAAGAGGAAAGCAGCGGCCGAGCCCTCTAAAAAAGCTGGCAAGCAACCTCTTCAGAAGAAGGCGGCGAAGCAGCCTCCGCACTTGACGCCCGCTTCATCTTCTTCGTCGCCGGATGAGCGGAGCCCGACTCCCGAAGAGGCAGAAGACTCCGGAGGTGCTACAGCGAAGGCCTTCGAAGACTACCTTTTGATTGATGAAGACACGAAGGAGGTCCCCCCAAACCTCTCCGGCAGGGAGGGTGTTAGTGTAACTCCGTTGGCTCCTCCTGCACCCGTCAACGTGCAAGTGGAGTCATACTCTACCTCCGACTTGCCTGCGCCCGAAGGGGTTCCCGCGGAGGTCGTGGCCCCGATGGACGAAACCGAGGGTAGGACTTCGGGGGATGATTTTGACAATATCCTCCGGATGTACGAAGTCCTGGAGGATCCGGCGATCCTTCCTCCAGCGGCTCTTGGAGGTATTTTCCCGGAGCTCTTTCTTTTTTCGTCGGCATTCGCTTGCTATCTGTAGAATATGTTAATTAATCTTGGTATTTGAAATAGGTACCTCTTCGGGTACCGAAGCCTTGGTGGCGCCCGACGTCCCCGCTTCTTCGGAGACGGTCACCCGAGCGGACCCTCCGGCTCCCCTGGGGGCTCCGAGCCCGGTGGCGGAGAACGTATCCTTCGGAGCGGACGATGTGCTCCCTGGGACGGAATTGGCTCCGGCCGTGGCGACCTCGACTACTGAAGGCGCCTCCGACAACGTGGCTCCGGCCGGAGATGTGGCGGCTGAGGGTCGGAATGTTCTTGCCTCTCCCCCTTTTGTGTCGGGGAGGGGTAAGAGTATTTCCAGCCTGGGCCTTCGGGTTGACCAAGCAGCGCCCTCCGTTGGCAACTCAAAGGACGAGGCTGCAGAGGACGACGCCCGGGCCTTGTCTTGGCTCCCCCTTCTGGCTCCTTTCTTGGAGCATCGGAGCGGCCTTCGAAGGCTCCTGGAGCCCCTGGCTGAGAAAAGCCAGGACATTGCCAATTCGGAGTTGATCTCCGCTTTGAGCGAAGTTAGGGCTTCGAGCCTCAACACGGCCCTCGAAAGGGCTGCCCTTCAGGTATGAAAAAGACACCACAGTTGCTGTATTTTAATGGTCAAAACTTCTTTAGCACTTACCTTGTTTTCCTTGCAGCAATTCGCCCTTGCTAGAGCGGCAGCGACTTCCAGCGAGGTCGAAATTAACCGACTTAACCGGAAGGTTACAGCCCTTCAAACAGCTCTTGATGACTCCACCGGGAGGTCTCTCAGGCTGAATGAAGAACTCTTGGAAGAACGGAAGGCTAAGGCAGCGTCTGACGAAGCCCTTGAAGCCCTCCGCTCTCACGCCGAAGAAGCCGAGGCTGAACGAGTGGTCCTCCGTGCGGAGGTCGAGAAGCTTCGCCAGGATGCGGCTACTTCGAACGGACATCTGGTGGAACTTCAAGGGGCTCTTAGCCAGGCAATGGCTCAGAAGAGTTCCTTGATGCTTCGGGTGGCCGCGTTGGACGCAACTGTTGCAAGCCTGGAAGTAGCAGATAGAAAGAATTCCAGTACTGCTGACCGTACCTTGGAAGCTCTTCAGGGTAAGTTAGAGTACTTTGGCACCATGTGCCCTTCGACCTCTGCTGCAACCTCCGAGCCGCTCGACCGGAAGCTGACGAGGATCCAGGTAGCTTTGTCGCTGATGAAGAATTCCGGAGTACGGTACGGAGAGATCTCCGGACAGTGCGCCGGCATCGGGGTTCTTCGCCACCTCGAATCTCTTCGGATTCCCTTCGATTCGGTTAGTGGTTCGTCTCCTGGAGGCTTCGCGGATGATGACCTGCTGCGGCCGTCTTCGGAGGTGGCTTCGGCTTGGGAAGCTTTCCGATCAGTATGGAAGGCAGATCATAAGGTTGCTGCTAAGGCTTGGATCGACGAGGCCCGCCGGCAAAAGCAAGCTCAAGCGAAGCCACCACTCCCGACTTCGCCAGCGCCTTCGGTCCAAGCTCCGCCAACCGACCCGCAGGTCTAGCCGCTTAGGGTTGTTGTGTACCTGTGGTCTTTTAAACTTTGTTTAATTAATGAGAAAGTTATAAACAGTACTTGTCTTGGGTGCTCTGCTCTTTTTTAGGTTCTGTCATGCCCTTCGAGCCCTGACTTCGTACTTTTGGAACCTACTGCCGAGCTTCGAAAGGAGTGGGCAGTTCTTGAGAGTTTGAGACCTTACCGCCGCTCCCGCTTTTCTGTTCCTCGCGGAGTCGGGGGGGAGTTACCCTTGAAGTACGAAGGGACGTTCTGTCTTATATTAAAGAGGAAGAAAAGGAAGAGGGGTCTTCGCCTTCCGAGCCTGTCGACTGGTCTGACTCGGAGTATCAAGCCAAAAACCTTGCCGAGGCCGGCTCCGAAAGGCTCTTGACGTGGGCCGAACTTCAGGAGGAGCAGAAGAAACTGCGAGCCTCGAGGAAAAAGAGAAGTTCTCGGCCTAAAAAGACTTCAAGCTCCGAAGGGCAAAGTAGCCGCAGGGGTAGCTCTAGGGGTCGAAAGGGTCTCCGTTTTTATTTGGGTTTAGATAACAATTTTTCCTGATGTATGAGTATAATATTTTAATGTGGAATGCTTCGACAGTATGCTGTGTGACTCCTATCCTCCTACCCCCCTTGTGGGTGGCGGAGCTTTTATCATATATAAGGGTTCGCTAGGCACAATGATTGTCCGAACACCTGTATGCTTCGAATTTTGCACATGTCACCATCGATAAGTAGATAAAAAATTTAAAGTCCTTAGACTCTTCTACGGATCCTAACAAGCCGGAGCCTGGAATCCGTAGGTTGGCCACCTACGGCTCTTTTACAGATACTTCGCACCCGGAGGCTTGAAATTCTGTCCTGTTTAAAGTCCTTAGACTCTTCTACGGATCCTAACAAGCCGGAGCCTGGAATCCGTAGGTTGGCCACCTACGGCTCTTTTACAGATACTTCGCGCCCGGAGGCTTGAAATTCTGTCCTGTTTAAAGTCCTTAGACTCTTCTACGGATCCTAACAAGCCGGAGCCTGGAATCCGTAGGTTGGCCACCTACGGCTCTTTTACAGATACTTCGCACCCGGAGGCTTGAAATTCTGTCCTGTTTAAAGTCCTTAGACTCTTCTACGGATCCTAACAAGCCGGAGCCTAGAATCCGTAGGTTGGCCACCTACGGCTCTTTTACAGATACTTCGCACCCGGAGGCTTGAAATTCTGTCCTGTTTAAAGTCCTTAGACTCTTCTACGGATCCTAACAAGCCGGAGCCTGGAATCCGTAGGTTGGCGGAGCCACTGAACCAATGGTTCGTAGCCAGCCCCTTGGGTTTTTTCGAAAAATGCTTGGCTCTGCTAGCATCACCGACCTTCGAATGCGTCCATCCGGAGGGTGGGATGTTCGAAGGGCAAAACAAATCTCAACCCTTAGCTTTATTTATAAAAGAAGTGTTACAAGTGATTACAAGGGAGCCTTAAACGTAATATCTCTTAAGGTGCTCCGCATGCCACGCATGTTTCAACTCTTCTCCTTCTAAATTAGCTAATTTAAACGATCCGGGGCGTCCTGAGCGTAAGATAACATATGGTCCTTCCCATTTGTTTCCTAGCTTCCCCGGAGCTATTACATTTCGTAATACTAGATGACCGGGCTTTAACTCAGTTAACTTGACCTTCGGGTCATACCATGTCTTTGTGTGCTCTTGGTACTTCGTCAGGTTGGCGACAGCTCGAAGCCTTGTTTCTTCTGACAAGTCTATTGAAGCACTCCGATCATCTTCGTCTTCGTGTTGAATTACGCGAACTGACTCCCCTTTGAGCTCCGTAGGGGTCATGGCTTCGTCTCCGAAGAGCAACCTGAATGGCGTGAAGCCAGTTGATCTAGTTTGCGTGGTTCGGATAGACCATAAAATTTTAGGTAGCTCTTCGACCCATAGGCCCTTGGCCAATCCCACAATTCGGCGATTTAACCCGGAGAGGATATTCCCGTTGGCTCGTTCGACGGCTCCGTTGGATTGCGGGTGTCGCACTGCTGCGAAGCATAGCTTAATACCCAGTTCTTCACAGAATGTTTGGAAGGTATCAGCTTCGAACTGGGTTCCGTTATCTACCGTTAATTCTCTGGGGACTCCGAACCTGCATATAATATTCTGCCAGAAGAACCTTTGCACGTTCTTCGATGTGATGGCTGTTAGCGGCTCTGCTTCCACCCATTTTGAGAAGTATTCTATTGCTACGACCGCAAATTTCAAACCGCCCTTTGCTGTTGGGAAAGGGCCTATGAGGTCCATGCCCCATCTAGCCATCGGCCATACCGGGGCAATAACTTGAAGTTGAGTTGGTGGGCGATGGCTCCTTCTGCCCATCCATTGGCAGCCTTGGCACGTTCGAACTAGGTCTTCGGCGTCTTTGACGATTGTCGGCCAATAAAAACCTTGCCGTAGCGTCTTGCCTGCTAGCGCTCTAGGAGCTAGATGACCTCCGCACAGCCCTTCGTGGATGCCTCGAAGTATGTCTTGTCCTTCAGGTTGAGAGATGCATCGAAGCAGTGGCGAGCATACTCCGGCCTTATACAGTATTTCCCCAATAAGTCTGTAATTTCGAGCTCTTGATTGCAATCTTCGAGCTTCTGGGCCTTCCGGAAGGTCATTGCTACCCTGCAACATAGTTATTATCGGGGTTCGCCAATCCGTAGCTTGAATACACATTACTTCTGACGAGGGTATTTGGTCAGCTGCTGGCTGCTCTAATTCTTCGTAGAAAGCGCCCTCTGGGAGGTCCACTGCTCCTGCTGCAGCCTTTGCAAGGATATCTGCAAGTTGATTTTCTGCTCGTGGTATGCTTCGAACTGTAAACCCTTTGAATGCTGCTTCTGCCTTGCGGATTTCTTGAAGGTATTGCGCGAGATGTGGGTTTTTTGCTTGGAAGCTTTTGTCAATATGCCCCGCGACGACTTGGGAATCTGTCTTGATCATTATCCTTGTAGCTCCGAGTGCTTTAGCCTTTCGGAGTCCTAGCAAGATTCCTTCATACTCGGCGACGTTATTAGTGGTTCGAAAGTTAAGCCTTGCTGAATACATTGCCTTTTGCCCTGATGGTGACAAGATTACTGCCCCTGCTCCGGCACCTGATGCTTGGTAGGCTCCGTCTGAGAATATTGTCCAGAAACCGTCGGAGGGTTCCTCCGGAGTCCATACTGCAGATGGAGTCCACTCTGCTACGAAATCTGCTATAATTTGCGATTTAACGGCCGTCCTTGCTGTGAAGGAGATTTCGAAGGGTGCCAGCTCGACTGCCCACTTTCCAACCCTGCCTGTGGAATCTTTGTTCCGGAGCATATCTCCAAGAGGATACGATGTAGGGACAATAAGGTTATGCGCCAAGAAATAATGCCTTAGCTTTCGCGAGGCCATCACTAAAGCATAAGCAAACTTTTCAAGCTCGGAGTATCTGATCTTGGCTCCTGATAATGCCTCCGAGACAAAATAAACTGGGTTTTGTACCAGCTTCTCTTTAAGCTCGATTTCTCGGACCAATACTGCGCTTACTGCTGATCCTGTCGCTGCAAGGTATAAAAGCAATGTTTCCCCTGGAAGAGGAACGGTTAAGGTTGATAATGTTCCAAGGTAGGCTTTTATTTCTTCGAAGCTCTTTTGGCACTCCGGCGTCCAGCTGAAGCTTTCGGAGCCTTTGAGTGCCTTGAAAATTGGGAGGCTTCGCTCTGCCGATCTGGACAGGAACCTGCTGAGTGCTGCTAGCCTTCCTGCTAGTTTCTGTACTTGCTTCAAATTCTCGGGTGGAGCCATTCTTTGTAGTGCACTTATTTGCGTTGGGCTGGCTTCGATCCCCCTGCTCGAAACTAAGTACCCTAGCAGCTTCCCTGCTTGTGCTCCGAATATACATTTTTCGGGATTGAGGCGTACTCCACATGCTCGGAGGCTCTCGAAAGTTTCATCTAAATCTATGCTATGCTGATGCTTTTGAGCACTTTTTATTACAATATCGTCCATGTAGGCCTCGACATTGCGGCCTATCTGATGGCCTAAAGCCTTAGCTATTAAGCGAGAAAATGTGGCTCCGGCATTCCGCAAACCAAAAGGCATTCTTACATAGCAGAATACTCCCGAAGGAGTTATGAAACTTGTCTTGGCCTCGTCTTCGCGTTTCAGCCATACTTGATGGTACCCGGAGTAGGCATCGAGGAAGCTTAATAGTTCGGAGCCGGCTGTGGAATCTATTAATTGATCTATTCGGGGCATTGGGTAGGGGTCTCGCGGGCATGCTTTATTTAGTGATGTGAAGTCAATACACATGCGCCATTTGCTGGAATCCTTCTTTCTTACAAAAACAGGGTTGGCCAACCACTCGGTATGGGCCACCTCCCTGATAATGCCAGCTTTTAACAACTTTTCCACTTCGGCCTTGGCTAAATTTGCTCTTTCTGTTGATAGCTTTCGGAGCCCCTGGCGCACCGGCTTGGCCTTCGGGTTGACGAGCAGACTGTGCTCGATGATGCTTCGGTCGACCCCCGTGATGTCTTCGTCGGTCCAAGCAAACATGTCTAGATTCTTCTTGACGACTTCTTCTAATGAGGCGGTTATCTCCGGAGATAGCCCCTTGCCGAATTTTATTGGGTATTCTTTGCCGTCTTCTGAGATTATTCTTGTCTCGACATCACCCTCCGGGCTTGGTTTGAGCGAGGATCCCTTCGGGGGGCTCAATGCCTCCGGTACTTCTTTGGCGCTCTCCGCCACATTATGCACTTGTCGAGGGTCCAATGGCTGCCCGTGGCCATATTCCGTCCTTCTGGCTACAGCCTGGTCTCCTGAAATAGTGAGCACTCCACCTTGTGTGGGCATTTTGAGACAAAGGTAGTTGTGATGCGCTATAGCCCCGAATTGGTTTAACATCCCTCGTCCGAAGATAGCATTGTAAGCGTAGGGGGCATCCACCACGTCGAAAATCACCTCCTCTACTCGGGCCAGCGGCCCCTCTCCGAAGGCAACCTCGAGGCCTATTTGGCCGAGGGCATCGAGAGGCGGTCCTGAGAACCCTTGAAGTGGCCGGGCTGCAGGGAGTAGATGCTTCCGGGGTATACACATCTGGTCGAAGGCTTGGACGAAGAGTATGTCTGCGGAGCTTCCACCGTCCACCAGGATCCTCCGAACATCAGCCCCTGCTATATCGGCAGAGATGACTAATGGGTCAGCATGGGGAAACTTCACCCCTACTGCATCGCTGGCTGTGAATGAGATGGGCACACGGGACCATTCTGGCATCCCCTCAGCGGAACTTGAAGTCCCAATGTGCCCAACTTCGCGGACGTACTCGCGGCGCTGTCTCTTGGACATGCTGCCGAGGGTCCCCCCTCCGGAGATGGGTAGGACCACTCTCTTGCCGCGGTCTTGTGGATCTTCGTGCCTTGGCGGTGGCATAATACTGGCCACCGGTAGCCATATGGGGGCTTCGAGGGCACCGGCTCGGGCCACAGCTTGAACAGGCTCTGATCGTGTCGTGGGTGGAGCTCGGTCCGAAGTACCCCTCCTGGTATTTCGGTCAATGTATTCACCCCGAAGGGTTAATATCGTCTTGCAGTCCTTCGTGTCATGGCTTCTATTATCGCCATGCACGCAGCAGAAATGACTCTGGCGCCTTCCCGGCATCCTTTCTTGAGGTACCGACGGCCCAACCTTAAAATTTTTTACCTGCTGGAAATTGGCAGGTGCCTTCGAAGCTGAAGGTGTAATGTTTAGCACTTCCGAACGGAAATGCTTCTTCCCTCGCCTGTACTCGCTAGGGCGGCTGTCTTGTGGAGGTTGCGGTGGAGCGGTGGCTTCTGGCTCCCTTTTTACTTCCCGGAGGGTGGGTAGTGCTGCCTCAGCTCGCCGAAGACATCCTTCCTCTGCCTTGGCATATTGCTCGAAGTATGCCATGAGCTGCGCTACGGATGTTACCGGCTTCCGATGAAGTTTGCTGAGGAGATCGGGGTTCAGCACCCCTTCGCGGGCAGCATCAACTACCGAAGAGGTAGTAAGGCCCTTGATCTGTGACTTGGTGTGGGCGAAGCGTGTGAAGTACTCTCGGAGGGTTTCCCCCTCCCGCTGCTTTACCTGGAACAAACTTCCTGTGGACATTGGGGCCACGAAAGTGCCTTGGAAGTTGCTCACGAACTTCTTTTTGAGTAGCTCCCATGACTTGATCGATCCTGGTTTTAGGGACCAGAACCATCGGAGCGCCACGCCTTCGAGAGCGAGTGGGAAGCATTTTGCCATGGTGCTTCGTACCCCTCCGCTTGCTTCTATAGCCAGGGCGTACGAGCGGGCGAATTCTCCGGGGTCCGACCCCCCGGAGTACTTGTGCAGCTTCGAGGCCTTGAACTTGGGGTCGAAAGGCACTCTCTGCAGATCAGGGTGCAACGGAGACTCATTGTCGAAGGACGCATTCTCGGCCTCCTCTTGGACTTGTATAACTTCTGGGGGGTTGCGGGCTCCATCGTCTTGAGGCCCCCTTGGAGTTTCGGTGGAAGCTTGAGTGCGGAGTCGGTCGGCGGCCTCCTGCCTCCATTTGGATACCTCCTCTTGAAGCCTGGCTAGCTGCGTAGCCTCGGTTTCGGGAGGGCCTTCATCTTCGTCGGAGGGAACTTCAGGGTCTTGGCTTGCTGCGTAGTCGGTCTGAAGCATTGTAGGAGGGGGTAGAGGGCCCCGGGGCGCTCGACGCCCATCGGTTCCGGCAGGAACCGTCGGATTAGCTGAGGGTCCGGCTCCGTTGGTCCGAGGGGACCTTCGAAGGGGACCCGAAGTTTGACCACGCTTCGGAGGCATGGTTAGTCGATGAGGTGTCTTGGAAATGGAAGGCTTCGAAAGACTCGAGGGGGTCGAGAGAAGGCCTTCGGGCTGCACTAAGAAGCTCTTAACTGAAGGGTGCGCGGAATCTCAGGATTCCGAGGCTCCCCCCGTAAGTTTTCTTCAGAGTGCAGTCAGCAGTAGAGAACAAGCTTTTAGAACTTGGATCCCCACGGACGGCGCCAACTGTTGGCGTAAAAGTTACACCAACAGGTTCTTAGTAGTTAAGAACAAACAAACAAGAGGTTTGTGCTTTTAGGACAAACTTGAGCCTCCGTAAAGGATAACAACTCAAGAGGTCCGAATGTATGTGTTTGAACCACTGGTTCTGGATCCTTCTTACAAGGTACAATGGGGGGTATTTATAGGGAAAAAGGCTTGAGGAATAGACCTATTTACCCTTATATTACAAATGACCTCCAGTATTATAAACAAGGTTATACACGGTAAAGTGCTGTAGGGTAGATGGATGAGCAGGGCATCCAATCAGTCACGTCTTCCTGTTTCGAAGCCTCCTCCTTCCCTTCGGAGGGTCCTTCGAGACTTCGCATCGTGACACCCTCCGACCGTGCTGACGTATGCTTCGAGCATTAGTCAGCCATCTTCGGGATCTTCTTGGAGCCCTCGGAGGGTTAATCTTTAAGTCCTGGAAATGAAGTAATTTCCCCCAACACACACCATCAAGGCTCGCTGAACCTCGACCAGTTCAGGGCGAGATGGGTATGTAGTTACATGTTTCTTTTTTTCGCTTAATTGCACAATATAACTCTAACTATCTTCTTGTTTCAGTCAACGGCCAATGCGGGTCAGGAATGCTCCCAAGTCATGGCATATGCTCTGGCTCACAAAGGGAGGGCGGTTGAAGGCAATACTTACAATCCAAATGACCCCGCTGAGTCGTACACTAATCGGAATGCATATCAACGCCTCCAAGACTATTCAGAGATGGCAAGGGAAGTGCATGGCGCCGATTATGACCCAATCGCACATGACATTGATGGCGAGGTGGTCATGAGGACTGGAGGAGGAAAGAGACATGGGCGATATTTGATGAGCGACGGTGCCATTGATACCCGTAGTACCACCACTCTATCTGAGGTGAGAGCTCGGAGCTCGACCTCCGATCCAGGTATACGCCCTCGCCGAGACACATCTATGGGTCTGATTGCTGATCTACAGGTTAGTTCATTTTCTCTGCATCTCGAATACTTCAATTTGTTTGTTTGAGAACATTAAGTGTGAATTAATATTTTGTAGGCCCAACTAAATGAAGAAAGATCACAAAGGACCGAGTGGCAGACCTAGATGGAGGCTCGGCTGCAGGCTCAGATGCAAGCTCAGATGCAAGCCGAGATGCAGACCCAGATGCAGCAGTGGTTTGCGCAGATGGGTGGATCTTTCTCAGGTCATATGGGTCTGCCTGGACTTCCTCCTCAACCTCAACAATCTCCGTGGACTCCACAGAGCGGCAATGTGAGTTTCTAATATTGTTATTGTCGTTTTAGTTATATACAATTATTCTAACTATTTTTCTTTTTTTTTCAGTTTCATCCATCGGCAGCAGGATCAAATACGCAGCCATCTCCACACACTGGTCATAGCGGTAATGATAATTTGTGAGTTGTGGTGTGAGTTGCCGTGATGAAATTGTTAATGAACTTGAACTTGTCACCGTTTACGCGAACTTAACTTTTGTATCATTTTGAACTTGTATTTGTGACGTGAACGTGAATTTGTGATGTGATCGTGAATTTGTGATGTGATCGTGAATTTTGTGATGTAAATGTGATTTGAGTGATGTGTATGTGATTTCTGTGAATATCTGTGATTCAATGTGAATTTTGGGGCAAATTTTGTGAATAAATGTGAATTTGTGATGCATTTTGTGATTGAATGTGTTTTTTGGATGAAATATGCAAGAAATAAATGAAAAAAAAATTAAAAAAATTTTGCCGAGTGTTACACTCGGCAAAGCCACCTACAGTGCACAGAAACGTGCCACGTGGCACGTTTCTGTGCACTCTGGGGAGGCTTTGCCGAGTGCCTCCACGTGGCACTCGGCGAAGGGGGTATGCCGAGTGCCACGGGGGCACTCGGCAAAGCCACGCTGTGCCACGTGCCCCCCCGAGCCCCCTTCGCCGAGTGCCACGTGGGGCACTCGGCAAACCCCCTTCGCCGAGTGCCACGTGGGGCACTCGGCAAACCCCCGTTAACGGCCCCCGACCGTTAGCCGGCCATGTTTGCCGAGTGCTATGCGTGGCACTCGGTGAAGTCTATATTGCACTCGGCAAAGACTTCGCCGAGTGCCCGATAAAATGCACTCGGCGAACCCCCACGTCGCCGACAAGCCTAGTGCCGAGTGGGGTTCGCCGAGTGTGGCACTCGGCGAAGCCTTTGCCGAATGCATTCTGGGCTTCGCCGAGTGCCCTATGCACTCGGCAAACAATGGCAGTCCCGTAGTGACTGATCCTGCGTGTTAGGTCCTGAACACATTTTTTTTAGTTTTAGAAGCAATACTGCAGTATTAAGCAATACTACAGTATTATATACTAAAAGGTGTCTGTCAACTCCATCTGAAATCTCTATAAAGTAAACTACAATATTAAAAATATTATACTCAATCTACAATATTAAAAACTTTGGTACGAAACACTTTTTCCAAAACTATGGTATTATAAACTATATAGTATTGTCATAGATATAGTATAATATAGTTTTTGAAATATTATAGTTTCTAAAAACTGTGTTCCCAAACACGGTCTTAACTTCTCTTTTGTTACTTACCACTTGAAGCAAATGCTTCTTTAGCTTCACAAATGTTGTCCTAGACTTCTCTTCATTAGCTCTCAGAGGTTGCATTGAACTGATGCTTGTGCACGCCATTATCTGTCTCACCATACTGATTACGTGCTAAAGTTTGTTCCTGCAACTTCATCTGCATCTGGGCAAGGTGAACCGATTATAAAAATAATTGCGGAATATTCGCGAAACGAATTTATTAAGTTTAATTAATCCATAAATAGTAAGTTTTTACTGTAGCATCACATTGTCAAATCATGACGTAATTAGGCTAATTAGATTCGTCTCGTGATTAATCTATAGATTATGAATGAGTTTTATAAATAGTCTATATTTAATACTTCAAAATAACATCTAAACATCCGATGTGAAGGACTAAACTTTTGGACCGAAGAACCAAACAACACCTAATAAGATATATACCCGCAAAAATTTTTCTATCTAGAAACCGAGATTTAGAGCCCGTTTGGATGGACTAAAACTAATTGTTAGCTAGAACTAATAATTATTTGACTAATAAATTAGTTCACATATGTTTGGATACTTTAGACTAATACCTGAAAAAAAGTAAATGACCCCTATTAGCTCCCATTAGTTCATATTTGTAGACTAATGGCTAACCATTAGTTAGTATGTGAACTAATAATTAGTTTAGTAATTAGTTGAGTTGCTTGGACGAACTGAAACTAAAAATTAACTACTAACAATTAGTTCATAAAATCCGAACAAAACCTTAATAACACAGCTGATGGCAAGTACCTCGCACAGATAAGAAGTTGATCTCTCGTATAACGAATGTGTTCACACGCCTGATCTGAATCACCAAGCTGCAGGAAAATACCAGGAATTTATACTAAGGGGGTGTTTGGATGGGGCTAAAATTTTTTAGCCCACATTCAATGTTTAAATACTATTTTGGAGTATTAAATATAGACTATTTACAAAACTCATTCATAATCGGATGATTATTTACGAGACGAATCTAATTAAGCTAATTATGCTACAGTAAACATTGGCTAATTATGGATTAGTTAGGCTTAAATAATCCGTCTCGCGATTTAGTCTCCGATTCTGCAATTATTTTTATAATTAGTTTACGTTTAGTCCGTCAATTAACTTCGAAACATCTAATGTGACGTGGGCTAAAATTTAGCCCCTAGATCCAAACACTCCCTTAATATATGCTGCAACTGTTTGTCACATGACCTACCAGCATCGATCACGCACGTACGACTGCATATATGCATCGTGGAAGCGTGCGTACGTATATCTACCGGGGAATGTCAATCGGATTCGGATACTAGTACGTACACGGGTAGTAAGATTCAAGTCCGCAAGTGCCAGAAAGTCTGAAATGTCCAAGTATTTTTTTTCTTGGTCTGCCCTTTAATTCCATTCCGTGCTGGTCCCCTCGACAGTACTGCTTCCATGAGAAAGCGTTTGGTTTGAGCAAAGGTGAGATAGATAGTTCTATTTTTTTTATAGCGTTTAGTTCGAATTGAGGTGAGATAGATTCCCTCTCATTAGCGAATATTTTCTTAATATTTAAAATGAACTCATCCCATCTCATGCGTGGAGGTTTGTCTCGAGGTTCTATAATGGGCTGGAGGTTTTGAGGTGGCCAAAGGTGTTTTGGGGCGAGATGTTTCAGAGTAGAGTCCCGTTTCTCAACCCACCAACTAAACACGAGATAGAACAATCTCATCTTAAATAACTAGGACGAAATATCTCTGGACTAAACGGAACCTAAAAGATTTATGTAAGTTAATAAGGTCTCCAATATATATATATATATATAATATATATATATATATAGCTGTATGTTTATAAAAAGTATTAAAAATATGATTACATAAAAATATTTTTAGTGACAACCGACAAGACTATCGATATCATTTTCATATAGTAAATTATAAATTCTAATACTATAGATTTTCATATAGTAAATCCTTATGTTTTGCAATCTATTAATGATTTAAGATTTTGAGATGTTATCTACTTATTTTGTTTCAGAATGTAAGTTATTTTAGACATTCTTAAATTCATCTATAGATCAATGAATTTAAACACATATACAAAACATATATATTAATCTATAGATGAATCTTGATAATGGTAGAATAACTTACATTTTGAAACGGGGACAAAGTATTTGAGAATAGAGAGAGTGCAATTCGCAAATAGGTTATTGGAAACTAAAAAAATCCCCTTTATATAAATAATCCGGTGAGTTTTTTCACGACGGTGAACGCACACCACCATCATGTTGTTAGCTTGAGGGTCTATTTATTTCAATTTCTAGGTTGTCTGAGAAGATAGATAATTTGGATATATAGCCAGTAAGAATCTAAAGAAATTATTGTTTTTTAGTTTTTAAATTCTAATTCATTTTTAAATTTTATAGTTACTGATTCTCATAATCTAAATCAAGAATTTAGACTGTTTAACTTTACTTCAACATTCTACAATTAGCTGAAGCTGAACTTCCACTTTGAAACTGAATTTGACAAAGTGAATAGATACAAACACAACACAACCATGTAATTCAGATCAGCAAGAGAAGCAACACAACAACCACATTTTGGTGGTCCAATTCTGATACATATCATTAGTTCATTACAAACCGACACTGGATCGTATTACATATATCAAAATATATATATATCAATATATATATACATACACACATATATATATATATGTGAGGTAGCTAGCAACTGTATTACACCAAGCATGACGTCACGGATGATGCACTAAAGCCTTTACTTTGCCCCTTTGGAGCACGAACGCATGTGAAATGGAAAAAAGAGGGGGACCAAAAGCAAAATACAAGCGAGAGAAAGAAACCAAAAAGGGTAAAATAGCAAACGACGAGGCCCTTTTTGGCAATATTCCAACTAACCAACCAACCAACGCCTCAACCACCACTGGCCGCTCACAGTCACAGGCAACAGCAGCAGCGGTAGGGCAGCTCACGCTTCAATAATTCCCCGAATAATCCAAACAAAAAAAACCAGCACGGCACGGCAGAGAGCAGCCAGCCAAGACGAGATCTTTAGTACGGCCGGGTGCCGTCGGCGGCGGCGGCGGATCAGCACTCCGGCGTGAGGGAGTGGTCGCGGCGGTAGTCCTGGCAGTAGTAGTAGACCATGTGGGTCTGCTGCGCCCAGCGCATGGCGGCGTACTGGCGCGCCGTGAGGCCGGCGCCGGCGGGGGAGGCCGGGACGGGGCGGCACGACGGCGGCGCCGTGGGGGCGCAGCCGGCCACGACGAAGCGGTCGAAGCGCGCCACGAACGGCTGGTAGCGGTAGTCGGCGCGGTGGCGGCCGTCGTCCGTGGCCCAGTCCGACGCGTCCCAGATCGAGCCGTACACCCACATCGGCCGGTCCGGGAACGTCAGCTCGCTCTTCCTCTCGTACCTCCGGATCGGCACGTCGTCCACGAAGAACCTGCATTATTAATATTCACATGGATCTAATTTCATGGACGCATTTGTGGCGGAAGAACGAATTGAAGCTAGCCAGAAATTGCATACGTGATGGCGTTGGGGTTCCAGAGGATGGCGTAGTGGTGGAAGTCGGCGGTGGGGTCGAACCAGAGGTGGAAGCGCATCTCGCGGCCGACGATGCGGCCGTCGCCGCTGCCGCGGACGTAGACGTTGGTCTGCAGCGTGTAGGGCTCGCCGGGGATGGTGCCCAGGAACTCCATGTCGACCTCGTCGTGGAACCCCGGGTGCGCCTCGTTGTTCGACAGCTACAAAAAAAGAAGAGAAATTAATTTACTGCAAATTCAGCCTCTGTTCGCTTCAAATCCACACAAATTTCCATTTGAAATCGCCTAATCATGCGCGCGCGTGCGTGCGTGCGCTTACGTAGAAGGCGGTGTTGGTGCCGGCGGTGTAGCCGGCGGGGAGCTTCACGCGCGCGGCGAAGTAGCCATTCCTGTACGCCTTCCTCGACTTGAACCCACTCCCTGCATTTTCCACCAGTCACACTATTGTCAGCTGAAAATCTAAAAAATATATTTATATTCATGAAAAAACACCAGATTCTTTAATTTCAAAATATAAGTAAAAATTAACAAAAAGTTTTCAGGTTAAGGGAATCTCAAAATCAACAAGAAGTTTTCAGATTTGGAGACAGTTTCGATCAGTGAGAATAACAAGACACTGGGAACAGTAAAAAAGGACAAATAACACCATGTGTGTTTCCCTCTTTTTTTGACTGGGCATGCATGCATGCATGCACAAAACCCACATTAATTATGCGCACCTTAATTAATCAGCTAATTATATGTGATTAATAATCTAACGAGGAGAAATTTGATTAATTGCATTGGTGTATACCGCAGGTCTTGTCGAGCCAGATGGTGAGCGAGGACTGGTCGGCGGAGAGGGTCTGGTGCTGCGGGCCCCACTTGTTGGTGTAGCCTCGCGAGAACGCCATTGGCCTGTGCGCCGAGCTCGGGTAGTACCCAGGGGAAGGCTGCGCGTTCGAAGACGACGACGACGCCATTGCCGCCGCCACCACCGCCACCACCAGCATCGCCATGGCCGGGCCAGCTGCCATTGCTACGTACGTACGTACTTACGTACCTACCTACCTAGCTAGCTAGCTAGCTAAAAAGCTCAGCTTCAATTCCAGGCTTAGCTCGCCGGCGGCCAGATCTATATATGGAGAGTCTGAGAAGAAGCGGAGGAGGAGAACACACTTGACTGATTTCTCCCTGCTAATGCTAGCTAAGCTCTCTGGGAGAAATGGAGAATGGAGTAGTGTGTGTGTGTCCAAGTGAGCATGCATATATAGCTAGGAAGGAGCTGATGAGGCCAATGCAAGTGTGAGAGAGACGACGTACTATAGAGAGAGTGAAAGTTGCAAAGGTGGGAGGGCCACTACTCACAGAGCTGGTGGTGACTGGTGAGTATAGAGTCGTGTAGTGCACACACAGGTCGATCAGCAGGTGCAGTGCGAAGCTAGCTGGAGTAAATGTCTAAGTGTGATCAGTGTGCAACTCGGGTTGCTGGCAGTTAAGGCAGGAAGAGGAACCACCGCCACATTTTCTCTTCTCTTCACCTTCAAGGCTTCAACCCTCTTATGTGTGCGTTTACTTCAGATTTTTGAACCGGCTTCCTGGCTCGGAAGCTAGAGAGAGAATCTGAACCAAAGAGTTCTTTTGTTTACACAATTTTTTAGAATCAGTAGATTTTCACAGTACAAATTTGAAAGCTGGTATAACCTATATTTCATAGCTTCTTAGTTCTGTTCATTTAAAATTTTAAAAACTGAAATTTTAGTAAAATATATCATTTTAGTGTAATTAAAAAATATATAATTTGAATATAAACATTACAAAATTTCATGATTAGAATAATTTATATGTAAAATTACACATTAATAATGTAACTAAACATCATGAACTACCAAAATATAAATCCGCAACTATTTCAACCAAACAACTTCTCAGCCTTTCTACAGTTCACAGCAGCTTTTCCACAGCTCACAGCTTATAACAACTTTTCCACAGCTGACAGTTTACAGCTCTTGCTTCCATGCACGGCGACTTGGCCAGTTCCATGTGCCTAGGGCACCAGCTAGAGTAGAGCACATTTTTGTTGGAGCACAACATAATAATCCTTCTGAATATCTAGCTAGTTAGTAATGATATGGAGCTGAATTTCAGTTTATTTTTAAATTATTTAGCTATCGATTCTAAACTCCAGACCCTAAACCTAGACCTCAATTTCAATCTACTTTTAAATTATATAACTATTAATTCTCGTGATTTAGTTCGATCTTACTTTTTTGGTAGGTTGTGTGTAGCACTGTTGGCGTGTGGGAAATGGGAATAGCAGCCAACCAACCAGGGGCTAGTTAGCTAGGAGGAGTAACTGCAGGGGTTGCTTGTGCGCCTCGTGATCGGATCTTTACCAAAAGTGGTAGTAGATCTTCACCTAGTCGGAAGTCCGAATCTTAGGTGGCGTTTGGTTCAAGAGTTAGGTAGAAGCGAACGGCTCTATTCCACTTTATATGTGTTTGGCTTGGAATTAAGTGGAACAGAACGGCTCCAAAAAGGAAATATTCCCTTTAGATTCGGAACCATCCCGTCCCCAAAAAACAGCCGAACCGAGCGGTTCCGTCCGCTCCACGCTCCTCCTCGCTCGTAGGCTCCACCTTCTTTCTTCCTCGGCGACGGCTGCTGGGCTCCTCCTTGGCGTCCTGCGCCCGCCGCCCGCGCGTGGCCTGCTGCGGCGTGCTGCGCCCGCGCGTGGCCGGTTGCGCCTGCTGCGCCCGCGCGTGGCCGCCCGCGCCCGCGGCTAGCCGGCTGCGGCGGTCGGTGGTGGCGACGACGGCGGAGGAGGAGGAGCAGGAGAGCGAGGCGGAGTCCTCTCCGGCTGGTGGTTCCTGGGAGGACGAGGCACCGGAGAAGGGGATGAAGGGGCCGGAGCGGGAGTCGGTGGACTGGGAGGACCTCATCCTCGAGGACACCGTGCCACTGGTCGGCTTCGTCTGGATGATTCTGCACTCCGGCAAGTACGCAACTTTCCTCTCTTCTCACTTTAATTCTGGATGAGACGCCCTGTTCAGATTTTAGCACAGAATGGTACCGGATTTCGAAGGATATGCTATTCCTATGCAACTCAATTAATCAAACAAATGGCATGTGGGATTAACTTATCTTGCATCATGTAAGTGGAGGATGACTATGCAGTAGATCGATTGAACCAGAGTTTTGGTGAGGAATTCAACCGGAGTTTACATGGACAAATGGCATCATCTCTGTATACAATACAGACATACAGCTATTCTCCATTAGTCCTTGTCTCGTGTCCTCACTTGGGAACAGAAGTAGACTAGAAACAAGAGCTCACACACTTCTCATATATGGACCTAATTATGTGTTTTGAATTATGTGTGTTGAATTATGTATGTGTGGAACTATGTGTGTTGAACTATTAAAATTATGTGCTAACTTTTAAAATTATGGACCTAATTATGTGTTTTGAATTATGTGTGTTGAACTATTGAAATTATGTACTAATCATTGTATTTTATGTTTGATTTCTGTTCTTGAACCAAACAAGGGATAGAGTCATTCTGTTCTATCAGATTCCAGAACCAAACAAAAAACAGAGTGACTCCGTTCTTGCTTCCAAACGCAGAACAGAACTATTCCGTTCTCAGAATCTGGAACGGAGTCATTCCGTTCTATCAGACTCCTGAACCAAACGCCACCTTAGGTAGTTAGGTGCTTCTTCGAAGGATCGAGATAGCAAAAACCAAAAACCAAAAAACAAAAAAAAATCGCTCACTGTTATTTTCAAAATTAGCATACAATAAATTCCCATCGGCTTTTTTAACATCCATCTGAAAGTTAACTTTTGTCGGTTCTTAATTTCTATTGGCTTTCACTGTGACCAACGGAAGTTAAAAAAGAAATTTCGTCCACTCGACACTTAACTTTCATTAGTCAGCGTTAAAGCTGACAGAAATTTTCGTCGACTTTAATACTGACCGACGGAAGCTAAACCTTTTTTTCCCGCACACGTAGAAAAACCTAATTTTACCATAACCATTCGTATCATATATTTTCAAAATTAGCATGCCGAAACACTGTTTTAGCGGCATGGCGTAATAAAATCCGTGCAGTAAAAATTTGATATTTGAAATTATTCATATATTTAAAAATATCGAGATTCTATACGTTAGAAACGATATCGGTAGATTTATCATGAAAAATATGTTTAAATAATTGTATTTTAGTAATTTCAACAAATATATAAATAAAGATAATAAAAATATATGTGTATTGAGCACTATATCATTTTTTTAAACATGATAGCGTGGTCGCAGCCACACTTTGTCACGCTGAAGATTAAGCAAGTTTGATCGAATTATTGGTAGGTGTTTAATTGTTGTCAAAAATTATGTCAAGATTCTTTCCTGTTCCGCATATCATTAATTTTTTTAAAAAAGCACGGTAAATTCCTTAGGCTTGTTAAGTAGTGGAAAAAATTTAATAACCTTAATTTAATTTATGAAAGCGAGATAATTTTTATTGGGAAATGTATTCATGAAGTTAACGTACCAAGCTGTACTTGTCCTTTAAATTCATTAGCTACAGTGTACTTGGGGCTATTATTGCAGTACTTACTTTACATGTTTGCACGCCGTCACGAAGTACGCTCGATCTCTCCTCCTTTTTAAGCTTCCAAAAATACGGACTAAGTACGTGGTATTAGTAGCATTAAACCAAGTAATTAGTTTTATATATAGTTATCTACCGACTTATTAACTAGCACTGCTAATTGAGTGATGAAAGATACAAAATATTAAACTGATAGTAGCTGGAATTTTATTTTTGAGCTTTGGTCCAGGTCGGTTTTTATCGGCTCGAAATTATTATTTTTATAAACTAAAACAAAACGATCAATATATTATGTTGATGCCTTGTTTGGATTGTATTTGCTTATTTTTAGGGACTAAAATTTGCTTATTTAGTAGGGACTAAAGTTTAGTCCATTTATTTGGATATAGGAACTAAACTATTATATAATGACCACATTACCCCTAATCATTGTTACCCCTACTTTTTTTGTTCATCATCCTAAACAACCATAAATGAGGGTGAGATGATGTCTATGGCACCTTTTAGTACCTATAAGTAACCCCTTAAGGACTAAAATTTAGCCCCTGTTTGGATTGAGGTTACTTATTTTTAGGGACTAAAGTTTAGTCTCATTTAATCCATAAAATCTCAAACAACATTATTTATGGAGACTAAACTTTAGTCTCTAACGTTTAGTCCATTAGTCCCTTGGAAGTTGCTTATAGAGACTAAAAGTATCATGTATACTCTATCCTCATTTATGAATCCTCCATTAAATGATGTTTAGTTCCTACATCCAAATAAGAGGACTAAATTTTAGTCCATAAAAAAGTAAGCAAGTTTTAGTTCTTAAAAATAAGCAAGTTCATCCAAACAAGGCCTTAGTCCCTATAAACAACCCCTTAAAGATTAAAGTTTAGTCTCTATACGCAAAGTTGTTTGAGACTTTAGGGACTAAATGAGACTAAACTTTAGTCCCTAAAAATAAGCGAGGTCAATCCAAATAAACCCTAAATTACTATAATTTAAAGTGCAAACGATAACAATCCAATAAGCTAGTTTAGCTCGTCTTTTTTTTATCTTTTTTTACTAATTGAATCTCATCTAAAAGAAATAGACTTTAGCCTATACTTTAAACTGTTTATGTGTTGTCCAGGAGAGACATAAGCACTGCTCCAATAATTGAGAAGAGAGGTTGTACCGGCAGTAATTTCGTGCTCATCATTCATCTGGAGCCCACACGCAGGAGGGGAAACAGTAGTGTCGGTGTCACTGAAAGTGCCAGCTTTAATTAGTTTTTTTTTTCTAATGCGGCCTCAAAAGGCAACATGATCGCCATCTTAATAGTATGATTGATTTAGAGCATCTACCATATCAAAATAAGAGCTGATTTTTTTTGTCTTAGTTCTGTATATTGGGACGGTAATACTACGTAAACTAAGATAAAACATGAGCTTGTATGGACAGTAGTTCCATAAATTAAGGCCTCGTTTGGTTATAGCCTTGTAGGCGTTAAATTTTAGCCTCTATCACATTCAATGTTTAGATACTATTTTAGAGTATTAAATTTAGACTATTTATAAGACTCATTCATAATCGGTGGATTATTTGTGGGACGAATCTAATGAGCCTAACTATGCCATGATTTAATAATGTGGTGCTACGGTAAGCATTTGTTAATCATGGATTAATTAGGCTTAATAGATTCGTCTCGCGAATAATCTCCCGATTATGCAATTGTTTTTATAATTAGTTCACGTTTAATCCTTTAAATTAATGTCCAAACATTCGATGTGACACGGACTAAACTTTAGTCCATGAAACCAAATGCCCCATAAACAATATTACTTTTTTAGTTTGGTAGTTGCTCATTGGATAGAGCACGTCTGTTTTTATATTTTTATGTTGGTAATAATATTACTTTTTTAGTTTGGTAATTGCTCATTGGATAGAGTATGCCTATTTTTTTTATGTTGATAAGAGTCTCACCTCTAGTACTATACATTGTAGCATTTTTTCCTAAAAAAATAAGTTTAACACAATGTTCATCTACTACTAATTCAAGAGTACTATACATTGTATACGCTCCTATGCGCAAATTTATGTTATAACTACTCACTACAACAAAACAACAAACTTCTGTCGGCCAAAGCCGATCGAAGTTAAGCAAAATCAAACAAAAGAAGCGAACTTCTGTCGATTTTTGGCTGACGGAAGCCTATCGATGGTAGTTGATTATCTTCCGTCAATCGTCGACGGAAGATAAGCAGTGACAGACCCAAAATTTTTATAATGGGGGTACGAAAAAATACTACAAAGCACGTCTATAATATAACGAAAATTAGACAATTACAATTACAGAAGTAATATAGCCGAAACATACTCAATCTACATAGGCAATCATAATTACAAAAATATAAGAAGATGAAAATATAAATCAAACCTCCATGGCCATCATGAACATTAAAGAATGATGTTAAGTTGGTATCAAGATTTATGATAGTTGCAAACTAGAGAATAAGAAGTTACATGTTATAAATTAGTCATACATTTTATTGGAACTATTTTTTTTGTCTTAAATAATAATGCAAGAGTACTAACAATATCTTCCATTTTCTCATTCCATTACTGACAAGTTTACCCAACATACTTAATTTTGTCGCTATTTTTCATAAGTGAACTTTAATATTATAGGAAGGGTGTTATCCATTGCACAGTTTGCTTTCATGAAAATTTGTAACACCAATACAATCATCTTATTGATAAAGATTAAAATTATAATGGTATTAAGTAGTACAAAGTTTAGAAAAATATGAAATACACCTAAAAACATGTATATGTGTGTGTGTATATATATATATATATATATATATTTCTGAAAAATTTTGGGGGTACAACTGTACCCCTTGCTCCATGGTAGGTCCGCCCATGAAGATAAGCAACTTTCGTCAGCTAGACGTGGCCGACGGAAGTTCTCAGCTTATGACAGTAACTTCCGTCAGCTATATTAAGTCGACAAAAGTTATATATATATTTTTCTCTTTTTGTTTTTTCTTTCTTTCATAGAGTGCAGCATAGAAATTTACTTTCCACAAAAACTAACAC
Source organism: Zizania palustris (assembly GCA_019279435.1). Classification (NCBI taxonomy): domain Eukaryota; kingdom Viridiplantae; phylum Streptophyta; class Magnoliopsida; order Poales; family Poaceae; genus Zizania; species Zizania palustris. Next base: position 76,130,309 of record JAAALK010000079.1, on the reverse strand, counting down.
AAATAGAGTTATCAGAAGCAGATCTCTCTCTGACACAAAGAAGCATTCTTCCTGCCAGATAGAAAGATGAGCTGAACAGTTAATATGACAATAAAAATTCCCATTACCCTAAACAGTTTATTTCCCAGCTCCCAAAGAGTTGGAATAAATTGTGCTCTACACCACCCTGAGCCATAAAGGATAAAACAACAGATTTATGGGGGTATGTATGCTATGACACAAAACAACAAGATAGAAAAGTAGAGTTAACTCTTGTTGGTCTACAAATAAATAATCATTTGGCTGAGCTTGAAACAATTTCTATGTTGGAAATTACAATGATGGCAAAGAGATAAATAATAACACATAAGTACAAGTATGAATATATGATAATACTTGATGCACTCAAAGAAACAAAACTGACATGGGTAATGCCAGATTTTGTGTAAAGTAATAATGGATAAACAAAATCGAGGTAAAATTAAAGGGTCTGGAGTTACCTCTCGCGGAGTGGTGTGACCGGCGGACCCTTGTTGATGATGATGTCCCTAGCGAATCCGGTCCAAGGTGCGATGGAGACGAGCGTGTCCCATGGGCGGGAGATGTAGCAGACCACGATGGCCTTGCGGATGCCGTCAGAGCAGGCACAAGGGATGGGCGAAGTCGAGGATGACGAATGGGACGGCGAAGTCAATAGAGTTGGCGGCCAGGATGCCGATCACCCGAGCGGGGAAGGCGGCGGCAGGGCGACCGGGCGATACGGTGGCGGCGGGCGCGTGGAGGCGGCGACGTGGAGGGGGCGGGGAATGAAGGATTGCTAGGGCATGATCTGCACGAGGGATTAAATTCAGAATTCCTTAACTTCTGTCAGCTTTTTCGAAAGCCGTTGAAAATTTATTGTTTTCTTGTAGTCACTACTTTCTCCTTTTAGCCTTCTCGTCCTTTTAAAAAATAAGTAATTTTCCGGCTTCTAGATATTTTATATATTTTTTATGTTTACGCTTATAAAATAAATGTTATTCGGTAATAAAGTTATCTATCTTCTTTTTCTTCTTATGCACAAGTCAAGACTTATATATTAAAAGAACTCAGTAGACAAGAGAGTAGCATGGGTTCTGTTTCTTTTTTCAGTCATGACAGGAGAACATGTGGAAAGGATATTTGCCAATTTGGACAAAAAAACAGTTTTCTTTTTGTTAAAAACGCATCAAAAATACATTCTAAAATACGTCGATATTAAGTTTTAGACTTAAACACATTTATTAAGAAAATACGCAAGATTAATATAATGCCCTTTTGAGGTTGAGGTCGAGTGCATATGACCCAAAAGTGATTCAATAAAATAACAAGAAGTACTAGTCTAAAGTAGTATGAATAATTTTTTATATTTAACATAAATTTTGAACTCTAAATTTTGCTAAATTGACGAGGTGATTTATTGCGCGGTGAGTGGTGACGTACGGAAGGTGCAAAGACAAGCCAAGTTTGGGACTGTACGGCAGGCGCAGCACCGTAGGAGTACCTAATAGACACACGGACACACAGGGCCCTAGCTCGTTGCAATGAATCCACACCCAAATATTTCAGCTGTGTGGTGTGCAATGCACTCGAGGGCACGCAAGACATCCCACGTGCCTAGTGGACTCAGGGAGAAGCCATTCAAGGTTCCAATTAAGTAGACGTGGATACAAATACTCATCCCCTCTCAGATACTACAAGAAAATAATAAATTTCCGTCAGTTTTTTTAACTTCGTCGGCTCCTCAGCAGCCAATGAAAATGAATTAATGTCCGTCGACTTTCAAAAATACCGACAGAAGTTAAAAGAGAAATCCCCCCACACAAATACAAGCTTAACTTCAGTCGATTTTATCACTAACCGACGGAAGTTAAGCGCCTTTTTTTGCGCACGTACAGGGAAACTAGGTTTCCCTGTACCACGTCTCCCTCTCGCGTGCTAAAGCCCGCCAACACCTCCCGCGTGTCAACTCGCCGTCGTCGGCCACCGCCTCCCGCGCGCTAGCCTGCCGCTGCCGCCCACTCGCATGCCCACCACCCGCCGCCTTGTGCCGACTGCCGCCGCCCGGATCCCACCACCAGTGAGTTAATTTCACTCGCATTTTGTCGTAGTATACACTTGAATTGTATGTATACACTTGAATTTTCATATGCAATGATTGCTCTAGGCTAGTAAAAATTTTGTCATAGTATGTGATCGATATACTTGAATTTTGTCGTAGTGGAGATTCATTGTATGATACACTTAAATTTTGTCATAGTATGTGATACAATGGATAATGGATTCATTTGCTAATGCCAAGTGGAAATTGTTTGTATGATACACTTGATTTTTATCGTAGTATATGATACAATGGATAATGGATTCATTTTGCTCACAATGATGTTAATCGTATGTAACCGATTTTATGATACACTTAAATTTTGTCGTAGAATATATGTTAGTTTCACACTAAAATTTCCATTATGTATTTGCTTGATTGATTTAGTATTAGGTGTTTTGAGAATTTGGAGTTACTTCATATTAGGAATTAATTCTAACCATTCCAGAATTTGCTTTGCTTGACCGTCCAGCCGGCTGCCACGTCTTTGACATCACCACCACCATCGCCCACCCACCGGTGTTTATAGAAATAGGACAAACATCAAACAAGTTTATAGAATCAATTAATGTCAAATAAAAATTTGGATTTTGGAATCCTTATTAATATCAAGAAGGATCGCACATTCACACTCAAACATACCATTGCAACAGATTTTCACCCATTCAGTTAAGATATTTACATTAATAAATCACATTCATATACAAAGAAATTAAAAATAAGATTGTCTAATGATGAAGGCACTTATAGCCAGAACATTGTCAATTCAAACAGGAAGCTAGCAAGATCCATACATTGTTACTGAAAGGCAAATGAAGATAGCTATTTTGTTAATTTCCTTTATATATATACACATCCATAGCTACCAAATGAAGATATACACATCCATAGCTATTTTGCAAAACCTGAGTGATTAGATGTGCCATTAGGGGTAATATCGTGTATATATACACATCCATAGCTACCAAATAACTGCATACCTTTGTTCAGAATCCCAATCTATTTTTCCATCAACTACAGGATAAAAGTGATATATGTGCTATTATTTTTTCTAGAATCCCACTCTCCATCAATCACACATACACCAAGCAACCAACATTTCATCCACGAAACATAATGGTGAAACTAAGAAGATGCAGACCTGGCAGACATTTTTCAATTTACAACATATCTGGCAGATCTCTATCTTCTTGTACCTTGCATCTCGTCCAGGTCGCCAGTGGAAGACTGTAAAAGGGTGTGCACATATTTTGCCCTCTTTATCATATTCTTCTCTTAACTGCCAAGATAAACAAGAAAGTCAGTAAACAATGTATATAAATCAAGAATTGAAGGAAACTAGATCCCAAAGTAGATGCTATTCAGAAAAAAAATAAGGTCTTGTAGGTGCATAAGGATGCTCCATCTCAAGCCTCACAATTCATAATCAAAAGCCTCTAGTTGATAACAAGCATCGTAAGTTCACAACGAAGTAGTTCAGGTTTGCTATGTCTTGATGGAAGAATCAACAGATTCTCTAGAGACAGGGCAGGGTAAATAAAACAAATCGAGAAAATTGACAAGTTATCTTTAGCTAAACCTTTAGTTTGTCTTAATCGTATCGTGCAAAGTGAGTACAAGTGCATCAAACTATAACAAACGGTCCACATAAAAACCAGATTTGTCCTGTCTGCTGGGTAAGTTTCCACTTAGTACAGACACTGCCTTCCAAATTCCAAGTAGTAAAACTTCAAAGAAAAGTTACCAACTGAAGAGCATTAACATACTTGTATAATATGAGACATATGAGAATGCATTAACATACTTGTATAACATGAATCCTCACTATTATCCAAAACTGCATATGAAGATATTAATAGTTCTCATGGAGGATTTTTATTTACTTTCATAGTTGTCATATGCATAGTCGGCAAACCTGCTATGCATCAGATCCAACTATTCAACTAAGCATATCTCCAGTGAAATTTGATGGATATTACTCTCCATTAGCATTTGATTAGAGATTACCTGCTGGAATGCGCTAGTCAGTTGCTATTCCCAATCTTGCAGTTTCTGCTTTTTCTCCAGGAACTCCATGTCCTCCTCTACCACAGGAGGCTTCACGTCGGCCCAGTCAGACCCTAGTGACTGCTTCAGCTCCTTGAAGATCCGCAGCAGGTCCCTCCCGCCCTTGGCTGGCTGCACCATGTCATGGGGTGCGGACACCGTCTCCTCACCAAGCAGCTACCGTGGCATCCGCGCAGCACCGTCGAGCATCCGTGAAGCCACATCGGTGCTGCTCGGCAACGACATCTTACTGACCAGATCGACGCGAACAACGTCAAACACCTCCGCCGCCGACCGCCATAGCAATCACCAAAGGCACGAATCAATCAGGTAAGGTTAGGGTTTGGGGGCAAGGGTGCGGACTGTTACCATGCGGACGTAGGGGTTGTCGCCGAGGCAGGACTCATAGATGATGGGGAAGTCCGACCGTGCGCGCTCCCACCCATCCGCCTCGAAGCAGCCGGTGCGCCATCTTCGGCTCTCCGCCTCCACCTCCGCCGCCACCGAGAGGGAGGAGAGAAGAGACCTAGGTCGGAGTGGTAGGAGGAGGAGATCGGAGGTGGCGGCGGTCGGGGAGGCGCACAGAGGTGGCGCGGAGGCGGTGGCGACCGGGCAGCGCGGAGGTGGCGGCGGGGAGGAGCTGAAGTGGCGACGGGGCTCGGGAGAATTAGGGATAGGGATGTGCACACGCGCGGGCCCGTAGGGATAAGGAAAAATAACTTCCGTCGGTAAAACAATGGCTGACGGAAGACAATAGTAATTTTCGTCGGCTACAGTAAAAGCCGACGAAAGGTAAGTTAACTTTCGTCGGCCTGTACAAGCCGACGGAAGTTACGTAACTTTCGTCGGTTTTTGAAAATGCCGACGAAAATTAAAAAAGCCGACGAAAACTTACTGTTTTCTTGTAGTGTAGCTCGGTTCGCCAGCAACACAGTCCCCCAAGAGCTAAGACCACAATCTCATCGCTCGACGCTAGACGTCGGGCGAGTGGGTGCCTGTTGCCTAGGCACTGTTGTTGGACTACTGTCGTCGGGATGAGGTCACCAAGCAACGCCGTGAGGTGAAGAGGGGCCTTTGGTCATTCGGTGCTTCGCTTGTCATCAGGCTGCAGAGGCAGCGACTGGAGGTGTCGTCACTCACCATATTAGGGGTAGAGCCACGCAAGAAGCAAGGTGGCACGTGGCTGCTGGCAAGGCACGACCGCATGGGGTGACGAGGGGTGGCGAAGGTGCGGTGGTGGGTTGACAAAGACGGTACGGTCAGTGGGTACTGGCAGAGGCATCGGGGGCCACCGAGCGGCCGCTAGAGGCGTCGGTCACCAGAGTGTCGTAGACATGAGAAATGGAGGTTGGATTAGGGGAAAGCACCTCGCTGGCGGTTGTTGTGTATGCATTGGAATGCCCTAACACTACTGCTTGGGTCGGTAATGGGCTAATTTTGCTGGTCCCCTCCCCGTTGACCCCATTGACCGAGCTACCGAGCCGCTCGTGAGCTGGCTCGACTCGGCTCGGTCAGTCACCGAGCTGACCTACTCGGCTCACAGAGGCTCCAAGATGAGTTAGGCTTGGATCGTCTCGGTCGAGTCCGGCTCTGCTCGTCTCGGTCGAGCTCAAGCTGGCTCGCAAGCCTTGAGCCAAACTGCCAGCCCTAGCTTTCAATATCTAAAATTTGTTTCACAAAAACTTCATACATAAATTGTTTAGATTCATTATATTATATTATGATATATTAAATTTAATTCTATTTCATAATTTTACGAAAGAGAGTAATAAGTTGATCTATTTATTTTAGCTTATTTTTAAGCTAGATTATTGTTTGGGTGTAGCTGCATGTGTCACATGACATCGTCGCTTCCATTGGTTAATCGATTCACAAATGTAACAATCGATGGCTTGATAATTGCAAGACGAATGAATATGTATACATCCATCTGCTTCATCAATCAGTGGATGAATCGATCGACCGACATGTTTCGGACTAGAGATGTCAATGGGGAATTTCCCATCAGGTTTTACCTCCCCATACCCGTTCCCGCGGGGATATATTATCCCTGTCCCTACCAATGATGACGGAGATATTTTTCCCCATCCCCATTACCCGTGCGGGGATTTTTTTCCCGTGGAGCCCCCGCCCCCGATTCAATCTAATCATCTAAAGAATAATTTTCAAGACAATATAGAGACCAAATTTTACTAAAATTTCTAACTGCAAGTAATTCCAAATTTTAATAAAATTTGTAAAAATAACAAACCAATCACCCGCTAACAAAAACATTAATCAATAAATTTATAAAATAACCAACATGAGCTATTGAGATGGACCTATTTTTATGGGTTGAACCGGTTCCCCGCGGGGAACGGGAATGGGGAATAGAGGATCATACCGGTCCCCACGAAACCTGACGGAGACTATGTTTCCTCTATATAATTCCTCACGAGTAAAAAATCCCTACCATCCCCGACTCCTAATAGGAGAATTGCTCGCGGGGAATCGGGAAACGAGTCCCCATTGACATCTCTATCCCGAACGATGTTCCAGTGCATAGGTAGAGCCATCGCTATAGAAATAGTTATCGGCATAGTGTCAGATCAAAATAGTTATCAGTGATTAATTCTGAATCACCACAAACTAATCGGAACTGATAGTCGATGGGTTATTAGTGTCGGTTCTAAAACTACCACTGTTCAAGTCTATCACTGAATTAGAACCGACACTAATGCACCTATATCACTATCGGTTCATGACATGAACCGGTACGGATACAACGCATTAGTATTGGTTCAATAATACAACCGGCACTGATACCAATTATTTGTGTCGGTTTGGATCATAAAGCGACACTGTTGTGTATTTCACGCTATTATATATATATAGCATACTATATTAATTCTGTTGGACCGGAAACGGCGACCAGAGGGGGGGTGAATGGGAGCTTTTAAAATTTCAGGCTAAAAATAGCCTTCTGTTTTAATTCAGTCTACTGCAGAACAGGCTTCGAACACAACCTTCGAAGTTCTGGTTCGGAGGTATATGATGGCTCCGAACACAGGCTTCGCAAGGAGCAAAAGTTCGAAGCCAAGAAGACTTCGCTCCACTCACAACCCCGAAAAACCAACTCTGCTAAGTCAGTGCAGGCTCCGCACATAGGGTGCTTCGAGCAGGCTTCGCACTTCACCCTTCGCAAAAGTGGACTACCCTCTGAGGACTTCGACCAAGTACTTAGCGACAGCAACTGGTGCTGGGCTTCGTACACCGAAGGTCTAAACGCACACTAACAGACTTCGCTAGGAGCTTAGACACGATAGAAAACACGGGCTTCGATCAGGGCTTCGCTAGTAAGCAGCGAGGTCTAGCCTCCTGTTACACAGAGCGAACGCACACTGAAAAACACATTTCGCACAAAACACCCTTCGCCTAGACAGGCTTCGGTGCACTACTACTAGTGAGGTATGCAAACAAGCTCAAGCAGAAACACAACACAGAAGCAGAGCTTCGCTGCTTAAACAAGGAACACTAAAAATGAACTCACTGGATGAATACAAAGAGTGGTGGCTAGTACAGGAGCTCAACAGTAAATGCTCAAAGTGTTGAATGTTACCTACCCAGCCCCCATATTTATAGCCACTATTGACCCATTGGAAATGACTACTTTACCCCTAGGGTTTACATTGGTTTTGTCTCTACAGAACAGAGGGGTATAAAAGGTAGTCAACTTTATTCTGGAGGCTTCTCTGTCAGCTTTGCAGAGGGGACAGCGTCAGCTTTTTGCAGAGCAGACAATGTCAGCCTTTGCAGTCTTTGACTTTTCTGAAGCCCCCCTTCGCACGCGAGGAGTGCGGTAGCTTCGATGAGAAGCCTTGCGCCTGATAGCCTTCGCCTCACCGAAGATAGCCTCCAATACAGTGACGGTTTTGAGCTGAAGCCGTCAAAGTCCTTGGGCCTTCGCACCAACACCCTCGGAGTGGACCACCACAGCTTCGCAGCTACTCCTAGCTCGAACTCCGTCAGTCCGTGTACCGAAGCCATGCATGGCCGAAGTACCACAAGTCATCCTTGCTCCGGAGCTAGCCTCGCTCCGAAGCCTGCTTCACTCCGAAGCCCCACCTTCGGAGTACCACCCTTCGAAGTCCCTCTTTCGTCCAAGGCCTCCGCATGAAGCATTCCATGAGCCCTTCGTCGCAGTGTCTCTCCCCGAGCACACTCCTCGACGAGCCTCATCCGGACCATGCCTTCGATGCACCTCGACTTCTGAGACCTTCGTCGGGTACCTTCGAGTGTCTCCCTCCGGAGCACACTTCGAACCCTTGCCTCTGCTGAGGACTTGATCCACAATACTCCGAAGTTACTCCATCTGGAGTACCCTTCGAAGTGCCTCACCCCCGAGGACTTTGTCTCGGAGTACCTTCACCTGGAGCCACGCTCTGCACTTACTGCCTTCTCCTAGCGCACCTCGACCTGAGGTCCGACCTTGACCCCTTCGTAGCCACCGTGACGGAGCTCCCCGCTCCACTGGCATCAAGCCTCCCGCTTGACCCAGGTTCACCTGCTACGAACCATCCGTCGCCTCCGAAGTCCCCTGCGCACCACAGACAAGCAGACAAGTGTATCCAGTACTCTGGAGACCTCTCCGGGTTAGCAACCTTCGGCACACACTCCGGTGTACCGCCCAAAGTACCGAGACCTTCGGTACAAACCCAGTCATCGTGTACTGTCGGACCCCTCCGACAGGCACACTCCGTTGCAACAGCTGCAGCAACCAAACCACTGAACCCTTCGGTGAAACCACCTCCGAACCCCTTCGGAGATCCAACCTCCGAACCAGAGGATAAACTCTGTCAATCACTCATCACAGACTCCGAAACCAACCCTTGGTTTCTCAATCTCCCCCTTGATGAGTGCATTGACAACCAAATTCAAGTTCAAGAAAATTTCAAGAATTTCAGCACACAAGTGACCATAAAAACTCAGAGACGAGCCAAGACATGTCACTTGATAAAAGAATTTTCCTCCCCCTTTTCAAAAGAGTAAAAACCCTTTCGACAAATCTCCCCTTTTTCAAGATAAAAACTACCCCTGAGTTAAATTTTTCCATTTGGCAACAGAGAACTCAACTTTCTCCCCCTTTGGCAATGCAAGCATCAAGGAGCATGTAAAAGATGCATTGCTTGGAAATGAGCAGAATTGCAAAGACATATAAAGCAAAAATATGCCAACAGTAATACCAATGATCATGTGCTCAACTCAATTTAACATTTTCTAACAACATGATGATAGCATGTGATTTTATCATTTTGAAATAAAAGCATCACCACTTAATCAAGAAAACTTAGACAAGGAAAAGCAGGGACTGCGCAAAGCTAGTCAATTTCTACTCTAGACAGACAAGTCCAGGTCAAATGGAGCATTGCAAGCAAACTTGATGATCAATGAATTTTGTTTTTCTTTTCATAATGCCAGGGGTTATTTATTTGTCCACCTTATGCTTTCCAATCAGGCCAAGCCTAGGCATGAAAGCCATCAGAAGCTTAAAGCAATGATTTTGGCATACACTACACTATCCCAGTTCAGACCAATGTGCAATGGTAAGCAGTCTAGAATAGGGTAGTGCGACAAACAAACCCACCTGGATCTTTTTGCTTTGAAGCATGCAAAACATGGATTTTTGGAATTGTGATTGAGTGAACAAATTGTTTTAGTACTTTATTAATATCCATGAGTACAATTGTTCAAGTTGCATTGTTTAGCATCTAAAGAAAATGAGTCTTGCTATCAAGCAGATAAAAGATAGCTAAAGCAGTCCTGCCCAAACATGCTAGTTTCCAGACTAAGCAGTGAGCACGATTTATGTTTTGGAAAGAAAACATCATGCACATTAATGTTTTAGATATATTAAATAGAGCTGAGCTGACACGATTGCATGAATTACATTCAGGCATATAAGTGCAAAAGATGTAAATGCAATTTCACACATGATGAGCACATGCAAGACAATTAAAGCCTGCTCCCCCTCACAAAATGCCGTAAGGGTGACAAATACCAAGTTCCCAACGCAAGTAGGCAAATCGAGAAGCATCGAGGGGTTTTGTGAAAATATCGGCAAGCTGGTGTTGGGTATCAACATATTGAAGTTCAATATCACCCTTCTCATTATGATCTCTGAGAAAATGATATCGCACATCAATGTGTTTGGTTCTGGAGTGCTGAACCGGGTTGTTTGCAATACAAATAGCACTAGTGTTATCACAGAAAAGTGAAACACTCTTATAATCTAACCCGAAATCCCGCAAAGTGGAAGCCATCCACAAAATCTGAGAGCAACAGCTAGCTGCAGCAACATATTCGGCCTCAGCCGTCGATTGTGCAACACTAGACTGTTTGCGGGAAGACCAGCAAACCAGCGAAGTACCCAAAAATGACAAGTACCAGAGGTACTCTTCCTATCAATCCTACACCCACCAAAATCCGCATCGGAATAACCTCGAAGACATAAAGATGAAGACGCTGAATACCATATGCCAAATTCAAGGGTATGTTTGAGATACCTTAGGATGCGCTTTACCGCTTGGCGGTGCGAAGCTCGTGGTGAAGCCTGAAAATGAGCGCACAGACACACTGCGAAGTGTATGTCCGGCCTCGTAGCAGTCAAGTAGAGGAGGGAGCCGATCATGCTTCGGTACTCCTTCTGATCTACGGCTTCTCCATCTTCGTCAGGGTCCAATGCTACAGATGTAGCCATTGGAGTGGCGAGAGGCTTCACATCGGCCATGTCGAATTTCTTGAGCAGGTCCTTGGTGTACTTCGTCTGGTGGACGAAAGTACCTTGTTTGCTTTGCTTGATTTGCAAACCAAGGAAAAAGGTGAGTTCACCCATCAAGGACATTTCAAACTCCCTGCTCATGGTATCTGCAAACTCAGCAACCAAAGCATGAGAAGAGCCACCAAAGATGATATCATCCACATAAATCTGAACTAGGAGGAAATCTTTGTCATGTTTGAGAGTAAACAAAGTTTTATCAACTGAGCCCATCAAATACCCTCACTCAAGCAGAAAAGACTTAAGTCTATCATACCAAGCCCGAGGGGCCTGCTTGAGTCCATAAAGAGCCTTATGAAGTTTAAGGACTTTATGTGGGTACTTGGGGTTTTCAAAACCAGGGGGTTGTTTTACATAAACATCTTCACCTATGAAGCCATTAAGAAAAGCACTTTTGATATCCATTTGATAGAGTTTGAATCCCCGGGATGTCGCAAAGGCAAGCAAAATCCTAATGGCCTCAAGGCGAGCAACAGGTGCAAAAGTTTCAGTAAAATCAATCCATTCTAGTTGAGAAAAGCCCTCAGCTACAAGTCTAGCCTTGTTTCTAACTATAGTCTCATCCTCCTCTTGTTTGTTTTTGAAAATCCATTTTGTTCCAATGAAATGAACATTTGGTGGAGGATCAACTAAAGTCCAGACTTGGTTTCTCTCAAAATTTTCAAGCTCTTCATGCATGGCATTGATCCAACTAGAATCAGAAAGTGCATGACTAACATCTAAGGGCTCGAAAGAAGCAACAAAAGCAACATTAGTGAAATGGGCATGAGAACGTGTTACCCTTTGATCAAGCTCACCAATGATCTGCTCGGGAGGATGCATCCTTTGAATATGATGTGGAGCCTCGCGGCGGGATGCAGTCTCCCCCTCAACTTGTGCGTTGGAGTGGTCCAAGATGACCGATGTTGAGGTAGTCGCTTCGGGACCTCGTGCCGAAGTAGTTGAAGCGGGGTTAGCTTCGGGGGTCGATGTCGAGGGTAGTAGGGGTTCATCCTCGAATTCTCCGGGATCTTCTTCTTCAAATAAGGTCTGTTCCATGTCGTGTTCATTTGCCTGTTCAAAAGCAGAACTAACAGAGGGGGTTGATTCATCAAAAGTCACATCACATGACTCGATGACAGTGTTAGTTTCCAAGTTATAAACACGATAAGAATGACCATGAGTAGTATAACCCAAAAAGATCCCGTCAGAATATCGCGACTCAAATTTATCCAAGTTACCACGTTTTAGGATAAAGCAGCGACAGCCAAAAACTCGAAGATGAGTAACCTTGGGCTGTCTCCCAAAACGCAGCTCATAAGATGTCAAATTTAAAATTGAGCGCAAGAAGATTCGGTTTGAGATGTAACAGGCAGTGTTCATGGCCTCAGCCCAGAATTTTCTAGGAGTCCTATGCTCATCAAGCATCGTCCTAGCCATCTCAACCAAAGTGCGGTTCTTCCTCTCAACAACACCATTTTGTTGAGGAACCCGCGGAGCAGAGAATTGATGTTCTATGCCATGCTCCATGCAAAAGTCAACAAAGAGACTGTTTTTGAACTCGGTGCCATTATCACTTCGAATGAATTTTAATGCACCAGGGAGTTCAGTAAAAAGTCTCAAAGCCAAGCTCCGAAAGTGTGAAAACACTTCATCCTTGCTGGCAAGAAAGAAGACCCAAGAGTAGCGAGAGAAATCGTCGACAATTACTAATACATACCACTTGCCGCCTAAAGAACTAACCCGAGAAGGACCTACAGTGTCCATATGGAGAAGTTCTCCGGGTTGTTCAGTCATCACTGTGGTGACTGGCGAATGCGAAGCGGCAATCATTTTTCCATGTCGACAAGGAGTGCAAACTAAATTCTTCTCAAACTTGAGCTTGGGCAATCCTCGGATCAGACCTAGGGCGCTCAGACGAGCGAGCAACTCAAAGCTCATATGCCCTAGTCTCCTATGCCACTTCCAAAGCTCAGAAGTAGAATGTGCAACAAGACAATGAGAAGAACCAGATGACTCTGAAAAATCAGCTTCAAAAACTCTCCCAACTCTAAAGATCTTACAGACCACAACGCCATCATAATTGAGTACTTGCGAAGTATCGCGATGGAATCGCACTTCGAAGCCCTCATCAAGCAACTAAGATACTGAAAGCAAATTGTATCCCAGGTTCTCAACCAATGCAACATCTTTGAGAGTGAAATTCGAGTTAATTCTTACCACACCTTTACCTTTCACTCTACTCCTTCGATTGTTCCCGAAGGTGATATGTTCCCTTTGCTTGGTTGTGGTGAGGCTGGAGAACCATGCTGCATCTCCGGTCATATGGCGCGAACAACCGGAGTCCATGATCCACGTGCCCTCCAAGCCTCGATCTGTCGCCTACACATGATAAGAATATCTCGATCGCTCAGTTCTGGGGTGAGTGAAAAAATGACGAGGCATCCAGCACTGAGTGACACGAGTAGTAGGCACAGTAAAAGTAGACTGTCTACGCACAGGATAATCGGAATGATGCAAAGTGCGAGGTCTACCTACATAATGTGATCGAACAACATGTCAAGGTCTCCTACTCTGACGAGGTACGAAGCTACTCGCCCGAGGTCTACCACCATATGGAACATGGTGAACACCTCGAGGAGCAAAACCTCTCCGAGAAGCACGAGGAGCCTCAAAAGCAGGACGATAGTAAAACTCAGACTCATGCATACCTAAAGATGGGTAATGCATGTCCTGGTAACTCATCGCCTGAGAGCGTTGCTCATCCTTGATGCGACGAAAACAGAACCCAACCAAATGACCCGCCCGCTGACAGTAGGAACAATGAAAAATTCTCCTAGGGGCACTCTCATGGGTCACAGGAGCAACTCTTACAGGCTCCTTGGGCTTCTGCTGAGTGGTTTTTTTAGGAGGGATTTTCTTGGCAGGAGGAGTGGTTTTCTTTTGAGCTCGGGTAGGTTTCTTGGCTGATGGAGTGTCTAACAGAGCTCTCTCTTTCTCTAAGGTAGTGGGTGAGGTGAAAACAGTTTTGTTCTTACTATCTGAAGAAATCCTCTCAAAACCCAAACCTAGAGCTACCCCTGCTCTGTCAGCACACATCTTGGTCTTGGCCAAGAGCAAATCCATCCTACCCTTTCCCTCAGTGCATTTATTAACCACGGAAAGAAGGTACTCATTTTCAGTCATAAGGTTTTCAGCTCGCTCTCTAGCAGTGCCTAGCTGGTCCTTAAGGGTTATGCAAGTGTCACAAACAGGTTGCACATCCTTAGAACTACCGGCCCTCTCCAATCTAGCCTCTAAATCATGAACATGCTTATCACGTAAATTAATGCTCTCGCGTAATAAAGGACAGTTCATGCATTCAATTATATCATGAGGTCTAGAATCAACCACCAAAAGCTACTTCTGTGCAGTCTCAAGCTCAGAAAGAGTTTGAGCATGTACAGAACGCAACTGAGCAAGCTCACCCATGACAACAGTACAAGATTCACATTCAGCATCATTAACTTTAGACTTAAACATGGCATACTCAGTAGAAACAGATTCTAGCCTAAGTCTAAGGTCTTTTCTTTCTCTAGCGGCTTGCACAAGTAATCTATCCTGACCAAGAACTACTTCATTCAGTTCATCTAATTTAATTAAAAGCTGGTCAGATGATAGTGGTACCTCAGATGAGTCAAGCTCATCGCCGCTGTGATCGCTGTCGGCCATGAAGCAAAGACCGGTGAAATCTCGTTCCTTCTTTTCCTTCTTGTCCTCCTTCCTTGGGGACTCCTCCTTCTCAGAACTCGACTCCTCAGTTGAGGAAGTGTCGATGTCGCTGAGAGCAGCAACAAATGCTCTAGAAGCGGCTTTGGCTACTCTCTTAGTCACCTTGCCGCGCTTGCCCTTCACAAAAGGCTTCCTCTCCTTTTTGTGGTATTTAGGTCGCTCACTCTCATCTCTCTTCTTGAGCTTAGGGCAATTAGCCTTAATGTGAGAAGTGTCGCCACACTCAAAGCAACCACTAAAACCACTTCTCCTCTGATCCCGTCTCTCATGGTGAAAACGGGTGAACCTTCTGGCAATGAGAGCAAGCTCATCATCATCCAGAGTGTCCACCTGCTCCTTTGTGACGGAGACCAGGGAGGACAAAGCAAAACCATCTGCAAAAACACAAGTGCCTGATGTGCTTGGTTCTGCAGTGGTGCCACGGCTAGTGTTAGAAACCAATGCCAACGGCTGTGGCAAGGAGTTCCTGTGCACCACAAGAGATGCCTTGGCAATCTCTGTGGACTTCAGCTTGCTGAAGAGCTCATCACAGGTCAATGTGTCATAACCTGCGGACTCCTCAATGCTGGATATCTTCACTTCCCATATGCTACGGTCAAGAGCATAAAGAAGCTTGATAGCCCTATCGTGATCATTGTAAGCAAGCGTCCCGAACAGGCTTCTGTTTTAATTCAGTCTACTGCGGAACAGGCTTCGAACACAACCTTCGAAGTTCTGGTTCAGAGGTATATGACGGCTCCGAACACAAGCTTCGCAAGGAGCAAAAGTTCGAAGCCAAGAAGACTTCGCTCCACTCACAACCCCGAAAAACCAACTCTGCTAAGCCAGTGCAGGCTCCGCACATAGGGTGCTTCGAGCAGGCTTCGCACTTCACCCTTCGCAAAAGTGGACTACCCTCTGAGGACTTCGACCAAGTACTTAGCGACAGCAACTGGTGCTGGGCTTCGTACACCGAAGGTCTAAACGCACACTAACAGACTTCGCTAGGAGCTTAGACATGATAGAAAACACGGGCTTCGATCAGGGCTTCGCTAGTAAGCAGCGAGGTCTAGCCTCCTGTTACACAGAGCGAACGCACACTGAAAAACACATTTCGCACAAAACACCCTTCGCCTAGACAGGCTTCGGTGCACTACTACTAGCGAGGTATGCAAACAAGCTCAAGCAGAAACACAACACAGAAGCAGGGCTTTGCTGCTTGAACAAGGAACACTAAAAATGAACTCACTGGATGAATACAAAGAGTGGTGGCTAGTACAGGAGCTCAACAGTAAATGCTCAAAGTGTTGAATGTTACCTACCCAGCCCCCATATTTATAGCCACTATTCACCCATTGGAAATGACTACTTTACCCCTAGGGTTTACATTGGTTTTGTCTCTACAGAACAGCAGGGTACAAAAGGTAGTCAACTTTATTCTGGAGGCTTCTTTGTCAGCTTTGTAGAGGGGACAGCGTCAGCTTTTTGCAGAGCAGACAATATCAGCCTTTGCAGTCTTTGACTTTTCTGAAGCCCTCCTTCGCACGCGAGGGGTGCGGTAGCTTCGGTGAGAAGCCTTGAGCCTGACGGCCTTCACCTCACCGAAGATAGCCTCCGATACAGTGATGGTTTTGAGCCGAAGCCGTCAAAGCCCCCTTGGGCCTTCGCACCAACACCCTCGGAGTGGACCACCACAGCTTCGCAGCTACTCCTAGCTCGAACTCCGTCAATCCGTGTACCGAAGCCATGCATGACCGAAGTACCACAAGTCATCCTTGCTCCGGAGCTAGCCTCGCTCCGAAGCCTGCTTCACTCCGAAGCCCCACCTTCGGAGTACCACCCTTCGAAGTCCCTCCTTCGTCCAAGGCCTCCGCATGAAGCATTCCATGAGCCCTTCGTCGCAGTGTCTCTCTCCGAGCACACTCCTCGATGAGCCTCACCCGGACCATGCCTTCGATGCACCTCGACTTCTGAGACCTTCGTCGGGTACCTTCGAGTGTCTTCCTCTGGAGCACACTTCGAACCCTTGCCTCTGCTGAGGACTTGATCCACCATACTCCGAAGTTACTCCATCCGGAGTACCCTTCGAAGTGCCTCACCTCCGAGGACTTTGTCTCGAAGTACCTTCACCCGGAGCCACGCTCCGCACTTACTGCCTTCTCCTGGCGCACCTCGACCCGAGATCCGACCTTGACCCCTTCGCAGCCACCGTGACGGAGCTCCCCGCTCCACTGGCATCAAGCCTTCCGCTTGACCCAGCTTCACCTGCTACGAACCGTCCGTCGCCTCCGAAGTCCCCTGCGCACCACAGACAAGCAGACAAGTGTATCCAGTACTCCAGAGACCTCTCCGAGTTAGCAACCTTCGGCACACACTCCGGTGTACCGCCCAAAGTACCGAGACCTTCGGTACAAACCCAGTCATCGTGTACTGTCGGACCCCTCTGACAGGCACACTCCGCTGCAATAGCTGCAGCAACCAAACCACCGAACCCTTCGGTGAAACCACCTCCGAACCCCTTCAGAGATCCAACCTCCGAACCAGAGGATAAACTCTGTCAATCACTCATCACAGACTCCGAAACCAACCCTGGGTTTCTCAAATTCTATATCTAAATACACATATATGCTAAGTTCATTTACATAGCTCACATCACATTACGTGGATAATCTAAATCAAATTAATATGACATATATTAACTTGTAATGCCACAACATATTTTCATAAATATTTCATCACATAAGACACATTGTATTTTGATTAGAATTTAACCAACAATTTTCTTTCAAACAACACATTTCTTTAAATTCTAATTCATTATCGAATAATCTTTGACTTTCTTAACATCATACATAGGGATGAAAATGGATCGAATATTATCTGATCCGATCCTTAATCCGACTGTAGTGAGGATATGATAGAGATTTATAAAAATCCGATGTATCCGGATCCGAATCTGAATAATGCAATACGGATTTAGATATAGTATTGCTAAAATCCGATGGACGTGGATTATCTGAAATATTAATCGGATTATTTGATAGAGCGTTTATCGGATAATCCGATTGTTTTGGGCCAAAACACATCATAGACCATTAAACCCAGCGCCCTAGCCCACACATCCTGCAGATTGAGTTCATCTTGATTATCCGATTCATATCTCTATCTTATAGCCCACATCTTTTAACAATTCATGAATGCATTTAATTTTACGCTGTTATGAGTTCATCTTGTGTACACATAAGCTTATAATTGTAATTGCTTTATATTCCACTGTGTAGATTGAGTTCTAAATTTGCTCTCACTCTGTTTGTTGTTTTTTGATGCAATTTGATGATGTTTTTTTGCTGCAATTTCTTACTACTTGTTGCTGAATGCTGAAGAGAGTGAGGAATGTGAACCTGGTGATAGTCATGTGTTTTAAAAACATTGATAGAATAATAGTCTTTATATTAGTAAACTATTAAGCTTGTAATCTGACAATCTTAATCCATTTCCGATTCGAGCCCGCACCGAATCTGCATCAAATCCAATATCCGAAATAATCCGCTCTACATTTGTATCTGCATGCTATCCGCACCCACTCCAAATCCATTCAAAAAATGGTACATGATATAGTATAAGCATTATCCGTCCGAATCCGATTTGTTTTCATCCCTAATCGTACATGATAAATTGCTTGAAATGTTTTTAAATTTTTATCACACCATATATGTATCATATCATAATACCATGGCAAGTATCATGTTTTAATATTTCATTTTATTTTGTTTACAATTTAAAAACTATTAAGCACCATATTGTTGATCGAGCGTCGTAACCTAGATTTTTCAAAAATTATTTTATCTTAGTGTATAATAACTAAAAATATACTAAAAAACATTAATATGATTTTTCTATAAATTTGGGTTCGTTATTTCAAAGACTTACAGTTCTAATTTCACATATTTAAACTTAAATCTCAAATCCCAGAACACACTTAATGAATTAAAAATAGTAAACTGATACAGAAAATGCTAATTTTTTCATGGGACAAAATACATTGTATTTCAATTGTAGAAAAAGTTTTAAGTTCAAAAAAGGATTTAATTGACGATTTGCTATCAAACCCAACACATTCTTTTAAATCTTAATTTGTCATCGGAGAATCCTTGACTTTTTTAATATCATACATGACAACTTACTCAAAATATTTTTAAATTTGTATCATAGTATCTATGTATAATATCATAACAACATGACATGTATCATGTTTTTAAGACTTCGATTGATTTTTAAAATTAAAAATCATTAAGTATCATGTTGTCGATCGAGTTTTGTAATCTAGAATTTTCAAACATTCTTTCAATTTAGTGGATAAGAACTAAGAATATACTAAAAATATGAATATGATTTTTTTTATAAATTTTAGTTCATTATTTCAAGTACTTACGATTCAAATTTCACTTATTTTAACTTAAATCTTACAAACACACTTAATAAATTAAAAATAGTAAACTGATCAAGAAAAATACCATTTTTTACATTAGATAATTTATAGTAAACTGACCAAGAAAAATACCATTTTTTACATTAGATAATTTATGTTAAATTTTATTTTTAAATATTTTGTAATTTTCAAAAATTCTAAATTTGGAGAATGTTATTACTAAATCCGGGAATTCAACAAATTCATTGGCTTTTTCAAATACCGGGTAAGGTTCTCTCCCCTGAGGGGGCTAAATAAAGTGGAAAATGGAACTAGGTCACTTTTTGTTTTCAAATTTATTATTTATTATTAAAAAAGTAAACCATTTTATTTTAACATTTATTATTTAGTATGAAAAGGCTACCTTTGTATTTTTAGCATTTATTATTTGTTATTAAAAAATGCTAAACCATAAAGTATAAAGCGCCGGTTAAACGAAATACAAATTGTTACGGTACGGGAAAGATTTATAGCGCCACAACAGTTCCGATTCATGACACAAACCGACATCGATTCATAAATGTAACTGACACTATTTTGCCGCTTTTAGTGTCGGTTCATGACATGAACTTCCGACACTGATGTATCAATATCAATTTGTAAGTAGAACGAGCACCGAAAAGTGACGCAGCAGTGCCACTTCTGTGGAGTTCAAAACATGTAGCGGCTTTTATCTTTTAAACCGGAAGTGGTACGACTTCAGTATCACTCGGAGATAATCGGTGCTAATACGATACATTTTTTTTAACGGTTACGTGCTAACGAGTAACGAGCGGAGTGTATCTTTCGGGCTTGATTGGTGTAGGCATGTTCCAGCCGTGTGTTACGCAGTACACTGGTATAATAAATAACCACAGGCTAGCTGTACATTTGTGAGTACAAAGAACGTATCAGCTATTCATGAGTATATTTGTACTTAATAACAAGGGTTAATTTTTTTCGTGCCATTACGATTTTTACGGTTTGCCAAAATGCCATCATTGTGTCACTGCCATATGGAGGCCGCCACAGTCACTGACTGTGACATGTAGACAATTTTTTAAAATTATAATGGCATGTGAGTAATTTTCCCTAATAACAATGACAATAGCATAAGGGGATATGATATGGTATATTTGATTACTGCTTAACTTTTTAAAACTTTCTCGTACCGAATTTTGTTAAACTTAAGACAAAATTTGGATTGCCATCGTAATTGAGCTAGCTGTATTTTTACCTTGCTCGCTTGCCATTAACTCATTTATTTACTAATACTAGTCCAAAGTGTGACGACTTATGAGCAAATTGTTTTTTACGAGTGTAGCATTTGATGAACCTTTGTCAATGGTAAAATAGATTGAGTGTCAGTGAAACTC
Source organism: Zizania palustris (assembly GCA_019279435.1). Classification (NCBI taxonomy): domain Eukaryota; kingdom Viridiplantae; phylum Streptophyta; class Magnoliopsida; order Poales; family Poaceae; genus Zizania; species Zizania palustris. The sequence goes on along the minus strand of JAAALK010000079.1, from coordinate 76,109,799 downwards.
CGTGAAGAATAATTTTATTTTCCGTGGACCGTGGTGCTTGCAACTTTGCCACATAAATAGTAATCATCAGCTCACACATATATTCAGTGAAAGTAAAGTTTAAAATGCTCCTACTAAATTCTACCATTTATAAGTTAAACATGTACATCACATGTACTCTACAGTGAAGCAGCAACTCCACTTTAAATCTGATTTTAAGTGGATTTCATAGTAATAATTCGATTGACGATGGCCGTGGCAAGCGCGAGACAATCAAGGGCATGGCCAGCTGCGGGCGGACAGGATCGAGGTCGTTGGCACGTCGCGCGTCGGCGATCGTACGTCGACGCGGCGGCCCCCGCTGGCTCCCGGCACCCGGCGCCTGTGGCGGGTCGGTACGGCGATGAAGATCTCCTCGACTCTTTCTTTCTTCGCACTCGATCCCCTCGCACGAAAAGCGGCTCCGCGCCGCGCCTCGCCGCTCCAAGCACACATGCATGCATTGCATACGGCGCGCGCGAGCAGGCGGGGGCGGCGACGGCGATGGCGCCGACACGACGGCTAGAGTGCCCATGGAGTTGGAGAGCAGGAAGGTGCAGGTGGAGCCGTGGAGGATAGGACAAACTGGAGCACAAATCGTAAAGCAATCCGACCGTCTTTAGAAATTAAGCCGAATACGTCTTTATTATTCTGAATAATTTGAATATGAGTTATGTAGACTGAATTCCATTCGGATATATCAGTGATGTTATATTCGTATTTGTATCCGTGTTAAAACTATTTAAAACTATCATAATACTATTGATTTATTTTTAGGGGCTTTTGGTAACCTTAGGCTAAAATTTAGCCTATATCATATCGGATGTTCGTATGCTAAATAGAAGGACTAAATATGAGTTAATTATAAAATTAATTACATAACTCAAGAATTTATTAAGTATAATTAATCCATCATTAACATATTTTTACTGTAACACCATATTGTCAAATCATAAACTAGTTAGGTTTAATAGATTTGTCTCACGAGTTAGCCTAAGGATTCTCCAACTAGTTTTATAATTAAATTATATTTAATACTTCTAATTAGCGTTCAAACATTCAATGTGACAAAAGCTAAATTTTATATTTTATAGCCCAGAGTTGCCAAACAGCCCCTTAGCAGTTTTCACCTCTTCCGGTAATCGTCACCGTCTGTCTTATCACAATCCTCTATTTGATACAATTTGTAAATAAGTTTATCATGTTTTTAAAAATATTTTCTATGTATTTTTCAAAAGAATTCTATAAATGTTTTCGATGTTCGATGAAATTATTTTAAAACAGTTCATCAATTTTCACTATCAAATATATTCGTTCAAATCTTTTAAATAATGGTTACAAACTCCATCTTCAAACGGGCCCTTATCCGAAAGGCCGGCCGTGATTGGCCTTCGCCTCCGTGCAGCCGTGGTGCTCCCCGGTCGATCGCCCGCCGCCGTCTGCGCCGATCTCCACCCCGCCCGAGCAGCGGCACCTACCGGCGTCCTGCTGCTTCCGCTGCAATACTCGCCGGTGAGCACCACCCGTACGAGATCACGCGCGCACGCCCTGTTTGATGAAATGAAATCTCTCTACCTGCACCTTTTCTCCTTGCCCTAACCTCAGCTTCTCTTCTAGATCTGGAAGCAGTTTTTCTCTCCGCCTTAACCTTAGCACTAATAGAGAGCAGTTTGTTACCAGAAAAAAAAATCGGGGGTTCAGCTGCTGTATCCGCCCCCCTGGCGATTGGAATTTCATTTGGGCAAGCGAGCAGCAGTAGGTTCGAATTAGGGAACTTATTAGCAAAACATGAATAATTTCTTGCTTTATTTTTGTAGCTTTGTTCATGAAATGGTTATTGTTACAGTAAACTACACGGCATGAATCACCGGTTAACATGTGCTCGATCTGCTTCACTATTCATATCTTGCTAGCACTCTAGGTTTATCAAGAACCTCATAAATCAGTTGCCTTACCAAATGTCTCACCTTCAGTGTTACCTATTGGAATATTAGTTATTACTCAACTGCATAAGTTATATGCTTTATCATCAATGGAATATTCTGTTTTTTAGAATCACCTATTTGCCTGTCACAGTGTGACCACTGGCTGATTGTTGTGTTAGATGAACTTTTTGTCTCTGGTAATGCACATGCACCTGACTAGTGAGAAAAAGCATCCAGTAAGCGACGCCAACTTGAAGTGGTTGAACTGGACATCGCATGGAAGCTTCAGAATGTACTGTTTATTGGATGAACGAAACTTTCATTTTCATATAATGAAATACTTAGTATCGAAACATGCATGTGGTTGAGCGAATGACATGTCAAGTTGATGTACATTGTCAGTAGACAAGTGTTAATGTGAGGTTTAGTGGTTCTGTTTTTAATATAGTCTTGAGGTGAATTGTTTAACTAGTTGCTTGTTGAAAACATATGTTGTCCTGCATTGTCTGCCCTTTTCATATGTAACTGGAACAAGGTTATCTTACTGAATAATACCAATTTGATTTATTTTGACTATTGGATGCTCGTTCCTCAGTATTAATAACTTTATTTAAGTGAATATTTTGCAATATTATCTTTTTTGTTTCAGAAACAAATGAGTCTCGATGCATGAAAAGTTAAACCATGTGCCTTAGTTGAATGGTTCATTGCCACCCTGTTTGGCTAATTTTGTCCACGCAAACTCATCATCAATCTTACATGGGGTAGGTTATCCTTGTGTTTACCTGGAATAAACTATAGTATCATATTTATAAATCCTTCCTTTGTAATTCAATTCTTGTCATAGAATATATTTTGGTTTATATTCAAGGGCTACTATTTTTCAATGCCATCACTGGGGCAATTCACACCTCAAACATTTCTGATGTTTACTTCATGCAGTACAGTTGCTGCATAGGTAATTTGAGCAAGTCTCAGCCACTTCCAGGTCCTAAACCAAAAACATCTATAAGAAACAAGTCTCACCATCCTTCTATTGGAAAAAGAAGGCGATGCCCATCAGGCCTAGAAGCACTGGAGAACAATGTTAGCGTATCTGTTTCCCTTGAGGGAAATATATCATCACTTCCCAACTCTATGGTCAACGATTCTAATGGGAAAGGGACCTCATTCATCAACCATGGTATGCATGTTTTTATATTCTTGGTTTCTTGCGCTGTTCAGTTCAATAGCTTCAATATGTAGTTGTGCTTATATTTTCTAGAAAATTCCTCTTTCTGCAGCGGCTATAACATGGGCTGAGATGAGAAGGCGATGGACTGGAGACCAGGAGAAAGTTCCCAATGAGGTACCACGAGAGCCAATAATAAGGTTCAGTTTTCTCTGTCATTTGCTTTAACACTTTTCATTACAACTTTGTTCTAGAGTTTAGAAAACCATAGATGACTTGCATCTGTTGATCTTGAAGTTTTTTGGTAACCTGGCTTGTTTGGAGACTTTTTTGTTCCTAGTTACAATTTCTAGTTATTCAGGGATAGTTTGTAACCGCCTCACCAAATAAGCACATAATTTCATCATAGTATTCTTTGCCAAAACTCTAAATACGTCTTGCAGCTGGTGCCTGACCAAACAGCATAGTACATTAAACCTTCTTGATGTTCAGCATAACAATGTCTAGCACTAAGGGTTATCATTATGAATTGAGAAATGACACGAACATGGTGTTCAGTAGCCAGCACATGACGTGTGTCACATTTGTTAATCTTATATATGCGTTTCATACCACAGCTGGTGCACAACATATGACGATCTGTTGTCGTCAAGCGAGCGTTTTCCACGGCCAATCCCACTATCAGTGAGATGACATAATCAAAACATTTTTTTATTCCTTGGATTATTGTGCGGTGATATACTGACATTCAAAATTCTTGTAGGAGATGGTTGATTTTTTGGTCAACATATGGCATGAAGAAGGGCTCTACGATTAGTTGAGTTGCTGTATTTTACTTTTTAACAGTCCGGTGAAAAAAGAAGAGAAACTACAAAATAGTAGCAGGTTTAGCCTTAAAATTATCATAGGAAAAACTGCAATTGTAAAAGCTACTATAATCTGTTGATATGATTTCTTGCAAGTTGGATGGTAAGCTGTCAGCTAAGCTATGCTGTCATTTACTGAAGGAGCTATGACATGTCATAGGTAAAAACTGGAAGCAACATTAAGGGCTCCTTTGGATTGAAGGAATTTTGTAGGATTTTTAAAGTATTCAAATTTTTTGGAATTTTTTTCTATCTAGGTTGTTTGGAACATAGGATTGAAACTTCAAAAATTCTTATGGATTGTTTTCCTCCACCCCATTTCATAGGAAATTAGAACATGAGTTTAAACCTCATTTTATTTTTCCTTTGAGAAATCCAATGCATTTTCTTTCTTTGTCTCTCTTCTCTTACTATAAAATCCTATGATTATTTCCTATGATCCATCCAAACACATCATTTTTAAAATTTTCATGTTTTAAATTCTTGTAGTATTTATGTTTATAGGGTATTCTAATCCTACGTTTTTCCTATTCCTGTGTTTCTTAAATCTGTGTTCCAAAGAAGCCCTAACATTGTTTGGGACACATAAACATTACAAATACCACCCTTACATAAATAAAAGGGCATATCCTACTTGATAGAGAAATTAAGTGTTAAATGTTAGATCATTAACGATTAATTGTTCTTACACATCATTGTAGACTTGTTTTGTATCACTAGGTTGTATTTTAAACACCCAACAATATAACATAATAGGATGCATATATATCACTGTTATCTTAGGGAGGTTTGAACCTTGATAACATATTCTCCTAATCTAAGTTATACATTTCCTCACAAATTTGTGCACCCTCCAATTGCTCAATTCTTGCCATGACCTGATGCTGGAAATAAGCTCTATGCTTTTGTTGCCCAATTCATTTGTTTAAATGAAAATGGTTAAGTAGCAATGCTTCACTGACAAGTGGGCCTTGTATATCTGAAGTCCATGTTGGCGACTACATCTAATTTGGATGTGCAGTGGATTTAAGGGCTCTTGGAACACATATATTTACACGATTTTCACATGAGTTGGTTTAATTTCTCTGAAAAAATCTCCTAATTTTTCTTGCATCTAAAGGAGGCTAAAAAAAGAGACAAGTCTTTGAGTTTCTTGAAGGCTAAAAATTACGAGTCTTTTGATCTTTCAGCAATACGTGCAATTTAGCAATTAGTATTATAATAAACTAAATGAAATTCATAGAAATTTTACTGAATTTTGTCTGCGGTATGCCTGACAATAAACATCTGATGAAAAAATCAAACGGATTTCAATTTTCAAACATATACCAATATGAAAGTTATGTAAAAAAATGAGCAATCGAACCACATCAGTAATGACGCTGCAAAATGCTAATACTAACACGAATCTGCAAGAAATTCGTGCACCAATCTGCCTTTTGCTTGGCTGAAGATGGCCACCAGAAAAGAACCTTATGCCGTTTCTTCAATCTGTCTTCTTCTCTTTGTTTGGAGCAGGCTTTTGGTAAATCAGAATCTGACCCAAGAGCGTACCATTCATCACAATGCCAATTGCAGAGCCCATTACCACTTTCAAGGAGTTAAGGGTTGACAAAAAATTACAAATCTGGTAGTCAAATTCAAAAAATTACAAAAATAGACCGCATGCACTTGATCGGCCGAATGTGGCCACGTGATGTGGAGCCACGTCAGCACCGCAATGACTACTTTGGCCAAACATTATCAAATTCGCTGATGTAGTGCCTAGCTACGTTGGGCACTGCATCAGCGAATTTGGCCACGTCAGCCTCGTTCGACACTTGAAGTGTAGAACGTGGCTGACGTGGCCACAGTCGCGATGACGTGACCTTGTTCGGCTGTTGAAGTGCCGAATGAGGCTGATGTGACCACGTTTGACCGATCAAGTGCCGACGATAGTCTATTTTTATAATTTTTTTAATTCGACCACCAGATTTAAAATTTGTTTTTCTTTAAAATATTATTTAAAAAAATTCGACAAAAGTATGCAAGTGCAATATCAAAGCAGATCAACAAGTATCCATGTTACACTATTCTTGCAGAAGCATGTTCAACTTGGAGCAGTTTTTTCAAATTTCATCTTAACTTGAACTATAGAAGATTTTATAGTAGTAGAATGCAGCTTGAGCAAGTAGAGTAATTCCCTAGGTTCACGTTCTTTGAATATAAAACCTGAAACTATCGTGCATTAGGGGAAGAAAGCATTCATCTAACACAATGTGAAATTCATCGACATAATAGCTAGGCAATGCTTAGATGGAACTACAAAACAGTGTTGTTCAGAATGTACACAGTGAACTGTAATCACAAGTCAGAACCAAAGGATACCACTTGAGGGAGTCTTTTCCTGGATGCTAGTGAATACTCTTACTGCAACACAGATAACTAGCTTCAACACATCATACAAGCACAAAAATTTCACACAGGACTGGAATACTAGCTGCACAGAAGATTACTTAGCCAAATAAGGATGAGGTTACTTCACCATACCGACTATTCAGCATTCAGAACATATGTCACCGGCCGGGATAACACACCGGTGGGTAGGAATTAATCGTCTCAAATTGTATTTAAAAGAGGTAGATGGTTAAGGTCCTAGATCTTTCCATCGTGGCGGCGCCATTGCGGCGACGCGGCGAACAGGCAGGGATACAAGAAGGCAAAGCCTAATCTGAATACTCGATACCTAAACACCTATTAGAGCCTTGTTTATATAGACACAAAACCAGTCCTCTAATTGTTCTAATCTGCTAAATCTAAATAGAATTATTCTTACTAAACTCTTTAACCTAACTTATTCTAACAGGACTTTTAAGAGATAATTTAACCTAACTAATCTGCTACAGTGCCGGAGGTACTATTTACGTGAACAGTACCGACGGTATCATTCACAAGCGGTCAGACCCTCCGACCCATGATCTAAGGCCATGACAACATATGTACTATGTACTAGTGCTAGTACTGCTTAATTTCATATATATATATATATATATATATATATATATATATATATATATGCGGGAGCGCTATTCTACACCACGTGTGTAGAATAGTTATTCTATATCGACTACTTTCAGTAGTAGATTTTTTCAGTAGAATAGCAATCGAGTACTACTTTTTTCTCAGTAGTAAATTTCTTGGTAGAATAGCTATTTTACACCCGTGGTGTAGGATAGCATATATATATATATATGTAGCATGATTAACACGGATCAAATACATAATTAATGGATTGCTAACACTTGGTTAAGCTTACCGATGGAACCAGCCAAGTTCATGAAACAGGTCAGAAAGCTCAGCTCGCCAGTGCCCTTATTCTGCACAGCACCAACAATCATTTTCGATTAGCAATGATCTCATTACATGTGTGAGAACACCAGTCTAGCAAAAAGGGGCTTTGATAATGTTCTAGAAAACAACTAATAAGGGCACATGCACAATGGAAAAGATTGTAAAAAAATAGCTCGAATTGAAAAGATAGTAAAAATATAATGATCACCTAGGTGCCTACTAGTACAACAAAGCATATGCAAACTGTCAAATGACCCCTTGTAAGCTTCCACTAATAAAATATAACAAAATGCTCACTGATAAGCGCATGCAGTTTGTTACCATAATAGTCAAACTCAAAGTATTTATTCTAGCTAGAAATACAGCAATCTAACAACGAACCGTAAATTTCTTCCAGATCTGTGGAACCCTAGCAAAGAAGAAGATAGCATGCTGTGTAGCCTGCAAAATATGTTAAACACCATCAAAATGATGAGCATATTGCACTACATCAAGAGAAAGTGTTACACAAGATAATTGCTGCATACCAGACATAGATGACAAAAATATTAGCTTTAGGAACAGAAAAGGAATATCAGATATACAAATGCTGTAAATTTAGACATTATCTGAAAAACAAACCTTGGATTAACAGAAAAACTAGCTCTCCATATGCTGAAAAGGGCAACCCTTTATGAATACAATATGCCAAAGCAATTGTGTAGCTAACAACCTCAAGCTCAAAGGATGCTACACTGAGTCCTCTCACACTTCCGTGCTTCAAAATCTTTAATATCTGCAATAAGAAAAAATCATAGTAATGTCAAGACATTGAAAAAGAAGATTGTATATCCTATGGTACAAGGAGGTTTTTGAGCATATGATCAACAGGGGGAAAACTCGAGACTTGTTTATTTATTTTGCATATTGTGTTTAGGGACAAGATTTTTGAACATCCATTTGCAAATTAGTTTAATACGAAGCCATGTGAGTGACCAAACTCAAATTAAGTGGTGAAGATTTTAGTTTCAATTGTTTGGATCGATGTTTACAAATCGCCTAGTTGAACCTAGTCACCATGGGACCGACCAGAAAACTAATTGCAATTAATCGATCCTGGTCGGTTCAAATCGTCCATCTAATTATTTCATATATTTTATGACATATACATAATTTATATATACACAATATATAGTATATGACAATAAATTTCTAGACATGTGCCAAATTTTCAGTCATTACTTATTAGCCCAAAAATAAAATTAGAAAGCCCAAGCCCATTAACTAAACCCTAACTTCACTCAATCCTCACATCTCCCCTCTCCCTCACAAGCCACCGCTGCCGCACAGACCTCACAAGCCACCAGTCGCCGCACATCTCCCCCTGCACGCCGCACATCTCCCCCTGTGTGCGGCCTTCTTCTCACCCTCCCGACGGCGCCGCCTTCTCCTCACACTCCCGATGGCTCCGCCTTCTCCTCCTCATGATCCCACCGACGCCGCCAGTGGCCCCTCCCACTCCAAGGCATGCCGCCACCGGCCCACTCCTCCTGCCGTGGTCCATGCGCCGTCATTGGCCCCCTCCTCCCATCACATGGCGACGCTGGCGGCTGGTCCCTGCCTTCCTTGTCGTGCGCCGTTAGTTGCCCCTCTCTCCTGGTCGCCAAAATGCCACTAATCGGCCGACTAGTCGGACGACCGGATTTCTGGTCGCTCTGGTCGCATCGGAGCACCTAGTCAGAGCCAAGAAAATGACCAGGCCGATTAATCATGATTAATCAGACGATTTGTAAATACTGGTTTGGACTCTGGAATGATTATTTCTACCTATCTTAATGCAACTGTGGTGCTATAGAGGAAATTGTTGTGGCTGAATAATCTCTACTGTCAAGCTTCCTTTTTTGGTGTAGATGTAGTTGCTCTTTACAGTTGGTACTATAGTGCTACTTGACCACGAGATAAAAACATGGGTAATTTTACTATCCTTGAGAAGAAACTGCAAGGTATAAGATACCAGCAGATACCAAACTAAATCTAATCATTGATTTAGCAGGAGTATGATTGGAAAAAAATAGAAAAAAATAGAGCACTTGGAGCAGCCCTGCCCCCACTGCCCCCCGCGCAGATCTCGCTGTGCCGCAGCCCCACCTCGCAGATATCGCTGTGCCACAGCCCCACCTCGCAGATATCGCCCTACCGTCGCCCTTGCAGCTCTCCAAGCCGTGCCACAGCCCTACAGCTCATCCTCGCCACTGGCCAGGCCACGCCGCCACACCGTCGCCCTGGCCAGCCCATCCCAGTTGCCCTTGTTCAGTAGGGTTGATGCAAAATAATAAAAATACCCTTTCACCTTACACCAAAAGTAGAGGTACTATTTTTGAGCAGACAAGTACTAATAGGTACCGCCTAATCTAAACCATTGGATGGAGGTGAACAATGACTCAGATTTGGTACCTCCTTACCTTCAAAGATGGTAAGATTCCTCTAAAAACATAGTTTACATTTTCATACGATGCATTCATAAGATACTCTAGGAATCTATCACTTTGATTTTTTTCTCTTCTCCAACATGTGCAGCAATAATACAAATTAAAGGTAGCACAGTCTAACAGAAGGGAAAGAAAAGAAGCTGCAAGCTCAAACTAGGATGGACTGGTAGATTCTGTTCAACATTTTCATGGGGGGTTGAAGAGCCCTGATCGAATTCATTGAACAGTTTTTTATGTTTTGATGTTATATTAATAATGGCATCAACATCATGTTGCCAATGACTTCATTATATTGGAAGAACTATTTTTACATGCATAACCTAGTCCATTGCACCTGAGAGATCCATTCTACACTGTTCCCCTGTAAAAGGAACATCTTACCACTATCATACAATGTATGTTATCTAAAACATTGCCTACAGCATATTCCTATAATACCTTGTTCTCTAGATTCGCTAAATGATTAAATATGTGTAATTAATTTCATTACGCTACTACCAGTTGGTAGGAGCATGAGAGGAATTGATTAATTCCTTCTGCTTGGTTTATTCCATGACCCTTAGGAGGTATTTATAATCCTAATACAATCTAATCCGATATCCTTATCTCTATCTTTAAAACAGAAATAACTAATCTTATCTTAATCTGACTAATTCAATCTTATCTCTAACTAATCTGCACATAACAATCTCTCCCAACGGCGAATGGTGTGATGCCATCTTTGTGAAACCGGTTCATAGAAACCACGACCACCCCTGATGAACACGCGGGATGACATGTTGTCCGCCTTGGCCCCACGCGATGGAGCAGAAGATCAGCGAACCAGCCCTGTGCGCCACCTAGAGCATCACAACGCAGCTCCCATCGACGACCAGCGGACCTACGCGCCACGTCCCGACCTTCCAGTAGATGACATCCACTGCCTAAAAAAATAATTTCTAGGATGTGCGTAGCAAATGACTCCCTGAACAGTTTGGATTTTTTGTGGCAGAACAGGATTTTCTGTGGCAGGAATTCTTGTGCCCCAATTTGTGGCTGTTTAGGAACTTCTGTGGCTGTTGAAGAAGGCGAGTAGCGCGTGCCCTTCGACGGATGTGGGTTTTAGAGCAAGATCGCCATGGCAGCGCCGTCCCAGACCACAGCCGCCACCCACCAGCGCCTCTTCCTCCTGACCACCAGAACGCGACGCTCGCCACCTCCGTCCTCCACCTCTCGGCCTGTGCCCACCAAAACAGCGCGTGCCTCTCCGTGTCGACCACCCTTGCTCCCGCCGATGGGGCCGTCCTAGGGAAGTGCATGGGCCGACGGTTGCTGTGGAATGGACCAACAACGATGACAAGGAGTTCGGCGGTGGTCTGTTGCGCCGATCCGCTCATGTGGCGCGCACAGTGGTCTGTCGGCCTGCATGCAGGGAGGACCGGTGGCGCGCAGGGAAGAACGACGCTCACGGAGGGCCGCCGCTGGCCCGCCGGCGTGGAGATGGCGCCCACGTGGTTGGCCGGTGTTACGTCTGCTTCGACTTCCGCATCGCGCGGCACGTCTCAGGGGTGGATGCGGCCCGTGGCAGAGGGAGCGGAAGTTCGGCTAGGGTTTGGCCGGTGGCATCGTCTCCCTTTCATCCTCCCCCTTGCGCTTCTGCCTCCACAACTAGCGATGGTGGCGATGGTGCGGCAAGGACAACCTGCTCCATGGCACGCTTGTTGGCCGTGAGGGCTGCATCGTCCGTGGAGAGCTCCATGAGGGCCACCTCGCCTTGCTGATCTGCGGCCTCATTGATGAGGATGGGGCTGAGCGCCTCCCGATCCTTCCTCTCCCCTTGCGCTTCTGCCGCTGCATCTGGCGATGACGCGGTGGGGAAACCTGTTGAGCCGTGGGGGAAACTCAGCAGCTTGAAGGCCACCGAAGCCAAGCCCAGGTACGCCGAGAGGTTGGCAATAGCCTGCTGCAAATCTGTGAGGGCTTGCATCTCTTCTGCAGACCAAGTGGATGGGATGAACATCGTCATGGCATCGGATCTTTGGAACCTGGCTGCTCTGATACCAAATTGGTAGGAGCAGGAGAGGAATTAATTAAGTCTTCTTCTTGGTTTATTCCATGACCCTTAGAGGGTATTTATAATCCTAATACAATCTAATCTGATATCCTTATCTTTATCTTTAAAATAGAAATAACTAATCTTATCTTAATATGACTAATTCAATCTTATCTCTAACTAATACACCAAAAACAACATATGAGCTACCAAATACCATGTCATGCACAATGAAAATGCATAATTGCATAACTATGGGAAGTAAAGAGGTAAGATCCTGAACACCCATCAAACTAGTTCTTAATCCAAACACTAGACACAGGTACCTGAGGGAGCTTGCCGATAGAGGATGCAACAACGATGTAGTAGCCGAAGAACTTAGACATGAAAGCAAGTAAGAAGTCCTTGGGTGGAATATTAAAATCCAATGGCACTGAAAGCATGGGGTCTATGCTCCTGCACAAGATTCCTGATTTTTCACAGTGGCTGGGTCTCTTCTTATTGCTCAAGACTCTAAACTCTGCCAAACCGGTAGTGACTAACGCCGTTCGATGGATTGGCCAAGATTGCAATGTGCTAACGCAGGTGCCCGAGCAGAGCATAGGGATCCAAAAAACCATGCATACCGATCAGAGACTAGATTCAGAGGAGGGACTGAGAAGTGAGAGCTAATGTTTCTCATGGGGAAGAGATTATAGGTTGAATCCATGCTATGTGTTAGAAATAATCTAGTTAGCATATTTGTATGTGTATAGTGCAATAGACGATGTGTCTCGAATTGTACCAATTAGTATAGAATTGGATAGAGATATTCTTGATGCAAAAGAATCGGAGATATCCGGAGTAACGGTGTGCTACTAAGACATGCGGATCTAAGACAAAGAGGTGCAATCCAAGATATATCTGCCGATGACGGAGTGTCTACGGCTGGGTTGATGGGAAAGCAGTAGAGCCACTAAGTTAATTGAGTCATTAAGATTTGGTTAATCATGCATGCATGTATAGAAGAAGTCGCACTCACTCCATAATATTGCATGGCTAGTATTATTAAGTTAGTGGGCATCTTGCCCTTGGGCCTAGTTGTCAAACACACAGGACGTGACAAAAAAGTAAATATCACTCAAGTTTGTGGCATAAGAGCAAAAATTCCTATTACTTATTAGCATAATAGGGGTTATGATGCATGTAATTAATATACCATTGCATGCCCTAGAAGAGAGATACTAGCTAGCTATTTAAACGTTATTGAGGCTAAATTGTGCATCACCAAATATTTTGCCTCTGGTGTTCTTTGTCTCTCTCATGAGTTTCTCTTTAGATTTCCAACATTCTGCATGCAAGCATCACAAGGATCACACCAGTACATAGCCATCTAAGAAACAAACCAAAGATTTCCACTGGCAGCTGGTTCTTTTACCACGCTGCGCCAAGATCACAGGCTTCACACCCATGCCGCAAAAAACTGCAGCTTTTTATGCACAATTTTGCACGCCGCTCACGCAAAATCCACCAGACGAGCACACAGATCAACCAGCGCATGAAAGAGGAACTCATCATTGGGCGTGTATGGCCCGGTTAGTCTACGGGAGGCAAGGCAAGAATTGGGGGTTCAAGAAACCTAATCAGGCCAAGAAACGGAGGCGAGGGGAAACGAACATGCGGGAGCTTGACGGTGGTGGAGGCGGCGACGATGCAGTAAACCAGGAGCTTGGAGGCGAGAGGGAGCAGGTAGCCTTTGCCCGGGATCTTGGCGTCGACGAGCGCCACGAGGATGTTGGAGTAATCCTGCTTGTGTCCAATCAGCGGGATCTGCTCTCAACTGAAGTATGGTGTGTATTTTTCTTACATCAGCAAACGACGTGTGAGCATGTAAGTCTAGGTCTTGTCTGTCTTTATGAAGCTTTTGTGTTGTAACCTGTTAGTTGTTAGGTGCTGGAAAAGCAGTGTGTATGTGAGTCCTGGTTGTATCACTTTTGAACCTAAAAAATAAGGGTGGGAAGGCAGTAGCAACTCTCCCCTATTGTTCTTCCCTTGTGTTCCTTCTTGCCTCTCTGTTTTTGAGCAGTCCCCTAACCTTGCCACTGAAATTTGTGTATGCATTGTGATCCTGTTGTTGCCATTGTTTACATTTGGTATCAGAGCATAGTGTTCTTGCATACCCAAGCTCCTTTTGTTCCACATCAATGTCGATCGTCACTGCAGAAGCTTCGCGCGAGACCGTGAAGTACAACAACTTGGGTGCGACACTAAATGATGCTGCCTTGGTGAAGAAACTGTTCGACACTGTTCCAGATCGCTTCGTAAACATCATCACCGGCATCGAACAGTTCTATGACCTCAGCACGTTGGCATTCGAGGAAGCTGTTGGCCGATTGAAGGCGTATGAGGAGCGCACACGCCGTGGATCCAGTAGTGCAAGTGCTGCTGGGCAACTGCTCCTCACTCAGGCAGAGTGGGAGGCTCGCCAAAATAAGGTTACAAACGAGTCCTCGGGTAGAGGAAAACCGGTCAACAGCGGCACTCGTGGTGGAGGCTGTGGCCGTGGCAGAGGGCGAGGTCGAGGCCGAGGCGAACGTGGGACTGGACCAAGCAAGGAGGGCACTGGGGTTGGCACTCGTGACAAAAGCCACATTCAGTGTTTCAATTGCAAGAAATTTGGTCACTATGCAAATAAATGCAAGGAACCACAGAAGTAGGAGGAGGCACACCATGTTATGGCTGACAACGTCGAACCGGCGCTGCTCCTTGCGGTGTCAGAGGAGCTGCCACCATCCGTTCAAGTGCGGGGTGAGCACAGGACATCGGTCTTTCTCAGCGAGGAGCATGTGAAGCCGGAGCGATTCCCAGCCCGAGGAGAGGCAACCTGTGATCTCTGGTACCTTGATAATGGGGCTAGTAATAACATGAGTGGTGACAAGAAAAAGTTTTGTGAGCTGGATGAAGCCATCACTGGGAAGGTGAGATTTGGGGATGGATCCATAGTCCAAATCATGGGTAAAGGCTCAATTATGTTCGAATGCAAGCGTGGAGAACAATGGTTGCTACAGGAGGTATACTACATTCCTAGACTCCGTAGCAATCTTGTGAGCCTAGGCCAGCTCACTGAAATTGGGTACAAGGTGGTGCTGGAAGAAGATGAACTCGAGGTGTTCAATAAAAGGTCTATGAGGCTGATCATGAAGGTACAACGTTCCCCAAACCGTTTGTATTGGATTGAGTTGAAAGAGGCGAGACCAACCTGTTTGCTGGCTAGCTTGGAAGATCCAACATGGTTGTGGCATGCCCGCTTAGGCCATATAAATTTCCAAGCATTGAAGAAACTCGTCGACAAAGGAATGGCGGTGGGAGTGCCATCCATTTCACACCCGAACCAGCTATGCCATGTGTGTTTGGCAGCGAAGCAGGCACGCTGTCCATTCCCAGCAATGGCACAATACCGAGCAAAGGAACCACTCGAGATGGTGCACATTGACCTCTGTGGTCTGATCTCCCCCTCGACAGCAGCTGGTAACAATTACTTCATGTTGGTTGTTGATGATCTCACAAGGTGGATGTGGATGTATGTGATGAAGACCAAAGATCAGGCCTGCATTGAGTTCAAGAAGTTCAAGGCAGTGGCTGAAAATGCTTGTGAATGCCATGTCAAGACGCTGCGTTCTGACCGCGGTGGTGAGTTCCTAGCAGCGGCATTCGTGGAGATCTGTGATGAGGCAGGGATACAGAGGCATTTCACTACACCTTACTCACCGCAACAAAACGGTGTGGTAGAGCGCAGAAACAGAACCGTGATGGAAATGGCAAGATCCTTGCTGAAAAGCATGAAAGCTCCAGGCAGTTTTTGGGGTGAGGCAGTGCGGCATGCGGTGTATCTTCTAAACTAACTGCCATCAAAATCAATGGGGGAGCGTACCCCATTTGAAGCTTGGAATAGGAAGAAGCCACATCTCGCGCACCTACGGGTGTTCGGTTTCACGGCGCATGTCAAGACAATGGCACCACACTTGAAGAAGATAGATGATTGCAGCCAACAGATGGTGTACCTCGGTGTGGAGGGTGGGAGCAAGGCGCATCGGCTGTTTGATCCACGTCGTGGAAGAATTGCTGTGATTCGTGATGTGTTATTTGAAGAAAATCTTCAGTGGAATTGGTGTGCAGGAGTAATTGGCAGTGAAGCAACAGATTTCACGGTCGAGGAGGATGACTGGGAAAGGCCTTCGGCATGGGAGCTGTCGGGTGGGTCAATAGGAGCATCGTTGTCACAATTACCTGTGTGTGAGAGCACTTCTAGTGATGCAGAAATGGTTGATGCACTAGGAGTAGAGCAGCTAGAAGAGCATGTTCTAACTCCACTCGCCACTCCTACAAACTCCCCATCGCCAGTAACGTCGGGATGGCAGCAATATTTGGAGCAGAGTGCTCTAGGGACACCTGAGTCTAGTAGTTCACAAGAAGGGCCAATCAATTATCGCAGCTTAGAAAATCTATACCAGAACACAACACATGTTGTGTTGACGTATGATTCTGATGCGGAAGCTCTACTTGCAGAGATAGAAGAGCCAACCTGTTACCAGGAGGCAGCAGGAAATCCTAAATGGGAGGAAGCCATGAACAAGGAGATTGAATCAATTGAGAGAAACAAAACGTGGACATTGACCACACTGCCTGCTGGTCACAAAGCAATTGGACTCAAATGGGTGTTCAAATTGAAGAAAAATTCAGCAGGAGAGGTGATCAAGCACAAGGCCAGGTTGGTGGCCAAAGGGTATGTGCAGCGGCAAGGGATTGACTTCGAGGAAGTTTTTGCACATGTAGCCAGGATGGACATAGTGAGAATGATCCTTGCTGTTGCTGCAAACCGTGGCTGGGAAGTTCATCATCTAGATGTGAAGTCAGCCTTTCTAAATGGTGAACTCGAACAAGAAGTGTATGTGTCACAACCAGAAGGGTATACTCTGAAGAACAAGGAGCATCATGTGCTCAGGTTGAGCAAAGCTCTCTATGGCCTTCGGCAGGCGCCACGGGCATGGAACATCAGACTGCATAGGAGTCTGAAAAACCTTGGCTTCAGGAGATGTATGCAGGAACAGGCAGTATACATAAGAGAAGAAGGGAGAACTACAATTGTCATTGGTATTTATGTTGATGACCTTATTGTGACAGGAGGTGATCCAAAAGAAATCCAAGTCTTCAAACAACAAATGACAACTGAATTTGAAATGAGTGATTTGGGGCTGTTAACATACTATCTTGGCATTGAAGTATCTCAACAAGAAAATGGTTTGACAATAAAGCAGACGGGCTATGCAAAGAAGGTATTGTCTTAGTTTGGGATGTCTGATTGTAATTCGACAAAATACCCAATGGAGCAGAGAGCAAAATTGCATAAAGACCTAGATGGTCAACTGGTGGATGCCACTGAATATAGAAGAATGATTGGTTGTCTCAGGTATCTGTTACATACTAGACCCGATCTTTCTTTTGCTATTGGTGTAGCAAGCAGATTTATGGAGAGGCCAACCATAATGCATCGCAAGGCTATGAAGCAAATTCTCAGATTTCTGAAGGGAACTCTAAATTTTGGCTTGATATACAATCAGCAGGGATCAAAGGAGATGCTCACAGACTACACTGATAGTGATTTGGGTGGAGACTTTGATGATAGGAAAAGCACTGGTGGAATGGCTTTCTACTTGAATGAAAACTTGGTGTCATGGTGCTCACGAAAACAGAAGACAATGACACTTTCATCATGTGAAGCTGAATTTATGGCAGCAGCATCAGCAGCTTGCCAAGCACTTTGGCTCAGGAGTTTTCTTGGAGAGCTAACAAGTGAAAATCCAGGAGTGGTGAAGCTATTTGTGGACAACAATTCTGCTATTGCTTTAATGAAGAATCCTGTTTTCCATGGAAGAAGCAAACATATAGACACTAAGTACCATTTCATCCGAGAATGTATTAAAGAGGGTCTCATTACAGTGGAGCATGTGTGCACTGAAGAACAAAGAGCAGATACTCTGACCAAAGCTCTATCAACAGGGAAGTTAGCCAAAATGCAGTACCTACTTGGCATCCGTGATCTTGAAGCACATCAGGATTAGAGGGAAGTAATGTTGGAGTAATCCTGCTTGTGTCCAATCAGCGGGATCTGCTCTCAACTGAAGTATGGTGTGTATTTTTCTTACATCAGCAAACGACATGTGAGCGTGTACGTCTGGGTCTTGTCTGTCTTTATGAAGCTTTTGTGTTGTAAGATGTTAGTTGTTAGGTGCTGGAAAAGCAGTGTGTATGTGAGTCCTGGTTGTATCACTTTTGAACCTGAAAAACTAACGGTGGGAAGGCAGTAGCAACTCTCCCCTGTTGTTCTTCCCTTGCGTTCCTTCTTGCCTCTCTGTTTTTTAGCAGTCCCCTAACCTTGCCACTGAAATTTGTGTATGCATTGTGATCCTGTTGTTGCCATTGTCTACAGAGGACGCACCTGAAATTCATGCCCAGGATCTCCAGCTCCATCCCCGCCACGGCCGCGCGCGCGTCGACAGCGTCAGCGGCTAGCTCCGGCACGGCCCCTCCAGCCGGCGTCGTCCTTCCCACTCGACGTCGCCGCACGCGGCTGATCCTCTCCTTGTCGCTCAGGGCGGTGATGGCGTGCAGAGCAGGAGAGGGATCAACTGCGAGCGAATTGCATATTTATATATAGTCGTCCGAAGATGTGACGCCTTTCCAGTTTTTTTAAAAAAAACAACAAAAGTTGAGCGATTTTATAGAACTCGAATTTGATCGCATTCCATACTTCACAATTCACAATCTGCTGCTAGTTCAAGTCTCCAATTTACATCGGATTATGGATTCCAATTTTTAAAATACGAGTAAAGGATGATCCATATCGATCATTCTGTGTTCATTTATTGACAAGCTGCAAGCTCAACCCGGAGGCTCAAATGAACATGAACATCTCCAAGCTGGCACCAGATCAAGAAAACCAAACTGATAAGAGTACCAAGAGGCAAAATCGTCAGAAAAATGTAAGAATAGCAAAAAGACGATTGTTTCGTGGAACGGAGGATTTTGCATCATATTATTTTGAACAATGTGTTTTTTCTCTCTCCGTTTTTTTGCTTTTCCATCTGTTTCCTGTTTTGCTTGTTGCAAGTCGAAATGAAACCGAAATTTGAAATGAATATAAGCTGAATTAAGTATCACCTTGACATTTGTTATGCTAGTTCAGTCCTGAGTCAAAGTAGTCTGCAGATCCATTAAAAAACATTTTTTCTCGTTGCTCAACTCTTGTCTTAGTTTAATTACTGTCCCTTAATTACCTCCATTCAACTCTCTTAAGATACAAGTTGGATCTAGATCTTACCAGGACGCTGTGGCAAATCAAAGGTAACATAGGCGGCATATCATCTTTTGGTGCAGCTTTAATTTCGAGATTCATACAATATAATTTAAACTTTTATTTTTAATCTAAACACTTCATTCCATTTATAGCTGTAGATCTAAAACTTCTTAAGGCCAGGTTTAGCCTGTTTCAAAAAAATTTGGATCCTGAGCTATATCAAACTGTCATGTGGGGAAGGCATTTCCAATGCCGGCAGCCAGTAGCTTGAAGCTTGGCTTGCAGGGCAAGATGGGATAGGAAGTTTGTTAGGAATTCTGTTAGAAATTTGTTGTTGTGTGTGTGCTGGCTATAATGCCTATATAAGTGATGTAAGGGACACCCTTGAGAGACAATAAAGATCCATCAATCCCTCCCCATTCACCATTGGGCAGCCGGGTAACACCCCCGGTGCCATTACCAGCCAAGGCTACGAGCTTCATAGCCGAGGCCCTGCTGTCTTGGACGCCAACATCCTTGACAACTTGGTATCACGTTCCAGGCGGTCCTCTCCTGCTGCTTCATCATCTCCAACTCCTTCTACATCACCAGAGATGGCAGATTTGATGACAGCAGATCCCACGGTCCTCATCTCCAAATTGTCCACAATTGTTGAAGCTCGACAATCCAAGATTGATATGCTGGAGCACCGCGCCTCTGACTCCTCAGCATCCGACGCCAGTGTCACACGGAGGTGAACACCAGGGTGATAGGCCACCACGATTTCAGAAATTGGATTCTCCCAAGTTCGATGGGAGGTCCGATCCACTAGCGTTCATCAACAAGTGTGAATCCTATTTTCGCCAACAGCGCATAGCAGATAAGGAGAATGTATGGATGGCATCATATAATTTAGAGGCTGGTGCGCAACTATGGTTCATGCAGATCCAAAGCGATGAAGGTACGCCTCCATGGTGACGCTTCACTGAGTTGCTCAACATACGCTTTGGGCCACCGTTGCGATCCAATCCTCTTGGTGAACTCGCGGCGTGCAAGCGAACGAGATCAATGGTTGAGTACCAGGACCGATTTGAGGCTTTACTACCCCGTGCAGGCGCGCTCCCAGAGAACCAGAAGGTGCAACTGTTTACTGCAGGCCTGCAACCTCCCTTGAGTTTGGACTTGGACATCCTGAATCCACAATCGCTCGCTGTCGCTATGAGCCTTGCCCGCAAATTGGAGATGGATGACCAGTATGCAGGACATTCAACATCTCATCTATGTCACCATACTCAAAAGAGACTCCTACTTACTCCTATGCAGCGATCAGTTCTAGTTGCGGCCAATACTAGGGCCGTTTCTCAGCAGCCACAAGCGATAGTGGAAGGGCGCCCAATCAAACGTCTGTCTCAAGAGGAAATGGAAGAGCGGTGTCATCTAGGCCTTTGCTTCAACTGTAACGAGAAGTTTGTGCGAAGCCACAATTGGGTGTGCCAGCGCATCTTCCTTCTCGACTTAGCGCTTGATGATGACGAAGGCGATCTCACGACCGAGAAGTTAACAAGTGACGAGCCACAAATTTATGTACATGTGATCACGGGAATTCATACCAGTGAGACAATGTAGTTGTGCATTCGGTTCGGTGGCGTCTCCCTCCTCGGCCTCCTTGATTCTGGATCCACCCACAACTTTGTGGCTGAGGAGGCAGTGGCTCGCACACCACTGTAGCTTCGCTCAAGAGGGGCACTGCGAGTTACAGTGGCCAACGAGGACCACGTCTCCTGTCTAGGCGTCTACCGTGGTGTGGCGGACGAAGTTTTTTGCTGGAGATTTCTTCGCACTTCCCCTCGCTGGCTAAGATGTTGTTTTGGGTACACAATGGCTTGCCTCTTTAGGTCCTATCCTTTGGGATTTTGGCGCACTGACCATGTCTTTCTGGAGAGGAGATCACCGGGTACTCTGGCGTGGCAAGGCAGGACCCCCCAACCCATCACTTCGGTCTTGCACAACCGACGATCTCTTGCCAGCACTTCTAGAGGCGTTTGCTAAAGTGTTTGCCGAGCCCAAAGGCATGCCACCACCTCGTTCATGTGATCATGGTATCACTTTGCTTCCACCCTATCGATACCCCGTGGCGAAAAAGGATGAACTGGAACGCCAGTGTACTGCCATGTTGGCGCAGGGCATTATTCGTAGGAGTTCGTCGGCTTTTTCATCATTGGTATTACTGGTAAGGAAGGCAGATGACACTTGGCGTTTCTACGTCGACTACCGAGCTCTGAACGCCATTACAATCAAAGATGCATACCCCATTCCATTGGTGGATGAACTCCTCGACGATCTTCACGGTGCGTGTTTCTTCTCCAAGCTGGACCTCCGCTCAGGCTATCAAGTCCGAATGCGCGTGGAGGACATTGCCAAAACAACATTTCGCACATATGACTGCCTCTACGAGTTCTTAGTTATGCCATTCGGATTGTGCAACACCCCCGCAACATTCTAGGTGCCCATGAACGACGTCCTCCAGCCCTTTCTCCGATAATTTGTTCTTGTTTTCTTTGATGATATCCTCATCTACAACACTTTGTGGACCAATCACCTTTGTCATGTACATGTTGTCCTCAATATTCTTCACCAACATCGGCTCTTCATCAAGCGTTTGAAGTGCCAATTCGGGGAAGACTTTGTCGCCTACCTCGGCCACATTATCTCTGCATCTGGCGTCGCTATGGATCCGGCCAAGATACAAGCGGTACTAGATTGGCCGATGCCCCAGTCAGCTCGAGAGGTGCGTGGTTTCCTCGGACTAGCAGACTATTACCGCAAGTTTGTCCAGAAGTTCGGATCGATTGCTGCACCCCTCATCGATCTTCTCTGTCGTGAAGGTTTCTCCTGGTCCACTAAGGCCGAGGCGGCATTTACAACGCTTAAAATTGTTGTCACGACGGCACCAGTCCTGGCGTTACCTGATTTCGGCCAACTAATTGTTGTCGAGTGTGATGCCTCGACGTATGGATTTAGCGTTGTTCTCCTACAAGGATAGCATCCGGTCTCATTTTTCAGTCGACCAGTGGCACCATGACACCGATCATTGGCAGCATACGAGCGTGAGCTGATTGGCCTCGTGCTCGCTGTTCTCCATTAGCGTCCCTACTTTGAGGTCGTCGCTTCCTGGTGCGCACGGATCACTTTAGCCTCAAATACTTATTGGATCAGCGTCTCACCACAATACCACAACACCACTGGGTTAGCAAATTACTGGGCTTCGACTTCTCGGTGGAGTACAAAGCCGACAGCACAAATACAATGGCATATGCTTTGTCCAGATGTGACACAGATGAGCCGGCCATCTTAGCCATCTCTGGACCTGGATTCCTCTTTCTCTATCGACTTTGCCAAACCTACGCCATTGATCTAGCTTTGGTGGCACTCAAAGATGAAATTACGGCAGGCCAACAAGCTGGTTCCTCGACAATAATTGATGACTTGGTGGCTTTCAACGGCAGATTATACATTCCACCGATGTCACCTCTACTCTAGGAGCTCATTGCTAGAATACATGGTGATGCCATGAGGGGGTACGACGCACTCTGCACCGCATACATCGTGACTTCCATTCCCCTAACCTCCGGCTAGCAGTATAGGAGTATGTCTGCGCCTGTTCGACCTGCCAGCGTTTCAAATCAGATCATCTTCATTCGGCCGACCTACTCTTACTGGTGCCAGTGCCCACTACAGTTTGGACAAATATTGGGTTTGATTTTGTTGAGGCATTACCACATGTGGGAGGGAAATCTGTGATTCTCACCGTGGTAGATCGCTTCAGCAAGTATTGCCACTTTATTCCCCTCGTACATCCACATACAGCAGAGTCCGTGGCACGTGTGTTTTTTGCTGAAATTGTACGTCTTCATGGAATTCCCCAATCCATGGCGTCGGATCGGGATCCAGTCTTCACTTCCTTGTTTTGGCGGGAATTGATGCGTCTTATTGGTGCCAAGCTTCAGATGACGCTGACTTTTCATCCCCAGTCATATGGACAAACAGAGGATGTCAATAAAGTCATCGTCATGTACTTGTGATGCTTCACGGGCAATCTTCCTCGCCAATGGCTCCGCTGGCTTCCCTAGGCAGAGTACATTTACAACACTACCTACCAATCAGCGCTCCGTGACACACCATTTCGAGTGGTATATGGTCGAGATCTGTCATCCATTCGTTCCTATGAGTCTGACGAGACAAGGGTGGCAGCAGTCGCCAAAACCATGGCCAAACGAGATGAGTTCCTCACCAACATATGTTTCCGCCTTGAACAAGCTCAGTACATCTATAAACATTACTATGAAAAGCATCACCGAAATCTCCAGTTTGAGGTGGGCACATGAGTTTGGCTCCGGCTTCACCATCGTGCTGTCAACTCTCTTGTCGTACCAGCAACAAGGAAGCTCAAGCCGCGCTTCTATGGGCCTTACCACATCATCACAGTCATCAATGAAGTCACTTATCGGCTAGAACTACCCCTAGGGCACATCTCCACGATGTCTTCCACGTTGGGCTCCTGAAGCGTTTCATCGGCACACCCCCGAAATGTCCCACCAGCTCTCCCACACATCCACAGTGGCACAGTCATACCAGAACTAGAACAGGTTCTTCGTTCTCTCCTGGCCAGAGGGGTGCACCAACTCCTCGTCCACTGGAAGGGCGAAACAGTAGCCTCAACAACATGGGAGGACACCGACAGCTTCATTGCTCGCTATCCAGCGTTCCAGCTCGCGGATGAGCTGTTGGTCGAGGGGGAGAGATGTCATGTGGAGAAGGCATTTCCAACACTGGCAGCCAGCAGCTTGAAGCTTGGCTTGCAGGGCAAGATGGGATAAGAAGTTTGTTAGGAATTATGTTAGAAATTTGTTGTTGTGTGTTGGCTATAATGCCTATATAAGTGATGTAAAGGACACCCTTGAGAGGCAATAAAGATCTATCAATCTCCAATCCTTCTTCCTCTAAATCCCTCCCCATTCACCATTGGGCAGCCGGGTAACACCCCCGGCGCTATTACCAGCCAAGGCTACGAGCTTCGTAGCCGAGGCCCTGCTGTCTTGGACGCCAACTTCCTTGACACAAACAGGCCCTAGTCAAGTGGAGAGAAATGAACCTCTTCCATCCAATTTCCAATATATGATTTGCCCTCTACATTCCCTTTGATTTTCTTCTCTAAAAACAATATCATTTAAATAAAAATTGCAAAAAATGATAGCTCGTAGGAAAAATTGTGAAAATAGGTCATGTCGACATTCCAATTGTCTACAACCAATTATTGACTTCCACATTATCCTGTTGGCAATTGGTTGGCTGATAGGACCGACATGGTGCTATTTTAACAATTTCTTAAAATATGGTACTATTTTAACAATTTTCTATTTAAATGGTATTGTTTCCAAAAAAAATTCTAGGTCCTTTAACCATATAGGCATCAAGACGAACCACACTGTAGCTTGATGTCCTCTTAACATCTACATCAAAAAGAAAATGTTGCCAAAGACATGTTTATTAAAAACTAAACGAACTTGTTGATGTCCTCTTAAACATTAGCAACAAAAAAGTTCAATTTGGTCCAAAAAAGTTGGAGTGGAACTGTCATGTGGGGCCAGACCTATAGTCGGCGTCGGCGGGCCCGTGACGTGCGTAGGGCAGCTAGCCAGGAGGGCCGCGCGCACAGGGAAGGGCTACCAGGGCCGGCTGTTAGGGGATAAGAGATTAGTACTACTATTAGAGATAAGAGTAGTTAAGATTGGATAGAGTTAGAGTTGGTTAAGATTAAGAGTTATGTTAGTTATGGCTTTTGTTAGAGATAAGGGTTATGTTAGTTATGACTTTTGTTAGAAATAAAGGGTAGGCTCTATATATAGATGTTGTACCTAAACCTTTTGGCAAGCAATTTGATTATCAGTTCAATCTACTCTTCAATTCTATCAAGTCTACGGCTGAGGGGTATAACCTCGCCGGAGACCACGGACCGTGGGTACGAACTCCGTAGCCAGGGTCCGGCATCCCGGGGGCTTGACGCCCTTGACAACCTGGTATCACGATCCAGGGCTTCCTCGTCACGCCGCTCCACTTCACCACCGCCAGCCGCCACGCCACCAACGACCAGATCCTCGTCGCGCCGCCCCACCTCACCGCAACAAGCCGCCGCACCACCAAGGGACAGACCGCCCTCGCCGCACCACTCCACCTCGCCGCCACAAGCCGCCGCGCCATCCTCGGCCAAAAGTCCCTCGCCGCACCGCGCCATCGCAAGCCGCTACGCCACCTTCACCAGCAGCTTCAACAGTCGTATCCTGCACCATCAACATGGGGGACCAGGACCTCAAGAACACGGTAGACTCCCTCATCGTCATCGTTCAGGCACTGCAGGCCACGGCTGAGGCAAACTCTAGGGCCATCGCCGCCGTCTCCGAGTCCTGCTCATCTGCCTCGGGCACCAGGGCGTCCACGGGAGAACACCACAACGACCGGCCACCAAGATTTCAGAAGTTGGATTTTCCGCGGTACAACGGCAAGGCCGATCCTCTCATCTTCATCAACCGCTGTGAGTCCTACTTCCATCAACAACGGATCATGGAAAAAGAAAGGGTTTGGATGACATCGTATAACCTCGAGGGCGGGGCACAACTGTGGTACATGCAAGTCCAAACAGACGAGGGCACCCCGTCATGGCGCCGCTTCAAAGAGCTACTCAACTTGCGCTACGGGCCACCCCTGTGATGACTGTCACCGGACCAGCACCGTCGTGGAATACCAGGACCGGTTTCAGGCACTCCTGCCCCACGCCGGTGCCCTCACAGAAGAACAGCGTGTGCAACTGTTCACGGGCAGCCTCCTCCCACCACTCAGCCTCGACGTACAAATACACAACCCACAGTCGCTTGCAGCTGCCATGAGCCTAGCACGACAACTGGAGCTACGAGAGCAGCACACAAGAGCACTGGCCAAAACCGTGGGACGCGACCTCCTGCTACCCCCCCCCCCCATCCAGAACCACGACATCGGCCCAACCTACGGACAAGGACAAGGCGACAACCCCAGTTTCGGGAGAAGGACGCTCCTCTAAAAGGCTCTCCCCGGCAGAACAGGAAGAACATCATCGCCTCAGTCTTTGTTATAACTGCGATGAAAAGTATACCAGGGGGCATAACCGCATCTGCAAGAGGCTCTTCTACATCGGTGGCATCGAACTCGATGACACGGACCAAGCAGGGAACACTACCGAATCAGCCATGGAAGCATCGGTCTTTTCTCTACACGCGGTAGCAGGCATTCCCAACGGCAACACAGTACAACTCAAGGTCACTTTGGGCAACACGGCCGTCATAGCACTCATCGACACCGGATCAACTCACAATTTTATCAGTGAGGCTGCTGCACTGAACTCGGGATTACCACATCCAAGTGTCCTGCCCAGGCGTCCTCCGACAAGCACAGGTCATCATCGACGGCCAAAAGTTCTACGTCGGTCTCTTTGTCATGCCTCTAGCAGGGTTGATGTGGTCCTCGGCACAGTGTGGATGGCCACATTGGGACCCATAATTTGGGACTTCTCCGCATGGACCATGACATTCCAGCAGGGAGACCGTTCGATATGCTGGCAGGGGGCCCGTCTACCATCCGGGCCGAGCCTCCAAGCCATCACAGCCGGCAATGCCCTCCTCAATGAATTACTTGAGGCCTTCACTGACATCTTCACCGAGCCAACAGGCTTACCTCCGGTACGCACACGGGACCATCGCATCATCCTCAAACCTGACGCAACACCAGTGGATGGCAGTGCGACCGTATAGGTACCCGGCGGCCCACAAGGACGAACTAGAGCGGCAATGCGCCACCATGCTCGAGCAGGGCACCGTCCGCCGCAGCGCTTCAGCCTTCTCCTCTCCGGTGCTACTCGTCAAAAAACTGGACGGCTCGTGGCGTTTCTGCGTCGACTATCGCGCGCTGAACGCACTCACGGTCAAGGACACTTTCCCGATCTCGGTGGTGGACGAGCTCCTGGACGAGCTACACGGCGCAAGATTCTTCACCAAGCTAGACCTACGCTCGGGGTACCACCAGGTGCGCATGTGACCTGGGGACATCCACAAGACGGCGTTTCGCACACATGACGACCTCTATGAGTTCCTCGTCATGCCTTTCGGCCTATGCAACGCGCCGGCAACCTTCCAGGCCCTCATGAATGATGTACTTCGACCCTTCCTTCATCGATTCGTACTGGTTTTCTTTGACGACATTTTGATCTACAACAAGCCTTGGGCGGACCATCTTCGACACCTCCGCACCGTACTCCACGAGCTACGCCACCACAAGCTCTTCGTCAAGCGCACCAAGTGCAACTTCGGTGCCGCCTCGGTCACCTACCTCGACCACGTTATCTCTGAGACGGGCGTCGCCATGGATCTGGCTAAGGTGCAGGCCATCCAAGACTGGCCAGAATCTCGTTCGGCACGGGCGATACGTGGCTTCCTCGGGTTGGCCGGCTACTACCGCAAGTTCGTCCACAACTACGACATCATCGCGACACCTCTTACCGCGCTCCTCAAGAAGGATGGTTTCTCCTGGACAGAGGCATTCGCCGAGGCCTTCACCACCCTCAAAGCCTCGGTCACCTCTGCCCCGGTCCTCAATATGCCGGACTTCGCCAAGATGTTCATCGTCGAATGCGACGCCTCGTCCCATGGGTTTGGGGTGGTCCTGGTACAAGACGGCCACCCAATCGCTTTCTTTAGCCGACTAGTGGTGCCAAGGCACCGCGCCCTCGCCTCCTATGAGCGGGAGCTCATCGGCCTCGTACACGCCATACGGCACTGGCAACCGTACCTGTGGGGCCGGCGATTCCTCGTCAAGACCGATCATTTCAGCCTCAAATACCTGTTGGACCAGAGGTTCGCAACAATACCGCAACACCATTGGGTGGGGAAGCTCTTAGGCTTCGATTTTTCGGTTGAGTACAAGGCCGGCTCAACAAACGCAGTGGCCGATGCCCTATCACGTCGGGACACACCGGACGAAGGGAGCATCCTGGTACTATCGGCCCCGAGGTTCGACTTCATCACGCGGCTCCGCCAAGCTCAGCTCGCCGATCCGGCCCTCGTTGCCCTCCAGGAGGAAATACAAATAGGGACCAAAGGTCTGCCGTGGGCAGTCCTTGATGACATGGTTCAGTACGGTGGGCGACTGTATATCCCACCAGGATCTCCTCTGGTACCGAAGATCGTGGTCGTTGTACACGAAGAAGGACATGAGGGAGTCCAGCGCACGCTACACCGGCTACAACGTGATTTCCATTTCCCTAACATGAAACGACTTGTGCAGGACTTTGTGCGGGCGTGCACTACTTGTAAACGATACAAATCAGAACAGTTGCACCCAGCAGGCCTCCTCCTACCTCTACCAGTACCACATGGTGTCTGAACGGACATCGCCCTAGACTTAGGGCTGGCAACGAGCCGAGCTCGGCTTGGCTCGGCCAAGCCACCTCTTTAGCGAGCCGAGCCAGGCTCGGCTCGGATGGTTTAGCGAGCCAAAATTCTGGCTCAGCTCGAGCTCGGCCGAGCCACGAGCCGGCTCGGCTCGTTAGTGCTACCGTCCACTTGTTTTTTAATCTTTTTCAATGTGTTGTGCTCACTTAACTTAAAAAGTGGCATTGTTGGGGACTCATTCCTCTCAGAAAATCAGGTGGTGGCACCGGGTGTAGCCGTGTAGGTAGCGGTGGTCGGTGGGGGTTGTGGGCCAAGGACCGCTGGCCGTCGAGGGCATCGATGGTGCCAATTGTCAAGAGGGGAGAGGAGATGTGTCTATTGTTCGGTGTTTAGAGCTTAGTGCTCATGCAATGATGAAAATACACAATTTGATGTTATTTACTTCACATGAATCCATGATTTTATGCACTAGATAGAGGAATAGATTCGCTCCATATGCCGGTGACCGAGCCAACGAGCCGGCTCGCGAGCCGGCTCGGCTCGAATGTTGGCCGAGCCAGGAGGCTTGGCTCGAGTTCGGCTCGGTGGCACAACGAGCCGAGCTAGGCTCGGCTCGACCGAGCCCGAGCTGGCTCGCGAGCTCCGAGCCAAACTGCCACCCCTACCTGGACTTTGTCGAGGCGCTCCCATGCGTCCGAGGAAAATCAGTAATCCTAACAGTGGTGGACATGTTCAACAAGTACTGCCACTTCATTCCCTTGCAACATCCGTACTCCGCAGAGACAGTCGCGCAAGCTTTCTTCACCGACATCGTTCGCCTACACGTCATTCCTCACTCCATGGTGTCAGATCGCGACCCGGTATTCACCTCGAAGTTCTGGCGAGAACTCATGCGTTTGGTAGGCACCAAGTTGCACATGACCATGACCTTCCACCCCCAGCTGGACGGCCAATCAGAGGCCGCCAACTGGGTCATCATCATGTACCTGCGTTGCCTCACAGGAGATGGACCACGGCAGTGGCTGCAATGGCTACCGTGGGCTGAGTACATCTTCAACACCGCATACCAGACTTCTCTGCGGGACACGTCGTTCCGTGTAGTCTATGGGCACGATCCGCCGTCCATCCAGTCCTATGAGGCGGGCGAGACAAGGGTAGCCGCAGTGGCCAAGTCCATGGAAGAAAGGGACAAGTTCATCGCCGACATCCGTCA
Organism: Zizania palustris; assembly: GCA_019279435.1. Classification (NCBI taxonomy): domain Eukaryota; kingdom Viridiplantae; phylum Streptophyta; class Magnoliopsida; order Poales; family Poaceae; genus Zizania; species Zizania palustris. The sequence goes on along the minus strand of JAAALK010000079.1, from coordinate 76,079,991 downwards.
CCGCCTCGAACAAGCCCAGGCAGTACAGAAGCACCACTACGATCAGGGTCATCGTTACGTCAAGTACTAGGTGAACAAGTGGGTGCTGCTCAGGCTCCGACAGCGTGCGGCGTCATCCCTACCTCAAGCCAGCTCCGGCAAGCTCAAGCCACGATTCTACGGGTCATACCGCATCACCGAGCTCATCAACGACGTCGTTGTTCACTTGGACCTTCCTCCGCGAGCTCGGATACACGACGTCTTCCACATCGGCCTCCTCAAGAAATTTCACGGCACGCCACTAGACGCGCCACCACCACTGCCGACTCTCCATCACGGTGCCGTCATACTAGAGCTGGAAAGCGCAACCAAAATGCACCTAGCCCGTGGAGTGCGCCAGGTATTGGTCCAGTGGAAGGGCGAGTCGTCTGCATCGGCTACATGGGAAGATGTGGACACATTCGTCGCCAAGTACCCTGATTTTCAGCTCGAGGACGAGCTAGATCTCGAGGGGGGAGAGATGTCATGTGGGGCCAGACCTACAGTCGGCATCGGCGGGCCCGTGACGTGCGTAGGGCGGCTAGCCAGGAGGGCCGCGCGCACGGGGAAGGGCTACCAGGGCCGGCTGTTAGGGGATAAGAGATTAGTACTACTATTAGAGATAAGAGTAGTTAAGATTGGATAGAGTTAGAGTTGATTAAGATTAAGAGTTATGTTAATTATGGCTTTTGTTAGAGATAAGAGTTATGTTAGTTATGGTTTTTGTTAGAGATAAAGGGTAGGCTCTATATAGATGTTGTACCTAAACCTTTTGGCAAGCAATTTGATTATCAGTTCAATCTACTCTTCAATTCTATCAAGTCTACGGCTGAGGGGTATAACCTCACTGGAGACCACAGACCATGGGTACGAACTCCGTAGCCAGGGTCCGGCGTCCCGGGGACTTGACGCCCTTGACAGGAACACTTAAAACCGGCTAAACCCTGCTTCACCCTTCAATTCATTTTTTTAGAGTGCTCTCAGTAAGACTTACTCTTCAAGAAAAATATTTGGCTTAGCTCCAGTTCCACAGGACAAAGAAGCTGGAACCCTACCAAATGCGCCCTTAGTTAGCTTGAAATGTTTGCTCCATGTGGGAAACAGAGAATTGCTACAATTTCAACCATGAAACACCAAACCTTCAGTTGCAAGGTAGCAACCAATTTACCATAGCCAGTCACTCTCAGCGGCTAACAGAAAAGAAAAACACTTCATTCGAGCAGACACTACAAAGTTCTTGGGACTTTGGTACAAAGCCATAATTCAGGGAGTGTTTGTTAGTCCATTTTGAGGAATGTACATATCATGTTATTTACTGTGACAAAAAAAATGTGCAGCTGAAACGTACCTCCCCACATAAAGACTGGAAAAAAGGCCTCCTATGTGTGCAAACTGCAAAAGACTATATTTTGTAATGTAGATCGCGAGCACGGGTATTCAACTATGAAAATACACCAGGTGCTTTGCGAGTTGTTTTTTTACATATGTATATGGTCTATATGAACACCAGCCCTGCATAGTGGGCATGACGCGTGCCTGAAAAGCCAGTTGTCGATGCATTTCACGTGGAACAAGTGCTGGCAATGAGGCAAGACTCTAACAAATTGTGGTGCTTCAAAATCCTGGGATCAGTAGCTTTCATGTGTCAGCACAAGAAGAACATATGTTTAGCATTTGTTGTTAGAATGCAGCAGTCCAGGGTGACACTAACCTGAAGGCAAACCGCACAGCAGCTGCTATCAGTTTCCTGATCAGAATTGGTTGCAGCACTGAAGCTGGTCTTTGGGATTCTGTTAATTAGATCTCTTGACATGATGCCCCCTGTACTTCCGGTTTCGAAAAGATCGTTGTTGTCAATGAATGGTGTACTAAGTAGACTCATCTGCATTACACAATACCATGAATCAGACTTAACATTATACATTGGAGCAACGCGCATGGCGATCACACGGAACCTTGCAAAGTTACATTAAACTCTTTCCCCCTAAAACCCCAAAGCTAGTGGGGTAGACTACTACTTGACCAAACAATATGAAAGCTCACAGGAGGAGCTGCATACCTGGCTATGCACTGCACGCTGCAATGCTGGACTGACCTTCTCCCATACAATCCTTCCACTGAAGAGGCTAGAGATGATGTCAAGCTGAGACAACCAAAACAGGACATCAGAGTAAATAAAACCTAACTCCACTCACCACTGATCACTTTCAGCTATTTTAATTTGGGGATAAAATGATAATTTGCCACTCTTAATACGATTCCTTTGATTATGATGGCACTCCGAGACAATGACAAGTAGGACCAGTTAGATCAAAAAATGAAACCGCTTCTTGGCGATGATAAATTATCACATATATTATTCTCACAACTACATCTCAAGTTTACATCAAGGTGATGTATGCACCCTAGAGTGGTTATGTGAAAATGATTCTTCACCTTAAGGCACAAAAGCAAAAGGAAGGTGGTCTTGGATTCTTGCACACTCACCACAAAGATAATGCTATATTTTCCTGATTCACTTGATCTCCAAATTTCGATGCAAGATTCAACAGCCTCGATGGAGAAGACCGCGCCGGAGACTGCTCCGACGCCAGCGCCCCGTAACATGCCGCTTTCCGTGGTCATACCCATGAACGCACCAATGAAGACTCCAACCAATGAGCCCACTGCAGCATTAAGATGACAAAATCGCCATGAGAAGAGCTTTGGAATACAATTGCTGACAAATACTTATCACAAGATAAGCCACCCTTCATCGAACAACCTAAAAACTTGATAGATTAAACCTTGCTGGGGAGACAAAGACAATCGGGAAAAAACAGGAGATGATCAACCATGAAGCCCGTAAAAAAGTTGAAGCTTTTAAGTTACGTATATAAATCTTTTGACGAAAGTAGCAAAGAACCTCCAAAATTTTTGCTTGCGCGATTGAATTGTTCCCAATTTGAGCAAGTAACAGCCTACCCAACGAAAAGCCTAAGAACAAGAACATTGGGAGATTCAACAAATCTCAGAAAGATCAAGTGATCAACCACCGAATGAGGCCAAAGAACTTGGCCAATAGACTCCCCTGAAACAAGAATCGAGGCAGACACCTCCAAAATCCAATCACCGCCACCGTCACAACCCAAGATTGATACTTTTCCCCAATCTCGACAAACCCAGAACCCGACCCAAGTACTCAACCATCACCCCGGCCTGCCGAGAGCAATGGGAAGGAGGAGTCGGCGAAAGAATCCACCCGACGTACCGACGGCGAAGACGCAGGTGAACAGCGCGCGGACCGCCCATCCAGCAGCCTCGGCGGCGGCGGCGCCGCACCTACCGAACGCCCTCCACAGCGCATCGACGCAACAGAAGCATCCTCCCGAGGCCGCCGCAGCGGCAGAGGAAGACGACGACGACGACGACGAAGGCATGGTGGAGTAATCCATTGAGGTCAGCGCGCACCATGTACTCAAGAACCGCGGCAAGAGTGCAAGCCGCCGGGTCGCGTATATATGGCGGGGGAGCGGAGGAGGGGTTACGAGTCACGACAAGGAGCGAGGAAATCTTGGCGGCTAATTGGGAGGAGAAGGGGGGAGAGGAGAGTCCTGGACGGTGGAGGAGCTAGCAGAGGAAGGCGGTGGTGCAATCAATGCGGATGTGGGAAAAAACTGCGGACTTGGGGAGGCAGCGGCCGGCGGCCGGCGGCCGGCTCGTCGTTGTCTTTCCGAGAAGGTTTCCGTGATGGACGGATGAGTGTTCTATTACAAACACGTAGAATCTCACGTGTGTTATCTTTAATCAACTTCTTATTTTTTTCTCCCGCCTCTATATCCATATTTTCTCTACTTTTTAAAATATTACATCCGATTTCTCATATTTGGTTCCCTATATTTTATTTATTTATATTTTATTAATATTTCATAACTACCGCTAACTAAATTTATAATTGATTCATATTTGAAAAGTTAAATTTAGAACTAACATATATTGTAACTATGATTTTACAATCTAGCTATGTTTTGTTGTTTAACGAATCAAAATTTCTATCAATTATATTAGAATTACTAAAAATTGTAATATTTACAAACTAAAATTAGTTTAAATTGGTTGTTTGCTTCAACATATTAGTTATCCTTATGTTTAAATTGGTTAAATATGAGATAGAGAGGCAGATTTGACTCCTTGAGTTTGAAAAGGAGGGGAGGAAGAATAGGGAGGAGAATTAGATGGGGAGAGAAATAGGGAGCTCGCTGGAGAGGGGTTTTGAGTAAATTTTGTTAAAAAAATAAGATAAAGGTGAGATGATGAGTAGCCTGGAGATATCCTTTAAGATTAAATTCTACGGGTATATTCGGATACTGTCTTTTTTTAATTGCCTCCGTTAAATTTTATCACAATATTTGATTATTTATTTTATTCAAATAAAATCTTGTGCGGTAAAAATATAAGTTATATTTGAAATATATTCAATAATAAAACAATTTATAAAAAATAAATGATATTTCAAAAATATTTTTGAATAAAACAAATAATGAAATATTGTGATAAAAATCAACGAGGTCAATTTTTTTAAAAAAAGAGAGTACTATTTATCTAGATAATTTGATCGTATATGTACTTATATGTCATACCATATAATTAACGAGTTTGAGTATTTACCTGACCATCCATATGTTAAATCACAGTCCTTCATTTACATCTAATAAATTATAGTTATTAGATCTTTCTTTTTCTCTCTCTTAGGTCGACTCAGCCTATTATGGCCTCACCTATTCTCTCCGTTTTATATGAAAATTATTAATATATAGAAATCATAAATTAATCTATTTTATATAGAAATTATTAATATATGAAATCATCAATATATGAAAGTTCATCCATTTTATATGAAAATCATTAATATATGAAATGTCGATCATATATATAAAAATCTATGGAAATCTGGCCATTGCTCCGATCGAATCCCGACCACCGGATCATCGTCGCCACCTTCATCCCGAACCGTTCTCGCAGCTCTCACTTGTCGTCGGTCACCTTTTTTAATAATTATTTTTATTTAATGTTGCGTAGCACATTTATGATACTAGTTTCTAACTAACGCAAGTGTTATTGTGTTTGTTTCAACTAGTTACAATTAAAAAAATCAAATATTAGAACTTAATTTCCAAATTACATTAATTATTCCTCGTGTTTTCCAGTTTTAGCGTTGCCGGATTTTTGTCATGATAGAAATGAGCCTGAAAATCATCAGATTTGTTGCTCCTATTGGCAGTGATTTTTTTTGCACCATTAAGAAAAATGTTTCTACAGGTAAATAAATTAAGTTTTGTATAGACATTTAACTAGCCGTCTAAAAAAACATTTTTCATTAGCTGGATCCACTCTTTCCGTTAGATAGGCTTTTTGGTCAATTTTGTGGTCTTCGACGGAATTGACTTTTTCTTTGAAGAACAAAAGTAGAAAGTCAATAATGACCAACATGAAGGTGAATCATCAAAGTCCATTTTAGCATGGATTGTTTGAATTGAACAGCATCGATTGAGTCTAAATTTAGAACTGCTTCTTTTCATCAAAAACAGGACAATACTTTTATTACTCAAAGAAAGTAGCATATTATATATATATATATATATATATATAAACACACACAAATGCTATCGTACACCACGTAAATTTACTGAGAAAAAATAGTACTCAATTACTATTCTATTGAGAAAATCTACTATTGAAAGTAGTACTCCTATGGTCGGTGTAGAATAATTATTCTACACACGTGGTGTAGAATAGCGCTCCCTTGTGTATATATATACATAAATGTTATTCTATACCACGGGTGTAGAATATCTACTCTACTGAAAAAATCTACTACTGAAGGTGGTCGATGTAAAATAGTTATTCTACACCACAGGTGTAGAATGCTATTCTACACCGATCATCCCAATCGTGCCCACCCCCACCCAATCCCAACCCCTCCATTCCACGTCGGTGTAGAATAGCATTCTACACCTGTGGTGTAGAATAGCATTTGTATATATATATATATGATATGTATATGTATATGTATATGTATATATGTGTATATGTGTGTGTATATATATATATATATGTGTGTATATATATATGTATATGTATATACTAGTTGAGGGTTCGTGCGGTTAGAACGAAATCACTATGCAAATAGAGATAAACAAAATTAAAATTAAAGAGTTTTAGTTTGTTGTTAGAAGTAGTCTAACTTTTTTTTAAAGTAGTACATATATGCAATCCATTATGGTTATTAGCAAAGCTCGAACAAAATAGAGAGCACGTGAAATTAGACTAATATAGGTAGACTTTATTTATTGAGTTGCCGGTTACACTGTTCAATTGAGGAGTATATATATACGGTCAAAATATAAAAGTAATAGCTATTTTTTATGAGGGATGTATTTGTAGCCGGTACACTTTCAGGTAACCATTATAATAATGTAGCTTATTTTCATAAGCTGAAATAAATGGTCTAATTTATTATGCTAACTTATTATAATACAATATATAAATTATAATAATCTAATAAGTTGATACAACTAAGTTTATTTCTATATATTAGATTATTATAATCTTAAGTTGAAATAAACCGATGGGACATAGTTAAGGGTGGTCTAGGTAAGGCCACGACCATTTATATTGTTTTATAATGTCATACTATATCATTTCTATATTTATATATAATAGTTTTACACAAAAATATTTTATATGTATATATAAAATTTACGACGTTATACAAAATCGAAGCGTGTATTAATTAGGCACGCTGAACGATTTCATATTTGGTACGCTACTTAGAACAGTGGTTTAGCTTCGCTTCCTGTTGTACGGGAACATCTAAAATTGTTGGTTGCAAGAAGAAAAATAATGATGAACAGATACATTGAACGATACAACATTAATCGATCGACGACGTACTCCGAGAGATACTCTAAATTTTATTCCCTAAATTACATATAGGAATCATCCTAAACTCTATCTCATCCTAAAAATTAATTAATCTACGACAGTTCTCTTATAATTTCAATCCTTATTTTTTAAATCCTACAAATATGGTCTATAATATATAATAATTTTAAGTAAAACTATGATGCATTCAAATATATGTATTGTTCAACCTATAATAATACGTACGAGAAAAATAATGTACATATAAGAGAAAAATATGTGCAAATAGAAATAGGGACTTACCAAATTAATCTTATATTTGAGAGAGATAAATGGTGATTTAGGGAATGGATTAGGAAAGAGACTCATTTAGGGGAATTCTTAGAGCTTCATTTTTCACAAAAATACCTAAATTCAAATTTAAGTAGCCATATATAGATAATATTTCAAGAAAACGTATAAATTTAGGTACTCTTAAGAAGGAACCACTTAACATGATCTTGGCCGTCACATTGTTCACGAGAATAATTACGTGTGTGCAAATTGCCCAAAAAATGGTACATCGTGTGTACCACTCAGATGCATGCATGCACCACCGCTATGAAAAAAATTCCAACTTGAAATTATGCAAACACTTGTTTTGATTACGAAATTTTGTACCGTTATATATGTTCATCGTGCTATATATATACACATTGCAATTTTTAATTTGCACACAGTTATATTCATGTAGCGCTAGAACGTGTTCCTAGCTAATAACCCTTCCAAGGTGTATGCATGGTCCCCATCAAATAAAAATTATTTTCCTAATTTCAAATAGGGAAAATTGAAAATATTCTATTATATTTTTTACGGTTTAAAAATATATAATCGGTGTGTCACTTAAGTACCGAATCTATTACAATTACTCTTTAGGTATTCTCTCTATTTGCTCTTTCAATTCTTTCATTTGTCTTTAAATGATCCTAGCTTGGTGATATGCAAGAAGCAAGAGAGGCAATGCTTGACGGCAGGACATACTATAACGTATTAACAAAAAATGCTGGATATATATATATATATATATATATATATATATATATGCAAATATCAAAATGCTATCCTACACCATGGGTGTATAATAGCTATTATATCGACAAATCTACTACTTAGAAAAAAAATAGTACTCAATAGCCATTCTACTGAGAAAATCCATTACTGAAAATAGTCGGTGTAGAATAGTTATTCTACACACGTGATGTAGAATAACGATTCCGTATGCAAATATATATATATATATATATATATATATGCAAATAATGCAATAATTGACCATTTGACCTGAATCTTCACAACACAAGAGTAAACATAAATACAAAGTTACATACACTACCATAAAAAAATCATTGGATCTTATCTTATCGATGGTTGAGTAGGAAACAACTCTTCTGATTTTAGGGAGCTTACTGTCTGCAATCGTTCGATCCGAACCGTTCAGTGTAGTTGAAGTCCATCTCAGCCGTCGCAAAGTCGGACCATCGAAATTTGATTATACGGTTTGTATCGGACGACTGCTCTCCGTAGTTTTTGATCTCATTTCGGTTGGGTAGAAAGACGTATACTCATACGTGTGTGAGTATAGTATATATGTGTGATTGTTAATTCGAATTCAGTCGGGAAACTACGACCCAAATGGATTATGAGGGCTTGCTCAATGTACAATTGTACATGTTCAATTGGCTGAAGAGATGTGAGTAGATTTATCTTGAAAAGTACTTTTACATTCTCATAATTTTGTAAAATTTTATAAACTTATTCTAATATAAAATTAAAGTTAAAGTTACACATAAAAACTGAAAAAAATCAATGCTTAGGCTATTACTAAAAGTGAACATGGACGACTAACTTAAAATTTGCCCCTGTTTTATTAAAAAAAATCAGTTCTTGTTTTCCAGGTATAGTTGTTTCGTTATTTACTTGTACAACGATTACAAAAGCGCCATATAATTTTTAAAACGTAATAGACATGTTAGAAATCTCTAAGTTCAATATAGAATTTCCCGAAATTTCTTGTTTTATTCAATGATCATGTTGAAATTTCCACAAATCCAGGCAAATAGCCGACATTTGATCTCAAAACAAACAGTACAGGTAGAACAGGTCTGAAGTATTGATACAGGACATCAACCAATCATTTATCATTTAATGATCTAGTTAGCTAAAATTTGAGGCAAAAACTACATCTCTGAGACATGGCAGAAGCAGCCCAACTAGAATCAAATAGTTGATGAGGAAAGAAAGAAAGATATGTGACTACACACACAACAGAGTACAGCATCTGATCTGAGCATTCTTTATACCCAAATGGCATGGATGCATTGTACATTGTAATGCAACATGGAAGAAAGAGAAGCTCCTGCGTTGATGAGAATTTAGTTCATGTGCCGGCTGCTACCGCTTCAGGAGCTCCTGCTAGTTTGATGAGAGGAAATGCACCCTGGCAAGAGGATACTCCTTCCCAGCAACCAAAACACCAGTCTGGGACCACTGCACATCCTCCCATTCCAAATTATCCTGCAGCACCTGCGTAGAACAGAAAACAGTGTGAATTGTGTTTCTGTATGGGCGAATAATCCACAATTCTGACGCAGGAAGCAGGATGTTACCTCAAGTTGTTCAGCTGGCAGTGGGATACCAATAGAGCGCATGGCGCTCTCGGGCATGGCCTTCTTACAACGGGACCATCGGAACACGTCCCGGAGTTCATGTTCTGTAGAGCCCCTGTCCCCATTTTGTGAATGGTGGTGACTACTGTGGTGTTTCTCATGTTCTGCATCAGACGTGTTGGAGCTTGACCCAACAAAACGAGCCTTTTCTCCACTGAAGCACAGTTCATACCTGTAAAAACTTCAGTTAACAAGAGGGGTGTGGGTTCCACGGAAGTCAAAATAGAACTTCCAACAAAAGGCCAAATAGCTAATAGTAACAGCTCACCTATTATAATGTGTTTCCAAGTATATGACTTCGCCTTTTTTCAGCCTTGCAGAAGTATACAGAGTCTTTTTCAATCCCTTGTCAGCCACAATGCTTATGCTGTATTTCAACCTGAAGGAAAGTACAAACAAGGTCAGTAGGAGCAATTAGCTCAAAACAGAACAAGAGAAAAGCTTCTACAAGCTGAAGAGATGAGCGCTTAGATGGAGCTTTTGTGAACTGCAAATGAGTAGCATCAGAAGGTATGTCAGGAAAGTACCATGGCTCATTGCAGAGATTATACTGTATAGTGACTTCCCGAACGAATCTTTGTTGACGTAATGCATTCTGCTTAGATCATATTAAGAAAACCATAGTACAGCATATAAACCAAGATTACTGCTAACTGAAAAAACTAAAATATTGAAAACTGAAAGTACTAATTCATTCAATTGTAAATGTTGTTTAAAGAAAGAAGATTGTAGAAAATTACGGAAGCAGCTGCTCTTGTTGTCATTGTGCGCTCAACCGCGACCGGAGCAAGCGTAGGCTCTACAGCTGATGTATGGCTAAGGCGAGGCTCAAGATCAATAGTACCACCACCTTTCTGCAAATAATGTAAAATAACTATATAAGCTAAGCAAACAATCTATGGAAAAACGGTCAACAAGAAGAAATCATTGTAAATTTGCATAAAGCAAAAGGATAACACTGTAATATTGTATCTTATCTTACAATATTAGTACCTTAACAATGCAGCAGCATTCTATGTGAAAGCTACAACCAATACCAGCACCCCATGCACGTGATCGGACATTGTTCCTTAATGTTGAAGTATAGCCTGCTAGGTATACCAAATTTGATGAGTACTAGTTCAGCCATATGTCTCTGACCTATTAAGTCTAAGTAAACTGACAAAAAAAGGCTTACTGTCTTGTGGCGGTAGTACTCGAACAGTCGCCCGTAGCTCTTGGATGGCTGATGGTGGAGGTGATGATGTAGGGGAGCAGTAACCAGTATGCATTAGCACTAAAAATAGAAAGACCAATTAGAATATCAGCTTTCAGATTTATTTTTCAAGCTTGGAACTGTTAGAGTGTGTGTGTGTGTTTGGCCCATGTACGGTACGGCCCTTGTAGGCTACTATTATAATCCACCCACCCTTCCAGGGTTGGGTGAGGAATCCATTTCCCAATCTATCATGGTATCAGACTAGGTTTCTCTCCCCCCTCTCTCTCACCGGCAGGCCGCCGCCGCCGCCACCACCATGGTCGGCGAGCCTCCACCGCCAGCGTCAGCCTCCTCATTCCCTCTTCTCCCCTCCCCTCCCTCTCCCCGTCGCTCGAGTGGCCGGCAGACCGCTGCCGCGACCGGATCTGGTGCCGCCATGGCTGGATGCGGAGCCCCCACTGCCGCCACGACCGGATCTGGCGCCGACGCGACCAGATACGCCGCCCCGACCACCGCCAACCTCCCTCCCGCGTTGTTGGCATCCCCCTTCGCCGTGGCCGCGAGCTGGCAGGCCCCGAGCGCGCTGGCGGCCTCCTCGACCGTGGCTGTGGGTTGGCGCGCCCCATGCGCCGCCGCGGCCCTCCCTTCCGCCGCGCCGCCGCCTCTATTGGCCGGATCCGGCAGCCCCGAGGCCAGATCCGATGCCCCCGCCGCCACCGGGCTCCCCTCCTACTTCGAGCTGGCCACCGGAGCCCTCTCCTCCCTGGCAGCCGGAGCCCCCTCCTCCCTCTCCTTCGGCGGGCTGGCTGCCGCCATAGGAGCCCCCTCCTACCCCACTGCGTCGCCGCCGGTGGCAGCCACACCCACGGCCAGATTTGGCCTCGGTTTGGCCATCACGGGCTGGTACGCCGCCACCGCCGGTGCTCTGACCCCGTGCACTGCCGCTGCCCTCCCTGCCTCCGCGCCAGCCAAGGATGCCCCGTGCACCACCGCTGCCCTCCCTGCTGCGTCGCCGCTACTGGCTATTGCGGCCCTCTACCCCGCCGCCGTCGCACCAACCTTCCCTACCGTGCCGCCGGCTTGGTCTCCACCGGTGCAGCACCCACCACCTTCGGTTTGGGCACCGTGGTTCGATGGGTGGGACCAGGCGGCCCTAGCTCAGTGTGTGCTGCCTCAGGTCCAGTCTCCGCCGGTGCAGCACCCACCACCTCCGGTTTGGGCACCGTGGTACGATGGGTGGGACCAAACGGCCTTTGTGCAGTCCTCTAGCACCTTGGGTTTGACACCGCCCACCACCATGGACTAGGTGGCCGACTCGGGAGCCTCCTACCACACTACTACTCACGTCGGTCTTCTCTCTTCCAGAAGGTCACCCACCCATATTGCCCCTCTTCCATCATGGTTGGCAATGGGTCCTGTCTTCCGATCACCTCCGTGGGTGATGCGGATTCTTGTGGTTCTTTCCGCCTCCCCAACGTTCTTGTTGCCCTGATATTATTCATAATCTTCTTTTTATTCGCCAATTCACCTCTGATAACTCTTGTTCTGTTGAATTTGACTCTTGCGGGTTGACAGTGAAGGATTTGGCCACACGACGTCCTCTTCTCTGTTGTGACAGCACTAGCCCCCTCTACACCCTCCGCTACCTCCCCCCTTTGGCTTCCCCTTCGCCCGTGTTTGCTGCCACCACTTCCTCCACTCTCTGGCACCGCCGGCTTGGTCACTCCGGCATTGACGCTTTAGCTCAGCTTTGTAGTAGCTCCTCTGTTTCATGTACTAGGGCTGCTAGTGAGCATATTTGTCATGCGTGCTAGTTAGGTCGTCATATTCGTTTACCTTTTCCTGTTTCTTCCTCACATGCTGTTCAGGCTTTTGATCTTATTCACTGTGACTTGTGGACATCCCCGCTTATGAGTGTTTCTGGCTTTAAGTACTATTTGGTGGTTCTTGATGATTTCGCTCACTATTCTTAGACTTTTCCCTTGCGTTCCAAGTCAGATGCCTTTCCCACACTCACTCACTTCTTTGCTTGGGTGTCCACTCAGTTCGATGTTATTATCAAGGCGGTTTAGTGTGATAATGGGCGTGAGTTCGATAACTCCGCCTCCTAGGCCTTCTTCCTCTCCAAGGGAGTCCAGTTGCGCATGTCGTGCCCCTACACCTCCCCTCATAACGACAAGGCTGAGGTGTAGGGGCACCACTAACAATGTTATGCACTCCATGCTCTTTCAGGCTTTTGCTCCCACACGCTTTTGGGTTGAGTCTTCTTACTGCCCCTTATTTGCTCAACCACCTGCCTTCCAAGGCCACGCGGGTACCCCTCCCTCCTATGCTCACCTCCGTGTCTTTGGTGTGCCTGCTACCCCAACACATCAGCCATTGCCCCTCACAAGCTTGCGTCCTGCTCGACCCTTTGTGTGTTTCTCGAGTACTCCCCCGACCACAAGGGGTATCGTTGCCTTGACCTCTCCTCTCACCGTGTCCTTGTCTCATGGCATGTTGTCTTTGCTGAGTCGGTTTTTCCTTTCTCCGCCGACTCCACTCCCGCCTCCGACCTTGAGTTGGAGTGCCTGTTTTCGACTAACTCGATGGTTCCGCCACCTTTGTCTTCTGCAAGTACACCTCCAATTGTTCCGACGGCTTTACCGTCACCTGGCGCGCCTTGTGTGGACACGTCGTTGCCCACCGTGCCATGCGCGGCCCCAAAGTCCTCGGTTGTGCCACGCACGACCTCTCCACTGTTGCCTGGCGTTCCAGATGTGGACCCAACGTTGCCCATTCCTCGGCTATGCCACGTGCGGTCGCTCCACCGCCACCTGGTGTGCCTAGTGTGGCCCCAGCGCTGCCCCTCGCGCCATGCGTGGCCCCGCAGTCGCCTGTCGCACCCGACACAACCTCGGTCATGCCACGTGCGGCCCCGGCACCTTCCCGCTACGCCGACCCCGTGCGCGTCTACCAGCGGTGCCTGACGGTTACTGCACCGGCCTGCTCTCACGATGAGCCGCCGGTGTACCACCCACCCATCCTTCATTGCGATCCCCGCCACACTCACCCGATGGTGACTCGGCGGGCTGCTGGAGTTCTTCGTCCAGTTGATTGACTTGTCCTCTCCGCCACCACCGGCCCACAGGTCTCCCCTATACCCTCCTCTGTCTGTGGCGCCTTGGCGGATCCTCACCGGCGTCGCGCAATGGAGGAGTATGAGGCCCTCCTGGCCAACCAGACCTATGACCTAGTGCCGCGTCATTCTGGTTGCAATGTGGTGACAGGCAAGTGGATCTAGACACACAAGCGCAAGGCAGATGGTACACTGGATCAACACAAGGCTCACTGGGTCCTCCGGAGCTTTGTTAGAGAGAACACTCGCATTGGTAGGGATGACACTCAAGAGTTGGGGCAATTTTCTTCTCATTCAACTCACTCAAATGTCATGCCAACCCAAATGGTTGGGGATACATATTTATAGGCTAGCCATGTAGCCCAAGATGCTAGATGCTAGTCTAAGATGCTAAAGCAAAGATGCTTAGTCTAGTCTAAGATGCTAAAGCAAAGATGCTAGTCTAAGATGCTAAAGCAAAAGATGCTAAAGGTGCTAAGACTACAAACTTGTCCACACATGGACATCACACATGTCATACCAAACAACATGTCATGCCAAAACACACACACACATACTTATCCTCTCAATCTCCCCCTAAGTCTTGTGTGGCGCCTTCTGGGAAATCTGAACCATCCCAATCCTGGCGCGAAGCTCCTGGAACTTGATCCGCCCAAGCGACTTGGTGAGGAAGTCGGCGAGCTGGTCTTGGGTGTTGATGTAGCTTGCCTTCACACTCCCCTCATCCAAACAACTCCGGATGAAGTGGTACTTCACCCGGATGTGCTTGCTGCGCTCATGGAAAACAGGGTTCTTTGCCAAAGCCAAAGCCGACTTGCTGTCCACCCTGAGCTCCACCGCTTCGGCATCTCTGCCAAGAAGATCACCAAGCAGCCGAGCCAGCCAGAGAGCTTGAGTTGATGCAGAAGTGGCTGTGATGTACTCTGCCTCGCAACTGGACATGGCCACCACCTGCTGCTTGACCGACTGCCAGCTGATCAGACACTTACCAAGGAAGAACAGTGTCCCGCTGGTGCTCTTGCTTGTGTCGATGTTGCCGGCGTGGTCGCTGTCGCTGTACCCGATGAAATGCGCCGCACCGGGGCACCTCGGATAGTACAAGCCGTAGTCAAAGGTCCCCGCGACATAGCGTAGGATCCTCTTCACGGCCTGTTGATGCTCTGTCGTCGGTCGCTGCATGAACCGACTGACGTAGCCAACTGCGAACGCCAAGTCCGGTCGCGTGTGGACAAGGTAGCGAAGGCTGCCCACAATGCGCCGGTACTGCGTCGCGTCCACCTCCTCCGTCGTGCTGTCGCGACTCAGCTTCAGCCTTTCCTCCATGGGAGTGTAGGCTGGGTTGCAGTCGGTGAGTCCGCCCAGCTCGACGATGCGTTTGGCGTAGGCGGTCTGGCGAAGTGAAGTGCCAGAGTTGTCCTGGTGCACCTCGATCCCCAAGTAGGAGAGGAGCCCTAGGTCGCTCATCTGGAAGGTGGCCTTCATCTTCGTCTTGAACGCCTCTACCTCCACCTCCTTGGTGCCGGTGATCACCAAGTCGTCAACGTAGACGCCTACCAACAGGGCATTGTCTCCCTTGCCCCGCCGATAGACTACAGCCTCATGAGCACTCTGATGGAACCCCATCTGCCTGAGAGTGGAGTCCAACTTGTCGTTCCAAGCTCGTGGTGCCTGTCGCAAGCCGTAGAGGGCCTTGCGCAGGCGGAGAACCTTGTTCTCCTTGCCGAGGATGACAAATCCCGGCGGCTGTCGAACGTAGACCTCCTCCTTCAAGTCGCCATTGAGGAAGGCGGACTTGACATCCATGTGATAGACACGCCAACCCTCCTGGGCTGCCAGCGCGAGGAGGACACGAATGGACTCCATCCGTGCAACAGGAGCGAAGGCGTCGTCAAAGTCGACTCCCTCCTGCTGAACAAAACTGCGTGCCACCAGCCGAGCCTTGTGCTTGACCACCACCCCGGCCTCATCTTTCTTCAGCTTGAACACCCATTTAAGGGTGATGGCACGGTGGCCGGCCGGAAGATCAGCCAGCTCCCATGTCTGGTTCCGCTCGACGGCGTCCATCTCCTGCTGCATCACGGCGCGCCAGGACGCGTCTCCTTCCGCCTCAACGAAGGAATGTGGCTCACCGTCGTCGTGCGCCAAGTGCAGCTCTGCATCGAAGTCATGTTGCGCCATCCCAGGAACGGGCTGTTCACCAAGGATGTTATCCATGGTGCGGTATCGTAGAGGCTCGCCGTCATGGCAAGCATCGACACGGTCCCCGTCGTTTGATAATGGAGTAGTGAACTCCACTGTGCGCTGCTCATCATGGACTGAAACCGCGGATGCCGATCCTGAAGATGTGGGCGCCGTTGTAGGAGAGTGAGGTGTGGCCGGTGCAGGAGGTGGTGGAGTATTTGCCGGAGCTGATGATGTGCCAGGTGCTGGGGCAAGCGAGCTCAGTGAAGGTGAGCTGCTAGCTCCCCCCGCTCCCTCGAAGTAGACGTACTCGACGACGAAATCGTTGATCGTCGAAGTCGAGCCATCATCCGCCATCTTGCCCCACGTCCAGCCTCGCCCTTCGTCGAACACAACGTCTCGTGAGATGTGGACGCGCTGTGTCGTAGGGTCGAGGATGCGGTAGGCCTTGGAGCCCTCCGCATAGCCGATGAAGACCCCTGCGTACTCCGATCGTCAAGCTTGCCGACGTGGCTGAGCTCCTTGACGAATGCCAGGCAACCAAAAACACGAAGGTGGCCGACCGTCGGCTTGCGTCCGTGCCAGGCTTCATACGGCGTCACGCCGTCAAGCGCCTTGGTAGGCGAGTGGTTGAGGAGATGGACGGCAGTCATCACCGCCTCTCCCCAGTAGATTGCCGGCATCCCCCTCTGCTTGAGGAGGGCGCGAGCAATGGCCACCACCGTCTGGTTGCGGCGCTCGACAACGCCGTTCTGCTGTGGTGTGTACGGCGCGGAGTAGTGGCGCTGAATGCCCTCATCGGCGCAGTACGCCGCGAACTCGACCGCCGTGAACTCGCCGCCGTTGTCCGTCCGCAACACCCGGAGCTTGCGGCCGCACTCCTCCGCGGCAGCTTGATGACGCTTGATAGCATCTGCGGCTGCTGCCTTGGTGTGAGAAGCACCGCCCACATGTAGCGGGACACGTCGTCGACGAGGAGGAGGAAGTAGCGCCGGCCTCCAGGGGTAGCCGGTGTCACGGGACCGCAAAGGTCGCCGTGCACGAGCTCGAGCTTCTCCTTGGCGCGAAAGCTCGCCTGATGAGGGAATGGGAGTCGCCGCTGCTTGGTCAGCACGCAGGTGTCGCAGAACTGCTCCACATGCTCGACACTCGGCATGCCCTGCACCATCTCCTTGATGCCGAGCTGCTTCAGGGCCTCAAAGTTGAGGTGCTCAAAGCGCTCGTGCCACCGCCACGCGTCGTCGTCGCGGCGGGCTGCAAGACACACAGGCTGCGCCACCTGCACATGAAGGACATAGAGGCGATTGCTTCCTCTATTTACCTTGGCGACAAGTTGGTGCTGATGATCCCAAATGCGCAGCACCCCATGCTCGATCTCCACGCGCGAGCCATTCTCATCCAGCTGGCCAAGACTGATGATGGAGTTCCTCAGCTCGGGGATGTAATAGACACTGGTGAGCATCTGATGCTCGCCGATCTTGGCGGTGAAGATGACAGAGCCGACGCCCCTTATCTCTACGGCGGAGGCGTCCCCAAACTTGACGGACCCTCGCACGCTGGAGTCCAGGTCGGAGAAGTGGTCCCGCCGCCCGGTCATGTGATGGGTGGCGCCGGTGTCGAGGAACCACCCGTCAATCTTGTCATCATTGGACCCATTGCCGAGGAAGACGTGTGCGCGCGGTTCGTCGACGTGAAGAAGAGCGGCAGCTGTCGACGTGGGAGGGGAGTGCAGCTCAATGTTCCCATGTATAAGGAACAGAGCTGGCTCCTCTTGCGCTTGCGCGACATGTGCCTGACCGCCGCGCTTCGCCTGCCGGCAGTCCCTAGCCCAATGGCCGATCTTGCCACAGTTGTGATAAGTGTCATCACGGGTGGCCTTGCGGCCACCGTTGGCGCCGCCAGTAGCGCCTCCATGCGCCTGGGGGGCCTTGCGCCCCCTGCGTGGCTGGCGCTTGTGGCCATTTGACGAACTTGATGCCTCCCCCTTCTTCTGCTCTCGCTGGCGCGCGAGCCACTGCTCCTCGGTGAAGAGAAGCTTGCCACCAGTGGTGGCCGGCTCTGAAGATGGCTGGGGCTCGTCGATGTCGACGACCTTGAGGCGACCTATCGCTTCTCCGATCGACATCCTGGAGAGGTCCATCAAGGACTCGATCGAACGAGCCATTTGCTTGTATTTCCCGGGAACGCAGCGAAAGAGCTTCTCAACAGCTCTTTCCTCGTTGATGAGGTCTTCGCCATGCTGCACCAACTTCTGCAGTAGAGAGTTGAGACGGAGAGCAAAATCATCAACATCCTCACCTGGTTTGAAAGCCATGTTCTCCCACTCCTTGCGTAGTGCCTGCAGCGTAGCCTTGCGGGCGCGATCGCTGCCGATACATACTGCAGCGATAGTATCCCAAGCCTCCTTGTCAGTCTGCTTGCAAGCAATCAAACACTGCATCTCCAGCGGAATTGCAGCAACGAGGGCCTCCAACGCCCGTCGATCATCATCGTAGTCGTCGTCGTCGTATGTGACCGCCTCCCACATGTGCCGCACTTGGAGCTTCACCCTCATAATCATGGACCACTGGGTGTAGTTGGTCTTGGTGAGGGTGGGCCATCCACCACCAGCACCAGCGTCCTTGATGATGGTCTGGAAGCCGCGAAGACCATGGCGCCGGTCCGGGGAAGGAGAGCCACGCCGCCTATGAGGGTCGCGTTCGCCATGAGCACGACCGTCGCGTGCACATCCTCCTGGAGTGTTGTCGGCGCGCCTGGGCCCGTTTGGGCTGCCGCCGCGAGCACGAGGCTGCGCTGCTGCCCACTGCGCCACCCGCTCATCCTTCGCCCTCCTTGGTAACTCGGCCTCCAAGTCGAGGCTACCTCCCTCGGAGGCACTGCCACTGTTGCTACCGTGGCGCAAAGCTTCGAGCTCTGCCGCCGCAACACGTGCTGCAGCCACAGCCGCCGCCGCTTCCTCTTCCGCTCTCGCTGTTGCCAGTTCTGCCGCCGCCAACCTCACCTTCCGAGCCGTCGCTGCCACAACTTCTGCTGCCACCCGGTCGCGCTCCTCCACCGCGGCGACTTCGGCCTCCTGCCGACGTCGTGCGCTCGAGGTGACTGAGCGAAGAGAGTCTCCTGTGGACATTGCGAGGTGGTAGAGTGGAAGGGTCGTGGGGGTTGCTGCTGCCCTGGGAGGAAGCCGCTACAATCGAGCTGCTGCTCGGAGTGTGGGTGGAGCTCGCCGAGTCGTTGGTCTCCGGTGGACCGGCAAGGGAGGAAGATGAACAAGGAGAAGGGTGTCTCCGTTGGAGAGAGTCGCGGAGGGGATTGGAAAGGTCACAGAACCATACAGCTCTGATACCAATTGTTAGAGAGAACACTCGCATTGGTAGGGATGACACTCAAGAGTTGGGGCAATTTTCTTCTCATTCAACTCACTCAAATGTCATGCCAACCCAAATGGTTGGGGATACATATTTATAGGCTAGCCATGTAGCCCAAGATGCTAGATGCTAGTCTAAGATGCTAAAGCAAAGATGCTAGTCTAAGATGCTAAAGCAAAGATGCTAGTCTAAGATGTTAAAGCAAAAGATGCTAAAGGTGCTAAGACTACAAACTTGTCCACACATGGACATCACACATGTCATGCCAAACAACATGTCATGCCAAAACACACACACACATAGACTTATCCTCTCAAGCTTCACTCAGTGCCCTAGAGTTGACTATGACTAGACATTTAGCCCAGTGGTGAAACCTGCTACAGTTCGCACTGTACTATCACTGGCTATGTCCCGTTCCTGGCTGGTTCACCAGCTGGATGTGAAGAATGCCTTCCTTCATGGCACCTTGACTTGTGTACTGCAGCCAGCCTATGGGCTTCGTTGATCCCACTCACCCTGAGCTGATCTGTCGGCTCAACAAGTCTCTATATGGTTTGAAGCAGGCTCCTCGGGTTTGGTATTGCCACTTTGCCGCCTTCTTGGTGACTTTGGGGGTTCAACGAAGCCAAGTCTGACATGTCCCTGTTTGTCCTCCGCCGAGGTGGTGACACCACCTACCTGCTGCTTTATGTGGATGACATCGTCCTCACCGCCTCCAGCCAGTCTCTGCTTCAGCGGGTTGTCACCTCCTTGCAGCGAGAGTTTTCTATGAAGGATCTTGGTGTGCTCTATCACTTCTTGGGTGTGACCGTGGAGCCCCGCGCTGATGGTCTATTCCTTCACCAGCGCTAGTACACCATGGATATTCTTCAACGAGCAGGGATGACTGGCTGCAAGCCCTGTTCCACCCCAGTCGATACTCAGGCAAAGATTTCCGGTACCGCGGGTGCACCGGTGGATGATTCTACTGCCTATCGAAGCATCACCGGTGTCCTTCAGTATCCCACCTTCACTCGGTCGGATATCTCATATGTAGTGCAGCAAGTGTGCCTTCACATGCACGATCCTCGGGACCCGCACCTCACTGCTATGAAGCGGATTCTCCGCTATCTGCGTGGCTCCCTCGACTATGGGCTCCATCTTCAGCATTCTCTAGCGGCTGAGCTTGTGGTTTACACTGACGCCGACTGGGTGGGCTGCCCGAACACGCGTCGCTCCACCTTCGGCTATGCCGTCTTCCTTGGTGGCAATCTCGTGTCCTGATCATCCAAGCGGCAGCCTGTTGTCTCCCGCTCCAGTGCCGAGGCTAGGTACCGCGTTGTTGCCAACGGTGTGGCAGTGCCGAGGCTGAGTACCGCGTTGTTGCCAACGTTGTGGTGGAGGCATCCTGGCTCCGACAGCGCCTAGAGGAACTCCACAGCCCCCTCTCAAGGAGCACCTTGGTCTACTGCGACAATGTCAGCACCGTCTACCTCTCCACCAACCCCGTCCAGCACCAGCGCACCAAGCATGTGGAGATCGACCTCCACTTCGTCCGTGATCATGTCGCCATGGGAGATGTTCGTGTTCTACACGTGCCTACCACCTCCCAGTTCGTCGACATCTTCACCAAGGGCTTGCCTTCCTCCACCGTCTATGAGTTCCGCTCCAGTCTCAATGTCCGCTGAGCCGAAGTTTCGACTGCGGTGTTAGAGTGTGTGTGTGTCTGGCCCATGTACGGCCCTTGCAGGCTACTATTATCATCCACCCACCCTTCCAGGGTTGGGTGAGGAATCCATTTCCCATTCTATCAGGAACAATAATCAGGAACATACCAGCGACAAGATCTGAATCATTTGTATAAATATCTGTTCCCCAAAGCTGAGCACCTTTCACCTACACAACAGTGATCTTAAGAAGCAGTACAAAAAAACAATATTCATTTTTATAAAGCAATTGTCAAATACATGGGCAGTGAATATATAGCAATCAGGCATATACAGTTTCAAATTAAGATAAACAGAAGACATAATGATGGTTCAGAAAAATCAAGTAAATTCACAATAGAAGAATCTCCTGTAAGACTATATATTTACAAATACAAGAAGGGCAGAACAGCATAATTACAAGATGCAAGTCAATTACACAATCATTTATTGGGGAAAAGGGTGTAACAATATATTATCAATCTGTCAACACAAACTTGGAGATAGATGAACATAGTCACGTAGATGCCACCTGTATAAGTCAACACGCTTACCTGACGATTAGTGGAGGTAACAAACTCTGCTGGTATGCGAATTTCAAGAGTAGGACCATTTGGCACGCTTTCAGCGCTTTTAGCTTCTGGGGTTGCTTCAAACTCTTTCCATGATTTCAGAAGCTCTTGCATGCATTCACCAGCTTT
This sequence comes from Zizania palustris, assembly GCA_019279435.1. Lineage (NCBI taxonomy): Eukaryota > Viridiplantae > Streptophyta > Magnoliopsida > Poales > Poaceae > Zizania > Zizania palustris. Next base: position 76,058,117 of record JAAALK010000079.1, on the reverse strand, counting down.
ATAAACAATGGCTGATACCTCAGATTTAACTGCAATGGAAATGACGCTAAGATAACAAAATACAAAACCAGCAACTTTGCAAACCTGCATGGCTGCCTTAGAGAAATAATCATTATATTCAATTTGCAACTAAATCCTCCTAAATATTTCCCCTAGTTCCTTTTTCTCCTCTCTGGCTAACAGAGAAGCACACCAAAACATGCAGCAGAAATATATAATATATTGCCCCGAAAGTGAGCAATGTAAAAGGATTTCAAATATTGAAACGGACCCATTATTGCACTAAAATATTGTGAGAAGAAAATGCAAAATTATAAATCTGCTGCAAAGATTTCAATGGCAGTTTCAAAGGAAGTTGGCGATATTTGACTGACCTTGAGACCTGCAAGAAGAAATACAGAGACATATTAAATAAATAATGGTATTACGGTATTACCAACTAAATCAAGTTCAGGAATCACCAACTATGCTATTTGAATAAATGATGATAAACATGGTAAGATGCAGTGTGACTGACCCTTCACCATCACGCATCCTAGACCGAAATCGAGGTTCTCGTTGGGATGCTTGACTACCTCCCCTTGATCGCACCATCCTCCTGCGTTGGACACTTCCAAGAGCTTCCTTATCTTTTTCTATATCTCCTTCAGGGCAAGTATCATCTGATTCCTTCTCATTATATTTACCCCTTTGTTCATTCCTCTCTCCTGCATCCACATCCTTTTCTCTTTTCTTGTCCTTAGGATCTGCATCGTGTGATTTCCATGTGTCATCTTTAATTATCTTTGATTCTATTGTTTTATTCTCATGCTCAACGCCTTTAACAGCTCCATCAGATGCAGCTTTTTCCAGTATTGCATTCTCCTTTTCAGTTGCTACTGACAACTCCTTTGCAGAATCCTTCTCCTTATCATTGCCTTCCTTCCCCTTCTGGGATTCTTTTCTCTCCCTGTCCCACTTTTCAGCATCCCTGTCTTCCCTTTGATTTTCTCTTCGTTCAACACTACTGCCTCCAAGATGCATACCAATTCGGCGATCATTTCTATCATTTTCTCTTGTGCTGAAATCCCTATGCTTTTCATCCTTCTTTTTCCTGTCCTTGTCTCTAAATTTATCTTCAGTTTTAGGTTCAGTCTTGTTCTCACCAGTAGATTCATGTGCATCCTTGGACCTCTCTTCTGCAGAAATAAGAACTTTGGAAGACTCGTCTGTACCTTGCAAACCAGAACGGGGAAAACGCCACTCTGCATTATCAACTGGCTGTTCAGAATTTCTTTTACCCCTATGTTCTTTGTTATCTTTCCAGAATATGTTTGAAACTGCTGTAGGATGGCCATCTTTGTCCAATTTTGCATCACCTTTGTAGTCAACATGTGTCCGTCTATCGGCTCTTATTTCACTGTCCTCTATTCTGGTGTCCATCTTTACATCAGTCTCAACTTTATTGCCTGGAAATTCAATCCTGGAATCACTATAGACATCTCGAGTATCAGCCTTTGCCTCTCGAAGTTCTATCTTAGTGTCACGTGCATCTTTGCTTTGTTTTGTTTCTAGTCTGCCATCAGATGAGATTGGATGGTCCACAAAGTTGGATGAGCCAGTAGGCATCCTATGTGCCAGATATGGCCTCTTATCATCACGGGGCTCAACTCGTTGAACTTTGGAAAATCTCCCATCATGTTCAAAAGAACCATGGAAATCATTGCTGCCTGGTTGAATAAGTTTCCCCGAAGGACTTGAATACAAGCTGCTATCATCCAAAGGCCGTTTTGCTGGTGTGGAGTGGCCACCCTCCTCATGCAACCTCTTTGGTGCACCACTCATTTTCCCTCAAAAATGTCAATGGACCTTCAATGCGAACAAAGTAAGACAAGAACAAAAGGATATAATCCAATTCCTTCGACACAATGCACTGCCAAAAAAAACTTGGGTCAGAACAAATTTGTTACTCTCTTTTTTGCACATATATCTAGATTGTATAACTTTCAGTAAGCTCGTGGTGTAAGTTATTTCACCAACAGTAAAGACATTTGGGGTGCTCATGGGCTTGTAACAACTTAACGCAACTAAATAGGGTTCTCCCAACCCCTAAAACCACATGTGAACAGGAAAAAGGTGAAACAATTTAGCAGCATAGTGCATGTTGTCATCTTATACTCCACAAATTTTCAAGCTAAATTCAATCGACATATCAAGATAAAAAAGTTAACTTCTGCTGAAAAAATCATCTTTGTTTCTCAATGTCTACAGATAGTTTGGATTTTACATTTTCTGGAGCAAAATATGCTCCAACTTACCTTTTTTCCAGAATCTATCATCACTGTTTGCATGGGTCTTAAGTGGGATGGAGCACACTATTTAAGTACTCCTGAGAGTACCTGAAATTTTCTCCATACACAGCATTCTATAATGTGACATTAGCACAAAAAGGCTCAAAGTAAGCCTCAAGCATCAGTACTTTGTTCCTAGTTCACCAAGACAAAAGCTATATGTCCATCATGCCAAGCTCCCAGCAAGAGATTTGATAATTTGCCAATCAAGAAGTGGCTTCACATCTTTGCCATCTAGACCAGTGTTCTTACGGCAGTAAGGCGAGGTGACCTACCCCCTTCCAAACGCCTAGGCGAGTTAGGTGCGTGGCAAGGCGACACCATAAGCCCATACACATATCCAAGAATAAACATACTAAATGCCAGTGAACCAGTCCATCTAAACTATCAAATAGGCAGTTAGGCAGATACATATCCAAGTCCAAAGCTCCAAGCAATTAAGCAAACTAGTGAACTATCAGTTCCAGATGCATATGAACAGGTTGGGGGAGACAGAGCGAAAGAGGGGAGAGGACATGTGTGACTGCCGACAGGGAGGCATAGTTGGAGGGTTGGACCAAAGAAGCGCCGCGCCACCAGGATTCCAGACTTTGTCACATGCCGCCGGCCGCCCGTCGCTTCACTTTCCCTCTCTTTCCCCCTCTCTCGTTCTGATTTTCTAAATTGGTTCTGGCGTTCTACAGTCTACAGTACACACGAGTCGCCCTCTCTTTCCCTATCTAAATTGGGCAATGTATTTCTCCCAAGTGGCAAGCGCGTGCAGCTGCCTTTTCTCCCACACGGTGCACACAGCTGCCGCATTTTCCGGCACGGCACGCATGCAGTGCTGCTTTTTCCTCCCGCGCCATGCCAAAAAGCGACGCCATACCCGACTAGGTGATGCCTTAGGACGCCATACGAACAACGCTTATGGAAACCCAGACGCCCAGGTTGAAATCCCGCCTGGACGCCAAGGCGACGACTAGACGATGCCATGAAAACCATGATCTAGACCCACATTCATTGACACAAATGGTCCTACATATAAGTATCAAGAATGGAAACATAATTAAGGGGAGCATCTTGAGAGTGACAAATGATCAATTTTTTTTCTAATTTAACATCCCCAGTGCCCGGGAAATTGTATTTCAATTTTTACTTGTTTGCACTACCAGTACCAAGATATCCGCCGTTCAGGTGGAATGATCAGAACTAACAGGAACAGGGTGGAATCAGCACCCTGCGGAGTAAAAATCATTAAATCAATTTTTTTCGCCTCGTCTTTTCTCGAGGGAATGATACAACGGACGGAATAGTTTAAAGGAAATAGCATGTATGACCTAAAACAAAGTGAATAGTAAACTCCATCAACCTAAGCCATCGACGGATGCAATTAAACAACTAAAGCCCTCCCATTTGGCTCACAAGATTCAAGAACTCAAAAACCTAACCGCGCCCTATGGACGATTGATCGACGGGTTACACCAGCAGAGGCGAACCCCCAATTTTTTTTCCCGATAAAAGCACCCAGATCCAGAAGAGAAGCTAAGGTTAAGGCAGAGAGAGAAAAATTCGTCGGTGGAGTGAAATGGGAGGAAGAGGGCGTGAGAAGCTAGGGTTAAATTCAAGGGGGAAGGGTAGACGAGAGAGAGAGAGGGAGGGAGCACGCGCGTGCGGATTCTCACCGGCGAGGATGCTGCGGGAGCGGCAGGTCACCAGCGCCGCCCGCTGCTCACGGGGCGGAGATCGTCGCAGGCGGCGGGCGAACTGGCGCGGGTGGGGGGCGCAGGCGAGGCGAGGCGAGGCGGAGGGCGGCGGCTTGATCGAGTAGGGAGCAAGCCGTCGGAAGCGACTTGGCGGTATGGATTTTCTGTGGCTCGGTATAAGCGGCCGGCCGCTCAAGATAGCCCAACGAAACCGCTCGACTCAATTTTTCTCTTAAAAAAAATACACAAGAGAATTAGGTTTTGTTTCCATTAACAGAAAGCAACCGCAGCCGAAAATGGCCCAAGTCCACTTACACAAACGTTACATGATTTTTCACGAAAATTATTGCTTCCTCTATTTTATATTATAAATCGTCTGAATTTTTTTGTAAATTCAACTTATTATCGGAGTTAGAAAAATCGGCTGATCAACCAATTAACTTCTAAACAGAAGCTCACCGGTTAATTTATAGCATAATCGGCTAGGCGATTAATCAGGTAGTCAGGCCAATTAATTAAGTGGTCAACCCGATTAATTGGTCTTTACTGATTAATCGCCTCGCGATGCCACCATTAGATATGCCATGTCGGGCTCATGCCACCACCGTTGGATCTACGTTGGTCTCACGTTGCAGCCTGTGTCATCGCTCTTGGCGACTCCATGCCATCTCCCTCACTAGTCTTGTTGAAACCAGAGTCGTGCCTCAACGGAGAAAAAGAGAGAAGACATGTATTTGAGGAGAATAAAAATGAGAGAAAATAGTCAAATGACAAAACAGGTAAGTCATGGGGTGCACAAGATATATAAAAAAAAGAGAAAACATGTCATAGAATTAGAGCACAAAAATCCTTTCAAAAAAAGAGCATGACCGATTTAGTCGGCGCGAGCACCACGTCCTTTCGCCCTAGTAGTACCCATAGTCAAATAGCCAATTTAGTCACGGCGCTAGCTACCAACATGATGTGAAGGAACGAGAAGGAAGTGAGAGATCCTCGAGAGAATACATAGCATAATCGAGTGTCACGAGGTATCAATGCTTATAAAGAGATTACATGAATTATTACAAGATAAGAAGAAGCATTATATGGCAAGATAGGCTATATATGGCAAGCATGATATATAAGGAAATGCTAATATATATAGTCACCATGCAAGGCAATAAACCACCGTACGGGATAGGGAATAGGAACATGCAGCACGAGATAATAACTTTCCAACACATGCTGGCGAGTCTCGCCACTCACCACCATGTCGTCTGCCCTAACATCACCATTGGGTGGGACAAGGGTGTGTGGGTCATGCGGTCATACACCACCATCGTGAATGACCATGCGCACTGGTCAAGGCACTCGCTATAGGGCTCCCAACATTACCCACCCACACGTAGGCATACCCAATGTTAATATTGGGGCCATGGACGCTACAGCGCACACTGTAGAACCCCTCGACAACAACATCTGCATCAATGAGCACCACCACGAACATGCCCCTCTCGAGGAGAGTTGTGGTGGCGAGCTAGAAGACCTCAATCAGTGATAGAGACTTGACGTGGGAATACTCCTCGTTGGAGGTGAGAGATCTAGTTGGCCAGAGCCACCCGTGTTGTGTTCGGCACTCCACCGCTCACTGCCGTGTTGGCTCGTGTACCCCAGGTACTCTAGGAATGTGCTCATTGACAAGATGACTAGCGATAGATACAATGTCGTGTGATGGTGGTGTAGAGGAGAAGGGTACGTCGGCTAGAGGAAGAGGGGATGGGGAATCATGAGGGCAGTTTGGGCACTTTAAAAAAAACAAATGTGGAATGCTATGGAGACAAACAGCAATGGCAAAACATGACACAAAAATTTAAGCAGTGACATGTGAAAACTGGTAAAATTTCAATGATATACATGGAAACAGGTGAGGTCTCGTTTGGGAACACAGTTTTTTGAAACTACGGTATTTCAAAAACTACACTATACTACATCCATGACAATACCACAGTTTATAATACCACAGTTTTAGAAAAAGTGCTTCGTACCAAAGTTTTCAATACTGTAGATTGAGTACAGTATTTCTAATACTGCAGTTTACTTTACAGAGATTTCAGATAGAGTTGCCAAACACCTTTCAGTACATAATACTGTAGTATTGCTCAATACTGCAGTATTGCTTCCAAAACTATAAAAAACAGTGTTCCCAGACGAGACCTAAAGTTTAAGTGCCATATATAGATTTTTCTCTACTTCTTACATATGTGTTAATTAATTCCTATTATATTTTTTGGGGAAATTAAGTAAGTGATCGATTGTTTTGTCCTAATTCTAATAGATAGTGTAATATTTATTATTTGCATTTTAAATATTTAATATATATTGATTTTACTGCATAAAAATTAACTATTTAAAAAAAATAATCCTCATAAACATAGACATTACCTTTTTCAAGACCAACATTCAGATAGAAAGTTACAACAAAAATATAAATCGATAGTGGTTGTGATAAGAAGCCCTCATTTTTTCGTAACGTCGTAAAGTTTGCTTAACAAGTAACGTAATGATTTAAAAAAGTGATGCACCCAAAAATAACATTAAAAATTTCACTGTCACTTCGATGAGAAAACTTTGATCATATATCTTTCTATTTATATCTCTCTATTTAGATATTTAGACGTCAATAAAAGATACGAAAAGTAAATTCTCAGTTTTTTTATCTAAAAGTTTTTTTTATCTAAAAAGAAGTATATAATCCCATCTTGGACAAAGGGTTAAAGCACCCTAAGGTACAAGGTACAGTTTGGAGCTAATTTTTAGTTTTAGTTTATCCAAACAATCAATTAATTACTAAATTAATTGTTAGTTCATGGACCAACTAATAGTTAGTCATTAGTCCACAAAAGTAAACTAATAGAAGCTAATAAGGGTCATTTACTCTTTTTTCAGGTATTAGTCTAAAATATCCAAACAAATATGAACTAATTTTTAGCCAACTAATTATTAGCTAACTAATAATTAGTTCTAGCTAACAATTAGTTCCCGAAAACATTAGTTCCACTCATCAGCTTTGCATATTGAACATCATCAATGATTTTCACATTCCTCGTGTTTCTCATAAACTAACTAGAAGTTCCAAATGCTAGCCTACGACGTGTAATCGAAATGGGCTTCAAATTTACAGTGAAACAACCAAGCATACAAAAATACACTGTCATGCCTGCAAATACTGACGGCCAAATGATTTAAGGGTGTCAATTTATACACAACTACTGCAAGAACTGGAAGAAGCTACCAGGCAGCAAGATCCTAGAACGAAATCTTTGGAACCCATGGGCTTCTGCAAGACGCCATCAAATCAGCATGTAATCAATTTCAACAGCGATATGTATGGACCCTCTTAGAGTACAGATAGTCATTTTGAGGTAAGGATAGGAAGTGATCAGCTCAAATCTCCTCTTTTAGCGTGATATTGATTATGCCTATAGGGGTTTTTGGCTGGTAATGCTCATCGGTATCAACTTCTTCAATCTCCTGTTTGTAAGAAAAACAACAGAAAAATGGGCAACGAGTCATCAAACAAGCAACAATTGATTTATCCAACTAAAATGAGCATACTCCAGAAAATAAGTCACCAGTTCCAGCACATGTATACAATACACTTCAGATATTTTACTTGAATTTGCTAAAATCCTCTTCATTGGTCAACCAAGTTAGACTCCTGTTTTAACTTCTTTTAGTTTCCTATTGATCTGTAGAATCTACAGCAATCCATATGGGTACCAGAACAACTTGGGATAAAATGGTGAACACAACTCAGTATAAAAAATAAATATGGGTCACAATACTTGAATACTACTAATGAGGTAAGCACATGAACCCCTCAGCATGGAAGACAATTTTTTTTCATAATGACATTTAAGATAATGAAAATTAAAAAAGTTGTAATGACAAATTAGAGAGTTGTAATGAAAAAAATAAAAATAAATGTACCTCAATATTATAAATGAAACTGAAGCATCCAGAAATTTTTTCATATCAAATACCTGAACAATATCTTGTCCATTGATAACTCGCCCAAATACAGCAAGCTTGTCATTCAAATCAGGAATTGGAGCAGTGGTGACAAATAGATCAAATCCTTTATTATTATGATCCTTTGTAGTCCCAATCATGAATGCCTCATGCTTTGGACTGCAAATCATAGAAATCCATGTAGCATAAAGAAAATCAATTCTAACAAAACAAATACATCAACAGAATTCTGTAAGTGCACTAATTAATAATTATGGGGCCAAACCTGAGAGCATTTTCTCCATTGGCTTTGGCTTTCAGAATCCATTCCTGGGCAGCTCCATTGAAATCAAAATCACCCCCTTGAATTACAAAGTTTTTTATGACATGATGAAACAGCATCCCTTTAAAATGATTACTCTTGCTGACCAATTGAAACAAATGTTAGATGATAATCCCAAGTGAACAAAAGGACTAAATATGGCATGGTTGTGACTTGTGAGGATAGTCCAACACAAGAAAATAATATCCAAAAAATTGATCATGGACAACAGGACAAGTCTCAAATCATGTAACATTACGGCATAAAAGTACAAAACAAGATTTAGCAAAGATCCCAGTGCTCACCACAAGCTGATAAATCTATCCACAACATCAGCAGAAGCTTCTTTATAAATTTCTATAGTAATTGAACCTTTGGCAGTGTCCATAACCTAGAGGAAAAAGGAACAATAGCATTATGTTCATTACTTTATTGTATGCCAAACATTTTTGCAATTAAAATTTATGTACTACTTAGTAAGGCTGTGTTGATTTTGATTCTTGCTGAAATGAGAATGGAATACATTCTTTAAATTCACAGGAGTCAAACAGGGCCTAAGGACAGTTTGTTTTCCATCCATGCATAGTGTATTTATTTCGGATACTACTTAAGCAAGCAAATAGTTGATTACATCATTTCTAAAGGGTTTAGGGTTTAGACACTATACCACAGGTTTCATGTCAAAACCTGGTATAGGGGATTAGGGGTCATTACCAGGCTACCAGAACAGCAAGACATAGCTAACAACCAAACATACCATGCACAATCGTAAATTGACCAGATATGTATACTCAAACACACTGAAAGAATGATCAAACATGTCAAGTACTGCTATGCTGATCAGAAAAAGTGTCTAGTAAAAGGAAAATAGTGGAACTTACTGCATAGCTTGGTCTACTCATCTTCGTAGAATCCTCAGATCTTCCAACATTCTGGGAGTCAGGAAGAAAAGGCACGAGAATACAAGCAGTGAGTTTGATGCCAGGTTGAGTAAGGTCCATATCAGGAGATATGACAGTTCTAAATATGTACATAAAGACACAAAACGCTTAGAGAAGGCTTTACGGGTTCATAAAAAATAGCTTATGTTAACATAGTGTGGACGAAATATACGGCAAGTAATAGAAATGGGGTTGCTTGCCTACCTCAATTGAGATGGTACACAGAGATTTTACAGGTTTAGGCCCCTCTAGAGAGAGTAATACCCTACATCTGTGTCCTGTGTCAATATGGTATAGCCAACAAGATGTATATGTCTCAAGTAGTCGAGTAGGCTAGTAAATTAGATTACAAGGCTTGATTGCTTGATGTTTGAGATTTTATTGCCTTCTAGCTAAGCTCCGATATCGCTTTCCCATGAAGGTTCCGTAACTTCAACTTATATATGTGGGAAGTCAAGGACTCAGGGTTAAATTGATCGAATCGGTTAATGTATCCCTATTCCCTAAAGAATAGCAGATAACTTGCATAACATATAAGATCCGGTAATCTAGAGCATATTTATTAAGGCGATAAGGCAAGGTGAGGCGAGGCGAGGCGGTGGACTACCGCCTTACCGCCTAAGCGGTAAGGCGTAAGGCGAGATGACGCCTTATGCCTATATAGAAAATATAGGATTTAGAAAAAATATCAAAATATAAATAGTAAATTACAAATTATAATAGTAATATGGTATGATAAACATAGCAATACAATATAAAGTTGTAATATTATCACTTTAGATACTTTATAAGACTAAAAAAATATATTTAAAATTGTGACAATACATTTAAATTATGTTTAATATTATATTTAAATTATAGTTAATAATCCATTTATATAAATATATAATCAAACAGCCCATTACTATTTTCTTATCTCAACCCTAAATCCTAACCCCTCCCACTCTCTCTCCTAGCTCACTCTTCCCCAGCTCCAGCCGCCACACACCCCTCTTCTCTTCCTCCTCTTCTCTTTCTCCGTGTTGCGCCTAGCCTCACCGCGCGGAGCTCGCGCCGCGGGCCGTTCGTGCCGCGCCTGGTCGCGCCCGGCCCTGCCGCGGGCTGCTCACGCCATGTCGTGCCACAATCGACCCCGCCTGACTTCTCCGCACTGTGCCCGACCCTGCCTAGCCTGTCCGCGTCAGATCTGCGCTGCGCCTGGCCCTCTGCGTGTCAGGCTTCACGAGGGAGAACCCTGGGGGTAAAGCGTCGGGATGCCTTACCCCCGCCGACCGCCTTGTCGCTAAAGCGACGCCTTGATAACCATGAACTCAGATATTCTCGAGAATTCTCTCTCTTACCAAATCATTAAACAACTACCTTGTGGATATACCATGGGGGATTACAAAATAGACACCTATACATGGAATATACTAGTCGTGTATACCTAGGTTTTGTTCCCCCGACACAGCATATGTAACAAATGTACACAAAAAGGAAGCCACATGTATTCATTATAAAAAGATCTCGCATGGTTCCTTTTACAACAGTAAACCAGGAGTTAATTCCCATGGTCAGTTCAAAAAGGTTAAATAGCTATATGTAATCACATATGATTTGGATATTAACTATAGAATTACAAGGCTTTTAAAAATAAATAATTAAAACACAAAATGCCAGGATCAGTGATTCAGATAAAGGAGAGAGGGTGCTTTCGAGGCCCATATATGGCATGGCATGGCATGGCATTGGCAAAGGAGAAAGTACATGGAAATACAGAAAGACAAGAACATATGGAGCATAAACTAGACTATCTAGCATACCTCAGTCCAAGGAAGATCCAGTTCAGTCTCGATGATTGGCCTGTGGTAGGTAGATCTCATCTCATTAGTATATGAAATCAGAAGTTCAGAACAATAAAGAAAAAGACTGAACTTATTTGAATGGCATTGTATTGCATCACAAACTAGGTCAGGTGTGCTTGAAGACAGCTATTAGGTCAATAAATCAGCATTTCCTTGCAAGAAACGACACCAACCTATGATGCCAATGCCTATAGGTAGCATAGAGGGACAGAACAACCAAGACAACAATTAGGTTCCAAGTGACGATAGTAGAGTAACTGATTCGGGTCGGGGCCTTCTTCGTCTTGCTTTGAATTAGCAATTGCTTCGGCTTTATCCGCGCCATCTACTACTAGTGTAGGAGTAGGACAACCAGCACTCTCTAGGAAGATCCCCTGATATGGGAATGAAAAGACAAGTATTCAGCAACAGCAAGAGCTGCAGATCAGAGATGCAACTAAATTTTGCAAAATCAGAACAGGAAAAAGGACAACCTATGAAGTACGATATACCACAATCTTAGAATTTGAAGCATCTAAACAAATAAACGCCAACTTCCCTAACCTTTTTTGAAAAATGGCTTCCCCAAACTTTTCTTGGTGGCAATTAGCCAGCGGCACTTGTAGCAGCCTTAGAGTGACGCTACCAATAGTCCAATACCTAGCAGCCTACGACGCAGAGTACCCCTAACATCGTCGTTGATGCATACCCATCACACTAAAGAGAGGCGAAACCATCGCCTCCTCAGCCCTGTCTCAGCTTCCCCAATTCCCCCGAGGCACGCCCGCCGCCTCCTGCACTGCGCTGGAGACTCACGAAGACCCCTACCTCCCTCCTTCCTCCGCTCACGCACACCTCACCTACCCTTTCCCTTTCCCCTCCCCTCGTGCAACCTCTCGAACCCACGACAACGGCGGACCGCAATCCGCGAAGATTTAGACACGACGATGTCCTCCCAATACGTCGAGAACTGGCGAAGCAGAAAGCCAGCAGAGACAGACAGAGAGAGAGTAGGACGCGGAGGTGGGATCTCCCCCGAGGTCGTCCGGAGAGGGCTAGGGATTCGGAGCCGCACCTGGTCCGCTGATGTGTTGGGACCGAAGCGAGGGAAGAGGAAAGAGCCGCGGGCACAACGGCTGCAGCCGGACCCCGGAGGCGCCGGAGGCGGGGGTAGGATGCTCCCCGGCGGTGAGGCTATTGGTAGGGTGGTGCGGGGCTGCGGGTGGAAATGAAGAGGAGAAAATTGCAGGAAAGCCACGAAAGGCATTTTCTGAACGTAAGTTATTTTGACATTTGCCGAATTCATTCATGAATCTAGCAAATATTCAGAAACGGAGGAAACAATATATTTTTTTTATAAAAATAACATAAAATTTAGCAATATATTTTATTGCCATTGTACTTGCTATTTTAGGGGTTTTCTATTTCTCTCACCAAACTTGCTACATGTAGCAAGACAGTCAAACTTGCTATCCATCAACAGTTGGTGTTATCGCGTCAGCCTTCCTGTCCAGATTCGTCGCAAGCTCCTCCTCGTTGCAAGCGGTTGCCCCGCCCAAATCCGGCGCAAGTCGTCCGCCCTCCTGGTCGCCAGCCGTCACCCTACCCAAATCTGTCGCAAGCACTCTGCCCTCCCCATCGCAAGTCGTCGCTCCGCTCAGATCCGTCGGAAGCCGGTTGCCCTCTCCGTCGCTAGCCGTCGCACGGCTAGATCTGTCGGAAGTTGTCCTCCCTCCCCATCGCAAGCCGCCGCCGCCAAGATCTGTTGGAAGTCGGCTGCCCTCCTCATCGCCAGCCATTGCCCCGCCCATATCCAGCGCAAGTGCTCCGCCCTCCCCGTCGCAAGCCGTCGTCGCCCAGATCTGTCGCAAGCCGTCGCCCAGATCCGGCTTCCAGCTTGAGCTTCCTCGTCCCTCTTCCAAGTAATGTTTCTGATTTGCAATGTTTCACCTGCCTTATAGATGCCATAGTTTGATGGTGGAATTGTTGAGTTGAACATATAAACTATGCAACTATGGACATAAATTTGTTGTTGAATGTGTTGTGTCAATGTGCTGTTATGATGTTTCTGTTGTGTCAACTCTAATGAATGTGATGTTATGAATGTATGAAATGAATATGATGTGTCAATGTGTTGTTATGTCATATTTACTATGGATAGTTTAATGTTTCTGATGAATGTTTCTAATGAATTTTTTGATGATGTTTCTGCTGTGTCAACTCTGATGAATGTGTTGTGTCACTGTGAAAGACAAAAAAATTGTAGCTTTTCAATCAGATTTAAGTTAGAGAAAATCTCATCTAGTGTTTTAACAAGTTGTTATGATGTTTCTGTTGTTATGAATGTTTTTGATGAATGTTTATGTTATGATGTTTCAATGTGTTGTTATGATGTTTACGATGTTATTAATCTTTTTGTGATGTTTATGATGACTTTCACATACAGTTTAAATGGATAGCTTTATGGACATGTTGAATGGGCAAAACATTGATAGCCAAACTGATATTTGGGAAAACACTCCATTTGTAAGCCAACCTGAGGAACAAGTGCATGAAGAAGTGCAGGAACAAGTGCATGAACAAGAAGCTACTTCACCCAAAAAAACAACCAAGAAAAGAAGCAAGAATTTTACTTCTAAGGAGGATATTCTTCTGGTGTCGGCATGGCTACAAATTAGTATAGATGCCATGCATGGTAATGAACAAAATAAGAGCACATATTGGCAGAGAATTTATGATTTTTTTCATGAACACAAGAACTTTACATATGACTGAACATGGAATTCTCTCCAGCATCGTTGAAGGATTGAAAGACAACCTCCAATGCAAGTCCGGGGCAATCTACTCCTACGAGCATTGAAAGTCGGATTGATGAGCATGTGGAGGCACTAACTTTAGAGCATACCAATTCAAGGCCTGATGGCAAGAAGAAGGAGAAAGAATGGCAACGTAAAGGTAAAATTAAAATTCATCTTCTAATTGTGATAATATTTATATGGATGTATTAGATAATTTACGGGCTAAAAGGAAAGAAGAAGAAACATTGAAGGAGACATCAAAAAAGCACGCAATGATGAGAGAATTGCAATAGAGAAGAGAAAGCTTGAAATAAAGGAAAGAGACCTAGAGTTAAGACAAAGGATTGAGGATAGAGAAATAATGAATATGGACTCTCTGGAATGAGTGAACGCCAAAAACAATATTATAGCAAGTTGCAAGATGACATTGTTTCTCGACAATTAGGTATGAACTAAGTTCTGTGTCACTGTTGTGATGTTTCTGCTGTGTCACTCTGAACTAAGTATGTTGTCAACTGCTTCATATTCTCCTCTTATGCTATTGTGTCTATATGTGAACCCATTCTGTGCACTTTAGTTTTTGTTGTCATATTTGCTATAAAACCGTTTTGTGAACTTTAGTTTTTGTTGTCATATTTGAAATGGAGATTTTGTATGAAATCATTTTGTGTCACTGTATGTGAAATGGAGATTGAGAAACCAAGGGTTGGTTTCGGAGTCTGTGATGAGTGATTGACAGATTTTATCCTCTGATTTGGAGGTTGGTCCTCCGAAGGGGTTCGGAGGTTGCTTCACCGAAGGGTTCGGTGGGCTCTAGTTGCTACAGTTGTTGCAGCGGAGTGTGCCTGTCAGAGGGGTCCGACAGTACACAATGACTGGGTTGTACCAAAGGGTTCGGTATTTTGGGCGGTACACCGGAGTGTGTATCGGAGGTTGTTTACCCGGAGAGGTCTCCGGGGTACTGGGTACACTTTTCTATCTGTCTGTGGTGCGCAGGTGACTTCGGAGGCGACATGCGATTCGCAGCAGGTGAACCTGGGTCAAGCGGGAGGCTTGATACCAGGCGAGCGGGGAGCTCGGTCGCGAAGGCTGCGAAGGGGTCGAGGTCGGAACTCGAGTCGAGGTGTGCCAGGAGAAGGCAGTAAGTGCGAAGCCTGGCTCCGGGTGAAAGTATTCCGAGACGAAGTCCTCGGAGGCGAGGCACTTCGAAGGGTACTCTGAATGGAGTGACTTCGAAGTATGGTGGACAAAGTCCTCAACAATGAGGCAAGACGTTCGAAGTGTGCTCCGGAGGGAGGCACTTGAAGGTATACCCGACGAAGGTCTCAGAAGTCGAGGTGCATCGAAGGCATGGTCCGGGTGAGGATCGTCGAGGAGTGTGCTCGGGGAGAGACACTGCGACGAAGTGCTCATGGAATGCTTCATGCGGAGGCCTTCGACGAAGGAGGGACTTCGAAGGGTGGTACTCCGAAGGTGGGGCTTCGGAGTGAGGCTGACTTGCATTTCGGCCATGCATGGCTTCGGTACACGGACTGACGGAGTACGAGCTGGGAGAAGCAGCGAAGTCATGGTGGTCCACTCTGAAGGTGTTGGTGCGAAGGCCGAAGGGCTTTGACGACTTCGGCTCAAAACCGTCTCTGTATCAAAGGCTGACTTCGGTGAAGCGAAGGCCGTCAGGCTCGAGGCTTCTCACTGAAGCTACCGCACCCCTCGTGTGCGAAGGGGGGCTTCAGAAGGGTCCAAAACTACAAAGGCTGACCGTGTCTGCTTTGCAAAAGCTGATGTTGTCCCCTCTGCGAAGCTGACAAAAGAAGCCTCCAAATAAAGTAGACTACCAGTTGTACCCCCCCTGTTCTAATGAGACAAAAACAGTGTAAACCCTAGGGGTAAAGTAATCTACTCACAGGGCTGAATAGTGCCTATAAATAGTGGAAGCTAGCTAGGTCACATCAACACTTTGAGCAGTCATTTTTGAGCTCCTGTGCTAGCCGCCACATACTCTTGTGTTCATCCTGTGAGTTCATTTTGTGTTCCCTGTTCAAGCAATGAAGCTTTGATTCTGTTTTCTTTTACTGCTTGAACTTGTATGCGTACTTCACTGCACGCTTTGATTTCTCTGTGCACCATATTCTTGTGAGTTTTTCTGGAGAGGTGTGTGAGAAGTCTGTCTGGGTGAAGTGTGTTTTTCAGTGTCTGTTTGCTCTGTGTAAACTGAAGGCTAGACCTCTCTGATTACTAGCGAAGCACTGTCTCTGTGCTGAATCGAAGCCCATTTTCTTCCCTTGTCGAAGTCCTCGGCGAAGTGTGTTCAGTGTGCGTTTTGACCTCTGAAGTGCGAAGCATAGTACCAGTTGCTAGCGCTGAGTATTTGGTCGAAGTCCGCTCTTGCGAAGGGTGAAGTGTGAAGCCTGCTCGAAGGCACCCAGTGTGCTGAGCCTGCACTGACTTAGTAGAGCTGATCGAAGTCCTCAGAGGGGAGTCCACTCTTGCGAAGGGTGAAGTGTGAAGCCTGCTCGAAGGCACCCTGTGTGCGGAGCCTGCACTGACTTGGCAGAGCTGAATTTTCGGGGTTGTGGGTGGAGCGAAGTCTTTTTGGCTTCGAACTTTTGCTCCTTGCGAAGCCTGTTTTCGGTAGGGGTGGGCAATCGGTTTTTTCGGTTTATAGGAATTTCGGTTTTTGAAACATAGAAACCGAAAACTATATAAAATTTAGTCAAACCGAACCAAAAAAACCGAAATATTTCGGTTCGGTTTTTTCGGTTTTCGGTTTTTACCGAATGTGAAGCGTAGAGCAGAACGGGGCAGGCAAGCCGAGCAGCGGCTGGTGTGCCACGGCGGGCGATGGCTGCGTCGGCCACCAAGACAACTATTTGGGCTGCGTTGAGAAGCCCATTAAGCAAAGGCCGCTACATGAACCATAAAGCCCATTATGCAATCCATGCCTGAAGGCTGAAAGAACCATACTACACACGCCTGCAAGCTAGCACAAGCTTAAGGCTGCTACAAGATTCGGTTTTTTCGGTCGACTCAGTTTTCCACGTATGAAAACCGAACCGAAAACCGAAAACCGAAGTTTTTAAAAATAAAAACCAAATATTTTTAAAATAACCAAAATAACGTTTTTTCGGTTCGGTTCGGTTCAATTTTCGGTTTTCGGTTAATTTGTGCCCACCCCTAGTTTTCGGAGCTGTTGAATACCTCCGAACCAGAACTTCGAAGGGTGTGTTCAAAGCCTGTTCCGCAGAAGACAGAACTAAAACAGAAGGCTATTTTTAGTCAGAAATTTTAAAAGCTCCCATTCACCCCCTCTGGTCGCCATTTTCGGTCCAACAGAGATTATGTGCTGTGTCAATGCATGTGAAATGGTTTATGTGTTGTGAAATCATTAACACGGCTAAATACTGGTGTATGTGAAATGTTAAATCATATTGGTGTATGTCAAATGTGTCACTGTATGGGAAATGGAGATTATGTGTTGTGTCACTGTATGAAATATACTGATGTGCTTTATGTGTTGTGTCAATGTATGTTGAAACCTGATATGAGTTAATTGTGATGTGTCAATGTACGTGAAAGTCATATGTGTTGTGTTGTATGAGATTCTGTTGAAACCATTCTACGTCTACGTCTTGGGTAGGGATGGCAATTATACCTGTTTACCCGTGGGTAAAAACCTTATTAGGGTCGGGTTTGTTCCAATTTTTATACCCGCGGGTATGATAATGGGTCAAATCTTATATCCGATGGGTAAACAGGTATGGATATGGGTAGTGACTAGCCATACCCACTTTACCCGTTTATCTGAAATATATAAACCCATTCTAACTATCAAAACCCTAACCCTAGCTAGCCACTGCCTCTCACCCGTGAGTCCCCCCGCCGTCTCTCTTGCTACAGGTCACACTGCCCATCGCCTCTCACCCAGGCAGACGAACGTGGCACCGAGCACCGCGGTCCGCCGCCGCCAAGCTACCGCCGAGCCCCGCGGTCCGCCGCCACCAACGCCGTCTGGTTCCACGGCTCCACGTCGTCAGCTGATTCTGTGGCTTCGCATCTCCCAAGAGGCCAGGACCCACACTGTCGAGCGTCGTCCTCCACGCCGGTCGCCGAGCCCCGTGACGTCGAGTCGTGACTTCTGCGTTGCCCGACCTCGCCGGCCGACGCCCTGCGCCCGTGCCTCTTGTTTGTTCACGGGTAAAAGGGTATACCCGCGGGTATCGGGTATGGGCACATGTTTTTACCCGTCACGGGTAACGGGTACGGGTATGGGTTTTTTTCGTGGCTACGGGTATGGGTATGCAATACTGAGAAACCAAGGGTTGGTTTCGGGGTCTGTGATGAGTGATTGACAGAGTTTATCCTCTGGTTCGAAGGGGTACCTCCGAAGGGGTTCGGAGGTTGGCTCTCCGAAGGTGTTCGGAGGGTGTTTCACCAAAGGGTTCGGTGGGTTTGGTTGCTGCAGCTGTTGCAGCGGAGTGTGCCTGTCGGAGGGGTCTGACAGTACACGATGACTGGGTTGTACCGAAGGTGAGAAACCAAGGGTTGGTTTTGGATTGTGATGAGTGATTGACAGGTTTTTACCCTCTGGTTCGAAGGGGTACCTCCGAAGGGGGTTCGGAGGTTGGAACTCTGAAGGTGTTCAGAGGTGGTTTCACCGAAGGGATCGGTGGTCTGGTTGCTACAGCTGTTGCAGCGGAGTGTGCCTGTCGGAGGGGTCCGACAGTACACAATGACTGGGTTTGTACCGAAGGTCTCGGTACTTTGGGCGGTACACCGGAGGGTGTGCCGAAGGTTGCTAACCCGGAGAGGTCTCCGGAGTACTGGATACACCTGTCTGTTTGTCTGTGGTGCGCAGGGGACTTCGGAGGCAACGGACAGGTTCGTAGCAGGTGAACCTGGGTCAAGCGGGAGGCTTGATGCCAGTGGAGCAGGGAGCTCCGTCACGGTGGCTGCGAAGGGGTCTGGGTCGGTCCTCGGGTCGAGGTGCGCCAGGTGAAGGCAGAGAGTGCGGAGCGTGGTTCCGGCTGAAGGTGCTCCGAGACAAAGTCCTCGGAGGCGAGGCACTTCGAAGGTACTCCGGATGGAGTGACTTCGGAGTTTGGATGGATCAAGTCCTCTGCGGAGGCAAGGCGTTCGAAGTGTGCTCCGGAGGGAGACATTCGAAGGTACCCGACGAAGGTCTCAGAAGTCGAGGCGCATCGAAGGCATGGTCCGGGTGAGGCTCGTCGAGGAGTGTGCTCGGGGAGAGACACTGCGACGAAGTGCTCATGGAATGCTTCATGCGGAGGCCTTGGACGAAGGAGGGACTTCGAAGGGTGGTACTCCGAAGGTGGGGCTTCGGAGTGAGGAAGGCTTCGGAGCGAGGCTAGCTCCGGAGTGAGGATGACTTGTGGTGCTTCGGCCATGCATGGCTTCGGTACACGGACTGACGGAGTTCGAGCTGGGAGTAGCTGCAAAGTCGTGGTGATCCACTCCGGAGGTGGTGGTGCGAAGGCCCAAGGGCTTTGACGGCTTCGGCTCAAAACCGTCACTGTATCGAAGGCTGTCTTCGGTGAAGCGAAGGCCATCAGGCTCAAGGCTTCTCACCAAAGCTACCGCACCCCTCGCGTGCGAAGGGAGGCTCCAAAAGGTCAAAGACTGCAAAGGCTGACACTGTCTGCTCTGCAAAAAGCTGACGTTGTCCCCTCTGCAAAGCTGACAGAGAAGCCTCTAGAATAAAGTTGACTACCTTTTGTACCCCTCCATTCTGTAGAGACAAAACTGGTGTAAACCCTAGGGGTAAAATAGTCAATTCACTTGGGTGAACTGTGGGCTATAAATATGGGGGCTCGGTAGGTAACATTTAACACTTTGAGCATTTACTGTTGAGCTCCTGTACTAGCCTCCTCACACTTTGAATACATCCAGTGAGTTCATTTTTGTGTTCCTTGTTCAAGCGGCGAAGCACTGCCTCGGTGTGCTTTTTGCTTGAGCTTGTTTTACATACCTCGCTGCATACTTCGTTCATTTGTGTGTCACCCTGAGTGACTTGTGACAGTGCATCGAAGCCTGTGTTGACGAAGTGTGGTGTGTGCGAAGTGTGTTTTTCAGTGCGCGTTCGCTCTGTGTAACAGGAGGCTACACCTCGCTGCTTACTAGCGAAGCCCTGATCGAGGCCCGTT
This sequence comes from Zizania palustris, assembly GCA_019279435.1. Classification (NCBI taxonomy): domain Eukaryota; kingdom Viridiplantae; phylum Streptophyta; class Magnoliopsida; order Poales; family Poaceae; genus Zizania; species Zizania palustris. The sequence goes on along the minus strand of JAAALK010000079.1, from coordinate 76,038,067 downwards.
TTGCTTCTCGTGTCTGAACCCTTAGCGAAGTCTGTTTAGTGTGCATTTAGACCTTCGCAGAACGAAGCCCAACACCAGTTGCTGTCGCTAAGTTTTAGGTCGAAGTCCTCGGAGGGTAGTCCACTCTTGCGAAGGGTGAAGTGCGAAGCCTGCTCGAAGCACCCTGTGTGCGGAGCCTGCACTGACTTAGCAGAGTTGTTTTCGGGGTCATGGGTGGAGCGAAGTCTGCTTGGCTTCGGACTTTTACTCCTTGCGAAGCCTGTGTTCAGAGCTGTCAAGTACCTCCGAACCAGACCTTCGAAGGTTGGTGTTCGAAGCCTGTTCCGCAGTAGACAGAATTAAAACCGAAGGCTGTTTTTAGCCCAAGTTTTTAAAAAGCTCCCATTCACCCCCCTCTGGTCGCCGTTTCCGGTCCAACAATTGATATTAGAGCAGGTTAAGATCACCAGTTGACCTTAACCGGTTTTGTGATCTTTTGGCGACATGGATAGAGGCAGTAAAATTCCTCTGTTCGATGGGACTGATTTTGCATACTGGAAGGTGCGCATGGAGGCTTACTTGTTAAGCCAAGGAAATGCAATTTGGGAGATTGTGGACTCACAATACTCCATCCCTGATACTCGCACTACTCAAACAGAAAAAGATCAGTATAATGCCAACTCCAAGGCTAGGAATATACTGTTCATTGGTTTGAGCCGGAGTGAGTTTGATAGGGTGCAACACCTTAGGACTGCTTGGGAAATTTTGACCACTCTCACTATTTTTCATGAGGGCTCTACTCAGATTAAAGCCAGGCACCAAAGCACATACAATCAACAGTATCAGCTGTTTGTGCAGGCACCTGGTGAATCTATAGATGCCATGTTTTCGCGCTTTGATGCGATAGTGAGTAACTTGCGATCCAACGGGACTCTTGCTTACAATTATCACGATAGGGCTATCAAGCTTCTCTATGCTCTTGACCGTAGCATATGGGAAGTAAAGATATCCAGCATTGAGGAGTCCACAGGTTATGACACGTTGACCTGTGATGAGCTCTTTAGCAAGCTGAAGTCCACAGAGATTGCCAAGACATCTCTTGCGGTGCACAGAAGCTCTTTGCCACAGCCATTGGCATTGGTTTCTAGCACTAGCCGTGGCACCGCTGCAGAACCAAGCACATCTGGTACTTGTGTTCTTGCAGATGGTTTCGCTTTGTCCTCCCTGGTCTCCATCACAAAGGAACAGGTGGACACTCTGGATGATGATGAGCTTGCTCTCATTGCCAGGAGGTTCACCTGTTTTCACCATGAGAGACGGGATCAGAGGAGAAGTGGTTTTAGTGGTTGCTTTGAATGTGGCAACACCTCTCACATTAAGGCCAATTGCCCTAAGCTCAAGAAGAGAGATGAGAGTGAGCGCCCCAAATACCACAAGAAGGAGAGGAAACCCTTTGTGAAGGGCAAGCGCGGCAAGGTGGCTAAGAGAGTAGCCAAAGCCGCTTCCAGAGCATTTGTTGCTGCTCTCAGCGACATCGACACTTCCTCAACTGAGGAGTCGAGCTCTGAGGAGGAGGAGTCCCCAAGGAAGGAGGACAAGAAGGACAAGAAGGGACGAGACTTCACCGGCCTTTGCTTCATGGCCGACAGCGATCACAACGGCGATGAGCTTGACTCATCTAAGGTACCTCTATCATCTGACCAGCTATTAATTAAATTAGATGAGCTAAATGAAGTAGTTCTCGGTCAGGATAGATTACTTGTGCAAGCCGCTAGAGAAAGAAAAGACCTTAGACTTAGGCTAGAAACTGTTTCTACTGAATATGCCATGCTTAAGTCTAAAGTAAATGATGCTGATTGTGAGTCTTGTTCTGTTGTCATGGGTGAGCTTGCTCAGTTGCGTTCTGTACATGCTCAAACTCTTTCTGAGCTTGAGACTGCACTGAAGCAGCTTTTGGTGGTGGATTCTAGACCTCATTATATAATTTATTGCATGAACTGTTCTTTATTACGCGAGAGCATTAATTTACGTGATAAACATGTTCATGATTTGGAGGCTAGACTGGAGAGGGCCGATAGTTCTAAGGATGTGCAGCCTGTTTGTGACACATGCATTACCCTTAAGGACCAGCTAGGCACTGTTAGAGAGCGTGCTGAAAACCTCATGTCAGAAAATGAATACCTTCTTTCCGTGGTTAATAAATGCAATGAGGGAAAGGGTACGATGGATTTGCTCTTGGCCAAGACCAAGATGTGTGCTGACAGAGTAGGGTTAGCTCTAGGTTTGGGTTTTGAGAGGATTCCTTCAGATAGTGAAAACAAAACTGTTTTTACCTCTCCCACTACCCTAGAGAAAGAGAGAGCTCTGTTAGACTCCCCATCAGCCAAAAAGCCTACCCGACCACCAAAGAAAACCACTCCTCCTGCCAAGAAAAATCCTCCCAAGAAAACCACTCAGAAGAAGCCCAAGGAGCCTGTGAGAGTTGCTCCTGTGACCCATGAGAGTGCCCCGAGGAGAGTGTTTCATTGTTCCTATTGTGAGCGGGCGGGTCATTTGGTTGGGTTCTGTTTTTGTCGCATCAAGAATGAGTGACGCCTTCAGGCGATGAGTTACCAGGACATGCATTACCCATCTTTAGGTATGCATGAGTCTGAGTTTTACTATCGTCCTGCTTTTGAGGTTCCTCGTGCTTCTCGGAGAGGTTTTGCTCCTCGAGGTGTTCACCATGTTCCGTATGGTGGTAGACCCCGGGCGAGTAGCTTTGTACCTCGTCAGAGTAGGAGACCTCGACATGTTGTTCGATCACAGCATGTAGGTAGACCTCGCGCTTTGCATCATTCTGATTATCATGTGCGTAGACCGTCTACTTTTACTGCGCCTACTACTCGTGTCACTCAGTGCTGGATGCCTCATCATTTTTTCACTCACCCCAGCACTGAGCGATCGAGCTATTCTTATCATGTGTAGGTGACAGATCGAGGCTTGGAGGGCACGTGGATCATGGACTCCGGTTGTTCGCGCCACATGACCAGAGATGCAGCATGGTTCTCCAGCCTCACCACAACCAAGCAAAGGGAACATATCACCTTCGGAAACAATCAAAGGAGTAGAGTGAAAGGTAAAGGTGCGGTAAGAATTAACTCGAATTTCACTCTCAAAGATGTTGCTTTGGTTGAAAACCTGGGATATAATTTGCTGTCTGTATCTTAGTTGCTTGATGAGGGCTTCGAAGTGCGATTCCATCGCGATACTTCGCAAGTGCTCAATTCTGATGGCGTTGTGGTGTGTAAGATCTTTAGAGTTGGGAGAGTTTTTGGAGCTGATTTTTCAGAGTCATCTGGTTCTTCTCATTGTCTTGTTGCACATTCGACTTCTGAGCTTTGGAAGTGGCATAGGAGACTAGGGCATATGAGCTTTGAGTTGCTCGCTCGTTTGAGTGCCCTAGGCCTGATCCGAGGATTGCCCAAGCTCAAGTTTGAGAAGAATTTAGTTTGCGCTCTGTGTCGACATGGAAAAATGATTGCTGCTTCGCATTCGCCAGTCACCACAGTGATGACTGAACAACCCGGAGAACTTCTCCATATGGACACTGTAGGTCCTTCTCGGGTTAGTTCTTTAGGCGGCAAGTGGTATGTATTAGTTATTGTCGACGATTTCTCTCGCTACTCTTGGGTCTTCTTTCTTGCCAGCAAGGATGAAGTGTTTACACACTTTCGGAGCTTGGCTTTGAGACTTTTCACTGAACTCCCTGGTGCATTAAAATTCATTCGAAGTGATAATGGCACTGAGTTCAAGAACAGTCTCTTTGTTGACTTTTGCATGGAGCATGGCATAGAACATCAATTCTCTGCTCCGCGGGTTCCTCAACAGAACGGTGTCGTTGAGAGGAAGAACCACACTTTGGTTGAGATGGCTAGGACGATGCTCGATGAGCACAGGACTCCTAGAAAATTCTGGGCTGAGGCCATGAACACTGCATGTTACATCTCAAACCGTATATTCTTGCGCTCAATTTTAAACTTGACATCTTATGAGCTGCGTTTTGGGAGACAGCCCAAGGTTACTCATCTTCGAGTTTTTGGTTGTCGTTGCTTTATCCTAAAACGTGGTAATTTGGATAAATTTGAGTCGCGTTCTTCTGACGGGATCTTTTTGGGTTACACTACACATGGTCATTCTTATCGTGTTTATAACTTGGAAACTAACACTGTCATCGAGTCATGTGATGTGACTTTTGATGAATCAACCCCCTCTGTTAGTTCTGCTCTTGAACAGGCAAATGAACACGACATGGAACAGACCATCTTCGAAGATGAAGATCCCGGAGATTTCGAGGATGAACCCCTACTACCCTCGACATCAACCCCCGAAGCTGACCCCGCTTCAACCACTTCGGCACGAGGTCCCGAAGCAACTACCTCGACATCGGTCATCTTGGACCACTCCAACGCACAAGTTGAGGGGGAGACTGCATCCCGCCGCGAGGCTCCACACCATGTTCAAAGGATGCATCCTCCCGAGCAGATCATCGGTGAGCTTGATCAAAGGGTAACACGTTCCCATGCTCATTTCATTGATTCCGCTTTTGTTGCTTCTTTCGAGCCCTTAGATGTTAGTCATGCACTTTCTGATTCTAGTTGGATCAATGCCATACATGAGGAACTTGAAAATTTTGAGAGAAACCAAGTCTGGTCATTAGTTGATCCTCCACCAAATGTTCATTTCATTGGAACAAAATGGATTTTCAAAAATAAACAAGGGGAGGATGGGACAATAATCAGAAACAAGGCTAGACTTGTATCTCAGGGTTATTCTCAACTAGAAGGGATTGATTTTACTGAAACTTTTGCACCTGTTGCTCGCCTTGAGGCCATTAGGATTTTGCTTGCCTTTGCGACATCCCGGAGATTCAAACTCTATCAAATGGATGTCAAAAGTGATTTTCTTAATGGCTTCATAGGTGAAAATGTTTATGTAAAACAACCCCCTGGTTTTGAAAACCCCAAGTACCCACATAAAGTCCTTAAACTTCATAAGGCTCTTTATGGACTCAAGCAGGCCCCTCGGGCATGGTATGATAGACTTAAGTCTTTTCTGCTTGAGCGGGGGTATTTGATGGGCTCTGTTGATAAAACACTGTTTACTCTCAAGCATGGCAAGGATTTCCTTCTGGTGCAGATTTATGTGGATGATATCATCTTTGGTGGCTCTTCTCATGCTTTGGTTGTCGAGTTTGCAGATACCATGAGCAGGGAGTTTGAAATGTCCATGATGGGTGAACTCACCTTTTTCCTTGGTTTGCAAATCAAACAAAGCAAACAAGGTACTTTCGTCCACCAGACGAAGTACACCAAGGACCTGCTCAAGAAGTTTGACATGGCTGATGCGAAGCCCCTCGCCACTCCAATGGCTACATCTATAGCATTGGATCCCGACGAAGATGGAGAAGCCGTAGATCAGAAGGAGTTCCGAAGCATGATCGGCTCCCTCCTCTACTTGACTGCTACGAGGCCGGATATACACTTCGTTGTGTGTCCGTGCGCTCGTTTTTAGGCTTCACCACGAGCTTCGCACCGCCAAGCGGTCAAGCGCATACTCAGGTATCTCAAACATACCCTCGAATTTGGCATATGGTATTCAGCATCTTCATCTTTATGTCTTCGAGGTTATTCCGATGCGGATTTTGCTGGGTGTAGAATTGATAGGAAGAGTACCTCTGGTACTTGTCATTTTCTGGGCACTTCACTGGTTTGCTGGTCTTCCCGCAAACAGTCTAGTGTTGCACAATCGACGGCTGAGGCCGAATATGTTGCTGCAGCTAGCTGTTGCTCTCAGATTTTGTGGATGGCTTCCACTTTGCGGGATTTCGGGTTAGATTATAAGAGTGTTCCACTTTTCTGTGATAACACTAGTGCTATTTGTATTGCAAACAACCCGGTTCAGCACTCCAGAACCAAACACATTGATGTGCGATATCATTTTCTCAGAGATCACAATGAGAAGGGTGATATTGAACTTCAATATGTTGATACCCAACACCAGCTAGCCGACATTTTCACAAAACCCCTCGATGCTTCTCGATTTACCTACTTGCGTGGGGAACTTGGTATTTGTCACCCTTACAACATTTTGTGAGAGGGAGCAGATTTAGATGGATGTGCAGTTGCTGATTGTGTGTTGAAATTGCATTTACATCTTTTGCACTTATATGCCTGATTATAATTCATGAACTCATGTCAGCTCAGCTCTCTTTAATTTATCTGAAACATTAAATGTGCATGATGTTTTCTTTCCAAACTCAAATCATGCTCACTGCTCAATCTTGTATCTAGCATGTATAGGCAGGACTGCTTTAGCTATCTTTTATCTGCTTGATAGCAAGACACCTTTTCTTTGGATGCTAAAAATTGCAACTTGAAAATTGTTCTACATATTCATGGAAGTTCATCAAGTGCTAAACAAATTGGTTCACTTAATTAAAATCAAAAACTCCATGATTTGTATGCTTCAGAGCAAAAGATCCAGGTGGGTTTGTTTTGTCGCACTACTCTATTCTAGACTGCTTACCATTGCACATCGGTCTGAACTGGAATAGTGTAGTGTATGCCAAAATCATTGCCTTAAGCTTCGGATGGCTTTCATGCCTAGGCTTGGCCTGATTGGAAAGTATAAGGTGGACAAACAAATAACCCCTAGCATTAAAGGAACAAAAACATTCATTGCTTATCAAGTTTGCTTTCATAGCTCCATTTGATCTAGACTTGTCTGTCTAGAGTAGAAATTGACTAGCTTTGCGCAGTCCTTGCTTTTACTTGTCTAGTTATCGTGATTGAGTGGTGATGCTTTTATTTCAAAATGACAAAATCACATGCTGTCATCATGCTTTTAGAGAATGTTAAATTGAGCTGAGCACATGATATTTGATATTCAGTACTGGCATATTTTTGCTTTATATGTCTTTGCAATTCTGCACATTTCCAAGCAATGCATCTTTTACATGCTCTTTGATGCTTGCATTGTCAAAGGGGGAGAGATTTTTGAGTTCTCTGTTGCAAGGGGGTACAATTAAATTACTCAGGGGGAGTTTTTATCTTGAGAAAGGGAAGATTTGCCGAAGGGGCATTTACTCTTTTGAAAAAAAAGGGGAGGAAAATTCTTTTGTCAAGTGACATGATTTGGCTCGTTTCTGAGTTTTTATGGTCACTTGTGTGCTGAAATTTTTCATATTTTCTTGAACTTGAATTTGGTTGTCAATGCACTCATCAAGGGGGAGATTGAGAAACCAAGGGTTGGTTTCGGATTGTGATGAGTGATTGACAGGTTTTTACCCTCTGGTTCGAAGGGGTACCTCCGAAGGGGGTTCGGAGGTTGGAACTCCGAAGGTGTTCAGAGGTGGTTTCACCGAAGGGTTTGGTGGTCTGGTTGCTACAGCTGTTGCAGCGGAGTGTGCCTGTCGGAGGGGTCCGACAGTACACAATGACTGGGTTTGTACCGAAGGTCTCGGTACTTTGGGCGGTACACCGGAGGGTGTGCCGAAGGTTGCTAACCCGGAGAGGTCTCCGGAGTACTGGATACACTTGTCTGTTTGTCTGTGGTGCGCAGGGGACTTCGGAGGCGACGGACAGGTTCGTAGCAGGTGAACCTGGGTCAAGCGGGAGGCTTGATGCCAGTGGAGCAGGGAGCTCCGTCACGGTGGCTGCGGAGGGGTCTGGATCGGTCCTTGGGTCGAGGTGCGCCAGGTGAAGGCAGAGAGTGCGGAGCGTGGCTCCGGCTGAAGGTGCTCCGAGACAAAGTCCTCGGAGGCGAGGCACTTCGAAGGTACTCCGGATGGAGTGACTTCGGAGTTTGGATGGATCAAGTCCTCTGCGGAGGCAAGGCGTTCGAAGTGTGCTCCGGAGGGAGACATTCGAAGGTACCCGATGAAGGTCTCAGAAGTCAAGGCGCATCGAAGGCATGGTCCGGGTGAGGCTCGTCGAGGAGTGTGCTCGGGGAGAGACACTGCGATGAAGTGCTCATGGAATGCTTCATGCGGAGGCCTTGGACGAAGGAGGGACTTCGAAGGGTGGTACTCCGAAGGTGGGGCTTCGGAGTGAGGAAGGCTTTGGAGCGAGGCTAGCTCCGGAGTGAGGATGACTTGTGGTGCTTCGGCCATGCATGGCTTCGGTACACGGACTGACGGAGTTCGAGCTGGGAGTAGCTGCGAAGCTGTGGTGATCCACTCCGGAGGTGGTGGTGCGAAGGCCCAAGGGCTTTGACGGCTTCGGCTCAAAACCGTCACTGTATCGAAGGCTGTCTTCGGTGAAGCGAAGGCCATCAGGCTCAAGGCTTCTCACCAAAGCTACCGCACCCCTCGCGTGCGAAGGGAGGCTCCAGAAGGTCAAAGACTGCAAAGGCTGACACTGTCTGCTCTGCAAAAAGCTGACGTTGTCCCCTCTGCAAAGCTAACACAGAAGCCTCCAGAATAAAGTTGACTACCTTTTGTACCCCTCCATTCTGTAGAGACAAAACTGGTGTAAACCCTAGGGGTAAAATAGTCAATTCACTTGGGTGAACTGTGGGCTATAAATATGGGGGCTCGGTAGGTAACATTTAACACTTTGAGCATTTACTGTTGAGCTCCTGTACTAGCCTCCTCACACTTTGAATACATCCAGTGAGTTCATTTTTGTGTTCCTTGTTCAAGCGGCGAAGCACTGCCTCGGTGTGCTTTTTGCTTGAGCTTGTTTTACATACCTCGCTGCATACTTCGTTCATTTGTGTGTCACCCTGAGTGACTTGTGACAGTGCATCGAAGTCTGTGTTGACGAAGTGTGGTGTGTGCGAAGTGTGTTTTTCAGTGCGCGTTCGCTCTGTGTAACAGGAGGCTAGACCTCGCTGCTTACTAGCGAAGCCCTGATCGAGGCCCGTTTTGCTTCTCGTGTCTGAACCCTTAGCGAAGTCTGTTTAGTGTGCATTTAGACCTTCACAGAACGAAGCCCAACACCAGTTGTTGTCGCTAAGTTTTAGGTCGAAGTCCTCGGAGGGTAGTCCACTCTTGCGAAGGGTGAAGTGCGAAGCCTGCTCGAAGCACCCTGTGTGCGGAGCCTGCACTGACTTAGCAGAGTTGTTTTCGGGGTCGTGGGTGGAGCGAAGTCTGCTTGGCTTCGGACTTTTACTCCTTGCGAAGCCTATGTTCGGAGCTGTCAAGTACCTCCGAACCAGACCTTCGAAGGTTGGTGTTCGAAGCCTATTCCGCAGTAGACAGAATTAAAACCGAAGGCTGTTTTTAGCCCAAGTTTTTAAAAAGCTCCCATTCACCCCCCCTCTGGTCGCCGTTTCCGGTCCAACAGAAGGTCTCGATATTTGGGCGGTACACCGGAGTGTGTACCGAAGGTTGCTAACCCGGAGAGGTCTCCAGGGTACTAGATACACTTGTCTGCTTGTCTGTGGTGCGCACGGGACCTCGGAGGCGACGGACGATTCGTAGCAAGTGAACCTGGGTCAAGCAGGGAGGCTTGATGCCAGGGGAGCAGGGAGCTCCATCATGAAGGCTGCGAAGGGGTCGAGGACGGACCTCGGGTCGAGGTGCACCAGGAGAAGGCAGTAAGTGTGGAGCGTGGCTCCGGGTGAAGGTACTCCGAGACAAAGTCCTCGGAGTGAGGCACTTCGAAGGGTACTCCGAATGGAGTGACTTCGGAGTATGGTGGATCAAGTCCTCAGTAGAGGCAAGGCGTTCGAAGTGTGCTCCGGAGGGAGACACTCGAAGGTACCCGACGAAGGTCTCAAAAGTCGAGGTGCATCGAAGGCATGGTCCGGCTGAGGCTAGTCGAGGAGTGTGCTCGGGGAGAGACACTGCGACGAAGTGCTCATGGAATGCTTCATGTGAAGGCCTTGGACGAAGGAGGGACTTCGAAGGGTGGTACTCCGAAGGTGGGGCTTCGGAGTGTGGTTGTCTTGTGGTACTTCGGCCATGCATTGCTTCGGTACACGGACTGACGGAGTTTGAGCTGGGAGTAGCTGCGAAGCCGTGGTGGTCCACTCCGAGGGTGTTGGTGCGAAGGCCCAAGGGCTTTGACGGCTTCGGCTCAAAACCGTCACTGTATCGGAGGCTAACTTCGGTGAAGCGAAGGCCGTCAGGCTCAAGGCTTTTCACCGAAGCTACCGCACCCCTCGCGTGCGAAGGGGGGCTTCAGAAAAGTCAAAGACTGTAAAGGCTGACAATGTCTGCTCTGCAAAAAGCTGATGTTGTCCCCTCTGCAAAGCTGACAAAGAAGCCTCCAGAATAAAGTTGACTACCTTTTGTACCCCTCTGTTCTGTAGAGACAAAACCAATGTAAACCCTAGGGGTAAAGTAGTCAATTCACTTGGGTGAATAGTGGCTATAAATATGGGGGCTAGGTAGGTAACATTTAACACTTTGAGCATTCACTGTTGAGCTCCTGTTCTAGCCACCACACTGTGTATTCATCCTGTGAGTTCATTTATTGTGTTCCTTGTTCAAGCAGCGAAGCTCTGCTTCTGTGTTAAGTTTCTGCTTGAGCTTGTTTGCATACCTCGCTAGTAGTAGTGCATCGAAGCCTGTCTTGGCGAAGTGTGTTGTGTGCGAAGTGTGCATTCGCTCTGTGTAACTGGAGGCTAGACCTCGCTGATTACTGGTGAAGCCCTGATCGTAGCCCATTTTTCTTCCTGTGTCGAAGCCCTTAGCGAAGTCAGTAAAGTGTGCGTTTAGACCTTCGTTGTACGAAGCCCCAGCACCAGTTGTTGTCGCTAAGTATTTGGTCGAAGTCCTCAGAGGGTAGTCCACTCTTGCGAAGGGTGAAGTGCGAAGCCTGCTCGAAGCACCCTGTGTGCGGAGCCTGCACTGACTTAGCAGAGTTGTTTTTCGGGGTTGTGGGTGGAGCGAAGTCTGCTTGACTTCAGACTTTTACTCCTTGCGAAGCCTGTGTTCGGAGCCATCGAATACCTTCGAACCTGAACTTCGAAGGGTGTGTTCGAAGCCTGTTTCGCAGTAGACTGAATTAAAACAGAAGGCTATTTTTAGCCTGAAATTTTAAAAGCTCCCATTAACCCCCCCTCTGGTCGCCGTTTCCGGTCCAACAAATACCCGTGCCCGCGATACTCGACTACCATCCCTAGTCTTGGGCTTTGCTATTGCCTACCCGCTGTTCGTCAGGAGTCAGGACTAGGACATTTTATAGATGACTTGTCTACTCCAGGTTGCAGCACTCTTAATTTTCTCTAGACTATACATTATTTTATTAAAAAATAGGTAGAAATTAATATATACTTATATGATATGGTATTCATACATCAATATGTTTATCATATCTCTCTAGATCTGGTTCATTCAACTTTATGCCATTTTTATCTAAATTTCTGCACTATCATATTAAAGCTCGCCATGTTGTTGCCAAAGGTGCTCTACTAAATCATTCTGGAGCTGGGAGTGGGTACTTTGATTTGTTATGTTGTGATGAGTTTGAATGAACTCATGCAACTCTGGAGTGTGGTCATGAGAGATCATTACATTTTCCTCGACTCCCTCAAAATGGGAATCTTGTTCGTCGCCACGCTCGTCTTCAATAATCATGTTATGCATAATGATACATGCTTTCATAATATTTTCCAATGTTTCTTCATCCCAAAAGCGAGCTGGCCCACGAACAATTGCAAAACATGCCTACAGAACTCCAAAGGCTCGTTCCACATCTTTCCTAGCTACTTCTTGCGCCTTAGCAAAAAAATTTCTCTTGTTGCCTTGTGGTGATGGTATTGTTTTGACAAATGTAGCCCATTGAGGGTATATACCATCTGCAAAATAATACCCCATCGTGTAGTTATGATTATTAATAGTATAGTTTACTCTTGAAGCTTGCCCTTCAGCCAACTTTGCAAACAAATGTGAACAGTGAAGAACATTTATGTCATTGTGCGATCCAGGTAGACCAAAGAAGCCATGCCAAATCTATATATCCTGAGATGCAACGGCTTCAAGAATAATAGTGGGCTCGTGGACATGGCCAGTATACATACCTTGCCATGTTGAAGGGCAATTCTTCCACTTCCAATGCATATAGTCAATGCTACCAAACATTCATGGAAAACCTCTTTGCTCTCCGATTGCTAGTAATCTTGTTGTGTCATTTTCATTTGGTGATCTTAGTTACTCATCTTTAAATATTTCAATTATAGATTTTACAAACCATCGAAGACTCTCGATAGTAGTACTTTCACCAATTCCAATATAATCATCTGTAGCATCCGCTACTACTCCATAAGTCAACATTTGAAATGTCGTGGTACACTTCTGCAAAGGAGATAACCCTAAACGACCAAAATGATCCTTTTTTTGCAAAAAATAGTTATTGTGTGCTTCGACGATCTGCACTATGCGAAGATAAAGGGACCGATTCATTCTAAATCTGCGTTATACAAATATTTCAAAAAAAGCACAAGACAAACAAAATATATGTACAAAATGAATATGAACATTTGCAAACCTGCGACGAAAGATAGTTAGCCCATATGTAGGTATATCTGAAAAGTAATCTTGATATAACCTCACATGCCTAGAAGCTCTATTGCGCTCAATAAAAATGCGTCTAGCTACATAACCTCCATGAGATGGACCATTCACATGCTCATATTGTGCATGTGTTGCGTGTAATGAGCCTAGAATTAATTCAATCTCATCATCATCGGATGATGACGATGATGAATCTAACAAAGGTTGAATGCTCATTTGAGGAGAAGAGAACACTAGAATGCAAATACTTTGCTTGACAATAAGATATGTATGTGAGTATATATAGCCACAACCATTAAGAACTAGCCATTGCAAACTAGTCGTTGTAAACTAGCCGTTGCAAACTAGCCGTTTGTGGTTATAATGAATTATTAAAAAAATGACTAGTCGTTTCCAATTAATTGCTACAGTGGCTGGCGAGATGAAATATGAGCAGTAGCGAGCTGAACGAACTGAACAAACGCTGAAAAAATGGTATGGTGAGTGAACGGGATAGGTTGGTAGTTATAAAAAATTATTAAAAAATGGTTGCATTCAAATAATAAGTTAACAATAGCAAGTACATTGGAGTGAGTAGTAAAATAGCAAGCCGATTGAAATAGGGAGACTTACTATTGTTATGAATAGCAAATCAAAAATAGCAATTACAATAGAGATGCTCTAAGATATGGATTGAAGCTCAATAAAATGCTTAGCTCATTCATAACGGAGGAGATAGCGGACGTCTGGACAAGCTCCTAGCATTTATGTTGCCATTAAAAGCGATGAAGAATACATTGTAGAAATCGTCCACGTTAGTGATGACGATGGAGCAAGACTTGCTCCATGACCCATAGGTGGAATACGACGAGGTCATGGCATGCGGTGAGCAAATAGTAGCGATAACCACATGTTGTTAGCGCTAAAGTTGGAGATGAGATACACATGGGCAATTTTGATATTTGGCACGGTGTTGCAGCAAAAGAAAGGTATCAATGTATCATACTAAACTTTATGATACTTTTATAAAGTTGACAAATTTCGTGGCAAATAAGCAAACGCCTCTAAATTTTTGGGGCAAAAGAACAATTTTCTCAAAAAAACAAAGGGTTAGCTAGTTTTCATGACATTTGATCATAGGGAGATGTTTTTTCTTAGCACCACCATCAACTAAATGAGATTAGGCATGTTAATGGCCCATCCTCATCTTGATTGAAAATTTCAAATAGAGATAGATCAATTTTTAAACCACATGAGGTTTAATGCGAGAAAATCACATCCAATGAGTATGGCAAAGGTAGTAACCATTCACCATCTTTGTCTTTGTTTTCTTATGGGGCTCTAAACATGTGTTTTCACTTGATCGGTCCATTTTAACTTGGATCATACTCTACTACACTGTCTAGTTCGATTATTTTAGTTCCTAACCATAGCCTCTCCCTAGTCGCTTAGATCCACTTGGCCACTCTAGCCACTAGCCTACTACTACCACTCCTTACCTCCTTAGCCTTTGGTTGTGCTACCACTCCTTATATCCCTAGACCCTAGTTGTCATCGACTGCTGTCACCATGATGCCGCCTCTCTGGTTGTTGTTGACCCAACTTCACTTCCTTGACCTCACCTCGATGGCCCACCATGAGACGTCGGATGTTGCCACATCATCAGCATAGACTTGCACGAGCCTCTAGCATTAGGGTCCACCGAGGGCCACCCCTCTACCAGAAATGGACTAGAATCCAGATGGATGCTCTAGTAGCTTCACCGCCTTACCTTTGAGCTTCGACGACAACAACACAAGGTGATAATCGAGCTCCTCCTACTCTATAAACTTTTTGTTCTTTTTGATAGCCGGAATGAGAACCCTATTAGATACCAATTCCTTTTGTGGGGATGGAAATCACTACAACAATCCAGGAAACTTCCGTCGGCCAAAGCCGAGGGAAGTTAGCACTTTTCCGACGGAAGAAGCTAACTTCCGTTGGCAAAAGGCTAACTTCCGTCGGCATTTGGCCGACGGAAGCGGGTAGACGGAAGTTAGCTAACTTCCGTCGACCGCCGACGGAAGTTAGTTAACTTCCGTCGGCTAAACATGGCCGACGAAAATTACCACAGGAAATCATTAACTTCCGTCGGCCAAACATTAGCTAACGAAAGTTATCTTTTTTTTTTTGCTTTTTTCTGTGTATCCCAGCCGATGCACTAAAAACTGGTATTTTTTTTCTTTTTTTTTGCTTTTTCTGACATTTAGAACACATCCTTTACAAAATTTTACATTTCACATTTCAGCATAACACAATTTAACATCCAAATTCAACCAAATATATTCACAATTTAACATGTCTTCTCCTTTACAACCCAAATAAATTCATAAAAATGAATACAACCCCACACATGCCAATCAACACAGAAATGAAGAACAAAATAGTAATGGTCAAAGCAGGGCCATCAACTACTTTGTTGTATGTCAATTACTTGCTGTCAAACATTCAAATGCTTTGTTGAGTTTCTTAGACTAGCGATGGTCATCACACTGAAAAGCAAAAACACGTAATTAAGTTACCAAAAATTATGCAAAAAACAGGAGTATAAGCATGGCATCAACTCTAATTTAAAATAAAAATCAACTAAACATGCTTGGCATCAACCAAATGGCTAAACCCTCACATAACAAATTTACTGAGAATCACTAGATCGAAGCCGAATTGGCATTTTCCAACCAAATAGAGCCACGTATACTAGCAAATCGAGCAATAACAACACTCACTTGGCTTCGAGCAGCAGCGACGTGCCGGTCCACTTGGCCTGGAGCGCCACCTGCCAGATCTCGGTCGTCGTCGCCTTCACCGCCTCCGCAACCCGCCATCGAGCCCCAGGCGCCACCACTATGGGGAGAGGGAGACGAGCCTGCGGCTGATCCGGAGCCCTCACGCCGCTTCGATCCAGAGCCCTCACGGCCGGGAGGCGCGGAGGCAAGGAGTCGGGCGGGAGGCGGCGGCGGTGAGGCAAGGAGGCGGCGAGACGCGGAAGCGGACGGGGAGGCGAGGCAGGGAGGCGCGGAAGCGGACGGGGAGGCGAGGCAGGGAGGCGCGGAGGCGGCGAGACGCGGAAGCGGCGACGGCGGCGAAGGGGAGGCGACGGAGGGGAGGCGGCGGAGGGGAGGTGGCGGAGGGGAGGTGGCGGAGGCAGAGAGGCGGGGAGGGGAGGCGGGGAGGGGAGGCGATGGAGGCAGAGAGGCGGCGAAAAGGAGGCGGCGGAGGGGAGGCGGCGAAAGGGAGGCGGCGGAGGGGAGGCGGCGAAGGGGAGGCGGCGGATGGGAGGCGGCGGAGGCAGAGAGGCGGGGAGGCGGGCGGAGGGAGAGAGGCGGGGAGCTGGAAAACCTAGGCGTGGGCAGGGGGAAATAACTTCCGTCGATTGAGGGTTGAACCGACGGAAGATAAGTTAACTTCCGTCGGCTCCTTAAGGCCGACGGAAGTTATTTAACTTTCGTCGGTTTTTTAAAAAACCGACAGAAGTTATTTTAGCCGACGAAAAGTTTTTGTTTTCTTGTAGTGAATGCAAGAAATTTTCTTCATAGATAAAAATATTAACCTCAAAATAATTAGAAGGTTACCTTAAATCTCTTTTTGCAATACTTAATTCATACGAAACAATATCGCATTTTTAATGAATTTTTTAGTTGGATTAATAGTTCCCAAGTCATGTCAGTGGCTGAACAACGGCAGGAGAAGAATCATAGACCCTCTGGACCAGGCCTGGATATGTACAGATAAGCCAAGAAACCAACAAAAGTGCATGGTCAAAATAACCAGACCCCCCACATGAAAAATCTGAGCTGAATCAAACCCCAGCCACAAGCTCTCCTGAGTGTGGATGGACTTTGAATTATTCCAAGTTCCAACTTGCCATGTATTTCTAGCTTCTCTCTAATCTCATCTTCTTCCTCTTTAGCAGCAAGCATAGCTAGTTAGCTACTCATCATATCATCGATGGCCTCCACAGCCGCCTTCCTGTCCACGCTCGCTGGCTCCACCAGCCGGAGCGCGACGCTGGGTTGCGGCGGCGGCGGCGGCGGCACCAAGAAGGCGGCCAGGTTCTTGATTCCGGCTGCGGCGGCGAAGAGGCCTCGGCGGGGCATGGTGAGGGCTGCGGTGTCTGGCACGGAGAAGGCGGGCACGGCTCCGGCGTCGGGAGAGGAGAAGAAGAAGGGCGGCGGTGGCGACGAGCGCGTGGTGAAGGTGCACAGCGCGGAGGAGTTCGACGTCGCGCTGCGGGCGGCGAAGAACAGGCTTGTGGTAGTGGAGTTCGCGGCGAGCCACAGCGTGAACAGCAGCCGCATCTACCCGTGCATGGTGGAGCTGAGCCGCACCTGCGGCGACGTCGACTTCCTGCTGGTGATGGGCGACGAGTCGGAGGCCACCCGCGAGCTGTGCAGCCGGGAGGGCATCACCGCCGTGCCCCACTTCTCCTTCTACAAGGGCGCCGAGAAGGTGCACGAGGAGGAAGGCATCGGCCCCGACCAGCTCGCTGGCGACGTGCTCTACTACGGCGACCACCACTCCGCCGTGGTGCAGCTACACTCCCGCGGCGACGTCGAGTCGCTCATCTCCGAGCACCGCGGCGAGGGCGGCAAGCTGGTGGTGCTCGACGTCGGCCTCAAGCGCTGCGGCCCCTGCGTGAAGGTGTACCCCACCGTCGTCAAGCTGTCGCGCACCATGGCCGACACCACCATCTTCGCCCGCATGAATGGCGACGAGAACGACAGTTGCATGGAGTTCCTCCGTGACATGGACGTCATCGAGGTGCCCACCTTCCTCTTCATCAAGGACGGCGAGATCGTCGGCCGCTACGTCGGCTCCGGCAGGGGCGAGCTCGTCGGCGAGATCCTCAGATACAACGGTGTCAGGGTCACCTACTGATCAGAACACGAAGCACCATCTCTATGCAACGAGTGATCAACACTGCATCTGGCGACAATTACCCTCTTAATTGTAATTTACACGAACATACATGTGAAAAAACATTTTTTATCACCGCGACGTACGACGACATCCATCGATGTTAGATCGATTCTTGCACTCGTTCAATTACTGGGGACATGTAATTGGTCCCATGTAATACTAGAAGTTTAGAGGGTCAATTGCAAGTTCGAGACATGTGATTTTGGCTGTGATGGTATATATCTGTGATTTTGGCTGTGATGGTATATATTGTATCCAAACGTTATAACAGAGAAAAATTACAATATTAAAAGAAAATTTTAATTTACTGTGAAGAGTGTGGTGATGGTAACACTCACCACCACTAGCTTTTTAAAAAAGTACTATAAATTCTATAGCTTATTATCCAGTTCATCTGGTTACCTTGATCTTGTCGCAAGAATGCAATTGTATTTTCTTCGGCAGACAGAACATTCTCAACGCAGCAAAGGAGCATGGAGATCCATCTAGGTGAGAAACAAAAAGCTTGAGAAAGAAAGCAATCTTTTTGTTACAAATGGCATAAGAGCAATGGAAACCAGACTTAAAAAAGATCTGCTCACCAGGAAGTCAGGCTCGCCAAACATCTGTCCAAGTCCAATTGAATCTCAAGACTGAAGATATTACAGGCTTCCCCTTTCAGACCAAGACAGCAGGCAGGAGTAAAATATCAACAGCATTGACAGTTTCTTCACAAATTCACACCTCACATCAAGTTGCATTCACTTCCAGATGTTTTACCCTTACTTGCAGGTGTAGCGTCGGTCAGACACAAGTCAAAATTGATCTTCCATATCACCAGATAACAAAGTGGACACGCAAGGGTTCAGAAACTGCTGAACTAGTGCAAGCATAACCCAACAATTTTGCCATCTTTCTTTGTTAAGTGTTGTATGAAATTAGCAGCTGATGTAACAGCCTGGGAATAGCTCCTGACAGAAGATCAAGTAACTCATACTACATACAAATTACTAACAATCTAGCTAATAGGCTAAATCTCTTACTACACAAAAAAAGCTCCCTGGCAAAACGAGCAACTTGGGAGTTGTGACTATTGCTCTGTTTCATCATCTCCTTCCTCTTCATCTGCAGCCCACCAAGCAAGAAGACCCAGACCATCACCTTTAATGCTCCCCTGCAAAAGCATTAGTCAAGTCACTTACCATTTATCAAAGTATGCAATTCCAGAATACAACAGTTGAGCATTTTTCCAAGCATACAATAATTTGCATTGGAGCAAATGGCATGTCATCCTCCTTTTGCTCAACTGGGATAGGTGGGTATTTGATGCTAGATACCAAGAATCGTATCTGCATAGTGATCACATGATCATTAGTACATAGGGAATGGTAATTGCTTTGAATTTAAACAAAAAAAGGCTTCAAACACCTCATCATCTATATCAAGATAAAGCTCATCACCATCTTCAGTCTTCAGCATCCACCTACCATCTAATGCCCTGGGAGAAATGCGGAGCACAGAAAATAAAGCAGCAGAACTTTATGCAGAAAATACTTTCCCGATGACAAGCTAAACAAGGTGTCACTGTGTACGATAATCCAAGTGACATCTAGTGTATCCTCAGCACAACAGGTTAATGTAAGAGGAATCAAAATCAAACTGTTTGATATGAGTTAAGAGAAAAGTAAGCCACCTCCCTTTTCAAATTATCAATTATGTAGTGAGTAGTGACTGCGGTACTTGAACAACAAAGCAAACAAAGCAAAACATTACCTAGCTGTGCCATACTGCATCAAGTGTCCAGGAATGCATATATCACTGAAGAAATCAAGTGAAACTGCCAATAAATATTCAGGTATATCAGCTAAAACCAATTGTTTGTGCATGATTTTTTTCTTAATAACTTTCATAACAGAAAGAGAGCATTTCTAATTTTTACAAATATAAAGCACCAATAGTAAAGAACAGGATTCAGTTAAGCTTGCGTGCTTGTCAATAAAATTTACACTTTAAGAATGAAATACTAGATTACAAGTAATAAGCAATGATTTGTTACTCAAAATAATGTATAATGCTAAGCACTTAGCACTCCTAGGTAATTGAGGGTACTGATTCCAGTTATATTAATCAGGTCCAATTGTCCAAAGTGACCAAGAAACATACCAGGGTATTAATCAACATTTTGTCTCACTTGAATAAAATGATACAAAGCCTCAATCCAACGTTTCAGATCGGCCTTAACAGAAGGGGGGAAACGTTGGGACTGGGCAGAAAAAGTAAGGAGGAAACGAATCTTCCAAGAAGAGATAGAGGGGGCTATCCCATCAAAGACCGTCCTATTGCGGGTCAACCAGATGGTCCAAGCCCCCATTACAATGATATCCATAAAAAAAGACCTCCTAAAAGTAGCCTTCAAGGCCTCCAATTTCTCCGGGATCGTGCCTGGAGAGCTCCAGTGGACCCCAAGCATGGTCCAGCAAGTGCGACTGAAGGGGCAGTCGAAGAAGAGGTGAACTGTCGATTCTTCCACCCTCAAGGTGCAAAGGCAGCAGGAAGTTTCATTAACCGTGTTGAGGACTCTTTTCCGGCGAAGAGCTTGTCTAGTGTTGAGGCCGTCCATCAGAAGGAGCCAGAAGAAGACCTTCAGCTTGTTGGAGCACCTAGCCTTCCAGAGCCAACGAAATGCACCAGGGGCCTGGATGAAATGGAATTGGTAGTGGTAGAAGCGAGCAGCACTATAAGAATTGGTGCGCCAGATGAAGGACCAGTTGTCCGGAATATTTGGCTGAATATTAAGGGAGTCAAGCAAGGGAAGTAAGAGCTGATATTCACTGTGAGCTTCAACGGAAAGCGGGAGGAAGAAGTTGCCGGACAGGGAGTTACGCGAGAAGAAGTGCTTCACAGAGCAGGAGTTGTGCTTAGCAAAGGAGAAAAGGTGAGGGAAGAGGAACCGAAGAGGGGAGACGGCCCAACCGTCCTCCCAGAAGGCAGTGTTGCGGCCGTTCCCAATGGAGGGGAAGGCAATTGCTCGGAAATGGGTGGAGAGAGCAAGGATGTCACGCCACCAACGGGAGCCTCGCGCCGGAGCCAGTGGGGGGGGGGAACTAGCAGAAGCGTAGTGCAGATGAACCAGGCAGGCCCAGGGAGGGGGAGAGGGGCTCAGGAAATTATGCAAGTGCTTGAGCAGAAGGGCAGTATTGTGGGTGCGAAGATCGAAGACCCCAAGGCCCCCATTGGCCTTGGGCTTACAGACCTTGTGCCAGGCCACTCTAGAGGATCTGCGGCTGGAAGAGTTGTGACCGTGCCAAAGGAAGTTACGCCGGGCTTTGTCAATACGGGAGATGACGGAAGAGGGAATTTTGAACGTGCACATGGCATAAGTGGGGAGGGCAGAGAGAACGGAGTTAACAATTTGAAGCCTGCCGGCCATGGATAACCAAGGGGAAAGGGAAGACAATTTACGCTCGACGTTGTCAATGAGAAAGGCCAGGTCGTTATGCTTTGGCTTCAGGATCCCCAGAGGAAGCCCAAGATAGGGGAACGGAAGAGAGGCCAAGGGGCACCCGAAAGTGGCAGCCAGAAGCACACCTTTCTGGGGGGGAGCGTTAATAGGCGTCAGGGTTGATTTGGACAAGTTAATCTTGAGACCAGTAGACTAGGAGAACGAGTTGAGGATTCCACGAAGGCAAAAGAGGTTCTTCTGGTCGGCATGGAGGAAGATGATGGTGTCGTCAGCGTATTGGGCAATCGGAAAGTCAAAGTGGGGAGGGTGACAGAGAGGCCCCTGTAAAATCTTCAAGGTTGAGGCTTTGTTAATGATGTGCTGGAGAAGATCACCCGCTAAGACGAAGAGAAGCGGGGAAAGAGGGTCCCCTTGGCGCACCCCTCTCTTGCAGTGGAAGAATTTCCCAGAGGAACCGTTGAGCAGGACAGAGAAGCCCGAGGAAAGTAAGAGATCGATCCAACAGATCCATTTGCTGGGAAAACCCAGCTGAAACAACATGTGAAGGATAGTTGAATGCTCAATAGTGTCAAAGGCCTTTTCAAAATCCAGTTTTAGGATAACGGATTCATGAGGCGACTGTTTGCATCTGTGAGTACGCTCTAGGGCCCAAGCGAGGCAGTCCTGGATGCTTCTCCCTTTGATGAACCCATATTGATTGTTGTGGATTAGGGAAGTGATGACTCCCTGCAACCTGTTAGCAAGGATTTTAGTAATGATTTTGATACTGGTGTTCATGAGGGAGATAGGACGATAGTCCTTGACGGAGCTAGGGCAGCGACCCTTGGGAATGAGGGCAATGTAGGAGCCATTGATCGGATGAAGCTGGATGTCACAATTCGAGAAGTGGGAGATAAGATCCACAAAGTCCTGCCGGATGATAGGCCAACAGGTTTTATAGAAGGTGCCATTGAAACCATCCGGGCCAGGGGCTTTGTCAGGGTGCAAGGAATTAATAACTGAGTCGAGTTCAGCCTCGGAGATGTCAGCTCCCAGGTGGTCCAATCCCTGGCTTCTTGGAATAAGGTGAGCCAAGTCAAAATCCATGTTGGGCCGGCCAGAGAAGCCCATTTTACAAAGGAAAAAATCGAGGAAAGCCTCGGCTTTGTCCTCATGCGAAGAAACCCAGGTGCCGTTGGCCAACTTAACAGAAGCTATGGTATTGCGGCGACACCTAGTGGTGGCAGCTGCGTGGAAGAACTTGGTGTTAGCATCCCCAAGTTTGGTCCAACGAAAAGTGTACCGCTGCTTCCAGTAGCAGTTTTTAATATCAAGAAGGGAAGCCAGGTGGGACTAGAGGAAGCTCCTAAAGCGAAATTCCGGGATGGAAAGGAGACGGAGCTCCTCCATCCTGTCCAAGAAACTGATGATGATTGCAGTGTTCTTGATCCAGAGGTTGAAACCGCGATGCTTACGCTGCCAAATGGTGAGGGCTCGCTGAAGAGACTTGAGCTTATGAGCGATACGGTGAGCCGGGTCAAGCGGGGAAGGGCCCTTGCTCCAACAGGACTGAACCAGGGGAAGAAAATCCGGGAGTTTGGTCCAGAAGTTCTCAAAGCGAAAAATAGAAGACTTGGGGATGGAGGTGGAAATCGAAGCGAGGCAAGGGCAGTGATCCGAGCACCCATTAGGGAGCGCCGAAAAGGAGGTGTTGGGGAACGAGTCGGCCCAATGCGGGGAGGTGAGGCACCAGTCCAATTGGATCAGGGTAGGGGGGTTTTGCCTGTTAGACCAGGTGAACTTCCGGTGCCGAAGGGTGATTTCGTGGAGACCCAAGGAGCTGATGGAATCATTGAAGGAGGCCATATTCCTCCTGTTGGGTGGCCCTCTGCTTTTGTTATCGTGAAAGCGGTAGAGGTTGAAGTCTCCAATGAAAAGCCAGTCCTCATTGGCAAGAATGTGGAGGGAATTAAGCCAGGAGAAGAAAGGAGGGCGATCAGCAGCCCTGCAAGGGCCATAAATGTTGGAAAGCTTCCAAGTGGAGCCGTTAAGAAGGGAAGTGAGGGAGATGGTGAGCTGGAAGTGGGAAGAGGAGAGGAGGGACCCAGAGAACCTAGCGCTATCCCAAGCAATGAAGAGGCCGCCAGCAAAACCTAAGGCAGGGGAGTAGAGGAAGTTGTCCAGGCGCTTAGGGCAGAACTGTCTGACAGAGGAGGAGATCAGCGTAGCCATCTTAGTCTCCTGAAGGCAAACAATATCCACGTTAGAGGAGGCAAGGAGGTTGCGGACGGCAAGCTTCTTGGAAGAGGAATTCAGCCCCCGGACATTCCAGCTAACAATATTCCAAGATTTGGTCTTTGTCATGGGGGGCACGCAAAAGCTTACTAACAGGGGTGGGGGCAAGGGCCGGCCCAACCGGGAGAACGAGCGAGAGGGAGCACAGAGCAGAGTGACGGTACCACAACGAGGAAAACGACACAAGGGATCCCAAAATATACAATGTTA
The DNA here is from genome assembly GCA_019279435.1 of Zizania palustris. Classification (NCBI taxonomy): domain Eukaryota; kingdom Viridiplantae; phylum Streptophyta; class Magnoliopsida; order Poales; family Poaceae; genus Zizania; species Zizania palustris. The sequence continues at coordinate 76,014,719 of JAAALK010000079.1, read as the reverse complement.
GCCAACAACAGGAGCGGCACGCAGGCCGGGAATAGTTTAAACAGCGTAAGCAAGACACGGCGCGCAGGCCAGCAGAGGTTAAATTTCATGCGCATCGTTGGGAGGGGGTGCTGGGGCAGAAGCAGGTGGGCCCACCAACATGGGAGCCGACGGAGATCCGGTCACAACTCCCGCCGTCTGGGGGGGGAACCCGTCATCGGAATCGCTGGAGAAAAAGGAAGAGGCGAATTTGTCCGGGTTAATGCCACAGAGGTGAACTGCCGAATGAGCAATTTGATCAGAGGAGAGGGGAGGAATGGGGGTGGCAGACCTGGACACTTCGATGAATTCCTCAATGGTTGGTAGCTTGGAGAGGAAAGGGGCCTATCCCCGGCGGGAAGATGAGCGGAATCCTCCGCTTTTGGCCGAAAGTCTGGCACTGCGACGCAGACCTCGCACCGAGAGAGGAGGCGACCTGGAGGAGCTGGCCAGCGACTGACTCCCGCCCGCCTCATGACGAGCCCTGCCCCGACGTCTTGAGTAAACAAGACGGACAGGGAGGCAGGCGCGCTTTGGCAACGAAGGGGGGGAGGCGCCCGAACTGGGGGCGAGGCCGGGGTGATCGTCAGGAGGGTACGCTGCAGACGGGAGGCCGAAGACAGAGGCCTGCAAACAGAAGCCAGCGAACCGGGGGGGAAAGCCTGACCTGAAGGTGCAATTGTTGTGGGGGAAGAGGCTGTTCGGTGTGAGACTCCACCGAAGGTTCGGAGGAGATGCCCGAAATCTCCATGCTGTCATGTGGCTCTTCGACAGCCTGGGGCATCTCCTCTACAGCTTCCTCCACCATTGGTTCAAGGTCATCTTCGAAGAGATGAAGGTCCTCCGGGTCATCTTGCTGGGCGTCGTCTTGATGGTGGTGCAGAACGTGATCGTGCCACTGGTTGGCCATGGGGCCAAACAGCTGGGCGTCCGCCCACTGCTGTATCCACTCCGGCTCCCCAGGCAGGACTTCGCCCAGGAAAGGGTGCGGGTTCCCGTTGTCTGGCGGAGGATGGACTTCATCCCCTGGCCCCTGGTCCGCGAGGTCGAACTGGAGGAGGTAAACCGGGAACGTCCAGGAGCGACCACTGCCGTCCAGCTCGTCACCATGCTTGACGGTGATGCTACGGGGGACGTCCAGGTCATCCTCGTAGAGGACCTTGACGAGGACCCTGGCCAGGCTAGTGTCCGCCTCGTGCTAGAAGATCAGCTGGCCGAAGGAGGAGCAGATTTGTTGGAGAAAGGGGAGAGACTTACAATCAAGGGGGAAGCCCAGGAACATGATCCACCCGGCTCTGGCAAACGGAGATTGCTTGCAGTTCATGGCCTCGTCGTGCTTGACAAAGCGCACGAGTCGGCCTTGGACGAAGATAGGTGGAGAGTTGACGATCGCGTCGCGCTCGAACTCAGACCCCAGCTTGTAAAGCCCGACCCCAAGCGGGTGGAGGCAGTAACGCGAGACTTGAAGCCGGAGCTCAACACCGAGGTGGTGGCGGATGGCGATCAAAAGCTCAATCCTTTGTGCCGATGTCAGGGGACCATCGTGCTCGGCAATGGCGAAGGTTTCATGGAGCTTGACGAGGTCCCCTGAGAGGGCAACAAAGTTTCTCTGGCGACGAAGAGGCCCACCGCCATCGCGGATCGTCCCCCCATAAGGGAGGAAAGGAAGAGGGTTGGCGGGGAAGTTCGCCATAGAGCACACCGGCGGGGGGTCAGCGAGGGGAGGGGCGGACGCGCCAAGGCTGGGGGAGACGGGAGCAGGAAGAATGGCGAGGGGGAGGCAATGGGACACGGGAGAGGCTTCCGGCGGAACAAAAGGGGCTGGGGCAGCCGAATCGAACAGCCGAAGCTCAGAGGGGACCCAAGAGACAGAGAGGGAGGACTTGCGACCCTGACAAGGGGTCAGAGAGTGGGAAGTGTGCAGGCAGACTGAACAGCAGGCGCCGAGGCGCGAAGTGACCGAAAGCTCAGAACAATAAATGCGAGGCGGCGAAGAGAGGGCAGCGGGAGCCGGAGGGACATGACTAGGCGGTCTCGTCGCAGGATCTGCGCGAGGACGGGAGGTGATACGCCGGCCCAGAAATGAACCCTGACCAAGCAACGGGTCTGAACGGGCCATTGGCATGATCATCAAAGGAGACGGAGGAGAGGACCTGCGCCTCCCGGGAGGCACCAAAACCGAGTGGACAGGCGGCCGGACAGGTTCCCGAGGGGGGCCGGGGGAGAGGTCCGACTTGAGGCGCGAGAAGATACGCCCAATGGGAATAGCACTCGTCGGACCCGACCGCACAGGAGGCGGCCGGCCAAGCAGGGAAGGGCGAGAGCCATTGAATTTGAAAATAGCACGAGGATCGAGGAGCGCCACGGGGGAGGGTGCAAGGCTTGCACGGGAAGGAGGGGGAGGCAAGGAGCACGACGACGGGGAAGGGCTAGCCGGCGGAGGAATGGGGCACAGGAAGGAGCCAACCCTGAGGGCCGAAGGGGTAGAGGAAGAGGGAGGGAAGAATGAAAGAACATTGTTGAACGTAACTTTTTTGGGAGGGAGGACCCGGCGACGGGCCGAGGAGAGTAAAGCGGGACGGAGAGGAGGGAGGAAGTGAGGTGCAGGGGGAAGACAAGGGCAAGGACGGGAACTCAGCGAGGACTCGCCAGCATGAACCTTGTCGAACCGAATCCGGGGGTCCAAAGAGCGTCGGCACGGGAAGGAGGACGGAGGACGCCGGCGGGGGACTGAGGTCCAGCTCGCACGTTCCTCGGCAGACCACCGCCGAAGGTCCGTAGACCAACGAGGGCCACCATCGTGCCACAGATGAAAATAGACGTCGAACTGATCGGTGGTGACCCGACGTCGACGGCAGACTTCCAAGCCCACGCGGCGCGAGGAGACAGAGAACTGGAAATGCCTGTCCTGAAGAAAGGCGACGTGGAAACCCGCCGGAGAACCCCCCAGGCAGGCATGCAGGGCCATGCTAACCGAGGAAACAGAAAGACGGAAAGTAAAACGACGAAAAACAGCCAGCAGGAGGAAGGACCCAACCGGGGAGGAAGAGGGGTGGTGAACCGGGGAGGCGAAGGAGTCCAGAATGAATTGCTGGAAGTCCCGGCCAGGGGAGAAATCCCAGGGAGCCACGAGCTCACGAAGGTCATCGTCGGCCTCAAGCTCGACCAACGCCGTCCGAGGCCCCATCAGGAAGAGAGCAAGGAGGGCCCAAAAGGGGAGGGAGAAAGGGGAAGGGGAAGGGGTAGGGAAAGGGAGCGCACCCGGAGAGACGTCTAGCAGAGCGCCGGCGAGGGGGCGACGTCGGCGGAGGGCGAGGGATGGCCATCAGGAACCACCGCTAGGGTAGACGCGAGCCGCAGGAGCGCCCGTGGGTTCTCCATTTGTCCAAGGGATAGAGTTAGACATGACACAAAATTGTTGTATGTTATGCTTAGAGATATAATAGACATAATATGTCAAGGACCTTATGGTCCAAGACAGCGGGGCCTCGGCTACGAAGCTCGTAGTCTTGGCTGGTAATGGCGCCGGGGTTTTTGCCCGGCTGCCCAATGGTGAGGGGGAGAAAGAGATTTCTGGAGGAAGAAGAGGAGTAGAGAAGTCTGTTCTTTGTTACCTTATAGTGACAATTACATCCCTTATTTATAGCCCATAGGCTAGCTAACAGCTGATTATAGTTGATTACAGCTGGCTAACAGAATTCCTAACAACCTTTTTAGCTTGTCACATAAGCTTGACAGCCTACAGCTTGTCCTAGAAGCTATCTACTGTCTATGTGTGGGAACAGCGTTGATAATGCCTTCCCCACATGACATCTCTCCCTCCCTCGACGAGCAGCTCGTCCACGAGCTGGTAATCTGGGTAGCGGTTCATGAAGCTGTCAGCGTCTTCCCAAGTTGCGGACGCGGCGAACTCCCCCTTCCAGTGCACCAGGAGGTGGCGAACACCTCTGGCCAACCGAGAACGCGTCACATGCTCTGGTTTTGGAATCACCGCACCATGGTGTATCTGGGGAAGAGCTGGTGGCGCGGACGCCGGTGTTCCGACAAAATGCTTTAGTAGTCCCACATGGAACACATCATGGAGACGAGTGCGTGGGGGAAGCTCCAACTGATAAGCAACGGTGTTGATGACAGTCACAACACGAAATGGTCCATAGAAACGAGGCCGCAGCTTCCCGCCCAGTGTTGCATGAAGTGATGCAGCAGCTCGGCGGTGCAAATGGAGCCACACCCAGTCTCCACCTCGAAGCGAACCTCCCTGTGAAGCTTGTCATAGTAGCGCTTGTAGATGGACTGGGCTTGTTCGAGACGGAGCCGCACATCAGCAAGCAGCTCAGATCGACTTAAGAGTATATTGTTTGTGGTCAATGTTGGCAACGTGCCAGACAGCTCATCAACCAAGTGAAGCTTCGCTAGTGACCTCAGATTGTCCATCAGCACATCTTTGCTGAAGCGACGTGGGATGCTGCTTTCTAATGATCTCGCCAACAAGCTGGGTGGCATGTCATTGGTGTTCAGCCTATGCCGCGCAACTGGACTGTTAGCAGTAGCATTGTTGGCTTTACGCTTCTTCTGTTGAATGGCATTCTCCAAATTAGTAGCATGCTTTTGGGTGGCTGTATGTGGTGTGATATCCTTGCCTAACTTGAGCTGGGGCATATTTTGAGGGATTGCCACAGCCGCACGATAGTCGATTTTGACAGCAGCACTGCCTGGTCTTGAGGTGAACATCTGTGGGGTGACGTCCTTCACCAACTTGACCCAGGGCACCTGCCATGAGATTGGCACAGTAGCATCATTGCTTGCACTGGTGACAATGCTAGCTGGCTTCGCAGTGACCATCTGAACGGTGATGCACATGTCCTTCACTAACTGGAGCTGAGGCATCTTCACAGGGATCAACGTATCAGTACCAAAGCCTGCATTGGTGGTAGAACCTACTAGCTTTTGGCTGATGTCCTCAACAAATTGCAGCTACGGAACTTTCGGAGGGATAGGTACATCAATACCAATCACAGCATTAGAGATATTGCCATATGATTTTGGGATGTCCTTCATATGGGTAACATCATTGACCAACTTGAGTTGGGTCACTTTCATAGGGATCGTGACAGACATACTAAGGGTGTGTTTGGTTGAGCTGTGGCTGTGGGAAAAAGCTGCTGTGGGCTGTGAGCTGTGGAAAAGCTGCTGTGGGAAGTCAGCTGTGAGAAAGCTCAAAGTCGTTTGGCTGAAACAGCTGTGAACAAGCAGCTTTGAGCTGTGAGCTGTGTAAAAAATTCAATTTATGAAATTTTGTATGGGTGTATGAAATTTTAAATGTCAATTTATAAAATTTTGTATGGTTGTATGAAATTTGAAATGTCAATTTATGAAATTTTATATGGTTGTATCAAATTTGAAATGTTAATTTATGAAATTTTGTATTGTATGAAATTTGAAATGTCAATTTATGAAATTTTGTATGGTTGTATGAAATTTGAAATGTCAATTTATGAAATTTTGTATGGTTGTATGAAATTTGAAATGTCAATTTATGAAATTTTGTATGGTTGTATGAAATTTGAAATGTCAATTTATAGAATTTTGTATGGTTGTATGAAATTTGAAATGTCAATTTATAGAATTTTGTATGGTTGTATGAAATTTGAAATGTCAATTTATGAAATTTTGTATGGTTGCGAAGCCAAAAGCCAAAAGCCGCAGAAAGCAGGTCTAGAGGAGCTTTCACATTTACACTGCATCAAAAGCTGCTTTTACTAAAAGCCGCTGGGTAGAAATATACCCTTTGGTTTGGCTTTTGGCTTCCAGGAAGCAAAAGCTGCTTCCGGAAGCCCAACCAAAGGGACCCTAATGCATCTATTGGTGGCAACCTTTGAATGTTTTTCAAGAGATGAGTTGGCGACCTTTGAGCGTTTCTCAGTATGACCATCTTGAGCATCACAGCCAGCAGCACTTCGAATTATAACTGAAGGCGTTGAACATGCAGGCGTGTCAATGGATGGCTCAACATCAGCATTCTTGCTGGGCATGTTCTCTACAACCATCCAGCCAACAACTCCTTGACTTGGCAAACAATCAGCATCCTTGCTTGCTAAATCCTTCTTTTTAGGCAGATGGGGTAGGGTTGCTTTAAGAGAAAGTTTAATGTTACCCCTCACATCTTGTCCAATGCATTTCAATGAGAGCATTTGGCCAACAGATACAACATCTAAGACTTTAGACACCGGTTCATGTGACAACTCAGAAATATGAAGTAGATCGTGCTGTCCACCATTGAATTCCACAAAAGCACCATACTCCTTTATTGAGGAAACAGTTCCTTTGTATGTTTTGCCAACTTCAATTTCACGACCCACAAGAAATTCAACCTTCTCAAGAGCTTTATCAATAATTGGTTGGGTTTTAGCTACAATAGTGACTGTACCATCACTAACATACCATCACTAACAGATACCCGTGCACCTGTTTCTCGTTCAATTCCTTTCTTGTGGAAAAGCAGTTTCCTGAGAGAATCACTGCTGAAGCTCAGTGTAGCTAATCGAGGGGAACTTCCATCATTGATAGCACGTGCAGAACTTATTTCCTGGTCCATACAGTCAAGAATTTGATTTCGAGCCTTTTGTGCAGGCTCAAGATTTTCACATATTATGTCCAATGGTATTCCAGCAGGTTTTATATCCAGCTGAATAGCATTAATACCTTTCCTTGTTCCTGCAATTTTGAAGTCCATGTCACCTAAGTGATCCTCAAGACCTAAAATATCTGTTAATATGCGATAACTAGAAATATCTCCAGTTGTCGGGTCTACTTCACTGACAAGACCCACAGAAACACCAGCAACATGTTCTCGTACAGGTATTCCCGCATCCATTAAGGCCATGCGTCCTCCACATACTGATGCCATTGATGTTGAATCATCAGAAGCCATGACTTCTGAATTTACCCGAACAGTATATGGAAATTCACTCTCTGGGGGGAGGACAGTGAGCAATGCTTTCTCTGCAAGTGTCCCTGCTGTGAAGATTTGGATCTTCTGGACTTCCGTGAGCGCACCCACCCTGGGCAGTAGAGCTTCAAAACGGTCCTGGTATTCGATGACCGTTCCTGTACGTCGACACACCACTATCTTGTCGAGTGGGTTGGAGCACAAGGGTGGCCCGAACCTGATGTTGAGCAGCTCAACAAAGCGCTTCCATGGTGGAGTCCCTTCATCGGTTTGAATTTGCATGAACCACAACTGAGCATCTACTTCTAGATTATAAGATGTCATCCACACCTCTTCTTCGGGAATACGCTGCTGCCGAAAGAATGATTCACAGCGATTAATGAATGCCAAGGGGTCAGACCGGCCATCGAACCTAGGAAAATCCATCTTCTGAAAGCGAGGTGAGGTGGCCGCTCTGTGATGTACTCGCCGCCATGAATGCCCTTGTGTCCCGACGATGATGAATTAGTGTTGCGGTGCTCTAGCGACTCAATTTTGGACTGTGACGTCTCCACTGATGCAGTCAATTTGGCGATGAGCATCGCGAGATCAGTTGTGGTTGGTTCTGCCATTTCCGGGGATGCAGCAGAATGTGAGGCAGGGGCCAGAGAAGATGATGCAGACCTCGTCAGCGCAGCGGTGGATCGCCTAGAAGCTGATACCAAGTTGTCAAGGACCTTATGGTCCAAGACAGCGGGGCCTCGGCTACGAAGCTCGTAGCCTTGGCTGGTAATGGCGCCGGGGTTTTTGCCCGGCTGCCCAATGGTGAGGGGGAGAAAGAGATTTCTGGAGGAAGAAGAGGAGTAGAGAAGTCTGTTCTTTGTTACCTCATAGTGACAATTACATCCCTTATTTATAGCCCATAGGCTAGCTAACAGCTGATTACAGTTGATTACAGCTGGCTAACAGAATTCCTAACAACCTTTTTAGCTTGTCACATAAGCTTGACAGCCTACAGCTTGTCCTAGAAGCTATCTACTGTCTATGTGTGGGAACGGCGTTGATAATGCCTTCCCCACATGACATAATATGACATGAAAATATGAACAAACGATTTTCACAGACTGCAAGCAAAACACTTAAACGCTACTGGAAGTTAAAGACAAATGTTAATAACTTAATTAGCTCACCATGCAGACCCTTTTCATCATATCCACTGATCTTCCCAACAAGAACCTCCCCAACAAAGGGCCTGAACATCAGCAACCTAAAGGAAACCTATAGAATACAGGAAAAATAAGGATATCTGAGCATGATTTGCAAATTCTAGGAATTTTCAAAACTAAAATGCATAAGTTGGCTGAGACGATGTGTTCCATACTAATATCAATATCGGGAAAAAAAGGACATACATGGTAAATAACATAATTATATCCACAACGTGTGAATCACAGCAAGTTATATTTCTATCAATTTGATCACAACTAGTAAACAAGATCGGAATACATTGATTAGCAAAATTAATCAGCAGTAATTTAAAACTCTACCAAATTCATTGCACAAATTTAAACTATAGAGGTACCAAAAAATGGCAGGGCGTATTACTTTGTACGTGGAGCAGCCCTCTCCCGGAAAGATGAATCCACCTTCGACGGAGCGGATGTCGTATACGGAGACGCAAAGCCCGAGGTTGGTGACGACCTACAGCGCAGGTGGGAGGAAAAAGCAAGCGGACGCATCATTTTTCCGGTCACGCGCGGCAGCGACACATCCAAGTCTGAGTTCGCTGCGTCGTTACCTTGTCCAGGAAGAGCCTCTCGAGCTCGGACTTGATGGCGTCGAGGATGGGCCGGCTCAGCAGGTGCGGCGGCATCGGCAGGTTGTGCTCAATCTGGCTGAGGACGAACATCTCGCCTCGCCTCGCCACGCCACGGACGGGGGAGCAGAGGGGCAGTCCCTGCCTTGAATCTCTCCTGGTAGAAACTGGACCCCGGCGGCGCCGGGGCGAGGGCGGCGAGGCGGCGCGCGAGGGAGACGAGGAGAAGGCGAAGCTACTCCCGGGCTGACGAGTCCGTTGTGTTCTAGGGCGCCTTGCGCTTGGGCCTTGAAGACTCCAGGGCCCACTCTACTGGGCTCGTGGTTCCATGGGCCTACATAGCCCGGCCCGAAAATAACCCATATGGACCTACATAGCCCGGCCCGTAAATAGCCTAGCCACCTTTGGCCTCTGGAATTTTTCCTTCGAAAACAATATGATTTTTTTATTTTTTGTGAGAAGACTCAAGGTGTTTACGTATCAGATTACCAGATTTGTTTGGTTAACAAATATAATGTATTATGTTTACATTATAGTGTTTGATTGATAAGTATAATGTATTCTGGTAACGTAATTTGATACCAGAATGGTTAGAGTGTAATGGGTTGATTGCTAGGTTGTAATCTGATTACGTGGTATCTAATACCAGCACATTCAAACCAAATAAAATCTAACGCAATTAGTTTACACTGTAACACTTAAAATAAACCCAACCAAACGTCTTCTAAAAGTCATATGTCGGGGATATGATACGAGGAATATCAGTATCAACCTGCTCACGTTCCGTTGCACAATATTTCTTACAAATGTTGCAAATTATTTTTAATTGATGTTTTAATCTTTTTTTACTTGATGTTAAACTATGCCATCTTGTTTTGTTTTTAAGTTGATGTTTCAATCTGTTTATTTGGATATTGCACCATTGTTTTTAATTGATGTTTCTTTTATTTAATCTGATATATTGCGTTGAATACCCGACGCAATATACAAGCAATCTAGTAATTTAATTGGCAGTTCATCGTTTTCGTTTCAAATATTGCATCCAAAAGTAATGAAATATTTCGACCAGCTCGGAGATATTTTAACCGTCCGATTTCGATTTTATGGACTGGATCCGAAAGTCCGACGCCTAATCATCTCCCAAGAATATACTCTAGTCCTTGTAGGCTATGTATCGACGGCAATGGCATATTCTTGCGGTCACGCCGGCGAACTGCAAAGTGCAAACAATAACGTAGGTCTATTAATTATTTTTTTGAAGTATTAGAAGTTATCCCAACTAATTTCTTTATATTAATTATTAATTATTATAAGCTCATAAATTATATATATTATATAATTGACGAAGACAATCATATGTTAAGATTTAATTGTTTGCGGTGCCACATGACACCCACGACTTTAGCCTTGGGAGCTCGACTTACCGGGCCTGGATCAGGTAGACGCCAAGTATACGTTTAATTGTGTTGTGAGTTGTGAAGAAGCTTTTGTGAATTGCTATAAAAAAACTAGTGTGAGTTGTCTATTATGAGTTGATTGTATTTTTATAATTGATATAATTTTCATTATTATAATATTTCATACATATATATAAACAGAAAATAGTCAACATTGATGCAACTAAATAACTGAAAAATATAATAGATAAATAAAAAGTTTATAGTTCATCCCATAAAGTAACCGGCAACCATATACACAATTTTCATTATTATAATATTTCATACATATATATAAACAGAAAACAATCAACATTAACTGAAAAATATAATAGATAAATAAAAAGTTCATAGTTCATCTCATAAAGTAACCGGTAACCATATAGCTATCTCATGAAATTGTACAGTGCAATACAAATCATAATGATGTTAAATCAATCAAAACATGTTGAATTCATGATATCCAATTTGTACTAAAAAGCAAAAAAACCAGAAAAACAGAGTATAAACCACTTCCAAATTTGTACTAAAAAACATTCCATCATATGTGAATTACTTGATTTGCACATACTATTTGGCTGGTTAATCCCACATATGGAGCTCTATAATTGTTAAGTTTTAGTAGGGATATCTGATTAGAAACTCATCTTGTTCACTTCTTCTTAAGCACTTTGATTAGTACCATGTGTACAAATGGTAGTTGTGCCTTAATAATGTTGATCAAACCATTCTGCTCATTTCTTATCTTTCAGGTTGTTGTGTTTATAACAAATGCTTGGAAATACTAAAACATGTGTACAAATGCTATATATATATATATATGTACTTCTTGCTAACTTGTATTTGACTCCAATAGCCCTGAAAGTCAACTCAAGGATGAATATATTGTATATATGGTGCACAATTTTTGGCTCTCAATTTAACCTTTTCTGAAAAATGAAAGAAATAATGATCCCTAAATATATTAGGGAACTATACATATTTACCAATCTTTACTTACATTTGTTGTTATTACTTATTACAAGAAAGAAAGAAAAGGTAAAAAGGCATTGTGTTGCTTTCAGTTGAATGGTTCAATCTGAATGTTTTTTGCTTCAGAATATTTTACATGTTATATCAGAAATATCTGCTGCGTAAGATAGACTCTTTGATTCATCATCGATATCTTTTTATGAATATTAATTTATTTCGTTATTCACTTCAAGTTTAATATATTTGTTATCTTTTGATTTTTACCGTAATGTTAACATGGACACACCACTAGTTAATATTAACATGATTTTTCAAGCCATTTCACTTGTTAAAAATTATTAACCAACTCTAATACTCCATCGCTATGTCATTGATCATAGTCTAAGGGTCTATTTGGTTCAGATTTTTGAACCAGCTTCTTGGCTCGGAAGCTGGAATCTAAACCAAATAGTTATTTTGGTCATCCAGCTTTTCCAGAATATGTAGATTCTTATAGTATAAATTTGAAAACTTGTATAACACAGATTTTACAGCTTCCCAATTCAACTTTTAATGAATATTACCTATCATGCTATTAAAACATATAAGTTTATGTAAAATTTGAAAAAGTGAAATTTTAGTAAAATATATCATTTTAGTGTAATTTAAAAATATATAATTTTAATATAAACATTATAAAATTTCATGATTAGAATGATTTACATGTAAAATTACATATTAATAATGTAAGTAAATATCATGAACTACCAAATATAAATCCACAGCTATTCCAACCTAACAACTTCTCGGCTTTTCTACAACTCATAGATCACAACATATTTTCCACAGCTCACATCTAACAGCAGCTTTTTCAGAATCTACAGTTCAACCAAACACACCCTAAGTGACCATAACTACTTACAAAAACACTAGAGGTTATTTAAAGAGAAATTTTTATATATGTTACTGAAAGTTCACCGATTCTTATATATATCACTAACAATTTGTTGTTTCTATATATGTCATTATTTAAATTTTTGTGTTCATATATATCATTGTCGTCGGTTTTAACATTCGTTTTTTTTTAAATACCAAAACCACCCTCAACTTACTAAAAATTAAGTATGATTTATGTTCAATAATCCACTAGCACTTCCTTCGTTCAACACGCACAGGTCAATCGCTTACTCAATCTAACACGATTGAGATCGGCCGGGAGCAAAGCAAGTTATAATTTTGTGAGTTGAGGATAGTTTTAACATTTAAAAAGAATATCGTTAAAACTAACGATAATAATATATATGAATATAAAAAACTAAAGAGAACATCAAAATTCAGTGACATCTGTGAGAATCGATGAACTTTATTTCAATGACATATACAAAAAACTTTCTTATTTAAACCGGTTTGCATACTTTTAAGAAATAAAATACCCGATTTTAAAGTTTATAGAGATAAATTGACCAATCTCAATATTTCAGAGGGTGAAGTAGATTTTTTTCCAATAATAATTAGTAGCTTATAAGGGCCGTTTTAGACGGAAAAAGATGAGTCTAATAGACGATAAATTCTGTGACAGAATAGTTCGACAATCCAAATGAACTATTTTAACGATAAATGTTATGAAAAACTTTAAAACATTTTTATATTTCTACGCACATAAAATATTTTTTTTGAATAAATTGTTTGTCGATCTTGTTTTTTTTATCTCGCCGGAAACGTGCAGCCCGACAACGTATGAGGTGAGTACGACCTGACCACTAAACAAGCTTATCCCCTCCCAACCTATCACTAACCTCTTGATTAACAACTAATTAATTAACTACTTTACCATTCTTGGTCTAGTAATTATGATTATCTACTAGTACTATTATCCTTATACTAATCACGTATTAATTATGATTATCCAGCGGCTATTGTTATTAGTAGTCTAATCCAACGGATCAAAACGATGGGTTGCGAGGCTTTTGGCCGCTAAAATTAGGATTTATTTCGTTGAGCGGTAGAAACTGTTGTGGGCCGTGAGCCGTAAAAAAATTGTTTTGGGTCGTGAAAAATCTGAGAAACGGTTTGATTGCAATAGTCATGAATTTATGTTTTGCAGCTCATGAATGTTTGGTTACATCATTAATAAGCAATTTACATGTAAATTATTTTAAAAATGAAATTTTGTAATGTTTATATTAAAACATTTTTGAATTACATTAAAGTGATATATTTTACTAAAATTCCACATTTTCAAATTTATATTAACCGGTATGTTATAATAGCATGGTGAGTAATTTTCATTCAAATTTGAACCGAGAAGTTGTAAAAGTTAGGCCACCCAACTTTTAGTTTGTCCTATGAAAAAACTGATTAGCCCCGAACCTGTTTAGTTCAACGGAAGCTAGTTAGAAAAGCTAAACCAAACACGGTGACTAAAGTTTTACCTAAGCACAACCTAATGTTCTGGCTTGGGAATGCCAAGGGTGCAAATGTAAACCAGCATTAATTATAGCAGTCGAAATAATTTGTGTAAAGTTAGTACATAGCTTAGCATATACTTACAGCCCAATTGTGTCCAGGTCCACGCTGAACCTGGCTGGAAAGGCATCCCGTATCAGGATAGGGTATTTGCATTGGAAACCCTTGTCCAGGCTCCAGCGAGCGGACAGACAGGTTAATGGATCTTAATTATCCACGTAAGCATAATGCCGATCTTTCTTTCCAAAATCTAAAAAAAAAATATTATGAGCCAGTGAAAAAGTTGTGAAAGTTAGGGTGAAAGCAGGTTCTTAAACTTTTAAATGTTGGGTAATTTTTATAAATTTTGGATTAAGAAGCTGTGAAAGTTTGGGATACGAGCAGTTTTTACTATTTCTCCGGTTTATAAAAAAAGTTACAATTTTTGAAGATATTGGATTGTCTACAAATCTGTTTGGTCCAGCTTTCAGCTTCTCATAGCTTGATGAATTGTTAGTGAGGGCATTCCAAACTCTCCGCATAGAATAGTGTCTTAACTAATTATTAAGCTGACACATAGAAATAATCTGATATAGCAATAAAATTAAATAAGAGAAAAAATAAAAAAAATCACGTCTTAAATAAGACATCATGTCCTCACGAGACAATAATATAAATGGTTTGGATGAGAGGGGAAGAAAGAAATCAAGTGTATAAAAAATTATTGTAGATACGTATTAAAAAATCAAGGTTGAGAATATAACTTATAAAGATAATGTAACGAGATAATATATCATCTAAGAAATCACTGGTTAAGATACTAGGTATCACTTGTTAGTGATACGGTGGATAATCTCCCTGACTCCCTCGTTATTTTGAATAAATCTTAAAAATTGATGTCTGGTATGGCATCTTACATTAATTAGTGGGACCATGTCACATTTATGTGGGCCCACATGTTTGTATAGATGTAAGAAAACTTTTTTTGGTTCTATAAAATTCAAATTGTGTTGCATGCATGCACCACGTAGTTTTTACATATTTGGCTGAAATTCATTAGTGAACTCTACTGTGGCCATATCTTACCTGTTTTAATTAGAGCCGAGAATTTCGTAGAACTTTTAATATTACAGCAGTAGATGGTTAAAATAACTTATTAAAATATTTATATTATTTACGACTCTAGCTTCAAGAATTCTTCGAATTAGAAACCCTAACTTCGTCACTTTGGCACCAATTAATGGAGTTTTGAAGCTAAGCAGTAATCACACTTTTTAGTTAATGGAGATTTGAAGCGGTAAGTGAAATTCTAAAACATTATCTTCCTTAAATTTTAGAGATTACAATTAAAAAACAGCTACAATAGGAACTCTAAAATATTTCAAAAAATGATGTATTCCTTACATTTTCCTCCATCCTCCCTAGATATAGGTCCTATTCTCTATTCGCTCTTGTCCCACGTATTGGTGATACAAGAGATACAAATAAAAGAAAAAATGAGATATTTAATAAAGGGTTAATTTTTTTTGTGCCACTGCAATTTTCACGGTTTGCCAATATCAATGTGTCACTGACAGATGAGAATCACCACAATCACTGACAGTAAATGTACATAATTTTTAAAAATTATAATAACATGTAAGTAATTTTCCCTTTAATAAATAAGGCCAAATATCAACGATACAAGAGTAAAATAGAGGGAATGCGATATTGATAATCTGTTTGAGAGAAATAGTAAGATTTAGAGATTAAATTTATTAGAAGAACTTCTCGTATAAGATTTTAGAGAACAAAAAACAACAATTCTCTTGAAAATGTTAAGGGGACGTGGGTCCATTTAATAGAGAAATAAGTTCATTGTATCGCTATCATCTTTCTTTAAATTTTTGGACCTAATAAACTTGATCGTGTGGGATTCCGGTTGGAATAATTTTTTGGAACGGATAACGAACCCTTTTTCCTTTTGTTGCACCTCTTTGGATTTGGGTATCCATCCATCACTGTCAATCTCTTCTAACATCTCTCCCCTTTTGTTTAGGGTGTATGGCTCAACTTCAGCTTCTTTATTCCGTAAGTTAGAGTTAAACCAAATACTTTTTTAAGAAGTAGATTCCCGGCCTTAAGAACATTTCAAAATAATAAACCGAAGTGGTGGAGTAAGGTCTAGCCAATTTCAGTACAGATTTTAGGATCTGAAGATCTACCAAACAGGCGATATACATTAATTCTTTCTCTAGTTGTTTGGTTGTAATGCAAGAGAATGGCATGTTCTCCTCTAAAATATTCCTTCAATACGGTGTATAAAAAATAATTGGATGAGACCATCTTCTAGTTGGGTGAAATGATGTGTCATTTTCTTAATGGTTAGAGTAGACTTAACTTTTATTTATTTGCAAATATTTAAATGATTAGTCATTTATTTAATCTATGATCTGATTACATCGTTATATTTATTGTAATTAAATTTATAAAATTAAATCTCATAAGATTATATTTTAATAAAAAATAACACATAGTGCCTACTAAATCTAGCCTTACCATCCAAGTTACATCAAACCAACCCAAAAAGTGGCATATCCTATGTACTCAACTAAATACATACTATCTGTAGATTATATTGATTTATATATTATATGTGTTTAGATTTATTGATATATAGATAAATTTAGAAAATACTAGAATAACTTACATTCTAAAATAGATACGGTAGCGTAGAGGGACCTTATATCTCATGTATCGTCAAACTAAATGCTACCTTAACACATATTCATATTATAAAATTGAAGATTTAAAAATCATGGTAACAATTTGTTAGAATGGATGAATTTCTCAAACCGAACCAGAGTCCTCGATTTGCTAAGAGGAGGGTCACCGTTTTTTTCATATATGGAATGAACAATATTTCTATTTTTGAAGATTGTTATAGCTGTTGAAAAGAACACAATTTCGGATAGAGATGGCCTGCGACATGTATAATAAAGATCTCGTTTGGAGCAACTCTAGATATTTTTTTTTAATTTTTAGTTGAGTAATCTAGATTTTTATTTTAGATTAAAAATTAAGGTTTAAACTATTTTATTATAATATATAAACCTTAAATCCAACGTAAATCTCGGAGTTAAAACTATACTGAATAGGTCTAAATACGCCAAAAATATATCACTTAATTGTTCATATTATATCTGCATTTTTATAAACTAATTACTATATTACATAGACGGATAAAATCACTTCCGATTTTAATTGAAAGTCATGTATTAATAATGTGATACGATGATTTTTTAGAAAGTTACTCATTTTAATACTATTTTATCTGATCGTTCTTATAAGATATGATACCAACCTACTTACATCTGTTTTATATCTATTTGGTTTTTTACCAGGAGCTAGCGGCCGAGCCTAAAAGGTGGCTCCACACTGATCCAACTTGTCAACTAATTATATTATATTGTTTTTCAAACGATTATAGGAGCTTGAATTTTCCATTCTGCAAGAAGTTACGATCATACTGTGAAATAGATGTGAATCTTGTTAAAACTCTAATATTAAAACACATGACCTTCAAATAAGATTGAGTCCGATCTTTTTCAAAAAAATATTGAATAAATAACGAGGGTATGTTGCGTATGTACATGATATGATACATGCGTTTAAAAATAAAAAATAATACATAAAAATATTGAATAAATAGCGAAGGTATGTTCCTCCATTTTTTACTTATTTTCTAGACTTTTAATTTTTAGATGTTAATCATTGGTGTTTTGATGATTAAGAGATGACTTTGGCTGATATGTATTTGTATGTATGTAAACTCATTAACAGCACAATACAACCATGTTTAATATGGAAAATATAATATATATATACTAATTAATTATTTATCGGTATACGAAAACATTTTGAAAACATCAAGAATTAAGTAACCGGAGTAATTTATACTTAGGGTTCGAAATGGATGTGTTTTTATGCGGGTACTACACTACTCATATGTATTAGTCAGCGTACATATATCCGCTCATGTGGTCTTCCATAACCAACCACTTTTTTTTTCAAAATATAATTTCACTTATCTAACTTTTCTCGTTTAGCATATATCACATCTACTAAAACCAACTGAACTCATGCTATAGGGAAAAAATTCTACGGGAGAGGCGTCAAACCCTCTCCTGTGAGGCCCTCTTCATATGACCGCCACGTGGAGGTGGAAGAAATCAATGTAGATGCAGCAAGGCAACGAGCGGGGAAAACAGCGAGGTGTGGGGCGTGAGGTCCGATGACGCGGGCAGCGGGGCCGCCGGCGGTGTGGGTCCAATGACGTGAGCTCTGATGAGGTACTGGGGTAGCTAAAGCGGCGGTGGCGCGGTGGCGGGTTGGGGCGGAGCTCCTCGGCATCGGTGGGAGATTGAGATAAGGGCATCTAGGGCGACGATACCTAAGCACGGCGACCGCGACGGTGACAGAGGAATGCTTAAGCACGACTAAAGTAGATCTAGAGTGGATCGATCGGAGCCCGAAGGGTCCCGTCGCTGCCCCACCGCCCCGCCGCCGCGATGCTTCACCCCACCGCCACCACACTCCGCGTTGAAGCTGTCGTCGCACTTGTTCTTCGCCCGTCGTCACCGTGCTCCAACCGCGCCGGCCACACCGCTTCATCCCATGTCTTTGAGTCTCCACCTCCGTGCTTCATTTATACCATTATTTCTCCTCCACCTTCATGCGGCGGTCATTCGGAGAGACCTCACGTGATAGGGTTTGAGGCCCTCCCCTTAGAATTTTTTCCACGCTATAGCTCATAGCGGGCAGATTGCAGAGCATCTCGTGCAACGCGACCACTTGGATGGTTTGGCCGCAGCAGGCCGGGCTCTCCCTGCACGTAGACAGCCGTGTGTCCACGTGCAGCGAACCTACTTTGGCACATGGTACTAGTTCAAAACTGCAGCCAAACTTTGTGGTTGCTGCTGTGCATTCCGATCCTGTCTTAAAAGTTAGTGGCCGTTAGAAAAATCGCAACCCCCCTGGCTATAACGTCCGTGGCATTTTTTATATGACATAACGCCCATGGTATTTTTTTAAGGAATAAAGCCCACGGTATTGTCAGCTGTCTCATATTTACAAGAGATTATTCATAATATAATATGTTATTAAAAATTTGCTCGATTTCATATATACCACTCGTTCTCTCACTTTCACTGACATGCCAATTTTAGGACCACATATTACCTGTCATTGAAAGAGTCAGTTACAAGTTACAGATATGAAACTGACTGAACTTTCAGTAACATATACGAAATTTTCTCTATTTATAATATTGATTCTTAATTCAAGTCCCGACAAACGTGATTATGTACCTTTTTCGGTGATTCTTAACCGTAGAATACATCTATCATCTTTTTTTCAACGGTTTAGGTTAACTTATACTACTACCTTGGATGATTATACTACTACCTTGGGTGAGGGACAATACATTGTATAGAGGACAAAATCGTTAGAAAAATTTGATGTGGAGAGAAAAAATGATAATTTTGTCATACTTTACTATTAAACTACTTAAAATCAAATCATATGGCTAGCTCGTTTTGTATTGTTTTTTACTATTATATTTTCGAAGAACTAAGTAGAAAAGAAACACATGAGTCTAAAAGTTCATTAGGCTTGAGGCTAGCTTCTATTTTTTGTAAAAATTTTAAGCGCATATCTTAATTTATAATAAGGGCATTTACAACGTGAACTTTAGAGGTGGTCATAAGCTCATAAAATTAACCATATACATTTGTAAGAGAAATTATAAGATTTCATAAGTTTATGGGTACCCATAAGACTATGGCCTAGTCATAAGCAATAAAAAATTATACATCTTCACTCTTTCTAATAAAAAAATCTTGAGATGTTTGAGTCATAAGCCATGAAAGAAAAACTATTTTTAATTAGAATGTAGGATCCATCTTAAGGACCACTCAAATATATTATAGCCATAGTTGTTATGGCGACGCGGCGATGCGCGGCGACCTAGCATCTTCACAACTTTACAGCGCTTATGGCGCGCGGCGTGGCGTCGCCATAGACACATCGGCGTGGCGACCAATATAGAAAAATAGCTTATAGAATTTAAGGATTTTAAAAAATATATCAATATATAAGTACTAAATTGCAAATAAGAATAGTAATATAGTATTATAAAAATAGCAATTTCATATCAAGTTGCAATAATGTTAATTTATATATCTTATAAAATAAAAATATATAATTAAAATTGCAATAAATATATAAAATTATGTCTAATATTATATTTAAATGTTCATTTAATAATCTGTTTTATAAATTTGATCCAATAGCCCATTTAAAACCTAGTCTGAACTAAAATCCATTTCCTAACCCTAATTTTCTCAACCCCTCCCTTTCTCTCTCACCTCCCATTCCCTCCAGCCGCCTCCCATTCCCTCCGGCCGCCGCCACACAATCCCCTCCCCCCTCACCGCGCCCTCGCTGTGGAGCCCCCTCGACGCGCCCTCGCCCTCGCCGCGCAGCGCCCTCGGCCCTCGCCGCGCAGCCCTCGCCGCGCCGCACTCGCGCCGCGTCGCGCCCAGAGCCCTAGACAGTGGCGGCGGCGGCGGCTGTATATGGCGGGCGCCACGGCTGTGACGGACGCCACACAGCGCCATAGCGACGCCACACGACTGTGGCGCTCGCCATAAGCCTTCGGCAATATGGCGTGGCGTGGCGAATTGCAAAAAACCGCCATGGCGATATGGCGACGATATGGCGATGCCATAACAACTATGATTATAGCAATTTTTTTTAAGATTTGTGAGTCTCACCTTGTAACACATCTAGATCATATACATTGGATATGCCCTAAGTGACTATAACAATGTTGATTATTTGAGGAAGATGAACATGAATGATGTCCGGCTCGCTGTGCCCACTAATAAGACCCTGTTTGGGAATATATTTTTTGGAAACTACAATATTTCAAAAACTACACTATGCTATATCCATGACAATACTACAATTTATAATACCACAGTTTTGGAAAAATGTTTCGTACCAAAATTTTCAATATTGTAGATTGAGTACAATATTTCTAATACTGCAGTTTACTTTACAGAGTTTTCAGATGGAGTTGTCAAACATCTTTCATAATATAATACTGTAGTATTACTCAATACTGCAGTATTGCTTCTAAAACTACAAAAAACCGTGTTCCCAAAGTGGACCTAACCTCCTCTATTACATCTCTGTTTCCACCACCTCTATTCAATACAGGAGCTAGCCTACACAGTACTACCACCACCTCATCATATTGTTCACTTCAACTACAAAAAAACACAACCGCAAATTAGGACATAAGAGATGAAACGAGGGAACAAGTTAAGGAAACATTCATGAGTTTTCTAAGCACGAGAGCAGAAACGTAAGGCTCCGTTTGGATGATCTTGTTTATTTTTAGGACTAAAACTTGCTTATTTTAGTAATGACTAAAGTTTAGTTCTCTTGTGCATGACACTTTTAGTCCCAATAAACAACATCCAAGGAATTAATGGACTAAACTTTAGGGACTAAAGTTTAGTCCCAATAAGCAATCTTGTTTGGGATTTTAGGGACTAAGGGCCTGTTTGGTTTCTTCAGAGACTAAACTAAACTTTAGTCCCCTCCTTTTTACAGTACTAAACTTTAGTCCCTTCCAGTTTAGTTCTAACGACTAAAAGACTAAAGAAGGGTGAGAGCAAGGTTTTGAGACTAAAGAGCTAAAGTTTAGGGACTAAACTTTAGTTCCTTTTAGTCCCCATGTTTGGCAATTTAGAGACTAAAAGGGACTAAACTTTAGCAGCCTCAAACCAAACACCCCCTAAATACGACTAAACTCTAGTTCCTAAAAATAAGTGACCCCAATCAAACGTGCCTAAGTTATCGTTTCTAGTTTTTTCATATTCATCAAATACGACTATCACAAATGATGCAACAAATTAATAAATTAAGTAGGTTCTAGGTGCAGCTTTGAGCCACGCGCGTAGATTCCGTTGATGATACATGGACGCAAGTGAAAAAGCTCAATATTGTTATTGCACAAGTAATACATATGTTCATAATCTTGTAGTACATGATCGATGTGGTACCTAATAGATTTAGGTGTGACGTGATATGTAGAATGCAGTTCAACCATATGTACAAAAGACATGGATCAATAGATCAGGTGTTCCTTAGAGTATTCTTACATAAGTACTATATGTATATGCAACAAAGTTCTTTTTTAGTAAAAATATTGTAGTATATAGCACCTCTCTAAGGTAAGACCTTTACTAACATAAAAAAATTATTTGCTTGCTTAGCACTACTCTCTAATTATATAGAACTAATACTAAAATAAAAATATTCTCTTGAACACGACTATAAACTCAACAGTGCGAACGCTCTTAGCCCATTGCATATTTTAAGACCTAACCACAACCTTGAAGGCTGTATTTGAATTCCACAGAGCTAGGGAAGAGATGCAAAATAAGAACAGGGAAATATCCTCTGTAATCGTGCAATCGTGCGATCTGGTGCATCTAATCAAAATCCAACGGTTACATATGAAACATAATATTTTTTTACTTTTTTCATATATAACCATTGAATCTTGATTGGATGCACCAGATCGCACAATTGTATGATTACACGATTGCACGTGATATTTCCCCAATAAGAACAGCATATTGGACCCCTACATCAAATTTAATTATCTCCTAATTATTCAATATAACCAATATCTTGGTTTATCACTTGATCGATACAATAACACATAACTGTTTATATAGAGACCACTACCCAATTAAGTTGATACATATGTACATATATGTACTATAGACAATATATTCTTAATAATTCTTCAACAATAATTAAGTTGATACTAACTTCATGACATAAATTAGAATAGCAGCTACAAGTACCATGGAAGAAGGAGAAATATGTATGTTCAGACTAGCTTTCCTGATTTAATTGGTTGGTATACACATGTACAAATACCATTTTAGCTGCCTCAAAATTTTTTTTTACATAGTTCAATAGGCAGAAGACTGACACGGAATAAAACAATAGGAAAAATAAATTTTTGATCATATAATCTTCGTTTAAATGAAAATTAAGAATTTAATATATATATTAATGACATGTTGAGAGTAAATTCTTAATTTTCCACCTAAAGCGAGGATTATGATCCAATCTCATAGTAAAAATCATTACTCTACAAATCAACTAGTTAAAGCTCTGTTTCGAACATGAGAAAATCCGTAGGACTCTAACCGCTTCATCGATATTTGAGATGCAACAACTTTATAGTATCATAAATTCCTCCTTGCCAAAGGAGATCTAATTGCTTGCTTCATTCGTGGATGGAGTTAGGGCATGTACAACAACGAGGGAAAAGAATGAGTGAAGTTGTTTTTAAGTTGAATATTTTACAAAAAAATCCCTCATTTTGTAGCGATAAATGATGAGAGAGATATAACTCGTTTCTTGGTAAAGAAACATCAAGAACTCATGCTCCTATACATATTTAAGTATCTATGAATCATGTTTATATACAAATATTAAATATTTTGTATAATTAAATAGACAATTATTGTCTATAGTTTGTACTTGCTGACTATTTAGCTGTGTGTGTTGTAAATTTTAAGAATCTGCAGACAATAGCTATCTATACCGTTGTACATGCCTTGATGAAGCGATGGCAACGATGGGTGCTCCCATGCCAAATCAGAAATTGGCCTCACGTTAGACAACTATCATGTGAAGATTGCACCGATCAAGATGTAAACATTAAACTTATAGACAACTAAATAGATAGCTCCTGTGTTATATTTATTGTCCATTTAAGTGTCCGTATTGTAAATTCCAAAAACTTGAGACAACAATTGCACGTGGTTGTCGATGGCCTTGTATAGGGATGACAACGGAGGCCTGAAACCCATGAGTTTGATGAAAACTCGTCACAAAGTAAATCCAAGAAACCATGCAAACCTAAATTCGCAAAATCCGTGAGTTCAAAATTAAACTCGAAGCTGAACTCGTCGGGTAACCCGTGAGTTCAGTTTATACTCTATATAAATTATATTACAACATAAATATAATTAAAAATCCACAATAAATAGGAGATTATCACATTACCGATACATAGTTTGAAATGGTGAAATCACTCAACACATCTCAATATAACATTATCATGAAAAATAAATAGGAAATAAAATAAAATTTATGTAATTTTAAATAATCGGGTAAACCCGAACCACACTAAACAGATACCGAACCGGCGAACTCGCAAACACAAAATTAAATCCAAACTCCTATCCATCGGGTTGGGTACCAATGGGTAAGGGTGTGTATAACCCTATTTAATAAGTGGTCTCTTGAGAGGTCTTTAGGGGTTAACTGAAAAAAATACAAGAGACGTGCTCTTAGCTGCATTTATGATTCATGGGCTTAGGGTTGTACCATGCAATTTTTTTGTTGTCTCTTGTATTTTAAAAACTGTTCCGCCGTCTCAGGGTTGTACATGTCCTAAAGGTGTGTACAACCTCATTTAATAGGTGGTCTCTTGAGAGGTCTCTAGGGGCTAACTGAAAAAAATACAGTCTCTACACGATTTTTCATACGTATTATCTCTTAACTGCATTTATGATTCATGGACTTAGGATTATACTATGCAATTTTTTTATTGTCTCTTATACTTTAAAAACCGTTCCGACGTCTCAGAGTTGAACATACACTAAAGCACCCGTAGGTAAATCTGGCCTTGTATTTTTACCACAAGATTTTCTTCAAACAAACAGGTCAAAAGCGCTTAAAAAAGGGTTAATTTTTTCCGTGCCATTACAATTTTCACGGTTTGCCAATATACCATCGGTGTGTCACTGACAGATGGGGGCCGCCACAGTCACTGACAGTGACATATAAACAATTTCTGAAAATTATAATGTCATGTGAGTAATTTTCCCTTAAAAAAGTACGAGCTTTTCACCAACCAGCTCAGCCCGGGCCCACCAGAAGCTGCTCGAAAGAAAGCATATCCATCCTCGGGAGAAGCAACCGACCAGCCAAAGATGCGCCCGCCCCCTGCACTGCACAGACGACGCTACGTAGGCCTTGTTGCAAATCCGATAAAGGCTAGGGGACTATCCGAAAAAAGGCGCCCGCCGCCACATGGGAGCTTAGGTGAAAATCCAGCATAGTTTAGGGGCCTATCCGCAAAAAAGGTGGCCGCCTCGAATCCTGGGCCGCGCGAGCAGCTTCCCTTCTCCCCGTCGCAGGCGTGACTCATCATCACCCCCCACCACACCAACTCGTCTGACTCACTCTCCCCATCTCCTCCTCCCTCTCTCTCCACTTTCTCTCTCTCCTCTCTCTCTCTCCTCGTATAAAGAAAGCGCGCGGCCGCCGCGGCCCTCGTCTCCCGTCCTCCCATGAGACCGCGGTCGCGCTCTCGTCCCGCCGCCGGACCATCGGCTCGTCTGCGCCCAGAGCCGTAGCCGCGCGCGAGGTCGGTGTAGTGCGTGTGCCGTGTGCGCGCACGTGTATATGGCGGCCGCCGAGTCCTGCGGCAGCCGAGGGGCGTCGCCCCCGCCGCGGCCGTCCGCGGCGGGGAGGAGGCGGAAGGCGGAGGCCTACCGCGAGGTTCTCCGCCGGATCCGCGGCGGCGGCGGAGGCTCCGTGCTCGACGACGAGCTCTGGGCCCACTTCCACAGCCTCCCCGCCAGGTACCCTCTCTCTCTCCCTCGGCTGTCGTGCCTCGGGTTTCGTGTCCATGGCCATAGCCAATTAGCCAGTGGGCACACCTCTGGGAGTCTGGGGTCCAGCGGATCGCACTGGAGCTGATCCGTGGGCGCTACAGCCGAGTCACATCCTGCGGCGTGCGACCTCCTCCTTTTGCTGCTGCGGCGCTGTGCTCGAAAGATCGCGTCGGCGCTCGCGCGCGGCCCTCGTGCCCGTCGCCGCGGTCCACCAATGGCCGCAACTCGCGGATCAGGAATTCAGAGGACGGAAATATTCGCTGCCGTTTCTCTTTCCATGGCGGCTCTAGCTAGATAGCTGTGTCGTCGTTGTCGCCGATTGCCCTGATTCCCACCGTTAGCTAGCTTAGCTATCGGCTTCCATCGACGCACGGCTGTGTAGATCAGGCCAAGTCGCTAGCTACCTCGGTCATCTAGCAACCACCACTAGTACGAGCAGCAGTACAACAACACCTCTAGGACAACAAATGTTGCTCCCTTTTTGTAACCACGTGAAAACCATTCGTTTTTACTCTGGATAAGAGAAAGCAAGCTATATTTCCTCGTTTGCTTAGATGTTTGATATTACAACTCTCTATCAAGAGAACTTTATTTTTTCCAT
Source organism: Zizania palustris (assembly GCA_019279435.1). NCBI lineage: Eukaryota > Viridiplantae > Streptophyta > Magnoliopsida > Poales > Poaceae > Zizania > Zizania palustris. Next base: position 75,988,762 of record JAAALK010000079.1, on the reverse strand, counting down.
GAATAGTAGTATCTCTTCATAAGGATGTTGCTTCTTTTCCGTACAAGTATATTTTAAGCTAATATGTTTGCCTTGAGCATGTAAGACATGGCCTGCTCGTGCATTCTTCATTGAGATTGCCACTACATTTTGGCGTAATATTGCACGTTCTTTTGTCTCTCCCTTTCTTTTTTGGTTTTCTATTTTTATTCCTTTTGTTATTTTAGGCTAGCTTGTCTTGTCACACCATTAGTCGGTAGTTTCGGATAAATTATCACATCATATCATTATAATTTTTGTAAATTTGAAAATATTCAGCTATCAATGACTATAGTGTGGCTTTCCTGTTAATGACAGATCGTAAAAATTAACCTTAAACCAAGTAAGCAACTAAGCAAGCTTGTTACGTGAAGTGTTGCTGTGTTTCATACTGATGTCTTTCTGTTAGTCCTTAGTGCTGTAGCGAGATGCTGAGAACTAGCCAGCATTAGCTCGAATAAGCCAGGTCATTAGGATCTAATTGCAGATAAGCTTGGTTTCGTGCATTGGACAGGTATGCGTTGGATGTTAATGTCGAGCGGGTCGATGATGTTTTGTTGCACAAGAGATTGCTTGACCAGGCCCGTGAACCAATGAATGGGCTGGTCTTTGATGTTCATCGTTCACAGGTGATTATTTCATAATATGGTCTGTCTATTTACCTTTTTTTTAATATTGATTAGGCACCATTTGCTGACCACCATCATCTCTGTATGCTGCTATAAATATTCTTCAATTGACTGCTATCTGGGCTAAGACCTCAACATTTTCATAACCTTGTTACGCTGTTATCTGCTACCTTGTGGCTTGTGCCACTGTTATAACGAACAATATATTGTTGCATGGGAATCACGGTTCTGTAGATAACATATCCTTAATTTTCAAACTACACATGTTAACTGCTGGTTCCTTTTTATTTTATGTAGAACAGCTGCTTTTGCTATGCTTAATTTTTATAGCTATATCTAATCTTGTGGCGATATCCAAGATTCGTTCAGATGGAAAGTTTTTTTTAATCACATGACAAATAATTAAGAAAAGCATATACCCTCACTTTAGATGAAAATTGAGGACTTACCCTTCGTATCTCAATGATATGTGGAGTCTACTTAGATCAATGACATGTGGATCATAAGGGTAAATTTTCAATTTTCATCTAAAAGAAGGGTATATGATTAATTTTTTCTTAAGAAAATGCATTAGACATAAGGTTTTGGGCAGTTGATCACTTGATCAAATATGCAGTCGTCTCTATTTTAAGTCACTGTTATGATGATATCTCGATGTTATGAAAAAATGCTATGGCAAAGTGGAAGCTGTTGAGGAGCGTATCCTACAACATGGTCTTGCTGAAATTTGTTATTTGTAATTTTCTACTGGTTTTTGTGACTATTGGAATGGATTATTACAACATAGTATTGGGCATCATATAAGTAAAGGACTGAAACAAAGAATTCTGCATTAATAATTAGAAAATATGCAACTAAAAATACAATTGTAAAAATGCAATATTAAAAACATTAACGGCAATTCAAATTTCTTAAACACCCTAAAGATAATTCACAATTCTTAAAATGGAAAATAAAATATAGAATATTTGAAATTTAAGTATTGAATGCAAAGATATAGCATTCAAATATTAATTTCTATAATATGTAAAATATTCTAACGGTACTACATGATTTCAAACATGAAATGGTTGCCGATTTAAAAATTTCAATAACATACTCACTCTGATAATGAAAATATACATACATATTATATCTTCTTAAATATTTGGATTGGATACATGAAAAATCATATTTGTAGTTGCCTGAAAAAATAATTTCTTACTATTATAATTTTCTTATGGTTTGAGAATATGCCACAATAGAACCAGTGCTCAAAGTTACAATTAAGTGACCATGTCAATGTCCAAACGACTTGTTTCGGTCGCAGGGATAGTATTAAATATCAAATAAGTTGGTAAAATCCATATTATACCAATCACATATTAAGTTGTTCTTACAGCCTAAAATGTAGAAAAATGAGGCTTGCTGAAAACGTAAAGAACAAAATGAGCAAGGTTGTTAAGACAGTGTGGTGAAGCATGGTGGCACACCACCTTCACAACTTTACAACACCTATGGTGCGCGGCTTGGTGACGCCATAGACATAATGGCGTGGTGAATAGCCAAATACGCTAGGTCAATATTTACATCCCAAAAGTTATAGTCTAGGATTTTATTACATCAAAGTAGCATTGTAAATGTAGCACAAAAGAATCCTTTAACTATCAAATGTAAATGTAGCCTAAAAGTTATAGTCTAGGAATTTATTACATCAAAATAGCAATGCAAATGTAGAACACCTTAGGGGCGCTAAGGGGGCACCACGAAGCGCCTTAGAATGCCATGAGGCCTCATGGGCATGTAGCGGTCACCATAGACCGGTTGCGCCATGGTATCCTCGCGGCGAGTCGCCCAAAAGCGCCACAACGATATATCGTTGTTATGGCGACACCATAACAACCATGAAAATGAGACAGCATATGCTTTGTCCGCTATTGGCAAACTACTGTGGATGATGTAGTAACTGAGTTGTAGCTTAGTGTTTTAGGGTTAAAACCAGAAAACCGCTATTGGATACTGCAAATCTAAGTGTCAGCAAAGAGCCAAAGAGAGAGAGAGAAGAAGGCGTGTAGACTAGACTACTATTGGAGAGAGATAGACCGCTAAGAAAAGCTTGTCTTCTGCCAACTGAGAAGTGTCAGCAAGAGCAAATACTGGCATGATTTCTCTTATTACCATATTAACCTATCAATTAATCTCCCAATTAACTGATTAATCTCTAATCCCATAGCTAATCATCGATTTTTCTAACACTAAGTATTAGTGACTGGCAAACATTAATCTTGCTAGTAGCTATGTAGATTGTAGTATTAGTGACCTAAGTAGTATCAAGTGATAATGAATTGATGATGTTTTCATGCTTATTCTCAACATAATTTTGCAATTGAACAATTCTATTATACTGTTGCCATGTCATTTCTATGAAGTGAATATGATGTCACCTCGTCGCATGTCATACTCGCCTAAAAGGTGTGAAGGTGGTCTGATGCCTTACCTCACCGCACTGCCGTAACAACTATGATACTGTCATAGCCTCAAATCATGGGCCGGAGGGCCTGGCCCGCCTGTGAACAGTATCGTGTGGTACTATTCACGCGAACAGTATCACAGTACTGTAGCAGATTAATTAGTTAAGAGTCTAGATTAGATAAGAGTCTATTTAGGCTAGTATTAAGTTGTAGATTAGATCAGCCCCGTACCTATATAAATAAGGCTAATGCACTAGAGTTCTTGTCGAGTAGTTTAGTTTGGCTATTGCCTTCTTGTATCTCTGCCTATTCGTTGCGTCGCTGCAACGGCGCCACTGTGACGGAGTGGTCCAGGCCCTCGACCAGCTACGTATTTCTCATATCAATTAAGAAGATTAGTTCTTACTAATCTAATTGTTTCCCCGGTCGGTGACAACTCGGTATTAGAGCGCATTGATTCTACTTCCATTGCCATGAGCTCGCGAGCCATCACCGGGTCAGGGACCGGTGTTGAAGAAATTTTGAAGGCGATCCTCGATCAACAATCGTCAATCATGAAGTGCTTGGACGCCATCGAGGAGAAGTTGCAACCGCTGCAACTGCTCCCAGCGAAAGTCATGGAGTTGGAAGCGGTGGTGATCGAACAGGGACAACAACAACAACAACAGGCACTTAACGTCGCAATCAGCCGCATAGAGACAACACAAAGCGCGCCAAGAGCTGACCAGGAGAAGCAGGTTGATGCACTAGGAGTAGGTCAGCCATCGGCTCGTGGCCGCTAGGGCACCGACCACGGCGAGGATAAGGATCCTAACAACGACTTTGTGGCCACCGCGCACAAGCTGGATTTTCTGAAGTTCGAGGGCACCGACGATCTGCTCCCATGGCCCAATCGTTGCGAGCGGTACCCCCATGTCCGCCGCACTCCAAATCACAAGAAGGTGGCGTTTGCTACATTCTACCCCCTCAACGACATCCAATTGTGGTTCCATCGCATGGAGCTCAATGGGGGCTAGCTGGACAACGACAAGGACAATGACTCGGCAGCTCGAGGATTAGGGATGGCAACGAGTTTGAAACCCACGAGTTTGATGAAAACCCGCCCGCGAAGCAAACCCGCAAAATCTATGTAAACCCGAACCCGTGAAACCCGTGGGGTCAAAACTAAACCCGAACCTGAACCCGTCGGGTACTCGAAACTCGACGGGTAACTCGTAGGTTCAATTTATACTCTACATAAATTACATTACAACATAAATATAATTAAAAACCACAATAAATAGAAGATTATCATATTATCAACACATAATTTGAAATGATGAAATCACTCAACATATCTCAACATAACATTATCATGGAAAATGAATAGGGAATGAGATGGACTCTATATAATTTTAAGTAATTGGGTAAACCCACAAAACTCATGGGTTTAAATCTAAACTCGAACCCGACCCGACAATAAACGGGTACCCGAACCCGCGGGCACAAAATTGAACCCAAAGTCCCAAACTCATGCCCATCGAGTCGGGTACCCGCGGGTACCCGCACCCGTGGGTAAAATTGCCATCCTTATCGAGGATGAATTGCTTTTCCAAGCAGGGAGAAGTGTCACGAGCAGGAAGTAGCAAGAAGGGCTGGCTAGGATGGGGCGGATTGGAATAGTACCGCCAGTATTGTCCACGTACTAATCTCCTCAAATTGTAGTTAAAAGAAGTAGTGGGTTGAGGCCTTGGACCTCGTCGGCGCGGTGGAGATGTAACGACCGACGCACCAACGAGGTAGGGAATTACGAAGAAGGCAAAGCCTGATCTGAAAACACTTAACGACTCCTGTAATGCATCAACCCTGTTTATATAGGCACATGGCTGATCTAATCTAACAACCTTAACCTACTAGGACTCATTTAACCTAACAACTAAATCCTAACAATATTGGACTCTTAACTAATCCCTTGTGGGCTGGATTGCTACAGTATCGTCGGTACTGTTCACAAGCTTGATTGGGCTGGGCTTGGCCTGGGTAACCCTTGCGGGCTGGGCTTGGCCTGTCTGTTGGCCGCTGGCCCCATGCTAGCCTCCTCCTTGGCGCATGGCATCTCTCCCCTCGGAAAAAAATCAGCTCATCCTCGAGCTGAACGATAAGATGAAGGCGCTTGAATTCGTTTGCATCCCTCCTGCTTGTATCTGTCATCGCCATACCCCTTTCTTGCTATTTTGCTTTTACTGAAAGTTTCCTCGACTAGTGACAACTTGGTATTAGACAATTTAGGTTCGCCATCCGCTGCCATGAGCTCTCCATTTGAGAACCGGTGTTGTAGTCGCCGTGCCAATCATTATGGAGCGCCTAGGTGCCTGTGGAAGGCACCTAGATGGCATTGAAGAGAATTTGCAGTCGATCCAAACGCTCGAAGATCGGGTTGCGGCTCTAGAAGCCCTCAACACTGATCGGCTCCCACTTTCAGCCACCACTGATTAGGGGGATCCACCCCCACGGGTGCATGCCGGCGGTCAGGGGGATTTGTCCCCGTGGGTGCAAATTGGCGGCCAACCCTAGCGTCGTTGTCTGGACGAGGATGACTTGGACCCACCCCCTCGCCACTAGGAGAGAAGATGATCTTGGCTACGACGCATCCGCCCTTGGTGGAGGTGGCTCGGACCGCCCCGACGACGACACGTCAGCTTCGGTAGGGCCAAGTCAGGCGACGATGGCTCGGTCGACGACGTCAACAATGTTGAGGAGGTCAGCAATACTTCCCTAACCGTGCAGATCAACGAGCAGTTGGGTGCGGTCGGTGATGGCTTGCGGATCTCACCGACAACCCAGCTCGAGGATGGGCTAGTTTTCAAGGGGGGAGTGATGTCATGGCCTTAGATTATGGACCGGAGGGCCTGGCCCACCTGTGAACAGTATTGTAGATCAGTTTGGCTATTGTTAGCGAGAACACTCGCATACTTAGAGATGACACTCAGAGTTTGGGCAATTTTCTTCATTCACTAGAATGTCATACTCAACTTGAATGGTTGGGGTATATATATATAGGTTGGTCATGTAACCCAAGATGCTAGTTTAAGATGCTAAAGCAAAGATGCATAGTCTATGTCAAGACCGGCGTGGTGTACTAGTGTCGGAAGAGAAGGGATCGACCTAGGGCCGATCAGGAAGGAGTCCCATGGAGCCACGCGCGAGAGGGAGTCCAGGGAGGAGTCTAGGCCGGCGCAGGAGGAGTCCAGGATGGATTCCAAGTTGAGTAATAAAGAGTCCAGTCCAGGATGGATTCCAGGTTAAGTAATAAAGAGTCCTAGTTAGTTGCTTGGGTAATAAGAGTCTTAGTAGTCATTAGAGTTAGAGTTTGGTTTGGTAAGTTAGTTGAGATTGAGTTAGTTAAAGTTGTTAGTTCCATCCTGTACCTATGTCTATATAAACAGTACAAGGGCTGAGGGTTTTGGCATCAAGTTGTTTAGGCTTAGCCCTTGTAATCCTGCCTTATTGGTGCGACCGACCGTTATGGCTCCGCCGCGCCGACGAGGTTTAGGCCCTCGATCACCTTTTCCTCATCAATATAATCTACGTTCAAGAGTTTCCATATCTACTGAAGGTTTTCCCCGTACCCGTGACAATCTGGTATCAGAGACCACAATTTCTCCCACCATGTCTCCATCCGACACGGGTGCAGGGAAGGACGTTGGTTCGTCTGGCGATGACATCGGCAAACGACTGGATCGCCTCGAAGAGATGATACAGTCCATAGCTGGGAAGCTAAACGACGTGGACATGCAGCAGCAGGGCCGTGGCCTTGCTGTTCTTCGCCCGGAGAAGCAATCTTCTAGAGAAGGGGACAACACACCATCAACCGGTTTGCCGGCAGAATCCCAAGCAGCGGCAGGGGCGACCGGCGCAACTGGAGGCAATCTATTCGCCGCACCCTTGGCCTTGACGGTCGCTCATCATAGCAAGTCCGACGGCAAGTTTAGGCCGGTGATTTTGATAGACCCGATCGACCCTCACAGCCAACACATAAGATCGAATTCCCAAAATTCGATGGTACAAGCGACCCCATGGTTTGGCTCAATCGTTGCAAGAGATACTTCACCCTCCGGTGGACACTAGAGAGCCAGTGTGTCAAGTATGCCTCCTTCTCTCTACTGGATGACACACAATTGTGGTATCATCGCCTTGAACTCAATGGAGGACCTCCGTCATGGCAACACTTCGTCCAACTTGTCCATACAAGGTTCGCCCCTCCACCGACGGAGAGCCCGATCGGCGAGCTAGCCCTCCTCCGTCGTGATGGATCCGTCGACACCTTCTGTAACAGATTCATGGCTCTCTCTTGCCGTGACCCGGGCATTACTGAAGCACACTAGATTCAGCTATTCATGGCGGGTCTAGGACAACCACTACACACGAACGTCGCTCTACAGAACCCTGCTACGCTAGAAGACACAATCATGTATGCACGAGCATATGAACAGCGAGCACTATATTCACAACCCTCTAGAACTTCAAACAGAATTGCATCTAGGGCAACCTAGGCACCTACCTCAACAGGATCCGGCAATTCAGGGACAGCCAGAACAACTTCATCATATGGTTCAGTTAATCAGGTCAGCACAAAGAAATTTTCACCAGCAAAAATTGCTAGTCATTGCGACAAGGGACTTTGTTTCAGATGTGACGAAAAATTCACACCCGGCCACCGAGAAACTTGCAAACGCCTCTTCCACATTGAGCTGTTGGATGAAGATGATGAAGACAATGAGCCCACTATATCCCTTACAGCTTTGACAGGGATTAAACCCCGCACAGACCGTATCGTGCATGTATCAGTCACCATCGGCAATACCTGATTACACGTCCTCCTCGACTCTCGCTCCACTCATAATTTCATTGATATAAATGCGCCATAGCGTGCGGGTGTGGTTTTCACAGGAGATGCAGGATTGCGGGTGGCAGCAGCCAATGGAGACCACATCACAAGCCCAGGACGATGTTCGAACCTCAACATCCATATTGCCGATGAACATTTCATCCTGTGTTGCTATGGGCTCGCACTTGGCTCCTTCGACATGGTTTTGGGAGTTCAATGGCTGAAATCCCTTGGCCCTATATCGTGGGATTTCGATCGACGAACCTTAGCGTTTGTTCGGAATGGCTGACACATATTATGGTCAACAGAAGCATCACCGGTTTCAAATCCAACACTCACAATGACATCTTCAGACATGATGGAAGATCTCCTGCAACAATTCAGTACCATTTTCAGTACACCTACCGGACTGCCACCAACTCGTAAACGATGTCATCGGATCCGCCTCACCGCGGGAACGACTACTGTTGCTGTGCGCCCATATCGGTACGCTCACACACAGAAGGAGGAAATCGAACGCCAATGCGTCGACATGCTCTAGCTTGGCGTCATTAGGCCAAGTGAATCGACCTTTTCTGCTCTAGTGATTTTAGTCAAGAAACAAGACGGTTCTTGGCGCATGTGTGTTGATTACCGTGGCCTGAACGACAAGACTATCAAGGATAAGTTCCCTATTCCCGTAGTGGAGGAACTCCTCGATGAATTACGGGGCTACTTTCTTCACCAAGCTAGACCTTCGTTCTGGTTACCACCAGGTCCGGATGCACCCTGACGACATCGAGAAAATGACTTTCCGCACGCATCAAGGCTTGTTTGATTTTTTGGTCATGCTGCTTGGCCTATCCAACCCTTCGGCAACCTTCCAAGCACTTATGAACGACGTTCTCAATCCATTTCTATGCCGATTCGTCCTCTTTTTCTTTGATGATATTCTGATCTACAGTACATCATGGTCGGAGCACGATCCAAGTGTTTTTTCGGCCAAGGGAGTAGCCATGGACGAGCAAAAGGTACAATCAGTATTAGCTTGGCCAGTTCCACATTCTGTTCGAGCGATATGATCATTTTTGGGACTAGCAAGATACTACAGGCGATTTATCAAAGACTTCGGAACAATATCAACACCGCTGACCAAACTACTCCGCAAGGAACATTTCTAGTGGACACAGGAGGCCGAGGATTCTTTTCATGCGCTACAGCAAGTGCTCACCACAACCCCTGTTCTACGCCTTCCTGCATTCGACAAGGAGTTTGTGGTTGAGTGTGACACTTCAGGATCCGGCATCGGTGCGATCCTACATCAAGGAGAGGGTGCGGTGGCTTACTTCAGCCGACAGATGGCTCCCCGACATGCAGGTTTGGCGTCTTATGTACGTGCACTGATGGGATTGGTGCAAGCAATGCGTCACTGGCGTCCTTATTTATGGGGGAGACCATTTCTCGCACGCACCGACCATGTCAGCCTCAAGTTTTTGTTGGACCAGCGACTATCCACAATTCCACAACATCACTGGGCCAGCAAGCTGTTAGGCTTTGATTTCAGGATGGAGTACAAGCCAGGATCGTCCAATACGGTGGTCGATGCCCTTTCTCGCCGCGACATGGATGAATCAGCCATGATAAACACCATTTCAGCACCATCATTCCGTTTTTGGATGATTTGAGGGTGGAGGTGGGTTCGGATCTAGAACTGGTTACTCTGCGGCAAGAGATACAGAATGGCGCTCGCGATGACTCTTTGGAAATCATCGACGACTTAGTGACGTATTGCGGCCGTATTTTTCTACTAGCATCATCTCCAAGCCTCCAGGAGGTATTAACAACAGTACATGGAGTCGGCCATGAGGGTACTTAGAAAACACTTCATCGACTTCATCAGACATTTTTTATTCTAGGGGCACGTAGTATTGTGCAAGACTTTGTCCGCACCTGCTTGACATGCCAACGAAACAAGATAGCAACTTCATCTGGCAGGACTTCTTCAACCCCTTCAGATTCCATCTGTCGTTTGGGATGATATTGCTATGGATTTTATTGAAGCATTGCCCAAGGTTAATGGAAAATCTGTGATTCTAACAGTGGTTGACAGATTTTTGAAGTATGCACACTTCATACCCCTCGGGCATCCATACACAGCTACAACAGTGGACCGTGCATTCTTCACTGATATCGTTAGACTGCATGGGTTACCTTGTTCGATTGTCAGCGATTGAGACCCCACTTTCACAAGCAACTTCTAGGGCAAACTCTTTAAGTTATGAGGAGTCCAATTGCGCATGTCAACAACATTCCATCTTCAATCAAATGGTCAGTCAGAGGCAGTAAACAAAATTATTACAATGTATCTTCGTTGTCTTACAGGAGATCGACCACGTCAATGGGTGCAGTGGCTGCCTTGGGCCGAATTTTGCTACAACTCAGCTTTTCAGAGCTCGCTACGAACATCACCATTCAGAGTTGTATATGGTCGCGACCCTCTAGCTGTAACTCCTTACATTAGGGGTACTGCTCGGGTTCCTGCAGTTGAGCAGTAGTTGGAGGCTCGAGATGAATTCATGGTAGAGGTTCGAGACCGTTTGGAACAAGCACAACACCACAAAGAAGCCTACGACAAAAGCCACATGTACTTGGGGTTTGAGGTAGGAAACTGGGTGTGGTTACGCCTTCTTCATCGGCCGATAACATCATTGAATGTCGTTGGACGAAGCAAGTTGGGTCCTCGTTTCTATGGACCTTTTAAAATCATTGAAAGAGTTGGATCAGTGGCTTACAAGCTGGAATTGCCCCCTAATGCACGTCTTCACAATGTTTTTCATTTTGGCCTACTTAAGTTGCATAAAGGTACTGTTCCGTTGGGTCTAGGAGTTCTACCACCGATTCATCATGGCCAAGCCTGTCCTCAACCGGCAGAGGTAATCAAAGGTTGTTTTGTTAAAGGAATTCAAGAAATACTTGTCAGGTGGGAGGGCCAGGATGCACCAATGCCACTTGGGTTGAATTGCCAACATTTCAGAAAGAATTTCCTGCATATTAGCTCGAGGACACGCTGATTGTCGATGTGGGGAGAGATGTCAAGACCGGCTTGGTGTACCAGCGTCGGAAGAGAAGGGATCGGCCCAGGGCCGATCAGGAAGGAGCCCAGGGAGCCACGCGCGGGAGGGAGTCCAAGGAGGAGTCCAGGCCGACGCAGGAGGAGTCCAGGATGGATTCCAAGTTGAGTAATAAAGAGTCCAATCCAAGATGGATTCCAGGTTAAGTAATAAAGAGTCCTAGTTAGTTGCTTGGGTAATAAGAGTCCTAGTAGTCATTAGAGTTTGACTTTGGTTTGGTAAGTTAGTTAGGGTTTTGGCATCGAGTTGTTTAGGCTTAGCCCTTGTAATCCTAGCTCGTTGGTGCGATCGGCCGTTACGGCTTTGCCGCGCTGACGAGGTTCAAGCCCTCGATCACCTTTTCCTCATCAATATAATCTATGTTCATTAGTTTCCATATCTACTGAAGGTTTTCCCTATACCCATGACAGTCTAGTCTATGATGCTAAAACAAAGATGCTAGTCAAGATGATAAAGCAAAATATGCTAAAAGTGCTCAAGACCATATGACTTATTCCATCATTCTCCCTCTAAGTCTTGTGTGTCGTCTTCTGGGAGATCTGAATCATCCCAATCCTTGAGCGAAACTCTTGGAACTTGATCCGCCCAAGTGACTTGGTGAGGAAGTCGGCGAGCTGGTCCCGGGTGTTGATATAGCTAGCCTTCACACTCCCCTCATCCAAACAACTTTGGATGAAGTGGCACTTTACTCGGATGTGCTTGCTCCACTCATGGAAGACAGGGTTCTTCGCTAAAGCCAAAGTAGACTTGCTGTCCACCCTGAGTTCCACCGCTTTGGCATCTCTGCCAAAAAGATCGCCAAGTAGCCTGAGTAGATGCAGAAGTGGCTGCGATATACTCTGCCTCACAACTGGGCATGGCCACCACTTGCTGCTTGACCGACTGCCAGCTAATTAGACACTTGCCAGGGAAGAACAACGTCCCGCTGGTGCTCTTGCTTGTGTTGATGTCACTGGCGTGGTCGTTGTCGCTGTACCCGATGAAATGCGCCACACTGGGGCACCTCGGGTAGTACAAGCCGTAGTCAGAGGTCCCTGCGTCATAGCGTAGGATCCTCTTCACGGCCTACTGATGCTCTGTCGTCGGTCGCTGCATGAATAGACTAACGTAGCCAACTACGAACGCCAAGTCCGGTCGCATATGGACAAGGTAGCAAAGGTTGCCCACAATGCGCTGGTACTGCGTCGCATCCACCTCTTTCGTCGTGCTGTCGCGACTCATCTTCAGCCTTTCCTCCATGGGTGTAGGCTGGGTTGTAGTTGGTGAGTCCGCCCAGCTCGACGATGCGCTTGGCGTAGGTGGTTTAGCGAAGTGAAGTCACAGAGCTGTCCTAGTGCACCTCGATCTCTAGGTAAAAGGAGAGGAGCCCTAGGTCACTCATCTGGAAGGTGGCCTTCATATTTGTCTTGAACGCCTCCACCTCTACCTCCTTGGTGCCGGTGATCACCAAGTCATTGACGTAGATGCCTACCAGTAGGGCATTGCCTCCCTTGCCTCGCTGGTAGACTGCAGCCTCATGTGCACTCTACTAGAATCCTATTTGTCTCAGAGTAGAGTCCAGCTTGTTGTTCCAAGCTCGTGGTGTCTATCGCAAGCCGTAGAGAGTGTTGCGCAGGCGGAGAACCTTATTCTCCTTGCCGGGGATGACGAATCCTGGCGGCTGACGGACGTCCTCCTTCAAGTCACTATTGAGGAAGGCAAACTTGACGTCCATTTGGTGGACACACCAACCCTCTTGGGCTGCCAGCACGAGGAGGACACGAATGGACTCCATCCGTGCAATGGGCGTGAAGGCATCGTCGAAGTCAACTCCCTCCTACTGGACGAAGTCGCGTGCCACTAATCGAGCCTTGTGCTTGACCACCACCCACTCTGATACCAATTGTTAGCGAGAACACTCGCATACCTAGAGACGACACTCCGAGTTTGGGGCAATTTTCTCCATTCACTAGAATGCCATACTTAACCTGAATGGTTGTGGTACATATATATAGGCTGGTCATGTAGCCCAAGATGTTACCAAGATGCTAGATGCTAGATGCTAGTCTAAAATGCTAAAGTAAAGATGCTAATCAAGATGATGCTAGTCAAGATGCTAAAGCAAAAGATGCTAAAGATACTCAAGACCACATGACTTATTCCATCAGTTATCGCCTTCTTGTATCCTTACCTCTTCGCCGCGTCGCCGCAACAGCGCCGCTGCGACGGAAAGGTCCAGGCCCTCGACCAGCTACCTATTTCTCATATCAATTAAGAAGATTAGTTCCTACTAATCTAAGTGTTTCCCCGGCTGGTGACAGATATATATAGATGAGAATATGGGATGCGCAGCCTTATGTGTTTCTTAATGATATCCACTAATCTATCTGTCTGTGTTTCAAGCATAGTTTGTTATTTCATTAGAATATATTTCAGATAAACTACATGACCTGCACCTTTTTAGGTTACTCTGGATGGCAGCACTGAAGTTGAGCTATCAACTTTTAAGCAGGAAGAACAAGATCCTCAGTGCTCATCATTCCCATCGAGAGATCAAAGGTGATTTTGGAGTTTGGACCCAGCTTTGTCACAGAGTTCAATTACAAATTTGTTTTGACATCGCATCAGTACAGATGATTATTGACGTATCCTTTGTTCCATTTTCAAATATAGTGTGATTACACTTTTGTCATGCGTCACAGAAAAGTACACATACAAACATGTGTTTTATGATTTTGTTAAAACTGTTGCATCTCACTATTCTTGTTTGGATTCTTTGCATTTAATTAACTTTTGGGTCATAATGATCTAAGAGTCAGTAATTTCTGATATTTGATATTATTTCAGGCCTTTCCATGAAATTATATTTGCATGTGACGATAAGCCAAAGCTTCTTAGTCAGGTAAAGTAACAAATATTTTTTTTTTGAGAATAACCAGCAGGAGAGGCTCCTACTGAGGTTATATATATTGCCAAAGTAAAATTTACCAAAGTACAAGAGAGGTGACGGAACGTAGAATCAGACTAGAAAACAAGAGAAGGAAAACAAATATTATATTGATATATTATTATTTGAGATGAAATTATCATTTGCACAGTAGTAGCATATTAGTTAACTTGTGGTATTTTTCTGTAATTGCATTCTTTATGTGACCATCTGTTACAAGTAATTAGGTAGACCCTCAAATTGCTCAGAATTCAACCAACATGATGCCACTTATGCATAGGGCGCAGTTGATGTTGCTGTTGACTGTGGACTGAAGGTTATTAGTAATAAAATATCCGCTTGCAAGTAGGTTACTGCCAACATGTGGTTTGTTGGTGTTGGAGGCTGGTAGCTGTTAGTGTTTGTAATACATCTCTTCTCAATACAGTCATATATATTGCAGAATTCACAAAGCATATCCAATTATACATAGAGTTGTGAACCTATCATGATGTTATGTTCCAGTCTCTATTGACTTACAAAGTTATAATAATTATGTGCATCAGTTACAAAGCATAAATCTGTTCATATGGATATGAAAGCATGACAGTAACAGTTTATAGTTCTGCAAATAGTAATTATGAAAACTTCATCTGCTTCAAGGAACACAATGAAAGAATAAAAGGGCTCTCTATCTTCAAAGTTATATTCTTGATCAGTTGGTTCTGTTTGCTAATCCTGTATGATTCTGAATACTTGATATCCATTATGCTGAACCTTTTTAGTTAGTTGCTTTGATTTTGGGACAATTGTTGTACAAAAGAGTTCCTTGTGTTTCATCCAGCTAACTGCTCTACTTGGGGAGCTTGGACTCAACATCCAAGAAGCACATGCATTTTCAACAAGTGATGGTTATTCCCTTGACATCTTTGTTGTTGATGGCTGGAATCATGAGGTAACTCAATATGTATCAAAATTTCTACTTCCTTTTACTAAAAAAGAATCATCTCCATTCTTGGTAGTTAGGTATATTTATTGATCATTCATCTTGAATGTTAGGAGATTTAAACTGATATTGCCAGGTTGGTGTTCTACGAGATGAATTGAGGAGAGGAGTTGAAAAAATAAAGGTAACAAGATCTAACAATGCTTTTACTGGAATTTGACCTGAGTTTTTTTAATTACAGAGTACCATCATCGTTGATTAATATCTAATTCTTAGATGTTCTTTGTTCAACAATTATTACACGTGATCAATTGAATGTTAAGGGTCTGTGGAACTATTTAATGTCTCTATGAGCACGAGTTTCAATGCAGTTTTGCTGTTGCTAAAAGTAGGCAATTGTTTGATTTTAAGAATTCTAGCAAGCAAAGAAAACCTGTTAATTTAACTAAAGAATGTCTGTTTTTGGTCAGCAAACTCTAGTCAGGGTCCATTTTCCAACCTATACCGTGCCAGTTGTTTTTCACCCAAATTTTTCTTCTGGATACATAATCACCCCAGGAAGACTCTTTTGTCTTAGGAAAACTGAATTAACTTGGGCCCATCCAAGTGGCGTCCAATTCAGGGAAACCTTTCCAGTAGAAGTGAATGTTTGGGGGTGAAAAATAACTGGTTTTGAATTCAGGGTGAAACTTGGACTTTGAATAGAGTTCAAGGACTGTAGACTTTTTCTTTACTTTAACTAACCTTGAGGAGCTGCTCATAAAGGTAAAATGTTATACCCCCTAGTTATGTACTTGTGTTATCTGCAGTTTAGTGGTTCAAGTCCATTTTTTGTGTGTCACTGAGTCTATCTTTTCTAAGATATTTTTAAATATTAATGCAGTACAAAGCATGGCCATTGCTTCAGTCCATGCCTATTAGGATCGGTCATCAGCTATTGGAGGATTCTTCTCCATCTGATTTTGTCCAGATTCCAGCTGATGCAACCGATGTTTGGGAAGTTGATCCAAGGCTTCTGAAATTTGCACGAAAAATAGCATCTGGATCAGTTGGTGATCTGTATGTTCTACAAACTTAATAGCACTTCCACTTTGGATGTAACTGATTTATTCTGGTTATGTTGACTAACAGATACCATGGGACATACTGTAGTCAAGATGTAGCAATAAAAGTACTCAAGCCTGAGCGGGTTAGCGTTGATATGTTGCGTGAGTTTGCACAGGAAGTATATATAATGAAGTAAGTGATGAGCTTTGCCTGTGGGTGCCATCTTGTCTGTGGATAACTAGTTTCATTTCTAATAAGGAATAAGCTTTTCTGATGAAATACCTTTTTTAAGACTTTAATTTAACTGATGGTAAAAAATGCCCTCACAATAATAACATGTCCATTTGTTAACTCTAGGTAACAAATAATTAGTTTATTAGTCCATTATGGAGAATTTGGGGCTTACTAACCAGGGACAATATTGTCTTTATTCTTTATCTCGTTATGTACCTAGCCAAAGTTTTCAAATTAGATGATTATTACTGGAATAGTCTCAAGGCACAATCAATACACTTGATTATTGTTTTGGTTTTTCAAATTGATGAGGCATGCTGTATTTTTCCTTGATGTATTTTTTTACTTAATCCTATTTTTGCAGAAAGGTTCGTCACAAGAATGTTGTGCAATTTATTGGTGCATGCACCAGACCACCTATTTTGTGTATAGTTACAGGTATACAGGTCTAATGCGTAACAGTACTTGTGCATACTAGGCTTTAAAGTGGAAACTTTTCTGTTTAAATTCTTTTTATATTTTTACTATGAAGCACCAATAATGTTAGTTATTTATTTCTCTTCTTTTTCATTCCCAGAGTTCATGCGTGGAGGGAGTATATTTGACTTTCTTTACAATTTTAGAGGAACTTTTCAGCTCCATGATGTGTTAAGAATTGCCTCTGATGTGTCCAAGGGAATGAACTATTTGCATCAGATTAACATCATCCACAGGGACTTGAAGACCGCAAATCTTCTTATGGGTGACCAGGTACTTGATTGCTTAACTTGTTTTATTGATCTATCTTGCAACATTAGTGTCCACTATAGTTCCCACATCCTGATATAGTTGAATGTTGGTCAGAAATTATTGTTTCCGTTATAAGCTGATCCTGTCAAATAAGATCAAAGATGGTCAAGCTCAGTGTCTGTCATTTCTAATATGATTGCAAAGAGGCCACCTGTCCATTTTTCTTATTTCCTTCCTGGTCGTATAGCTGAGTGCCTGAGTCACTATATTGCTAGCACAGATGTACATGCTGGACTTGAGCCAATGACTATAACTGTTGAGTCAAGCTGCATATGCTGATGAGGGATGAGCTGAGCCGCCCTAATCAACGGGGTCCTTGAATCTGTAATATTTAATATGACACATCTTATTGGGCATGACTGCATGAGTTACCATGCATATGTGCTAATATATATGATACATTTAATCTCTATTGAGATGTGTGTGTGTGTGTGTTGGGACTACCATTTTTTTACACTCCACGCATGGCCTTGCAGGTTGTCAAGGTTGCAGACTTCGGGGTAGCAAGAGTTAAAGACCAGTCAGGAGTTATGACTGCGGAAACAGGAACCTATAGATGGATGGCTCCAGAGGTTGCCTTTATCATTTTCATTAAAAATGTCCATGAATTTCCATTTGTTGCTTGTAGTTTGCTCCAAATCCTAAATCTGATGAGTGATGACTGCATTCTTGAGCAATCTGCTTGTTCACACCGTTAAGTTTTTGAAAGTTTTGCTCCAAATGGCAAAATCATTGGGGTCTCATCATATATAACAGATAGAAAATTAATGACTAATCTATTATATGTGCTATGTATTTTCCAATAGTTCTCTGGGGTACTTTTATCGAAGCAGCTAACCTTAATCTATTTTTTTTATTTATGCAATTCCTTGTTGCTATTTTACTTGTTCTACAGCATCTCCTCCTATGGTAATGTGTTTGAATATAGCTTGTTTAACTGGTATGCACTATGCATTGCTGTTTCATGCCCATTTTTTAAGGATAGTAGATCAAAATCTTGATGATATCGGTACTCAGATATGTGGTTTTGCACCCCTGGATCTCGAATATCAAAGTGCATTGCCTGTTAAACAGGAACTAGGTTGTCAGTTGGCACATAAACTATGCTCAGAAATATAAATACATCATTAAATTTGTCATGAAAAATATTGTCATAAAGTAACAAATTTATAATTTATACTGGTATTTTCATATAAACAATGGCAGTCAATGTTGCATGTTGGAGACCAATGCTGACATCCAATACATATCTTGACATAGGGTGTTTCAAAAAAAGTTTCTTTCAGATATTGGAATTAATGCATGAAAAGACCCTTATCTTGGTGGGGTATATGATTTCCTTGAAGCTATTTCTTATTGTTACATACATGTGCCATCTTCACTATGCAACCTAGCATTTTGCCAAGTAATGTTTCCTTATTGCTTCCGTTGTTTCCGAGATATGTTTTGATGGAAATTATTGCAGGTCATTGAGCATTTGCCCTACGATCACAGAGCTGATGTTTTCAGTTTTGGGATAGTTCTTTGGGAACTACTGACCGGAAAGGTTCTTTTCTCACGCCAGCATTATGTTTATACGACACCTATCCGCTGTGCTGAACTGTTCTTTTTTCTCATCGTCATCGACTTTCTTCTCAGCTTCCTTACCAAGACATGACTCCTCTCCAAGCAGCTGTTGCAGTTGTCCAGAAGGTATTACCTAACAAATCTTACCATACCATCTTAATTTTCCCAAGAAAGAACATCTTGTGACTTTACTTGGTAACTAGAGAGCAATAAAAACTTAAAGTCCGCGGTGCACAACTCACTCATCCCATGCATTATCGTTCTTGCAGGATCTGAGACCTACCATTCCTGCTGATACTCATCCAACACTTGCAGATCTTCTTCAGAAATGCTGGCAGAAAGATCCAGACCTAAGACCAACCTTCGCAGACATTCTTGATATAATAAATTCCATAAAGGAGGTCTGTATGCGTGTGTGTGTGTGTATGTATATATGTATGCATATACATTGCTGATGATACTCACCATGTTCAGTATGCGTTTTTCCCTCACTGCATTTTCGTTTTGTGCCATCAGCAGGGTGTTGTTCAAGGTTCTGGTCATCAGAAGAAACACGCAGGTCGATCGTACTTCAGGCAGAGACGAGGCAGCTGACGCGGCAGTTTTTTTTTTTTGCAATACTTTTTTTGTTTAGTTTAAAAAATGCGGCAGGCAGTTTTTGTTTAGCGTTCCACGCAGTCCTTTTTGTTAGTCGTTTCCACATATAGAGGTTTACTTGTGATGTAACTCAGCGATAATTCCGGAATATAATATGATGAGTTTATTGTGTTTTTTCATGTTCAGAGGTCGTGTACCATTGTTAATTAGTATTCACCTGATATTTTTTTTCGTTCTCGTTTGGATTAACATCTAGGAGATGTTTGATGAACATTTTTTTGTCAACTAATACCACCTGAGCGTCATAAACTTGCAAAATAAATATCCGTGTCTTCAAAATTGTTGAAGTATGTTATAAAGTGCAGAACTAATTTTCTTTTCATCTATATTACAAACAATAATATTATTGCGATCCAAAAATATAATGTACAACACCTTGCAAAAATGGAACGGTTCTTCATCGTATTATTATCTAACATTAATTTAAGGGTTAATTGTTTATGTCATCGTTATTTTTCAATTCATCAAAAATACCATTAAAATTTTGGTGTTGGCTCATATGTCATTACTATTTTAAATTTGCTCTTTTATGCCATTTGTGTCTAAATATTCATGAATGAGTAATAACATAAAATGATGAATTGAAAATAGTAATTGCATATAAAAAATATTCAAAGTCTCTAGGTGGGCTCAAATAGCATGAAATAGTGGATTTAAAATAGTAATGATATATAAGTAAAAATTGAAATTTTAATGATATTTCTGACGAATGGAAAAATAACGATGACATGATGCAATTAACCTATTTAATTCGTAAAACGTATTACAATAAATATAATTTTCATTTTTTAAGAACAGATTAAAAATAAGACGAAAAGAGAAGAGGAGACGCGCATTGCTCAGGCCAGGCAAATATTCTAGAAGCCCAAAGTGCGCATTCTAAAACCCTAGCTCTCCCCTCTGCCGCCGCCGCCGCCGCGCAGCCGCCGGCGCTGTCGGTGCTCACACCTGGTAGCCTGTTCTGTTGCTGGTCCTCTCCTCTCCTTCTCTTTCTTCTTCCTCCGCGTCGCTCAGACGATAAGGGCTTTCGAAGGCGTCGGCCCCGGTCGGCCCGCAGCCGCAGGTAAGCATCGATCCTGCCTCTCCCCGTCCTTCTCCTCCGAGGCGTCGGGGAACCGCGTAGTTGCTCTCTCGGTCGGAACCGAGGTTATTGCTCATTGACTTGTCTGTGTTGCAGTGACAATGGTGGGACTCGCAAGCGAAGACCCTGTGGTTCATGAGGAAGCCGTGCTGGATGATGTTGATACCGATGAGGAAGAGTCGGAGCCTGAAGATGATTCAGGGGAAGAATTCCATGCTGAGCCTTCAAAGAAATCTGTATACAATAAGGATGGTATTCTCGAGAAGCTCGAGGACATAGCGTGGCCGAAGAACGTGGACTGGAGGCACAAGCTCACCATCGAGCATGATCAGGGGGGAAAAGTTGATGTCAACGATGATCTTGCTCGCGAGCTTGCATTCTACACACAGGCTTTGGATGGTACAAGGCAGGCCTTGGAGAAATTGCAGTCTATGAAGGTCCGGTTCCTCAGGCCAGCTGATTACTATGCTGAGATGGTCAAGACTGACTCTCACATGCACAAGATCAAAGGGAAGCTTTTGTCAGAGAAGAAGAAGATTGAGGAGGCTGAGGAGAGGAAGAAGGCGAGAGAGGCCAAGAAGAGGGCGAAGGAGGTGCAGGCTGAGAAGACAAAGGAGAGGGCCAAGCAGAAGAAAGAGCAGATTGAGTCCGTCAAGAAGTGGAGGAAGCAGAGGCAACAAGGGGGATTCAAGGGAAATGATGACGGACCAGACATGAATTTTGAAGGTGAGGATGGGTTCAAGCAATCCAAGAAAAAGAGGCCTGGTGTTTCTCCTGGTGATAGGTCTGGTGGCCTTGCGAAGAAAGGTAAACAAGGAAAGAACAGGAAATCAAGGGATTCGAAATTTGGGCATGGTGGTCGGAAAGGGACGAAGAAGCAGAACACCGCGGAGACGACAAATGACTTCAGAGCGTTCAACCAGCGGGACAACTCACAAAGCAAGAGGAGAAAGATGGCTTGATGCGATATTGTAAGAATCCTTGAGCCGTATTTCTAGTCTTTTCCTATTACTTCGTTTTACTGAAGCACATCGTTACTAGATGCAAAAGTTAGCTAAGATGTGTGACAGTTGAAAATGGAGACTATTTTATGTTTTAACTATGCTATGCTGCTCTCCATAAGATATTTGCATGTATCTGTTGATGGCCCTTTTTTGTTATGTGATACACAGTGTACACGTAGGCGCTAGGCACTAGTCGGATGGTGACCTGGCACCTAGCGCCTAGAGCCGCCTAGGCGACGCCTAGGTCTGCTATTTTTTCTTCATTTTTTTGTTTTCCTATGCTTCTTTGAATGCATTTCCTTGTCTCCTGGCTCCATCACTAGATGTAGTCTCCTAGACGCCAACTCTGGTTTCAATGCGAGTTCCAAGTGTCCCTCGTGCGTCCTGCCGCCAGATCTGGCTGCGTGCATGCCTCCTGTCGCCAAAGCACGACAGCTGGATCGGGAACCTGCTGCGCGTAGTTATTTTTTAGTTTACCCCCGCTCTGGCACACGCGTTGGCTAGGCAGTTAGGCACCACCGCCGCCCAAGGCGCCTAGCGCCGCGGTCAACCGTCCAGACTGTGGTTGACCCGTCTAGGTGCCCCGCCTGCTCAGTCAGCTGACTAGGGCCTCCGCGCGGCATTGGGGTGGCGCCCAACACCTTTCGCTGCCTAGGCGGGCGCCTAGAGCCACATTTTTTGAACACTGGTGATACATAAGAATCTTACCCTTCAATTATCCTAAGATTATCTAAGGCTGCTTGTTACACTTCCTGTTTTTGTATGTTCTCTTTTGCCCCTTTTATTATATCAGTGCACAACCAAAGTGAAAGTAGTATTACATTTTTTAAATTTGTATTTGCTTGTTGACGAGTCAAGTCTCTCTTTTGTCTCTTAAATTGTATTGTCCAATTGTCAGGTGTCTCATTTGTCTACTTTGTTTTGTTCCCTGTTTTTTCTAGTTAATGATTTGGTTTCCTTTTGCACAGTGCACAAATTAGTCTTCTCACTCTCCTCATTGCATTAGTTGTTATGGAATTTCAGAAAGAGATTGCCTTTCTCACAACATTTGATGTGCATGTTCATGGTTGATGTGCATGTCCACATGCAGTGGATACCATTTCCCATTAAGGTTGTAAATATGGAAATACTTCTGCATTGTAGCCACAGTGCATTTTGATTTTATATAGGAAAGGCGAAAACGAAGGCAGAACAGCTGAAACAGATTAACAGATGGCCCTGAGCTATACACGTAGGTCCATCCATGGATGGCGTTCTCGACGTCGCCATCATCGAGCGAGCTAGCACATGCAGCTCCCTATTTCCGCTATTCCTGCTGCCCTTGTGGATTTTGTGACGGAGTTGCCATCAACCTTACCCTCCTCTCCAAGAACTATCAAGGACCATGCACCACAATGTGTCACCCACACCTTTCATGCTCCAGCTGCCAATTACATATGCTTGCATAAATAGTGTTGTCTCTTTCTTTCAAGAAGATCACCGATACCAGTGAGGTATTTTTTTTAATAAGGTGGTATGGTTCGGTTTTGTTTGAAAGTTATGTTTTTTTAGAGAGCCATACGAGTTCGGCTTGATCTGGTGCTAAGTTACTCGTATTCCTGTCATTTGTTGTGCTGCTCTGAAAATTTCCAAGCATGTGCAAAGGACATGCAGGTGTTTATATATTTTTTCCTGTACGGGTTGTGGTCTGCTCAAAGTGTGTGCGACCACAATTGCACGTACCGTATATATCTTGCTAATATAATATGGTTTGTGATGTTTACATGTCCCGAGACAGGTTCCTCTCCTGAATTAATTGTGAAGGAGGGCCAAGAGCGAAATGAACAAACAGTGTGTAAGTACAAATCTTAAAGGAAAGGAAAGCCACACCAGCAACAATCTTAAATGGTATCTCACTCTCGCCACCTTCCTCATAAGTCACACTCTCTACCCATCACACAATACAGTTTTCGTAAGGCCAAAAATCCACTTATGATATGATAGTGACATCCTCCATAAAATGTACCATATATATATATATATATATATATATACAAATGCTATTCTACACTACGGGTGTAGAATGCTATTCTACACCGACGTGGAATGGAGGGGGTTGGGATTGGGTGGGGTGTGGGAGCACGGGATGATCGGTGTAGAATAGCATTCTACACCCATAGTGTAGAATAGCGTTCCCGTATATATATATATATATATATATATATATATTAACTAATATAATGCGTCTTGAGCGTCTACAGTTTCCGTCTGTAACACGTGTGTTTTTTTTCTCACATCTCATTAAAAACCAGCCAAAACTTATTCCCGTAAAAACCGTTCGAACTCTCCGCACCATTGATGCACGCAACCACCCGGGCATGCCGAGCGGCTCTCACCCAAAAAAAATAGGAAAATAAAAAAGATGAAAAGTGGCCCGCACGTCCGCTCAGTGCAACCGCCAGGAAAAAAGAAAAAGGAAAATAAAAAAGAAGAAAAAAAATGTACTTTAGCATTTCAGTTTTTTAATTTCTTTATTTTATACGGATGTACGAATTTTGTATAAAAACACTTAGATTTCTGAAAAATCACACAGAAACATGAATTTTACACAAATACTCTGTTGAAAAATAAGGTTCTCTGTTGTAAAGCACATGCATCTAACTAGTATATATATATATACAAATGCTATCCTACACCACGGGTGTAGAATAACTATTCTACTGAGAAATCTACTACTAAGAAAAAAAATACTCAATTGCTATTCTATTGAGAAAATTTACTACTGAAAGTAGTCAGTGTAGAATAGCTAATCTACACCCATGGTGTAGAATAGCGCCCCCGTATATAAATGCTATTTTACACCACGTATGTAGAATAAATATTCTACTGAGAAAAAACTAGTACTCAATTGCTATTCTATTGAGAAAATCTATTACTGAAAGTGACCGGCGTAGAATAGCACCCCCGTATATATATATATATATATATATATATATATATATATATATGATGTTAAATAACACTGGATATGTATTATATTAGGAGAATTTTATGGTGCTTACAAAATTTTGTGGACCATTTAATGTATATGATCCAACGGTTCAGTTTTGAGTGACCTGTTACTTCTTAGATAATATAATATTTTTTTAATATGTGAGTCTATATACATATAATAATTAATTATTTTCTTTGCAGGCTAGCATATTAATTATTGCATGTAAATAATCAATAAACTTTTCATGCGGGTGACATGTATGCAAATTGTTTTACATAATCAAACAGGTTTGCTAAATTTTTGTAATTATTTATTTTAAACACATTTAATCAACAGTTTAAATTAGTTTTAATTAACTGAGCCATAGCTTAGTATGGGATTGAAAGTTAGTTGTGGCCACATAAAATATGATAAGGCAAAACTTTTACATCTAAAATAAACCACGAAAACAGTTTGAGCTCTAATTTTGGGTTCGTTGTTGGTCAGTCAGGTAAGCATCTCCCATGTGCTTTGTTCTGTGGTGAAGGCAATGTATCACCTGACATTCTTGCTCTATCTAGCTATATATATAGTTGACGTCTCCATGAAAACAAACTAATAATGACATTAATGCTTCCTAAAATGAAACATTTTTTTCATAAGTATCTCGATATATAGACCAATATGTTCACACTAGTATAAAACATTAACGATGTGTTTGGTTCTACTGTAAGCTGTAAAAAAATTGTTGTGAGTTATCTTCTGTGAAAAGTTGTTGTGAGTTGTTACGAGCTGTCTGTTTTTTTATAATTGACATAATTTTTATCATTGTAATATTCCATACATATATATAAATCGGAATCACACATAGGGTGTGTTTGGTTGTACAATACAATATAAATTATAATGATGTTATATCAATCAAGATACCTTAATTTGTTCTATCCAATTTGTACTAAAAATAGAAAAATAGGGTTTAAGTTGCTTTCAAATTTGTACTAAAAAAACTGTTTTTCATGAAAAAAGCGGGTTCGGTAAACCCGTTTAATTCAGTTTCTGCTTTTTCACAACAGAAGCAGATTTTAAAAGCAGAACCAAACACACCCTAAATATATTATCTCATCCGTCCCATAATATTGCAATCTAGAACATAATTTGATATTTCACACTACAACTCGAATCTAGGCAGTGCCCACTGCAATTCGTTGTACTAACTATCTAGATTCTTTGTCTCAAGTCTCATCTCATAATTAAGATTTAAGACG
Source organism: Zizania palustris (assembly GCA_019279435.1). Taxonomy (NCBI): domain Eukaryota; kingdom Viridiplantae; phylum Streptophyta; class Magnoliopsida; order Poales; family Poaceae; genus Zizania; species Zizania palustris. The sequence goes on along the minus strand of JAAALK010000079.1, from coordinate 75,963,241 downwards.
AGTAGGAAATTTCACAGTTCCAATTAGGGATGGATTCGGATCGGATACGGATGGAAACGAATTCGGATAGCACTATTTACCACATTTTAATTCGAATACGAATACAGATTCGGATGTTCTCGAATACGAATACAAAACGGATGTTTCGAATACGAATATGTATTCGGATGTTTACTCGGTTTAACTCCAAATGTTCGTTGTTTCACAAAATTTTTAAAAATCGAAAGGGTACAATATACCAAATTAGAATAATAATTAATAAGAAACAATGATACACAATAAACCATGCACAAAATAAATTTGTAAACAACACTAGCTAAAATTAATCATACGCAACAACCAATAAGAACTACATAAAGTCTTGAACCGAAATTCATCATACATTTCAACCAACAAGAACACACAAATTGAGTCCAGGTGCGCAAATGCAGAAAAAACAGGCGGCAATTTGGAAAGAATTGGCTGAATTTTATTGTTTTTAAAAATTAAACATTTTCAAAAATTTATTAACATCCTATATGATAAATTTCTCAAAACATTTTCAAAATTTTATCATGGTATCTAAGTATAATATTATAATACTATGACAAGTATCATATTTTTCAGACTTTATTTGATTTTTTATAATTAAAAAACTCTTAAGCTCCACATTACTCATGAAGTGTTGTAACATAATTTTTTTAACATTTCTTTACATTTAGTGGATAACAACTAAAAATGGATACAAAATAATGAATGTGATTTTTCTATAAATTTTAGTGCATTATTTTAGGTACTTGCAGTTCAAATTTCACATGTTCCAATTTAAATACTAGAAACGCAATTAATGAGTTAAAATAGCAAATAGATCTAGAAAAATACAAAACAATTATATGGTATGAGATATATTGTATTTTAATTATATAAAAAAAATCAAGTTAAAACAAATATTTAACCATCAATTTACTTTAAACCATAATCTATTCCTTCTCAAAACTCTATTTCCTCTTAAGAGAATCTCAGATTTCTTAACATCCTATATGATAAAATTTTCGAAACATTTTAAAATTTTTATCATGATATCTATGTATAATATTATAACATTGTGACAAGTCTCGTATTTTTTAGACTTTATTTGATTTTTTTATAATTAAAAAACTCTTAAACTCCACATTACTAATAAAGTGTCGTAACATAAATTTTTTAAAATTTCTTTAAATTTACTGGATAACAACTAAAAATGGACACAAAAAAGTGAATGTGATTTTTCTATAAATTTTAGTGCATTATTTTAGGTACTTGCAGTTCAAATTTCGCATATTCCAATTTAAATACTAGAAACACAATTAATGAGTTAAAAATAGCAAATGGATCTAGAAAAATACAAACAATTTATATGGTATGAGATATGTTGTATTTTGATTATATAAAAAAATTAAAGTTCAAACAAATATTTAACCATAAATTTACTTTAAACCATAACCTATTCCTTCTCAAAACTCTATTTCCTCTCAAGAGAATCTCAGATTTCTTAACATTCTATATGATAAATTTATCGAAACATTTTCAAACTTTTATCATGGTATATACGTATAATATTATAACACTGTGATAAGTCTCGTATTTTCCAGACTTTATTTGATTTTTTTATAATTAAAAAACCCTTAAGCTCCACATTACGGATGAATTGTAGTAACATAATTTTTTTAACATTTCTTTAAATTTAGTGGATAAGAACTAAAAATTGACACAAAATAGTTAATGTGATTTTTCGATAAATTTTAGTGCATTATTTTAGGTACTTGCAGTTCAAATTTCACATATTCCAATTTAAATACTAGAAACACAATTAATGAGTTAAAAATAGCAAATGGATCTAAAAAAATACAAACAATTTATATGGTATGAGATATGTTGTATTTTGATTATATAAAAAAATTCAAGTTCAAACAAATATTTAACCATAAATTTACTTTAAACCATAACCTATTCCTTCTCAAAACTCTATTTCCTTTTAAGAGAATCTCAGATTTCTTAACATTCTATATGATAAATTTCTCGAAACATTTTTAAACTTTTATCATGGTATCTACGTATAATATTATAACACTGTGATAAGTCTCGTATTTTTCAGACTTTATTTGATTTTTTTATAATTAAAAAACCCTTAAGCTCCACATTAGAGATGAATTGTAGTAACATAAATTATTTAAAATTTCTTTAAATTTAGTGGATAAGAACTAAAAATGGACACAAAATAGTTAATGTGATTTTTCAATAAATTTTAGTGCATTATTTTAGGTACTTGCAGTTCAAATTTCACATATTCCAATTTAAATACTAGAAACACAATTAATGAGTTAAAAATAGCAAATGGATCTGGAAAAATACAAAAAATTTATATGGTATGAGATATTTTGTATTTTGATTATATAAAAAAATTCAAGTTCAAACAAATATTTAACCATAAATTTACTTTAAACCATAACCTATTCCTTCTCAAAACTCTATTTCCTCTTAAGAGAATCTCAGATTTCTTAACATTCTATATGATAAATTTCTCGAAACATTTTCAAACTTTTATCATGGTATCTACGTATAATATTATAACACTGTGATAAGTCTCGTATTTTTCATACTTTATTTGATTTTTTATAATTAAAAAACCCTTAAGCTCCACATTACCGATGAAGTGTCGTAACATAAATTTTATAACATTTCTTTAAATTTAGTGGATAAGAAATAAAAATGGATACAAAATAGTGAATGCGATTTTTAGATAAATTTTAGTGCATTATTTTAGGTACTTGCAGTTTAAATTTCACATATTCCAATTTAAATACTAGAAACACAATTAATGAGTTAAAATAGCAAATGGATCTGGAAAAATACAAAAAATTTATATGGTATGAGATATTTTGTATTTTGATTATATAAAAAAATTCAAGTTCAAACAAATATTTAACCATAAATTTATGTTAAACCATAACCTATTCCTTCTCAAAACTCTATTTCCTCTCAAGAGAATCTCAGATTTCTTAACATTCTATATGATAAATTTCTCGAAACATTTTCAAAATTTTATCATGGTATCTACGTATAATATTATAACACTGTGATAATTCTCGTATTTTTCAGACTTTATTTGTTTTTTTATAATTAAAAAACCCTTAAGCTCAACATTACCGATGAAGTGTCGTAACATAATTTTTTTAATATTTCTTTAAATTTCATGGATAAAAACTAAAAATGGACACAAAATAGTGAATGCAATTTTTCTATAAATTTGAGTGCATTATTTTAGGTACTTGTATTTCAAATTTCACATATTTCAATTTAAATCCTAGAAACACAATTAATGAGTTAAAAATAGCAAATGTATCTAAAAAATACAAAAAAATTATATGAAATTATATATGTTGCATTTTGATTATAAAAAAATTAAAGTTCAAACAAATATTTAACCATCAATTTATTTTAAACCATAACTTATTAATATTCACTAACTTAAGTATTCCATAATTATATAAAAAATAAAAAACCATTAATATAGTTATAATATATTATCTTGAGTCTAACTTTAATCTGTGTAAAATCCTAAAACGAATACGGATGTATCCATTTCCATATCCACATTCAGCAGAATTCGGATATCCATTTCCATATCCACGTTTGTAAAACGAATTCGGATATTTCCGAATGTCATCCATATTTAATTCGGATACGAATACGGATATCCATATTTAAAGTAATTCGAATACGAATACGGATAATTCGGATATTCTGACATCCATATCCATCCCTAGTTCCAATGGTCTCATTTTCATTTGCACTACTAATTAATCTCAAGTCTCATCTCATAATGAAGACGAGTAGGAAATTTCTCACACATTATAGTCTTTATAGAGACAGCAAAATTAAATAATAATGGAATTATACATTGATGTTACACACACCCAACGAATGCTAATTAACAAATTAAAGGCCGGATAGCTAGGAAGATGTTACATCACCATGATGAACCATGGCAATATAATTAACCACATCTAGCTACTTAATTACCCTCCTGAAAACATGCACATTACTCAAGTAATTAACGTGCAGTGCATGCACACACAGGGATTAACCAGGAGGGCAGAAAAAATTTAAAAAAAATCAAGGGAATTAATCTCCAAGAATCAAGGGGTCCATTCGATCTGATCACAATAATAAACCTAGACTAAATCATCAATTAATGAGCTGTTCTTCATCCGTTGTACGTCTCTCCAAGGATCTCAGATAGTTGAGAGCTATATATTGATATATATATATATATATATACACAGCCGCAGCAGCTACCAAATCTTGCTCTTCTTGCCGGCGGCGGCGCGGAAGCCGGCGAGGATCTGGTCGAGGCGCGCGGCGGAGCAGGGGAGCACGATGGGGCGGTCGCCGGGAGCGCCGAACTCCTCCTCGGCCGTGTTGAGCAGCTCCCGGAAGATGTCGCTGCCGAGGTAGGCGATGGGGATGAAGAACCGGCTGCCGTCCCGCGTGTACGCCGCGAAGTGGCCCCGCGGGCACGCCGCCGCCGCCGCCGCCGCCGTCGGGGACGTCACCTTATTGCTCCCCCCGCCGTGCCACTTCTTGGTGATCTCAGCTAGCCTCAGTGAGCTCACCATGACCAATAATCTATACACGCAAATAATATATATGGATTTATGTATCTTTGTCCGATCGAGCTAGCTAGAGCTAATATGCTGAGCTGAGCTGAGCTAGAGAAGAAAGAACACCAAGTTGCAAGAGGACAGTGAGAGTGTGCAAGAGGCAGCTCAAGGGAGGGTATAAATAGAGGGTTTCCAGGTGTTGCATTTGCATGGAGAGGATAGGGATGGATATACATGGTCATGGAGAGGTAGAGAGGTGATCAACTCAATCAAGAAGAGGAGGGAGAGAATGAAAGGGAGGAGAATCTAGAATTGATTGATTGATTGATTACTGTTGTTGCATTTGCATGTGAGGTTTGTGATGGCCAGTACTCCAGTGGTCCTGCAGATGTCAATGATGCATTGGAGCGAATCGTAGTGTAGTGTCCATCTGCTGTACAGAAATAAAACTTTGTGGATTGAGGCTGCTTTGTTTCAGCTGTATGTTTACATTCTATTTATTCGGTGAGAGTGGCATTTTGTTAGATGGTAGACAGTGCTGAAAAATATTATCACAAGAATATAACACAGCTAGCTGTCAACTGTGCATAACACTACTCGGGTAGGGGAAGAAAATGAAATCTTGTAATAGTTCTTTATCATTTGGAATAGAAAGAGATGATTGGTCATTTTCCAAGATTCAGAAAATGTGTTTATATTAAGAGGTAACAATAATACTCGCTCCAGTCAAAAAACACTGCCACTACAGGATTGGGTTCGTCGAGTGCAACGGGCACTTGGCAAAGCCTATTATGTATGAAAAGTTTGCTGAGTCTTGTACTCGGCAAACGACATTTGACGAACTCATTATTAGTGAACAAGGGTTCGTCGAGTGCCACACACACCACTTGGCAAAACAAGTAACATGACGGTGTTCACACGAACATGACGTTGGATTTGTCGAGTATCGAAAGAGTGGTACTCGGCAAATAGGCATTGTGCTTCCGCAGCATAGCGTGGGCGCAGCGAGGGCATGACGTGGTTGCAATGAAGCAAAGAGGCGACGCGTCGACCAAGAGAGATGTGATGAGTCCACGGTGACAAGGCCACGATGGTGAGGGGTGGCACGACGAGGACTGGCAAGAGAGGGGCAATGCAAAGAGGAACAACCATAGAGGGGCCGTCACTACCACGAAACTAGTCTTTATTGACGGGCCTTTAGTGACGGATAATTGTTATACATCACTAATACAATTTTAGCGATGGCCAGTCTAGACATGTCGGTGATGATGTCTCTTTAGTGACGGGTTGTATGTGACTCGTCACTAAAGATGGGGCACCTCTATTAGTGACAGTTCTTATTGTCTCCCGTCACTAATAGCTATTGATCTAGTGGCGGGTAGAATCTATTACCCGTCACTGGTGACATCTATAGATAGATAAATAGATGGTCCCCGTAGTAAATTGGCACACTCTCAGTTGTCACAACCCTAACCTTAGCCTCCCACACCGTCGCCGTCATCTTTTCGTCATGCTCCTCGTTGGTACCACCGTGGTTTGCTCCGTCCATTCCGTTGCGCATGGCCGACCCAACTCGCCACTACCTCGGTTGCATATACTCCTCATCGTCTTAAGTTCATCCTCCCTTGAATATGTGAAAATGTGATAGAATATATTTTCTAGAAATATTTGCTCAATGGAGATGATGCTATTTGTGAAATATGAGGATGTGTGTGACAATTTAGGATCATTTTGTGCTAATATGAGTATGTGTGTTCTAATATGATTGTTCGTACATTTTATTTACACAATATTATTTAATTATGTACCTTTCATAGTTTCATTACATGCTTACTATTATTAATGCATATGACTGTTGCTTAATGAATTAGTTGTCACACACACCTATGAATTAAATTGTAACCTAGTGGCTAAGAGACCATTAAATAGGCAGTCTGACGTCTGAGAGCAATCATATTCAACATACATTAAGTTATATTCATATTGTTTTATCCACTTTGTACATCATTCCAAATATAGTACATGGCAAGTTTGCAAAAACCTATGGTACCAACTTTTGTTCCTAACAGTTGTCTTATAAAGATCAATCATCTAGTTAATAGGGGGCGTCACCAGGTTTATACTATACATTGTACATTATATATATTATTTGTGTAGTACTAAATCTAACAAACTTATGTAATATTATCTTACCATTTTAGTATTTATAAAGAATATTTAGCGATATCAATAACATTTGTACTGGTGACACTCTTAAAATTTTGACAAGGGATGGGTGCACTAATGAGGTTGAGATTGTGAGCTGTGGAGGTAGGATATGCCTTTACAAATGGTGGACCGAATTTAGTCAAAGAGACAGCCTCATGGAAGGGGACTATGTGGTCATAACAATGAGACAAGCCCCATTGGCAGTTATGACTATTTTTTACACTAACTTTAGTGACAAGAAGAGCCCGATGGGCATAAAAGTGGAGGACAACGATATTGGTATATATATATAACCGATATTACTCAGTAGATATGCATGTTTTGTTTGTGTCTGACATGATTTCATAATAATGTCAACGGGAGAGATATAGCAATGTTGTGGACATGAAGGGGAATCAGATAGCCAAGGAGGTCGACACCGACCCAATGGAGCAACTAAAGCACATCTGTTATTTTGGCAATCCAACAGATGTAACTCCAATAAGGAAGGCTCTCCTGCAAGACATCTCGACAAGTTTATCCTTTGAGATTTTGTTGCATGTCTGTACAATAAATAATGTGATCATCAACAAGAAGTCGGTGGTAAGTTATTTGCACATGTCAGTGTTTACCTATATCATATATGCAGATCACCTTGTGTAACTAGCTTTTGTTTAAATTTTATTATTATAGTACTTTTCAAAGAAGTACTATGAGATGTACATTACAACTCACCTACATCAGCAAACCACAAAGATTCAAGTGGCAGCAGGGCCTGAGGCAATTCCGATGATGGTGCATAAAGCTATGGATGGATGACGCTATCTAACTATTGGTTTTGGCCAATTTCTTCAAGATAACTTGTTAGAAGTTGACACAATACATGCCTTCCATTTCAACATCAATAATAGTGCAATTGAGGTTGTCATGTATGTGGTGTAAACCTAGAGTATGTTATTTTCCTAGCCATCTTTCTTTTTTCACATATAAACATTGTGGATATTATACTGACTTATTTTTGACGAGGGAAGAGTATAAGGTGACAATACAAGAGGCTGCAAAACTAGACACGTATAGCCTTAAGTAATTCATGTCGAGTAGACAGAAAGAATATCCACAAGATACTATTCAAGATAGGGAGTTAGATAGAAATTATAAGCTTAGGAATGATGCTCTTATGAAACTTTGTTTTAGCCATGTAGTTTATTCGAGATAATGAGTTAGAAGTTAATTTGGTTATAAATCTCATGTGTTCATTTTGTGATAAATTGTTTGTGATATGCTTCATATGTGGGATATGTTGGTTGCAAAATCCTGACTTTGAGTCAGGATGCAACCTAAAAACTATTATTTTTCTAAAATAACCATAATATTAGTGACGGGTAACAATAATCAACCGTTACTAAAGGGCCCTTTAGTGACAGGTGACATTGCGACCCATCACTAAATAGGATCAAGATATTGTGAATGCAATGAAATGTGTAAAATCAACTAGGCACCATTTGAATGAGTTTAGAAACCATGGATGGGAAAGTTTACTTGGTAATGTGTACGGTTTTTGTGATAAATATGATATTACCAAGTTAGAAATGGAAGGTGAGTACATTAATCCCAAGAGGGCAAGACAAAAGACTGGAATTACAAACAAACATCACTATAAAATAGATTGTTTCAATGACATACTTGATTGGTTACTTCAAGAGCTAAACAATCGCTTCAATGAGACTACATCAAAATTGCTCATTTGTTCTACTTCTTTTAACCCTAGAGATTTTTTCCGTGATTTTAATGTGGAGAATTTGATGAAGTTGGTAAAACTTTATCCTAGTGATTTTAATTCTGGAGAATTGAGAGATCTTAGCCACCACTTGTCTCTTTATATTGTCGATGTGCGGGAAGATGATAGATTCTCCAAACTAGATACAATTGGTGAACTTTCTTAGAAAATGGTAGATACAAGAAAGCATATTGGCTATCCTTTGGTTTACCGACTTCTGAAATTAGTTCTAGTATTGCCCGTTGCCACTGCCACTGCCACAGTTGAGAGAAGCTTTTCAGCGATAAAGATTGTTAAAACACATTTGCGCAATTGGATTGGTGATGAGTATATGAGTAATTGCCTCATTTGCTATGTGGAGAAAGAAGAGATGAGAAAAGTTACTAACAAGACCATTGTTGATCGCTTTATGAATATGACCACACACAAATATTAGAAGGTACAATTTTTTTACATAGTTATTTTGTAATTTTCAATTGAAAACTAAGATACTTGTTTTTTTATTGTAGGCTATTGGAGGATAGAGGGATCACTATCTGCAATCTTTTATGTCTATGATGTTCTATTTCATTTTTTTAACTTTGGTAAGCACTTTTACTCACAAAGTTGTCAACTTGTCATAGTATTATTCTAACTATGAATTATGGGTAAAAAACTATCTAGAAATGTTTTTATTTAGTACTATTTTGCTTGAAAATTTTATATACCGATACTCGTATGGTAAAGCGGTACACCCCCTTAGTTTTGTTCTAGCTCCGCCACTGGGTGCAAAAGATCATGACTCTTAGATTGAGGTGTTCTTTCTTGTGCTCCTCCCACACACGGACACCATGTTCCCATAGACGTTTCATATCCTCCATCAAAGGTTCTAGAAAGACATCAATGACATTGCCAGGTTGTTTTGATCCAGAAATTAGAGTAGTGAGCATAAGGTGTTTTCTTTTATGGCACAACCATGATGGAATATTGAACAAGCACAGAAAGACCGTACACGTACTATGTGGGTTTCTCATCTCACCGAAGGGATTCATTCCATCCGTGCTAAGTCTCATCCTGATATTTCTGGGATCCTCTGAGAAGTCTAGATGGGCCAGGTTAAATGATTTCCACTGCCTAGCATCCGTAGGGTGCTGAAGTTTTCTGTCCTTCTTTCGCCAAATGAAATACCAGATTAATAGTTCAGCATCTCTAGGATTAGAGAACATACGTTTCAAGCGATCAATCACCGGTAGGCACCACATTACTAAGTCTAGAACTTTCCTCTCTGTCTTATATCCATAATCTGCAATAACATTCCTCTTCCTCTTCTGTAACCTATTTTTATTCTTTCGGTGGTCATTGCAGTCCTCGGAACAGTCATTTGCACGTTTGTATCGACTTGCGTTGCACTGCGGATAACTCTCTAACAATTCATACTCTTTTCGATATAGGATACAGTGGTTCGGGCATACATGAATCTTCTGAACGCCCAAAGTCAATGAACAAATCATTTTTTTTGTTTGGTACGTATCAGATGGCCAACCATTGGGTTTCGGCAAAACCTTTTTTAGGAGCTACAAAAGATCTAAAAAACTAGTGTTAGACCATCCATTGCTGGCCTTCAGTTTCATAAGATCAAGAGTTGTGTACAACACAGTATACTGCTTATCGCAACCGTGACATTCCTCGTAAAGAAAGTTTTTCGATGCTTTGTCAAGTGCTTCAAAGTTATCATAGTCTTTTGTTATAGTTCTCTACAACAGCACCTCAGGCGCAATATTTCGCATCAGTTCCTCCACATCAAAGGCGTCATCATCATTATGTTGATCAACATCATGTGTTTTGTCGGATGTATGATCACAACCTCTTCTATGTTGATAAGCATATTGCGGCACATCAGAATTATTAGGAGGATTTTCATCCATCTCACCGTGTTTCATCCATATATATAGTAGTTCTTGATGAAGCCATTTTTCAACAAGTGAAATCGTATGGTTTCATGATCTGAACACGGATCCATCGCTTCGTTCTTATAAATTTACAAGGATAATTGTTGGACCGGAAACGGTGACCAGAGGGGGGGTGAATGGGAGCTTTTAAAATTTTAGACTAAAAATAGCCTTCTATTTTTACTTCTGTCTTCTGCGGAACAGGCTTCGAACACACCCTTCGAAGTTCTGGTTCGGAGGTATTTCACAGCTCCGAAATCAGGCTTCGCAAGGAGCAAAAGTTCGAAGCCAAGAAGACTTCGCTCTACCCACAACCCCTAAAATTCAGCTCTTCTAAGTCAGTGCAGGCTCCACACACAGGGTGCTCCGAGCAGGCTTCGCACTTCACCCTTCGCAAGAGCGGACTTCCCTCTGAGGACTTTGATCTGTTCTACTAAGGCAGTGCAGGCTCCGCACACTGGGTGCCTTCGAGCAGGCTTCGCACTACACCCTTCGCAAGAGCATACTTCCCTCTGCGGACTTCGACCAAATACTCAGCGACAACAACTGCTGATAGGCTTGGTACTTCGAAGGTCTAAACGCACACTAAACAGACTTCGCCGAGACAGTGCTTCGATTCAGCACACTTCGACAAGGGAAGAAAACAGGCTTCGATTCAACACAGAGACAGTGCTTCGCTAGTAATCAGAGAGGCCTAGCCTCTAGTTTACACAGAGCGAACAGACACTGAAAAACACACTTCACCCAGACAGACTTCTCACACACCTCTCTAGAAAAACTCACAAGAAGATGGTGCACAGAGAAATCAAAACATGCAGAGAAGTATGCATACAAGTTCAAGCAGTAAAAGAAAACAAAATTAAAGCTTCATTGCTTGAATAGGGAACACAAAATGAATTCACAGGATGAATACAAGAGTGTGGCGGCTAGCACAGGAGTTCTACAATGGCTGCTCAAAGTGTTGATGTGACCTAGCCAACCTCCTCTATTTATAGGCACTATTCAGCCCTGTGAATAGACTACTTTACCCCTAGGGTTTACACCGGTTTTGTCTCATCAGAACAGGGGGGTACAACTAGTAGTCTACTTTATTTGGAGGCTTCTTTTGTCAGCTTCGCAGAGGGGACAACACCAACTTTTGTAGAGTAGACGTTGTCAGCCTTTGCAGTTTTGGACCCTTCTGAAGCCCCCCTTCGCACACATGGGGTGCGGTAGCTTCGGTGAGAAGCCTTGAGCCTGACGGCCATCGCTTCACCGAAGTCAGCCTTTGATACAGTGACGGTTTTGAGCAGAAGCCGTCAAAGCCCTTGGGCCTTCGCACCAACACCTTCGGAGTGGACCACCACGGCTTCGCAGCTTCTCCCAGCTCGAACTCTGTCAGTCCATGTACCGAAGCCATGCAAGGCCGAAGTACCTCAAGTCAGCCTCACTTCGGAGCCAGCCTCACTCTAGAGCCAGCTTCGCTCCGGAGCCAGCTTCACTCCGAAGTCAGCCTAGTCAGCTTCACTTCGAAGCCTGCTTCACTCCGAACCCCCACCTTCGGAGTACCACCCTTCGAAGTCCCTCCTTCGTCCAAGGCCTCCGCATGAAGCATTCCATGAGCACTTCGTCGCAGTGTCTCTCCCCGAGCACACACCTCGACGATCCTCACCCGGATCATGCCTTCGATGCACCTCGACTTCTGAGACCTTCGTCAGGTATACCTTCGAGTGTCTCCCTCCGGAGCACACTTCGAACACCTTGCCTCATTGCTAAGGACTTAGTCCACCATACTTCGAAGTCACTCCATTTGCAGTAGCCTTCGAAGTGCCCCGCCTCCGAGGACTTCGTATCGGGGTACCTTCACCCGGAGTCACACTCCGCACTTACTGCCTTCTCCTGGCGCACCTCGACCCCTTCGCAGCCTTCGTGACGGAGCTCCCTGCTCCCCTGGCATCAAGCCTCCCGCTTGACCCAGGTTCACTTGCTACAAACCGTCCGTCGCCTTCGAAGTCACCTACGCACCACAGACAGACAAGTGTATCCAGTATCCCGGAGACCTCTCCGAGTAAACAACCTCCAATACACACTCCGGTGTACCGCCCAAAGTATCGAACCCTTCGGTACAACCCAGTCATCGTGTACTGTCGGACCCCTCCGACAGGCACACTCCACTGCAACAGCTGCAGCAACCAGAGCTCACCGAACCCTTCGGTGAAACAGCCTCCGAACCCCTTCGGAGGGACCCCTTCGAAACAGAGGGTAAAATCTGTCAATCACTCATCATAGACTCCGAAACCAACCCTTGGTTTCTCAATAATATATTGTTGCTTCACTCTGACGGGAAGCATATTGTACGACAGCTTCAGTAATTCAGTTACTCGGTTAAAATATGTCACCACATCTTTGTCGTTGGATGAGTACATCCACGACCTGTGCTCCATCTAAAACATATTATTTTTTAAAAAATATTAATAAATTCATTATTATTAATTTTAGTAATTTATAAATAAAAAGATATTGATTTATCTCTCATAACAACATTAGTTAAAAATGCTTTAATTGAAACTATGTAAACCTTGTTAATTATAAAGGAATAATAGTATTAAGTAGAATAAAAAAATTATTAAATAAATTAACTACATTGGTTTCTCTCTCCAAACAACATAAATCTAGATCTATAATCATAAATCAAATTAAAAAAGAGATTAAAACCACATAAAAATGTATACAAGTGATGAATAATTGTGAGGAGGGTCATATTTGTTTATTTGGGAGAAAGAAACACTATAAATGAAAGAATATTTGAAAATTTCTATTCATAAACCCTAGATTAATAAAACGCTAATAACTCATTATATACTTAATTAAATACAAAATAAATGTGATATTCGACATGGATTTACCCCCTAGAACGAAATCCTTGAAAAGAAACGATCCTACTCCCTCTTTGTAACACCCCAAATTTCCAAAAAGGTAAAAATACATTTTATTTATATTTTTCTGAAAAGGGTTATTTTTAAAGCTGAAAATGCCCACATAAACTAAAACCTAGAGAAAGCATCCAAATCAGAGTCTAAGAAAATTTTTATACGATCCCAAGGCCATGACCTATTTTTGAGAATTTTTACAGATTTTTATCACCCTTGGAAGCAACCCTAATATTTTAAATCAATTTCAGCAATTATTTTTGATCACTCGGTTTAATCCAAGCCGTCAGATCTCAACGAATCGGTACGTTTTAATCTCGTGCGTCCATTTCTTTTTAAAACCCGCGGTTGATCTGAGCCCTTCATTGCGTACTGCTTCAACGTTTTAATTCCCGCCGTCCACGTTCATTTAACACTCATGCACCACCCGCAGCCGTCCGATCGCGATCCAACGGCGATCCGCGATCCGGCGCACGTGCACAATGCATGGGTTCACGGTGGGTTCGGTTCACCGTGGACCGACGACTGTTTTTGGTTGAAATTAAATTCCAGAAATTGCTTTTAACTTCAAAAATTCATATCTTACTCATTTTAACTCCAAATTTGACCATTTTAGTTTCAGAAAATTTGTATTTTTATTCTATTCATGTTTATGCAATAAAAACAATAGGTTTATTCAGACCTTTTTATTAATTATTATTGAGTGATTTAAAGTACATTAAGATACACTTATATTTCTCTTTAGAAAAATTTATAACTCCTTCAGAAATTATTTTAGAAAGTCAAATATTAATTTCCGAAGTTTAATAACTTTAATTTAGCCCAATCAAAACCTATGCGCTTGTTGTGTGGTTTTGAATTGTTTAATTGAATGTTATGTTTATTTCATTCGTATAGAGAAGACTACGACGCCGTCGAAGAACCGGAGTATTACCCCGAAGTTCCTCTGTCACCCTTCGCTGAGCAAGGCAAGTCACCAAACTAATTTTTTAAGCATATTGAACCTAGTTTTATTAAAAGTATCACTAAAACACATAGGTTATACATGCATTAGTCAAATTGAAAGCCTTACATTATATTTATTTAGATCCCGACCTTGAAGTGCAAACCCAATCCATGCTATTGAGCCTAAACCCCTTGTCACCATGTTTTTAGTCTATTAGATAGTGTCCAATGTATTGCCACAACCACTATAGGTTAAAAACGAGTCGTAGAGATTTGAATTCTATTATATGATCCCCGTTATTCTCTCATCCCTGGAATTTTGTTGGTTATGGAGTTTTGGTTAAGTGTGAAAGCATGGTGGGTTCCGGGTGCAAGCTAGGGCATTGGTCGGTAGCACCCGGGGCACTATAAGGACCGGTCTGCAGGATCCGTTGCAATACATTTCGGTACTAACCACAAGTCTAGTGGGTAAGTTCTAACTAAGGTATGGGGTGTTCCAACTCGAGGCACCACTTGAAGATGGGTCAAGCATCATCTGCGGGTGGCTTGTACCGACATGGACTAAAGGGGGTGCGACGTTAGCCCAGAGTGGTCGGGTGCGCCGGCAAAACCTAGAGCGGGTGTTATCAGATTGAAGCATTTCATGCTGAGGTTTTGGCACGAGTTCCCATGGTATGGGTCATCTCGTTACACTTTGGTGTGTGGGATGAATGTGTGCCTTGTGGGTATAGTGGTACACCTCTGATCAGAGTTTAAATCTTTTAAAAAAGCCGAGCCCATGGTCAAGGGTGGGTTGCGTGACTACTCGCAGTTAGTTTATATTTATGGATGTTGCATGATGACTTGGCATGTAAGGACTGTTGAGCGAGGAGGGAAAACATACTCCTCGAGTTAGATGATGTTACATTGTTCATGTTTATTATTCTGTACAATTAAATTTGATTACACTAAATGCTGCAACTAAAAAACGTACTTTTCCGCACTTTAAGCCACTATCATTCCCTTGTTATTACCCTGCATTATTATTGCATTCTCGGTGACTTGTTGAGTACTTTTGTACTCATACCCGTTGGACAAACACTTCAGAGACTGCGTACTATGAGGAGGATGGTCTAGAGTAGCGACTCAGTCAAGAAAATGATCCTGAAGAATATGTTCGTATGTAGTTCCATTTTCATAGTTTCTTTTAAATTTTACACTTATGTAATAATGTGGTCTGCGAACTACGAATAATTGACTGTATGTACGTTGTCGCATGATGGACATCTTGTTATTATTGTTTTTCTGAGGAAATTCAATAAAGTTCCGATTTGGTAAAATCGGGGCGTTACACTCTTTTTCTAGATTTTTGTCGCCATTGTACGGACAAAATCGTGAACTCTTGTAGCACCGGGCTCGGGGAGGAAAAAGGATAGTAGTGGCGATCGCAAGTGATGTCATCATAACATTAGTGGTAAACAATGTAGCAATGACGGGCAGTTTTTTGTCCGCCACTACTAGTTGCTATAGTAGTGGTGGTCGGTGTTGACGTCAGCACCGACCGCCACTACTAGTGGCTACACTAGTGGCGGTCGCTGGCGCGGCAGCGGCTGGTACCACTCTAGTGGCGGGCCTCTAATAGCCCGCCACTACAACATTTTTGCCCAACGCCACTACAGTTACGATTTGTAGTAGTGTATACCGACTACTTTCAGTACTAGATTTTCTTAGTAGAATAGCAATTGAGTACTACTTTTTTCTTAGTAATAGATTTTTTGGTAGAATTGCTATTATACACCCGTGGTATAGGATATATATATTCAAGACTTCTCAAAAAGAAAGGAAAAAAAGGTATAAGTTCATGCTCATTTTTAACAAGCCTTTAGGAATCTAATCCAAACCAAATCATTTGTCCAAATTAAAGGATATCATATGAAATTTCTCCATAGAATCTAACTCCTTTACAAACCATATCAATTTCTTTCGTTCTAAAGCTAGAGCCCTAATTAAATATATGTCCTAAATGGTAGGAGACGACGGGGAGTAAATTGAAACATGAATAGATAGCAAGGGATCGAGCTAGCTAGAACTAACAATATAATCTTGCCCATCGGTGTAGAGATAGCGAAATCCATGGTACTATACGTACCGGCGGGTACAAGGAGTACCATAGATTTCATGTATATATGTATGCATACGAAAGCTGAGCCACAGAGCTAGCTGCTGGCTACTAGCTCGGATATGAATATATATACATGATATGATCCGGCCGGATAGGGACCGGCCGGCAGCAGCCATATGCATCATGAAATAATGTCAGGTAGAGGCCAGGTACAGTGGCCACGACCCAGCCGGCCAGGACCAAGTGCCTGCATGCCTGTCCATGTGTACATGTTTGTTTGTGCATGTATGCTTGCCAACATGGACATCAACGTGTCAGGAATTTACAATGAACACAAAAAAACCTTAAGGTGCACCTTAAGCCTAAGGTGTAGCCATAAGGAATACAGTGTCAATTTTTGTGGGTCTCATTCTAAGTTGGACCCACTTTAATACCACCTTTTTAATTTCTTCTATTGTGTACATGACACTAACAAATGATAAATTTTTGTGAGTCTCACCTTAATATTATTTGAAACAATACAATTGTGGTTGCAATGGTATGGTCCACATCACCGAGACTGATGCCAATCCTGTCAATGCAGCTAGCCTAGCCTTTAGGGTTTGAGATCTATCCTCGAAAAACTGCTGTTAAAACGTTGTTATCCGGATTCTAAGTCTATTTTCATATCACGGATCGGAGGTATTGAGTTTTATAATCATATGAATTACTTGGTTTTTAGAGTTTATATTCTTGAAAAACGAATGGTAAATTGATGTTTTCTAGATTATAGTTCATATTCTGTAACTATTAAGGTTTGTGTTTGGTTCTGTTGTGAGTTGTGAAAAAACTGTTGTGAATTGTCTGCGGTAAAAAAGCTATTGTCAATTGTCTGCTGTGAAAAAGCTGAAAGTCGTTTGGTTCAAGCTACTATAAAAAAAGCTGATGTGAGCTGACAATTTTTTATAACTGACATAATTTTCATCATTATAATATTTCATACATATATATAAATAGGAAGCAGTCACCATTAATGCAACTAAATAACCGAAAAATATATTAAATAAATAAAAAAGTTCATAATTCATCTAAAGTAACCGACAACCACATACTTATGTTATGAAATTATGCAATGCAATAGAAACCATAGTAATATTAGATCAATCAAGACACCTTGAATTTATGCTATCCAATTTGTATTAAAAACAGAAAAGCAAAAGCAGAAAAGCAGGATTCAATCTGCTTTCAAATTTGTACTAAAAAGCTGCTTTTTATGGAGCTTTTTCATAGTAGAAATAGATTTTAAAAACAGAACCAAACACACCCTAAGTTTCACAATCATCTGAGTTGTTTAAAGGAATTTATGTATGGCTCGATCAATCTACTATAACATTTTATCATTTAGTAGCTAGTTTAAATTGTGTGATGCAAGATATATCTCATAGATAATTAACCCCTTAAAATAAACAGTTGTTTTATTAACCCATCATGTTCTAAAACCGGCCGGGTCAAATTAATCACACTATTTGCAGGTTGATTCAAGTGATCTACTCTAATTCAATATTGATAATATCTCTAATTATACCTCAATCCATTTGCAGCTCTAGATACATGATTTTTTTGAGCCAGGTTGTACCAGCTCTAAAAAATTATGAATCTGTGACAAATAGAGCCTAAGGGCTTGTTTGATAGAGATTCAGATCTTAAAATTCAGATTAGAGCTTTGGATCTATGTGTGATCTAGAGTAGGTCAAAAGTGTTTGATTGTGTTGAGCTGCCCTTCAGCTTTGAGGGAGATGCGAGTAGGGTAGTTCAGTGGCATTTGCCGGAGCTTCAAGTGATGGAGCAGTATCTAGCCAACTTCGAGTACTTCACTCCGGCTTCAGTGTGATTTCAGAAGCCGGAACTCTACCTAACAGACTCTAAATGTGTTTTGCTCGGCTCCAGCTCCACAGGGCAAAGAAGCAGAAGCTGGAGTCTTGCCAAACATTTATTTTTAATTTTAAAATAAGAATTATATTACTCACTAAATACCCTTGATACATCCACAATTTTAGATACATGATTTTTTTTTGAACCGGATTAGATCAGATCCCAAAAATCTTGGATCTAGAGGGCGTACCAATGCAAATGGAGCCTAAATTGCGGTAGGTCCATGCATGCATGATAGAGATTGGCAAGGTAGGATGATATATCCACATATATAGGAGGCCAATGAATTATTAATAATAATCGATGGAGGTATGGATCTCTCTCTTGCATGGCTTACGCAGAGCGAGGAGAGGAGGAGCAAAATCTGGGCATGCAGAGGCCGGCGGGGGCTGCCTGCTGCGCTGTAAGCGCAGGTGGTGGTGGGGGTGGACGGACGAATGGATGGCCCCGGCGGCGCTGGGCGTCTCTCTCTCACCTGCCTGCCCCTCCGGCGGCGTGCAGCGCCATGTGCACACGCCATCGTCGGCAGCCACCCGTTGCTGCGTCGGCCATGTGGCACCCGCGTGGGCATGGGCCCCGGCCCGGCCGGCCGGCTGGCCCTTCCGTGCTCGTCCTGCCCCAGCTGCTGCGTGCATTGCTTCCGTGCTCGGCTGCTTCGCTCGCTCCGGCGAGCCATGCATATATCCGGATGCCTGGATGAACCCGCCGGGCCGGCAGAGCCAGCCAGCGTACGTACGTACGAGGTCTAATTATTCTGCTTAATTGCGTGGACGAGAGCTACAATTGCTTGCGTTGCTCACGGAGTGCGAGCTGAGAGATCTAGGCGACTTGGCCTTTCGTTAATACATGAATTTATTAAATAGTATATAATATATAGCAAATAATAATATGTTGAAAATAATAGAAAAAGTCTATACTTAGTAGAAATAATTTGTTAATTACTGTTATATGTGATATATTTAGCATTTATTTGTGTGTGTTCCATGGTGTTATTGTTGGATGAAGATCGAGGGAGGAGAATACATCGTCGATGAAAGAGATCATGAAAAGTTTCAATATAATGCAATGGAAGGCAATAAGTGGATTGTTTGATAAGGGATTCGATGATGATTTGTTATGCCTCATAAAGGTGACGATTTGGCTACCAACGGGTAATAATGTATATAATAACATATATAATATTTAGCTGTTAATAATTGCACGCATGATATAAACATGCATGTAGGAATGTGATACATGTCGTTGGTCTCACCCCCCGATGTTAAGGGGTGTTTGGTTTCCGGTTCACGTCACATCAAATATTTAAATATTATTTTGAAGTATTAAATATAGATTATTTATAAAACTCATTTATAAATCGGTGGATTATTCTTGAGTAAAATTTAATGAGCCTAATTACACCATGATTTGACAATGTGATACTACGGTAAACATTTGTTAATCATAAATTAATTAGGTTTAACAAATTCGTCTCGTGGATAATCCTTCAGTTCTGCAATTATTTTTATAATTAGTTCACGTTTAGTACTTCAAATTAATGTCTAAACATCTGATGTGACACGGACTAAACTTTAGCATACAGAACCAAACACCTCCTAATTACATAGTGGTACATAGGACGAATATCGATAAGGTCTCAAGACTAATAGACTAAGATGGTGTATGGTTCCTTTAGTCTAAGGACTAAATTTTAGTTCATGAATTAATGTTTAGTTTATATTTTGTTTGGTTTCATGGACTGAAGTCCATAAATATAGTTGAACAAAAAATTATTTTATCTTTGCAATGAAAGACACAAGGGTTTCCAACACACTTTAATGAAGGGTATGGATGTCTAAAGCTTACTTTACTTCAGTTTAGTCCATCTCATATAAGCTAGAAGACTAAAACCTTTAGTCTAAACTTTAGTCCACATGTTTGAGTGTTTAGAGACTAAAAGTGCATTAAAAAAATAGACTAAACATTAGTACATAAAAATCAAACAGGCCTAAAACCACATGTATCAGGTGGTTAAACTGCCGGTATTCATGTACTTGTATATCATTTCTTGTATATCAGTATTTAAAACTGTTACTAACTGATATTAATGACATTTATGTAATAGTGTATTGGTATATAGTAATTTCTTCTATTTTGCTATATGCTAGTAATTTTTTCAGATTTATTTACTATTTTCAGCGAGATCGACAGGTTCAGAGCACCAGTATCTAGGTGCACCAGAGAGAGTGACACGAGTGATGCTTAGGGGTAGCAAACGAAGGAAAATTTTGGAATGAGAATAATTTGGAGAAATTATGTAGACGAAAGGAACACTTGGACCGGAGCGAAAACAACGGAAATAAGTGGTTTCATATTTGTTACCTTGTTTTTTAATAGAAACGAAAATGAATATTCTAAAAATAAAAACGAAAGCAAACAATACTAAAAACAAATACATATCGTATAAGAAATGGACACTGATATGGATCGAATATATGCGGAATACATAGTATAAAGTATCAACTCAAAAGTCATAATACATAATTTCTAAGTAGAAATAGTTTGAAGTTACAAAAATAATCTATACTAATATAAAATTGACGAGTTTGTTTACTCATCTGGATAATCTAGACCATTGGTTGCTTACTCATACTAATTGAAACAATTTGCCCCATTGATCACATTCTCTCACATCCCTCACACCTCCCCACCTCCTCCCAAACCCTGAACTGCCTCCCGTATTCCCCGACTCCTAACCCCACGACGTCGCCTCGGCCGCGTAGCCCCGCTCCCAGCCCCCACCCCCTTCGAAAACCCTAGCCTCTCTTCCTCCGCTCCCGCCCCTCGTCGTGCAGCGCCGCCCCAGCTCGCCCTCGTCAGCGAGCCCCCTACAGGTAGTCACTGCCCTCACCTCTCCAACCGCCGCCTACAGGTCGACCCCGCTCTAGCTGCCCCCGGACGTGCCTCGAGCACGCCTGCCAACCGCTGTCGCCCCTACCGGTTTCCCCGGCCCCGGCCCCGGCCAGCGTGCGAGCCCGAGACCGCTAGCTGTCGACCCGCCGCCAGCGCCACTGCCTCCCCTTCTATCTGAATGCCACCACCATCGAGCGCGAGCCCGCCGCTCGCTTCCCCTGCCTAACGCCATCACGCTCCTCTTCCCCACCCACCGTCGTCGTCCCCTCCCATCTCCAAGTTTATGAGTAGGTCATGCTCATGCCTGAGCCCGAAGTAAGTTTCCATGTGAATTCTTCGGTGGAAGAGTACTTTTCTTATTTTTTTTCTAGGAGATGTTTAATTTCTTCTTCTCTGTTATTCCTACAGCAAAATGAGATGGCGGTGGAGAAGACGACTCCTACGTTGGGCCCTACACCGGCAAGGTCGGCTGTGAGGTCCTTCTGCAAAACGCTCACCGCGTTTGACACCAGCCCACATGGAGGCTTCTCTGTGCTGCGCCGCCACGTTGATGAGTGCCTCCCTCCCCTAGTACGTGTATTTAGACTAGAAGATGTGATCCTATTCATGTTCTTTGTACAATCAGCTGATATGATCTAATTTGTTTGGCGGGATATGACCTAGTCACCACCCACACAAGAGCTTGTGGCAAAGGATCTGCACGGCATGGACTGGCGGTTCCGCCACATCTTTCGCGGTAATTTTGTGTTAACTCTCATTAGTATGGTTCATGCCTGTTTCTTGCATTCACTTGTGATTCAGCACACCACTCTCTTTAAGTTGTATTAATCCTTATCCCACTGTAGATTATACCATTCTATCATTCAGGCTTTGCAAAATTCTTGTCTGCTGCCGACGATGATATGCACCAAATCTTTCAATGAATTGTAAAAGATGTTTTTGTACTTGTTGTTGATGGTGATGATGATTATTGTGTTATTTCTATGCAAAACTATCAGGGCAACCAAGGAGGCATCTCCTTCAGAGTGGTTGGAGTGTGTTTGTCAGTTCCAAAAGGCTTGTTGCTGGGGATGCTTTCATTTTCCTCAGGTCTATTGTAGTTTCCTTTCTTCCCATCATTGCAATTCATTAAGCAGTGTTAACTGTGTTGTGCTCCATGCAGAGGAGAGAATGGTGAGCTCTGTGTTGATGTTAGGAGAGCTATGAGGCAGTTGTCCAACGTGCCTTCTTCAGTCATATCTAGCCAAAGCATGCACTTTGGTGTCCTTGCAACTAAGTGGCATGCTATCAACACGAAGCGTATGTTCACTGTGTACTACAAACCTAGGTATGCTGAGATGTCTACTACAAACCTATTGGTTTATCTGGCTGTTAGGTTATTCTTGCATGCATCTGTAACATCCAATCCAAGCTGTTTCAACTACTGTCATTCTGAGTAACTAAACTTGCGTATGATCTCTGGATGTTGTTGATAGGACATGCCCTTCAGAGTTCATTATACCTTATGATCAGTATATGGAGTCCGTCAAAAATAATAGGAAAAGTTCCATATTTGTCAATGAAAGTTCACTCGGTTCCAAATATGCCACTGGTTGTGTCACTGACATGTGGGCCCAGGACCCACATGTCAGTGACACAGCCAATAGCATATATGGAACTGCATAATTTTTCAGTGGCATATTAGGAATAATCTCAAAATAATTATGCTATTGGGGTGAGGTTCATGATGAGGTTTGAAGGAGAAGAGGCACCAGAGCAGAGGTATCTATCGTCTTGGTATTCCATCCAAATGTAGTTGTATGTGGGTTATTCCAAATGATTATTTATAACATTTTCCACTGTCATGTAGGTTTACTGGTACTATAGTTGGCAGTGAGAATCTTGATTCATTGTGGCCTGAATCAAGTTGGAGATCTGTTGGACCGGAAACGGCGACCAGAGGGGGGGGTGAATGGGAGCTTTTAGAATTTCGGGCTAAAAACTAGCCTTCGGTTTCAGTTCTGTCTTCTGCGGAACAGGCTTCGAACACTACCTTCGAAGGTCTGGTTCGGAGGTACTTCGACACCTTCGAACACAGGCTTCGGAGGAGCAAAAGTTCGAAGCCAAGAAGACTTCGCTCCACTTACAACCCTCGGAAATCTACTCTGCTTAGTCAGTGCAGGCTCCGCACACAGGGTGCTTTGAGCAGGCTTCGCACTTCACCCTTCGCAAGAGTGGACAGCCCTCTGAGGACTTCGACCAAGTACTTGGCGGTAGCAACTGGTGCTGGGCTTCGTACACGAAGGTCTACACGCACACAAACGGACAACGCTAAGGGTTTCGACACAAGAAGCAAAACGGGCAACAATCAGGGCTTCACTAGTAAGCAGCGAGGTCACGCCTCCTGTTACACAGAGCGAACGCACACTGACAAAACACACCTCGCACGAAAAACAACCTTCGCCTCAACAGGCTTCGGTGCACTAAACTAGCGAAGTATGCAACGCGAGCTCAAGCAAAAGCACAGGAAAACAGGGCTTCGCCGCTTGAACAAGGAACACAGAAAATGAACTCTCTGGATGTATTCAATAGAAGTGTGTGGCTACAGGAGCTCAACAGTAAATGCTCAAAGTGTTAAATGTTACCTACCGAGCCCCCATATTTATAGCCCACATTTCACCCAAAGGAACTGACTACACTACCCCTAGGGTTTACATTCATTTTGTCTCTACAGAACTAAGGGGTACAAAAGGTAGTCCACCTTTATTCTGGAGGCTTCTCTGTCAGCTTTGCAGAGGGGACAGTGTCAGCCTTTTACAGAACAGACAGTGTCAGCCTTTGCAGTCTTTGACTTTCTGCAGCCTCCCTTCGCACGCGAGGGGTGCGGTAGCTTCGGCGAGAAGCCTTGAGCCGGGTGGCCTTCGCCTCACCGAAGTCAGTCTCCGATACAGTGACGGTTTTGAGCCGAAGCCGTCAAAGCCCTTGGGCCTTCGCACCAACACCTCCGGAGTGGACCACCACGGCTTCGCAGCTTCACCCAGCTCGAACTCCGTCAGTCCGTGTACCGAAGCCATGCAGGCCGAAGTACCTCAAGTCATCCTCACTCCGAAGCCCCACCTTCGGAGTACCACCCTTCGAAGTCCCTCCTTCGTCCAAGGCCTTCGCATGAAGCATTCCATGAGCACTTCGTCGCAGTATCTCACTCCGAGCACACTCCTCGACGAGCCTCACCCGGACCATGCCTTCGATGCGCCTCGACTTCTGAGACCTTCGTCGGGTACCTTCGAGTGTCTCCCTCCGGAGCACACTTCGAACACCTTGTCTCCGCAGAGGACTTGTTCCACCAACTCCGAAGTCACTCCATTCGGAGTACCTTCGAAGTGCCTCACCTCCGAGGACTTTGTCTCGGAGCACCTTCAGTCGGAGCCACGCTCCGCACTCTCTACCTTCACCTGGCATGCCTCGACCCGAGGACCAACCCGGACCACCTTCGCAGCCACCGTGACGGAGCTCCCCGCTCCCATGGCATCAAGCCTCCTGCTTGACCCAGGTTCACCAGGCTCGAACCTTGTCCGTCGCCTCCGAAGTCCCTGCGCACCACAGACAAACAGACAAGTGTATCCAGTACTCCAGAGACCTCTCCGGGTCAGCAACCTCCGGCACACCCTCCGGTGTACCGCCCAAAGTACCGAAGCCATCGGTACGAACCCTGTCATCGTGTACTGCCGGACCCCTCCGACGAGCACACTCCGCTGCACAGCTGCAGCAAGCAAACAAACACCGAACACACTTCGGTGAGACACCTCCGAACACCCTTCGGAGGTACAACCTCCGAAGCCCCTCCGGAGGTACCCTTCGAATAGAGGGTAAAAATCCTGTCAATCACTCATCACAAAACACCGAAACCAACCCTTGGTTTCTCAATCTCCCCCTTGATGAGTGCATTGACAACCAAATTGAAGTTCAAAAAAAATGTAAAAATTTTCAGCACACAAGTGACCATAAAAACTCAGAAAAGAGCCAAAGCATGTCACTTGATAAAAGAATTTTTCTCCCCCTTTGTAAAAGAGTAAAAGCCCCTTTGGCAAATCTCCCCTTGATAAGAACTCCCCCTGAGTTAAGCAAATTTTTCTCCCCTTTATGTCAAAAATCTCTCCCCCTTTCGAAATTATGCCTTCTTGCGGCAGAGAACATAGCAAATCTCTCCCCCTTTGGCAATGCAAGCATCAAGGAGCAGTCAAAAAATGCAAAGCTTCGAATGAATAGAATTGCAAAGACATATAATGCAAAATATGCCAACAGTAATACCAATGTTCATGTGCTCAGCTCAATTTAACATTCTGTGAAACAAGATGATGACATGTGATTTTGTCATTTTGAGATAAAAGCATCACCACTTAATCATAGCAGCTAGACATGTGAAGGCAAGGACTGCGCAAAGCTAACAATTTCTACCCTAGACAGACAAGTCTTGTTCAAAAAGGAGCTTTGAAAGCAAACTTGATGATTAATTAATTTTGTTGTTCTTTTCTTAATGCCAGGGGTTATTTGTTTGTCCACCTTATACTTTCCAATCAGGCCAAGCCTAGGCATGAAGCCATTTGAAGCTTAAGGCGGTGATTTTGGCATACACTACACTATCCCAGTTCAAACCAAAGTGCAATGGTAAGCAGTCTAGAATAGAGTAGTGCGACAAACAAACCCTCCTGGATCTTTTCAGTTAAACCAGACAAATCATGGATTTTTGATTTTGATTCAGGTGAATGAAATATTTTGATGAATATCCATGACTAAAGAACACATTTTTCAAGTTGCAAATTTTAGCATCCAAGGAACAGTGTCTTGCTGTCAAGTAGATAAAAGATAGCTAAAAGCAGTCCTGCCTAAACAAGCTAGATACACGATTGTGCGGTGAGCAAGTTTTGATTTTTGAAAATAAAACATCATGCACAACCAATGTTCCAGACATATTTCATAGAGCTGAGCTGTCATGATTTCTTTGAATTAAAAGCAGGCATATAATAGCAAAAGATGTAAATGCAATTTCACACATAATGAGCATATGCAAGACAATTAAAATCAGCTCCCCCTCACAAAATGCCGTAGGGATGACAAATACCAAGTTCCCCACGCAAGTAAGCAAATCGAGAAGCATCGAGGGGTTTTGTAAAAATATCGGCAAGCTGGTGTTGGGTATCAACATATTGAAGTTCAATATCACCCTTCTCATTGTGATCTCTGAGAAAATGATACCGTACATCAATGTGTTTGGTTCTGGAGTGCTGAACCGGGTTGTTTGCAATACAAATAGCACTAGTGTTGTCACAGAAAAGTGGAACACTCTTATAATCTAACCCGAAATCCCGCAAAGTGGAAACCATCCACAAAATCTGAGAACAACAGCTAGCTGCAGCAACATATTCGGCCTCAGCCGTCGATTGTGCAACACTAGACTTTTTGCGGGAAGACCAGCAAACCAGAGAAGTACCCAGAAAATGACAAGTACCAGAGGTACTCTTCCTATCAATTCTACACCCAGCAAAGTCCGCATCAGAATAACCTCGAAGACATAAAGAAGAAGACGTTGAATACCATATGCCAAATTCAAGGGTGTGTTTGAGATACCTTAGGATGCGCTTAACCGCTTGGCGGTGCGAAGCTCGTGGTGAAGCCTGAAAGCGAGCGCACAGACATACTGCGAAATGTATGTCCGGCCTCGTGGCAGTCAAGTAGAGGAGGGAGCCGATCATGCTCCGGAACTCCTTCTGATCTACGGCTTCTCCATCTTCGTCAGGGTCCAATGCTACAGATGTAGCCATTGGAGTGGCGAGGGGCTTCGCATCGGACATGTCGAATTTCTTGAGCAGGTCCTTGGTGTACTTTGTCTGGTGGACGAAAGTACCTTGTTTGCTTTGCTTGATTTGCAAACCAAGGAAAAAGGTGAGTTCACCCATCATTGACATTTCAAATTCCCTGCTCATGGTATCTGCAAACTCGGCAACCAAAGCATGAGAAGAGCCGCCAAAGATGATATCATCCACATAAATCTGCACTAGGAGGAAATCTTTGCCATGCTTGAGAGTAAACAAAGTTTTATCAACAGAGCCCATCAAATACCCTCGCTCAAGCAGAAAAGACTTAAGTCTATCATACCAAGCCCGAGGGGCCTGCTTGAGTCCATAAAGAGCCTTATGAAGTTTAAGGACTTTATGTGGGTACTTGGGGTTTTCAAAACCAGGGGGTTGTTTTACATAAACATCTTCACCTATGAAGCCATTAAGAAAAGCACTTTTGACATCCATTTGATAGAGTTTGAATCCCCGGGATGTCGCAAAGGCAAGCAAAATCCTAATGGCCTCAAGGCGAGCAACGGGTGCAAAAGTTTCAGTAAAATCAAGCCCTTCTAGTTGAGAAAAGTCCTGAGCTACAAGTCTAGCCTTGTTTCTAACAATTGTCCCATCCTCCCCTTGTTTATTTTTGAAAATCCATTTTGTTCCAATGAAATGAACATTTGGTGGAGGATCAACTAAAGTCCAGACTTGGTTTCTCTCAAAATTTTCAAGTTCCTCATGCATGGCATTGATCCAACTAGAATCAGAAAGTGCATGACTAACATCTAAGGGCTCGAAAGAAGCAACAAAAGCAGCATTAGTGAAATGGGCATGAGAACGAGTTACCCTTTGATCAAGCTCACCAATGATCTGCTCGGGAGGGTGTATCCTTTGGACATGATGTGGAGCCTCGCGGCGGGATACAGTCTCCCCCTCAACTTGTGCGTTGGAGTGGTCCAAGATGACCGATGTTGAGGTAGTCGCTTCGGGACCTTGTGCCGAAGTAGTAGAAGCGGGGTCAGCTTCGGGGGTTGATGTCGAGGGTAGTAGGGTATCATCCTCGAATTCTCCGGGATCTTCGTCTTCGAATAAGGTCTGTTCCATGTCGTGTTCATTTGCCTGTTCAAAAGCAGAACTAACAGAGGGGGTTGATTCATCAAAAGTCACATCACATGACTCGATGACATTGTTAGTTTCCAAGTTATAAACACGATAAGAATGACCATGTGTAGTATAACCCAAAAAGATCCCGTCAGAAGAGCGCGACTCAAATTTATCCAAATTTCCACGTTTTAGGATGAAGCAGCGACAGCCAAAAACTCGAAGATGAGTAACCTTGGGTTGTCTCCCAAAACGCAGCTCATAAGATGTCAAGTTTAAAATTGAGCGCAAGAAAATTCGGTTTGAGATGTAACATGCAGTGTTCATGGCCTCAGCCCAGAATTTTCTAGGAGTCCTATGCTCATCAAGCATCGTCCTAGCCATCTCAACCAAAGTGCGGTTCTTCCTCTCAACAACACCGTTCTGTTGAGGAACCCGCGGAGCAGAGAATTGATGTTCTATGCCATGCTCCATGCAAAAGTCAACAAAGAGACTATTTTTGAACTCAGTGCCATTATCGCTTCGAATGAATTTTAATGCACCAGGGAGTTCAGTAAAAAGTCTCAAAGCCAAGCTCCGAAAGTGTGAAAACACTTCATCCTTGCTGGCAAGAAAGAAGACCCAAGAGTAGCGAGAGAAATCGTCGACAATTACTAGAACATACCACTTGCCGCCTAAAGAACTAACCCGAGAAGGACCTACAGTGTCCATATGGAGAAGTTCTCCGGGTTGTTCAGTCATCACTGTGGTGACTGGCGAATGCGAAGCGGCAATCATTTTACCATGTCGACAAGGAGCGCAAACTAAATTCTTCTCAAACTTGAGCTTGGGCAATCCTCGGATCAAGCCTAGGGCGCTCAGACGAGCGAGCAACTCAAAGCTCATATGCCCTAGTCTCCTATGCCACTTCCAAAGCTCAGAAGTCGAATGTGCAACAAGACAATGAGAAGACCCAGATGACTCTGAAAAATCAGCTCCAAAAACTCTCCCAACCCTAAAGATCTTACACACCACAACGCCATCAGAATTGAGCACTTGCGAAGTATCGCGATGAAATCGCACTTCGAAGCCCTCATCAAGCAACTGAGATACAGACAGCAAATTGTATCCCAGGTTCTCAACCAAAGCAACATCTTTGAGAGTGAAATTCGAATTAATTCTTACCACACCTTTACCTTTCACTCTACTCCTTCGATTGTTTCCGAAGGTGATATGTTCCCTTTGCTTGGTTGTGGTGAGGCTGGAGAACCAAGCTGCATCTCCGGTCATGTGGCGCGAACAACCGGAGTCCATGATCCACGTGCCCTCCAAGCCTCGACCTGTCGCCTACACATGATAAAAACGTCTCGATCGCTCAGTGCTGGGGTGAGTAAAATAATGGCGAGGCATCCAGCACTGAGTGACACGAGTAGTAGGCACAGTAAAAGCAGACGGTCTACGCACATGAAAATCAGAATGATGCAAAGTGCGAGGTCTACCTACATGCAAAGAACGCAAAGCATGACGAGGTCTCCTACTCTGACGAGGTACAAAGCTACTCGCCCGAGGTCTACCACCATATGGAACATGGTGAACACCTCGAGGAGCAAAACCTCTCCGAGAAGCACGAGGAGCCTCGAAAACAGGACGAGAGTAATACTCAGACTCATGCATACCTAAAGATGGGTAATGCATGTCCTGATAGCTCATCGCCTGTGCACGTCGCTCATCCTTGATGCGACGGAAACAGAAACCAATCAAATGACCTGCCCGCTGACAATAAGAACAATGAAACACTCTCCTGGGGGCACTCTCATGGGCCATAGGAGCAACTCTCACAGGCTCCTTGGGTTTCTTCTGAGTGGTTTTCTTGGGAGGATTTTTCTTGGCAGGAAGAGTGGTTTTCTTTGGTGGATGGGTAGGCTTTTTGGCTGATGGGGTGTCCAACAGAGCTCTCTCTTTCTCTAGGGTGGTGGGAGAGGTAAAAACGGTTTTGGACTTACTGTCTGAAGGTATCCTCTCAAAACCCAAACCTAGAGCTACCCCTGCTCTGTCAGCACACATCTTGGTCTTGGCCAAGAGCAAATCCATCCTACCCTTTCCCTCAGTGCATTTGTTTACCACGGAAAGAAGGTATTCATTTTCTGACATGAGGTTCTCACCTTGCTCTCTAGCAGTGCCTAGCTGGTCCTTAAGGGTAATGCATGTGTCACACACAGGCTGCACATCCTTAGAACTACCGGCCCTCTCCAATCTAGCCTCCAAATCATGAACATGCTTATCACGTAAATTAATGCTATCGCGTAATAAAGAGCAGTTCATGCAATCATTAATATCATGAGGTCTAGAATCCACCTCCAAAAGCTGCTTCTGTGCAGTCTCAAGCTCAGAAAGAGTTTGAGCATGTACAGAACGCAACTGAGCAAGCTCACCCATGACAACAGAACAAGACTCACATTCAGCATCATCAAATTTAGACTTAAGCATGGCATATTCAGTAGACATATTTTCTAGCCTAAGTCTAAGGTCTTTTCTTTCTCTAGCGGCTTGCACAAGTAATCTATCCTGACCAAGCATTACTTCATTCAGCTCATCTAATTTAATTAGAAGCTGGTCAGATGATAGGTTTACCTCAGATGAGTCAAGCTCATCGCCGCTGTGATCGCTGTCGGCCATGAAGCAAAGGCCGGTGAAGTCACGTCCCTTCTTGTCCTTCTTGTCCTCCTTCCTTGGGAACTCCTCCTCCTCAGAGCTCGACTCCTCAGTTGAGGACGTGTCGATGTCGCTGAGAGCAGCAACAAAGGCTCTGGAAGCGGCCTTGGCTACTTTCTTAGCCATCTTGCCGCGCTTGCCCTTCACAAAGGGCTTCCTCTCCTTTTTGTGGTATTTGGGGCGGTCACTCTCATCTCTCTTCTTGATCTTGGGGCAATTTGCCTTAATATGAGAGGTGTCGCCACATTCATAGCAACCACTAAAACCACTTCTCCTCTGATCCCGTCTCTCATGATGAAAGCGGGTGAACCTCCGGGCAATGAGAGCAAGCTCATCATCAGCTAGAGTATCCACCTGCTCCTTTGTGACGGAGACCAGGGAGGACAAAGCAAAACCATCTGCAAGAACACAAGTGCCTGATGTGCTTGGTTCTGCAGTGGTGCCACGGCTAGTGCTAGAAACCAATGCCAATGGCTGTGGCAAAGAGCTTCTGTGCACAGCAAGAGATGCCTTGGCAATCTCTGTGGACTTCAGCTTGCTAAAGAGTTCATCACAGGTCAATGTGTCATAGCCTGTGGACTCCTCAATGCTGGATATCTTCACCTCCCATATGCTACGGTCAAGAGCATAGAGAAGCTTGATAGCCCTATCATGATCACTGTAAGCAAGCGTCCCGTTGGATCGCAAGTTACTCACTATCGCGTCAAAACGAGAAAACATGGCATCTACAGATTCACCAGGTGCCTGCACAAACAGCTGATACTGTTGATTGTAGGTGCTTTGGCGCCTGGCCTTAATCTGAGCAGAGCCCTCATGAAAGACAGTGAGTGTTGTCCAAATCTCCCTAGCAGTCCTAAGGTGCTGCACCCTATCGAACTCACTTCTACTCAAACCGATGAACAGTATGTTTCTTGCCTTGGAATTGGCAATATATTGATCCTTCTCAGTCTGAGAGGTGCGAGTCTCAGGGATGGAGTATTGTGAGTCCACAATCTCCCAAATTGCATTTCCTTGGCTTAACAAGTAAGCCTCCATGCGCACCTTCCAGTATGCAAAGTCTGTCCCATCGAACAGAGGAATTTTACTGCCTCTATCCATGTCGCCAACAGATCACAAAACCGGTTAAGGTCAACTGGTGATCTTAACCCGCTCTGATACCAATTGTTGGACCGGAAACGGCGACCAGAGGGGGGGTGAATGGGAGCTTTTAGAATTTCGGGCTAAAAACTAGCCTTCGGTTTCAGTTCTGTCTTCTGCGGAACAGGCTTCGAACACTACCTTCGAACGTCTGGTTCGGAGGTACTTCGACACCTTCGAACACAGGCTTCGGAGGAGCAAAAGTTCGAAGCCAAGAAGACTTCGCTCCACTTACAACCCTCGGAAATCTACTCTGCTTAGTCAGTGCAGGCTCCGCACACAGGGTGCTTTGAGCAGGCTTCGCACTTCACCCTTCGCAAGAGTGGACATCCCTCTGAGGACTTCGACCAAGTACTTGGCGGCAGCAACTGGTGCTGGGCTTCGTACACGAAGGTCTACACGCACACAAACGGACAACGCTAAGGGCTTCGACACAAGAAGCAAAACGGGCAACAATCAGGGCTTCACTAGTAAGCAGCGAGGTCACGCCTCCTGTTACACAGAGCGAACGCACACTGACAAAACACACCTCGCACGAAAAACAACCTTCGCCTCAACAGGCTTCGGTGCACTAAACTAGCGAAGTATGCAACGCGAGCTCAAGCAAAAGCACAGGAAAACAGGGCTTCGCCGCTTGAACAAGGAACACAGAAAATGAACTCTCTGGATGTATTCAATAGAAGTGTGTGGCTACAGGAGCTCAACAGTAAATGCTCAAAGTGTTAAATGTTACCTACCGAGCCCCCATATTTATAGCCCACATTTCACCCAAAGGAATTGACTACACTACCCCTAGGGTTTACATTCATTTTGTCTCTACAGAACTAAGGGGTACAAAAGGTAGTCCACCTTTATTTTGGAGGCTTGTCTGTCAGCTTTGCAGAGGGGACAGTGTCAGCCTTTTACAGAACAGACAGTGTCAGCCTTTGCAGTCTTTGACTTTCTGCAGCCTCCCTTCGCACGCGAGGGGTGCGGTAGCTTCGGCGAGAAGCCTTGAGCCGGGTGGCCTTCGCCTCACCGAAGTCAGTCTCCGATACAGTGACGGTTTTGAGCCGAAGCCGTCAAAGCCCTTGGGCCTTCGCACCAACACCTCCGGAGTGGACCACCACGGCTTCGCAGCTTCACCCAGCTCGAACTCCATCAGTCCGTGTACCGAAGCCTTGCAGGCTGAAGTACCTCAAGTCATCCTCACTCCGAAGCCCCACCTTCGGAGTACCACCCTTCGAAGTCCCTCCTTCGTCCAAGGCCTTCGCATGAAGCATTCCATGAGCACTTCATCGCAGTATCTCACTCCGAGCACACTCCTCGACGAGCCTCACCCGGACCATGCCTTCGATGCGCCTCGACTTCTGAGACCTTCGTCGGGTACCTTCGAGTGTCTCCCTCCGGAGCACACTTCGAACACCTTGCCTCCGCAGAGGACTTGTTCCACCAACTCCGAAGTCACTCCATTCGGAGTACCTTCGAAGTGCCTCACCTCCGAGGACTTTGTCTCGGAGCACCTTCAGTCGGAGCCACGCTCCGCACTCTCTGCCTTCACCTGGCACGCCTCGACCCGAGGACCAACCCGGACCACCTTCGCAGCCACCGTGACGGAGCTCCCCGCTCCCCTGGCATCAAGCCTCCTGCTTGACCCAGGTTCACCAGGCTCGAACCTTGTCCGTCGCCTCCGAAGTCCCTGCGCACCACAGACAAACAGACAAGTGTATCCAGTACTCCGGAGACCTCTCCGGGTCAGCAACCTCCGGCACACCCTCCGGTGTACCGCCCAAAGTACCGAAGCCATCGGTACGAACCCTGTCATCGTGTACTGCCGGACCCCTCCGATGAGCACACTCCGCTGCACAGCTGCAGCAAGCAAACAAACACCGAACACACTTCGGTGAGACACCTCCGAACACCCTTCGGAGGTACAACCTCCGAAGCCCCTCCGGAGGTACCCTTCGAACAGAGGGTAAAAATCCTGTCAATCACTCATCACAAAACACCGAAACCAACCCTTGGTTTCTCAAGATCCTTGAAGGTAAGTTTTTGTTTACTACTGTTATTTTATATTGCTGGAGAGGTCATGTGTTTATGGGAGGATTTTTCTGCAAATTAGGTGCGGTGGGACGAGCCATCAAATATTATGCGCCCGGACAAAGTCTCTCCTTGGAAAATAGAGCCTGCTTCATCACCTCCTGTCAACTCCCTTCCTCTTTCCAAGGTAAAAAGACCTAGACCAAATGCTCCTCAAGCTTCTCCTGAATCTCCTATTCTTACAAAAGAAGGTATTATATAATCTTATAAATCTTATAGTAAGGGTGATGAGAGTATGTGTTAAATCGATCCTCTCAAAACTGTTGGTTCCATTTGCAGGTGTTGCTGCAAAGGTTGATATTGATTCTGCTCAAGCACAACGAAGTCAAAACAACATGGTCTTGCAAGGTCAAGAACAAATGACCTTGAGGAACAGTATAACTGACAGTAATGACTTTGATGCCACTGTTCATAAGCCAATGATGCGGTCTCCATCCTCAAATGCCGCAAAAGCCCATCCCTTGACATTTCCGCATAGACCCCCTATGGATAATTGGATGCAGTTGGGAAGGCGTGAAACTGAATTTAAGGATGCCTGTCTAGGCTCTCAATCTTTTGGTGATTCCCAAGGCTTCTTTGTGCGGAATTTTGATGAGGCTCCTAACCGTCTCATTTCTTTCAAGAACCAGTTTCAGGATCAAGGTTCTACTCGTCACTTCTCGGAGCCATACTTCTTTATACCTCCACAGCCTTCCCTAATTGTTGAATCAAACACACAGATGCACACTGAGAGCAAGGATTTGCTTTTCCGAAATGGTCATAACACTATGTATGGTAACTCAAGGGACTGACCGCAAAATATCATATTTGAACAAAACTCATCAAATTGGTTAAATCAACCATATGCTCGAGTTGAACAGCCAAGAGTGTGTCTCCCCTAACCCTAGCGCCGCCGCCTCTATCTGGGAACAGCTGCTCGCCTGCTCCTCCTGCGACGGTGGGGTCGGTGGCGGTGGGTATCACAAGCTCGGGCCACCATAGGGGACGTCCATGGCTGGCGGTGCCGTGCTGCCCCTGCTCCCGTCGTACGGTGACTACTGTGGTCACGGTGGATGTAGACGATGTGGTCAACCTCAAGGTCAGGCACCTTGGCAAGTCCCACACTGATGCCTTGATGCGGTCAGCCTTGTCGCCATAGCAAGGTACAACAATAGTACAACACTACTCTATCCAGCAATGGATTTCGTTTAGATTGTGGCTTAGATGACACATTGAGGGTGTTGGGGAAAAACACTTCACCTTCAGGACTTAGAGATTAACAGTTCAAGATAATTTCTCAGCTTCGAAGCTAATAAGCTTATGCCCGAAGATGGTGAAGTCATTAAGCCGGAGAGTGCTTTGACTTATAACCCGGAGGAACCCTTCACATGTATGAAGCACCGGTGCAAACTGCAAGGTTGATAAGATGTTTGGCTTATTTACTTACTTTGGGTAGATTTTACCATTTTAACCCTGTTCAGGGTACCGAATAGTTTCCATTATGTCGGTTGTAATTAAGAGGTAAATTGGTCTTTTCCTTAGACTTTTTTGCCTATAAATACCCCCCTTCTTACCCTGTAATAGGGATCGAATACTTGGCTATTCAATACACACATTCAGACTACTTAAGCTATTATCCAATTTGGAGGCTTGAGATAGTTCTCAACACGAATTCATTGTTCGTTAGTTCTTAATCTTAGAGAACCTGTTAGCGTAATTTTTTACGCCAACAGAGGGTTTGTTCGGTTGCAATTTTTATTGGCATGTTAAGATGTGAGCATGACAATGTAATCAATGCGGTGTATTATATTCTATCACTGATAGGTGAAAACAATCATGATCACTTCTTTGTTGCCACCCAAGATGTTGATATCCGGGCAAAGCTACGAGAGGTATGAAGATTCACTGCCTTGTCGCGTGCACAATATGTTTCAGCGGGATTTGTATGATAATTCAAGTTTCACTGCCTTGTCGTGTGCATGATATGTTTCAGGGTGATTTGTATGCTAATTTTGTATTGCCAAATCATCTGCACGGAGACAGAATGCAAATATCATACTATCCACTTCATTTGCAGACAACAAAATAAATTGTATTATGTTTGTCTTCGCATATTCATGTGAACCAGTATATATACTCCACTACACTTTGATTGGATGTAGGTTCCTGGTGTACCTGTGATATATGGCTTGAAGAACTCCTTGTTTATTGAACAACCCTTTGTGCAACAACGTAAATTTACTCAACTGGATGAGGAGAAGCGTCTGCATATGGGTAATTGAGCACTTTTTTCTTGATTCTCGCTTGACTTGAATTGTTTCCTGCAAGATCTCGTGTAATCATTTCACTGTTTCTTCGTGTGGACATATGTGCTAGCTAAATTTATGGTTTTTGTGTGCAATTAACTGCATGTAGGAGCTTTTTTTCATTTTACATTTCCATCTTACATGGTTTGCCTAATAATATAAACCTTGTTTTGTTTGCTTTCAAGTGTTTTTGGTTATCTACTTGTTGCACATACCTAGAACTAACTGTTTTTAGATAAAACCAGCAAGAGAGGCTCCAACTGAATCTAGAACCAACTGCTGAGTTGCTAAAAGGACTTCAGTATTTGCTGAGGTGTTTGTGTGGTTCTTGGTGCTTCAATTGGTCCAAAGGATATTTGTATTGCACTTTCTTGGAATTATGGACTGCTTATAGATTAGAATTTATATGACATACCCACAAAGGGCAGTTGTCCTTCAAATTATTGTGATTTTCATTAGCTAAATTTTGTTGCATTATACCTTGGCAATTTTTGTTGGAGTAAGTTTGTCAATGGCATATGTTATATATGTAGGTTAATCTGATTGGATAAGTGCAAGTGTGCAACTATTGGTTAAAAAACTTTTCGTTTTACTTCTAATTGTGGGTAGACTGTAAGAGTGAGCTATTTTAATGCAAATACTTCTTATGTATCCTGACATGTTGATGTGCCCTGCTTGCCCTTTTTTTCTTCTATTATATCCTGAAACGTGCATTACATGATATAGTGCTCCTTTTGATAGCTTGTTAAAATTGTTAATCAGGGGAAAGTGGTATATAATGAAATAGCATCAATCTTTTGTCTAAATGTCTCTAGATGGTTTCCCTCAAACTGTAAAACAAGCGGTGAAGGTTTTTGACATATCAGGAGTCAAATTTCATCCATTCAATGATTTTATAACTCTTGATGCTTCTTTCGTTCAATTTGATTGTGCAATTACCAGTGTGATACGATATAATTCAGATAGTTTATGTATTTCTACTTTTGTGGTATTAATCTCAATCGTTTATTCTATATTCATCACTCATCTGAATAATCTCATCCACTCGATTGATGAGTTCCTTATACAAAGTGCAGCTTCTTCCATTTGCATGACCTTTCTATATGATAAGAGTAATTCATTACTTTTAGCTTTGTCCTTTTAATGTTTTCTATCATTACACTATTGTTATTAACTTAGTTCTCCATTTGTCATGTAGGTTGGTTCAGAGATTTGTAGGTGTCTGTGTTGTCACCTCCTCAACATCCATCTTGTCTGATATTCGTTGATCTGCTGGTGGTGCCGTCAAGATCCCTCGATCCGTGTTGCCATTGAGCTGCCTTGTACAACCACCAAGCTCCCTAGAGTTGTTGCTTCTAGATCTGTCGTCGACACTAGGGTATGTATGACCATCGATCTCCACTGTCATAGGTGCATTCATGGCAATTTCGATTTGGATTTAATATGTGCAACCAAATATTGTTTGGAATCAATTTGATCTTGCTGCTATTTCGATAACCATTGTGTTCATTATAACCAAATTCATATTTGCCATCATGATAATTGTATATATGATTCTTGTGCAGAGGATGTCACCCTCGTTCCCAGTGACAACACTCGCAGAAAGGGTGGTACAAGAGGAGGTTGTATATGTGGTATCATTTTGTCGTTAGAATCTCCTCTTTGGATAACCGTGTAACTCTTAACTTTTGGAAGAGAATTTAGTTTTTCAATGTTCTAAATTTATTGACTTAGTTAGTTTTGCATATTATATCAGGAATATTTGTTGCACATGACACTTTTTGACTCGTCCTTAGTCTCTTTTGACGTGCATCTTAAATTATTTCATTCTTTGTTTCAAGATCAAGACATTTATTATCTTTTATTTTTGTCGTAGCGTTAGCATTTGGGATCAATTGATTTTTGTTTCAATTTATCTGAAGACTTTGGCAGTTCCAATTTGGGATTAATTTATTTTTGTCTGGAGCTAGAATTTCCTTCAACATTTGGGATGTAGCAGGTAATTTACATAGGCAAAAACAACAAAGGCATGGTTTTTCTTCCATGGATGATTTGGTTTAAGCTCCATATTCCCCAAGCTTGCTTTTTGATGAGTTTTTCTTGTGGAAATAGATGCAAGTGACAGCCAGTTCCTCAACCACGTCCCATACATGTTCGATCTCACGAGCCGGTGCACACTTACTAAGAAAGTATTCTCAGATCATTTCACATCATCATAAAATTTGAGCATTAAGTCATTGAAATATTTCTGTATTTCCTGCTTATTGTTGGTTATCTTTTTTTGATGCAGAGTTATAGATTGGTATGAGAGGGCAAAGGAATGGAACAAGGTTGTTTGTTACATTTCTACTATTTTTGTTAAGATGCTTTGGGTGTAATGCCGGTTGTAGTGATTGAACAATTCTACCGATCACTTTGTGTATATTTTACATGTCATAACAAAACTTATCTTGCCATTTTTGCACCTTTGATTTCTCATTCAACTTGACAAAGTATATTTTATTCTGCGGAGGAGTAGAATACCATGATTGTTATATTAATGTTGTTTTTTTGCTCTTTTAGGGTTATAGATTCCATAAGACATTATAATCAAAGTTAATTTTTTTACTGTTACTAGCTTCCTTCCACGTCCCATGGAGTTTCATTACTCCCCTCACCTCATTTGCATCATTCCAATTACCATACTCTGCATATATATTTGATAAAAGCACATGTGCTCCACCATATTTAGGATCCAGGTCTAGAATTTTCTTTGCAGCAAAAGTACCAAGCTCAAGAACACCATGCATCTGGCATGCTACTAGCAAGGATCCCCAAACGAACCACACATTTGGTCTCAAGTGCATCAATTATTTTCTTGTACAATTGGCTATCTGACAAATGGACAACTTAGTTAAATAGATGAATAGTTTGTCGCAATATGTTGGCAAAAAAGCAGATGTCAATGGATTAAGCATTATATTTATTGGACAATGTTATTCTTTATCTTTTGTTCCATTAGTCATGTTAACATGATCAATGAATTATGTTTCAGATAAACAAAATAATATAAGAAGCATATTTTATTCACACAACTCTCAATTGAATATCTTTGAAGTTAATTTAATTATCTAAAAAATTTGTTTTAAGTTCAACACAATTATTGTTTTTTATTTTTACCGTTACATAGCACAGGCACACTACTTTATAAAAATAGTCCCTTTATTTCAGCTTTTATCATCCATTCCTTAGTACGGTGTTATGACTAAAAATGTAAGGAACCAACTGTTGCCGTACCACATACGGTATTTCATAACAAATTTCATCTCACACATCATGTTTAGCATTTTAGCATATTTTTGCAAAAATAAATTTCATGTATAGTTTACTAGGAGATTTCCATCCAGTAAACTGAAACCAAAAGGACCATTCTACTAGCAGGAGACACTTCCATTAATTTCAAGAAGAGGTGACTCTTTATTTTATTTTTCTATACTTCGAACAGAGTGCTCCTGAGAAAGTGTATGTAGGATACATGAACATTCTGATGGAAAATATTACATAACATTTGATGA
Organism: Zizania palustris; assembly: GCA_019279435.1. NCBI lineage: Eukaryota > Viridiplantae > Streptophyta > Magnoliopsida > Poales > Poaceae > Zizania > Zizania palustris. The sequence continues at coordinate 75,923,312 of JAAALK010000079.1, read as the reverse complement.
CAATCTGAATGCCAATATGATATGTTCGTCTGATTTTCAGTCATAATTGAACTTTAGTGTGAGTAACAAGTAACAACTACAGGCTCCGACATACATTATAGCCCAATCTTGAACACAGAAGTTGAAAGAAGTAAAAAGGAAATGATAGCTCATCACTTGAGCAGAGATCTTGCAAAGTGCTCCCTAGCAGTGGCTAATGCTTGTGATATCGTCTGTAGAGAATAGGCCATGAAAATAATGAGATGACACAAACTGAAAAGTAACTTCTTCAGATGGATAAAAAAATACCTGCTCAGAGAAGGGGGCAGAACCATCAACAGCATTGCTTGCAACCTTCCCTGCAATGATGTTTGCATCTGTTTCCAGAATTATACTGCAGGAGGACCAATGGTTTTGGGTTATATTCACAGAAGAAGTGTGGTCTTAGACTCTTAGTCACATGAAAATAGCATAGATAATGCCTTTTTCCTCGACACTCCTTGCATTTAAATGATTTGTACATTAGTGCATGTCATAGTTCATATCCCAATGTTAAATAACTACAAGGCATGTACAAGCGATGAGAAATAGTTGCTTCTAAGGCTATTCACAGTGGGAGTTTCATGGTATTAATTACCATGACACATCAGATTTTTTGCTGACATAGCATTAAATTAATGAAGAAAGAGAAAGAAATAGTGTCATCTTTATGACATAGTGCTAACTCATTTCCAAGACGGATGAAACGAAATGAAACGCCCACTGTGAGCAAAATCGTTTCATCGGAGAGAAGATATTTATTTCAGTTGCAAAGCATTTAATTACACTGGTTAGCCTAAGAAATAATGAAATAAAACTTTCCACTAAAAAAGGGTATTTTATTCAGTTGCAAAACTGATATGACCTTCTAAAAAACAGTGTTATGAAACTCACCACTGTAAATAGCCTAATGTGCAACATTTACATGTCAGGAGAAGTGGAGGATAGGTGCAGCAGATTGGGTTGGCTATGCTAGCAGCAGCAAGGCGATGGTGGCATGCAGATTGGAAAGGCAGATGCGTTTCTATACTGTTAATCGACAAAAAATGGGCAAACCGATTTTCTTCCCATTACCCTGTAATCGATGCAGTTGACCGCTGAGCACCAATTACTCAGCCAATTAATCGGCTGATCGGCAGATTTTTGTAACACTGCATATACCTTGTCAAAAAATTATATTATAAAAATATATTTCATAACGGATTGAATGATACTAATTTGATGTTGTAATAATTATTATTATTTCTATAAACTTGGTCAAATTTAAGATAGTTTGACTTCAAACAAAACAAAAAATACACTTGTTTTGTGATGGAGGGAGCACAATATAATGGAGGTATTTCTATAATTAAAATCAGTTTGTCAAATGGATAACACCTAACTAAAAAACTTGAGCTTCTCTCTGATCTGCACACTGTTATCAAATGTTGCAGTTTTATTGGCTATTCTGATCTGATTGCTGCAACGGCAGTACAAGCATGTGTAATTTAGGCTGACTAATGATATGTTAAACTATGTCTCTACAGAAAATACATGCTGCAGTTTCCGTGATGCATTAATAGAAACACAGAGAACAGCTTCATCTTTCTTTTTCATCCTCAAATTTTGAAATTTTAAAAGAATCAGTATTGTTGTTTGCCTTTTTGAGCATTACAGAGTTTATGTTCATGTATTCATAGTTTCATACAGGTTTTTTAAATGAGTTCAAAAAAAGTAATAATAGTCAGGAACACTTGCATGCTAATTAGAAAAAAAACAGATGGTGCAAATTTAGCATAGATCACAAGAAATCTTTACCCGCCATCTATAATTTCATCAATGCAGAGAAGTATCATGTCCAAGTTCTCAAGTGCAGTCCTCTTCTCAACATCGCCCCTAAAGAACAAGTTGTTAAATGGGCTGTCTTACCAGCTACCAGTTCATGTCAGATATTAGAACAAATAGGATACCTGAGTAAAAGACCAATAGAATCAGAGAAACCTTGTAGTACATTTGCTATAATGAGCTCATTCTCATCATCTCCAGCAACAACAAAAAAGTGAAGATCTTGAATGAACTTGTAAACAACAATATAACCATCAAACAATGTTACTTCAGCTGCAGAGAACCAAAAACAGGTATCAAATGAAAACTCAAAAGTCAACTAAACATTGGAATAATGTATACATTTGGATATAATTATAAGTTATAACACTGAGCAAAATTATGAACCTTTTCTTTCATTCCATAATTTTTTGCTAGCAACAGTGAACAAACATAATGTGTCTCACTCATATTTTGCATTTGGTTAAACTGAGCAGTCTATAAAATCTATTGGTAAAACATCAAACAAGAGTTTCCTACCAAAAAGTTTAAGAGTTAGAGGCTAATTGCATTACATTTAGTTCTGATGAACATTGTCATCCTATGTCAGAATACCACAGGCATGAACAATAAGAATGAAATACCTTCTGAGCGTGCATTGGTCTTGAGAGTTTTAGTAAAGACAGACTTCTCAAAGGTCAACTTTGATGCATTAGTAGACCAATCATCTGAGAAGTATTTCACAGCAACACGCTTCCCTTCAGAATCCAAAAGCAAAATGGTCTTCACGGAAGGGCAGGATTCCTGTGTAATGGTAACGGACAATCATTACATAAACCCAAAAACCCTAAGCTAATGCTGCACAGAATGTCAATCAACAAAAGCATCAAATCAACAGAAAACAATGTTAAACATTGACTAAATAAGAGTGCTAAAATCAATAAAGATTAAAGAATATAAAAAACAAACACATGATATGTAAATTTTTTAAAACATCTTATTGCATCCTAAGCTTTGTTGACATATTTTTTTTACAATTAGCATCAACTGTAAACATGCAATGATTGCAATCCATTCAAAATTATGAAATACTGCATTTATAAGGGACACTATGTCACCGGCAGGGGTTTCCACGGAATTAGAAGGAACTAATCTTCGTAAATTATATGGAAAAGAGGTAGCTAGTTGAGGGCCTGGACCTCTCCGTCGCAGCGGCGCCGTTGCAGCAACACGGCGAAGAGGCAGTGACACAAGAAGGTAAAGCCTAATCTGAATACTCGACACACTAAACTCTTACTAGGGCCTTGTTTATATAGACAGTTAGACACAGGACCAATCCTTGAATTGATCTAATCTACTAAATCTGAAACAGAATAATCTAAACAGAATTTAATCTAAAACTGATTCTTTAACCTGCCTACCCCAACTTGCTTGGGACTAAAAGGCTTTGTTGTTGTTGATTCTTTAACCTAACTGCTTCCGATACTATTCACGTGAACAGTACCGCATGGTACTGTTCACAGGCGCGTCAGGCCCTCCGGCCCATGATATGAGACCATGACACACTACTGACTTCCATACGCAATGGACTGAATATTTTAGATCAATAGCATCCTCCTGGTAGTAGAATGTTTGTTAAGTGGAAAAAATGTGGTGGTGAACTGGTGATCAAAATATAGTTTCAGGCTGCAATTCGTGATACTCAAGCCCTGTTGTAACAGACATTTAACATTCCCATTCAAAATATATTGATCTTCGCAAAAATCATTATCGCTGTGCTCTGGCATGTTTGTATTTTTCGCATAATAATTGATTCAGCTCATTCATAATAACCAGATCTTCACCGCTAGTATATAAGAAATTAAAATTTACTAAAACACATTTTCAAACATCGACTGGACGGGAAATTTAACTATTTGTCACTCTTATCGTTGCCACCTCTTCAAATGCCACTTTTATCGTTGCAATTAATTTTTTGCCACTCTCTATGTGAGCCAATTAATTTTTTGCCACTTTGTGTCCGGTCATTTGCCACGTCACCTGCCATGTCACATTTTTGCCACATCACATGCCACGCCATCTTCTTCCTCCTCTTTTTTCTCTCTCCCCCAACTCCTCCAGCCGGTCACCATTCCTTCCCCCGCCGCCGGCCGCCGCACCCCACAGCCTTCACGCCCGGGATCCCTTTCGCGCCCATCGGCCTCCGCCCTCGCACGGCCCTGCTCCCGCGCCCGCCGCCGCAGCTCCCGCAGCCTCTGCCCCCACCGCCCCCGCACCCGCGCACGCCGTGGGCGCGGGGGCGGCGGGGGCTGCGGCGCGGGGGCGGAGGCTGCGGGAGCTGCGGCGGCGGGTGTGGGAGCAGGGCGGAGGCCAACGGGCGTGGGGGCGGGTAGCGAAGGCTGCTGTGGGGCGCGGCGGCCGGCGGTGGGGGTGGGGCCGGGGGCGGCGGTCGGCCGGTGGAGGTGGCCGGCGGTGGGGCTGGGGGCGGCGGTCGGCTGGTGGAAGGAATTAGGGAGAGAGAGGAAGAGTAGGAGGAAGAAGAAGGTGACATAGCATGTGATGTGGCAAAAATGTGATATGGCAGGTGACGTGGCAAGTGAACGGACACAAAGTGGCAAAAAATTAATTGGCTCAAAAAGTGACAAAAAATTAATTGCAATAATAAAGGTGGCATTTGAAGAGATGGCAACGATAAGAGTGGCAAATAGTTAAATTTCACCGACTGGAATCACTGGACAGCCGAGCCAACAACATTTTTGCACGAGAAATGAACTATTTCTATTTCAGTATTTCTGGATCGAAAAGCATACATACTAGCAGGTAGCAGCGGATCAAATCTGAACCAAGAATTAACGTGCATTCCACAGCCACACCAGTGCATTGCACACGCAATTATCAGGTAAATCCACAAGCTACACCTACGGTAATAACTAGTAGAAACTCCAAAAAAACAGATATTTCAACAGAAAAAATCAGTAGAAGCAACTGGATTCAAATGAGGATCTGTTTACCTTGGAGAATTCTCCCATGGCCTCCTCCCAAGATCGTCCCTTCCTTCCTTCCTTCCTTCCTTCCTTCGTGCTGAGGAGACACCCACCTGTTTGGCGAGATCCAGGCTCAGAAAAGCAAGCAACAAAAGAACCGAGCAAGAGATCAGCGCGGTGGGGGCATGGGGTGTGCAGCTGAACCCGCATCTAACAGCACTAAGGTTGAGGCAGAGAGGAAAGCTTCCAGATCTAGGAGGGAAGCTAAGGCTAAGGCAAAGAGAAAAGGTGGGGGTAGAGAGAAATGAGAAAGAGTATGTGCGTGCCGGTGCTCACCGGAGAGGATGCGGCGGCGGCAGCGGCAGTGCGAGTCCGGCGGGACGGAGATCGGCGCTGCTCGGCAACGGGGCGGTCGGGGTAGTCGCGAGGAGACGTGAGGCGAGGCCGAGGGAGCCAAATTACGGCTTTCTATGGCCCGGTATCCAGTCACGGTCTGAATCGACCGCGGCTCCCGGCTCAAACACGGAAAATAAAAGTGAGGTGAGATAGAGGAAAAAATTGTGTAACGATGATCATCATCGATTTATGTCTCGTCTAGGTTTTTGGGATATAATCGTTTCATCTCGTTTTTTTGTTTTTTAAAAAAACAGAGATGTTTAAGTTCGTATTTAGTTAGGAGGTTAAGATAAATAAGACTAACCCTTTGAACCTAGGGTCCAGTGTCAAAACCTCTGACCTACCTTATAATCTTCGGCCCTACCTCGGAGCCTTCGCGCGTAAGGAGAGACAAAACTCGTGTCTCATTCCAAATATTAGAATAATATTTTCTAATGGAACGACTTCATCTCATTTGACTCTGAATCAAGTATCGTAAAAAAATGGGATCATTCTGTCTCATCCCACATCATCTCTATAACCAAACGCCACCTAAATGTCTGTTACGTAAAAGAAAAGAAAATTCAATGAAGCGGATAAAGCTGAGGCGGTGAGCTAGGAGACGATGATGTCGGTCGCGCCCCTCCATACTCCTCGGTCGTGCCACCCTTCATTGTTGGCCCCCTACTGAATCCATGCGCACTTGTGCTGTTGGTGCCCCGACAGACCTGTGCTGCCCCTGCAACCCCACAAGACTTGTGCCTCCACTACCACAGAAATGATCTTTAGTGATGGATAAAAGATATGCGTCAATAATACACTTATAGTGACAGGTTGTTTCACACGCGTCAGAAATGTTGTATTGTTAGTGACAGATCTACGTGTGACTCATCACTAAAGATATCCCCTATAGTGACAGGTTATATTTTCACTTGATACTAAAGAGATCTACTGCTACCCGTCACTAAGATGTACATTAACTGCCTTTAGCCCCTTTAAATACCTTGGATGCATGTGTTTCGACTTCAAAACATCAAATGCAGCATATCTTCTTCTCTTTCTTTCAGCTTCTTTTTCTTTCTTAGTGATGGAAGCTTGTTTTGAATGGTGCCTACATCGACGCATCCACTATCGTGTGGAAGCGTCGGACTAGGCTTTATTCCACACAAACCTATCCATGGCATCGTTGAACAGTAGCACAACACTTGTGCGATCAATGTTAGAGGTGACTGCATAAGTGTTATGTTGTTGATCATCACTGATGGGTGATAACTACAACTCGTCACTAATGATAAATCATTAGTAATGGGTGGTAGTTACCACCCGTCACTGATTACTTCCTCTTATAAATAGTCAAAGGCCCCAAAGTGAATTGATATTATTTCATTTTGTGCAACCCTAACTCTAGACTCCCACCGCCACTACCACCTTTGTCGTGTTCCTCGCTAGTTTGTCGTTGGTGGCCCCCTACACCGTCACCCATGGTCCCCACACCGTCTCTTGTGGCTCTCGCACCATCGCATGCATCGTGCTCGGTCCTCACCACTTCGTCGCTTGTGCCCTCCGCACCTTCACACTTCGGTTGCATCCTCCTCCTCGTAAGGTCCTCCTCCGATATGTTGAGATGTGGATATGTGGATCTGTGAAAAATTGGTGAAAATGTTACAATGTGGATTATTTGTGGATGTGTATGTGGATGTGTGTGACAATTCAGGTTCTTTTTTTGTTTTCACAAGTTTGTTTATGCCTACTATTAAATTTCAATTTATAAAATCATTTATGAGAAATTTGCTTGCTGAATTTGTGAATTAAGGATATGGCAAGCATCCCAAGTAATCAACATGTATCAACCTATGTTCTTGATAGTTGCTTAATAAAGATTAATCATCTAGTCAACGACGAGTGTCACCAGGTTTATACATTGTATATTGCATATATTGTTTAATACGGTAACAAACTGAAGTGACATTATCTCACCGTTATAGTATTTATCAAAAAGATTTTGTGATATCAATAACATGTGTGCTACGATACCCTTAACATAATGATAATAGATGGGTACATTAGTGAGGTTGAGGTTGTAAGCTGTAGAGGCGGCGGCAGGATATGCCTCCACAAAAGGTAGCCTGAATTTAGTAGAAGAGGTGGCCTAACACAAGGAGACTATGTGGTAATAACAATGGGAAATGCCCCATTGACAGTTATAACCAAATTTTACACTAACTTTGATGATGAGAATACTCCAATAGCCATCAAAATAGAGGACAATAATAGTGGTATACATAGAGAACTGATATTACTTACTAGACATTCATGTTTTTTTATGTGCTTATCATGGTTTTATTATAATATTAAGGGAGGACCCTAGCAATGTTGTAGAGAGGAAAGGGAAGCAGATAGACAGGGAGGTTGACACCGGTCAAATGGACCAATTGAAGCACACTTATTATTTTAACAATCCAAGAAAGGATCTACTGCAATACATCTCAATAGGTTTATCCTTCGAGAGTTGGTTATATGTATGCACAATAAATAATGTGATCATCAATAAGAAGTCAGTGCTAAATTATTTTCACATGTCGTTGATTAACTAGATCATCTATACAGATAGTCTCATCTAATTAGCTTTGTTTAAATTTTATTTTATAGTACTTTTAAGGCAGTACTGTGAAAAGTACATCACACCTCACCTACACCACCAAACCACCGAGATTCAAGTGGCAGTAGCAGGGTCTGAGGCAGTCCCAATTGTGGTACATAAAGCGATAGATTGACGAAGCTGCCTAACTAATGGTTTTGGCCAATTTCTTCGAGATAACGTGTTAGAAGTTGGCATGGTATGTGCCTTCTATTTTAGCATCAATAATGGTGCTCCTGAGACTGTCATGTATGTGTTGTAAACCTGGTGCTCCTGAGACTGTTCGTAGGACACTATCCAAGCTCTTGATATCACAAGAAGTTAGCTAGAAGTTAAAAGTTAGGGAATGCTCTTTCTAGAATTTTGTTTTAGCCATGTTCTTCGAGATGATGAGTTAGGAGTTAATATATGTGATACTAATTTGGTTATGAATCTTGTGTGGTGAATTATGAATCTTTTGTGAGAAACCAAGGGTTGGTTTCGGTGTTTGTGATGAGTGATTGACAAGCTTTTAACCTCTGTTTCGAAGGGGTACCTCCGAAGGGTATTCGGAGGTGGTTTCACTGAAGGGTCTTCGGTGGTTTGGTTGCTGCAGCTGTTGCGGTGGAGTGTGCATGTCGGAGGGGTCCGACAGTACACGATGACTGGGTTTGTACCGAAGGCTTCGGTACTTTGGGCGGCACACCGGAGTGTGTGCCGGAGGTTGCTAACCCGGAGAGGTCTCCGGAGTACTGGAAACACTTGTCTGTTTGTCGGTGGTGCGCAGGGACTTCGGAGGCGACGGACAGGTTCGCGGCAGGTGAACCTGGGTCAAGCGGGAGGCTTGATGCCAGGGGAGTGGGGAGCTCCGTCACGGTGGCTGCGAAGGGGTCTGGGTCGGTCCTCGGGTCGAGGTGCGCCAGGTGAAGGCAGAGAGTGCGGAGCGTGGCTCCGGCTGAAGGTACTCCGAGACAAAGTCCTCGGAGGTGAGGCACTTCGAAGGTACTCCGAATGGAGTGACTTCGGAGTTGGTTGGATCAAGTCCTCTGCGGAGGCAAGGAGTTCGAAGTGTGCTCCGGAGGGAGACATTCGAAGGTACCCGACGAAGGTCTCAGAAGTCGAGGCGCATTGAAGGCATGGTCCGGGTGAGGCTCGTCGAGGAGTGTGCTCGGGTGAGGCATGGAATGCTTCGTGCGGAGGCCTTGGACGAAGGAGGGACTTCGAAGGGTGGTACTCCGAAGGTGGGGCTTCGGAGTGTGGTTGTCTTGTGGTACTTCGGCCTGCATGGCTTCGGTACACGGACTGACGGAGATCGAGCTGGGTGAAGCTGTGAAGCCGTGGTGGTCCACTCCGGAGGTGTTGGTGTGAAGGCCCAAGGGCTTTGACGGCTTCGGCTCAAAACCGTCACTGTATCGAAGGCTGACTTCGGTGAAGCGAAGGCCATCTGGCTCAAGGCTTCTCACCGAAGCTACCGCACCCCTCGCGTGCGAAGGGGGGCTTCGGAAAGGTCAAAGGCTGCAAGTCTGACAGTGTCTGCTCTGCAAAAAGCTGGCGCTGTCCCCTCTACAAAGGCTGACAGAGAAGCCTCCAATAAAGTTGACTACCTTTTGTACCCCTCAGTTCTGTAGAGACAAAACCAATGTAAACCCTAGGGGTAAAGTAGTCAATTCCTTTGAGTGAACTGTGGGCTATAAATATGGGGGCTCGGTAGGTAACATTTAACACTTTGAGCATTTACTGTTGAGCTCCTGTACTAGCCACACTTCGTTATATTCATCTAGAGTTCAATTTTATTGTGTTCCTTGTTCAAGCGGCGAAGCCCTGCTTCTGTGTGCTTTTTGCTTGAGCTCGTTTTACATACCTCGCTAGTTGTAGTGCACCCAAATTTTCAAAACAATAAAAACATCAATAAATTCAATTTCTTGGAATTTATATTTCTGAAAATACTTTTAATACTCTTTTATACCCTTTTGGACTACAGCATAGAGTAGATGGCCAAATTAGGAGGTGAAACTTTTTGTATATGATCCTAAGACCAAGATATATTTTTGAGAATTTTATAAAATTTTACCAAGCAGAGAAGTAGCCCTATTATTTTAAATCAATTTCTGCAATTATTTTTATTCAGAAATGTTTTAAAATAGTAATGGGCCCCTCTCCCTCCTTTCTCTCTCTCCCGGCTGGCCCAGCCCATCACCCGCGCTCGCCTTAGGCTGACAGCCTGACCCCACCTGTCGGTGCCGCCTGCCTCCCCTCGCGCGCGTGCCCGACACCACGGCCCCACCCGTCAGCTGCCTCTCTCGCTCGTCCGCGCTCGCTGGCCAGTGGACCCCACTCGTCAGGCCCGTCATCAACCTCGCGCCACCGCCCCCAAATCGCGCCGGCCGACGACCTCGCCCTCGGATCCGCCTCGCCGGCCCGTCCCCCATTAAATTGCCGCCATTACTCGGTCCCCCGCGTCGCGCTGACCGTTTCCCCCCGTTAAACCACGCCTTTAAGCCGCGGGATCACCGCTACGCGTGCATGGCCGAGCCCTCGCCGGCGAAGTTAATCCTCCCCTCCCCTTTCCTTGTATTCGTCGCCCGTTATCCCTCGCCGACGACCCTATTTAAACCCCTGCCCTCCACCGCGTTCGGTTCACGCGTTCAATTGCACCCAGACCAAACAGAGCGCCCTCCATTCGGTTCTTAGCGCAACACCGCCGCCCGACCTCCGGCCACCGCTCGCCGTCGCACCGGACCACCTCCGTCCGCGTAGTCGCCACCATCGTGACCGCCAGGACCTCACCGACCTCGGCCACCACTCCGTCGACGTCGAACCCCACCGGGACACCATCGCCGACGAGGAGCCCGAAGTACTTCGTCGTCTACCCTCACCGCCGACCACTTCCCGTCGACCCCTCGCCTCGCCTAAGGTATCGTCGTGACCGCCGTAGTGCCCTCTTTCCATTTCTAGGCTTAGCTAGGGCCACCGTCGCTCGCCGTGGCCGCTGGCCCGCTCGCCGTCGTCGGAGAAGACGACCGGCACGGGTCGAGTACCCGTGTCGTATCGGATCTGATCCCGACCGTGCGATCACGATCGGACGACACGTGTGAGCCCACGTACGCGATCTAATCCGCACCGTCGGATCTGGTCAAAGCGTTACGTTTTGATCTCGCGCGTCCATTTCCATTTAAAACTCGCGTTCGATCTCGTGCGTCCACGTAGCACCCTTTCGCATGTTTTAATCCTGGTCGTCCGTTGTCACTTAAAGCGCCCCGCCTCACCTGCGCACGTTGGATCTGGATCCGACGGTCCAGATCGACTCGGTGCACGCGCACAGTGTGCGGGTTCACCGTGGGCCTGGCTCACCATGGACCCGAGGGGTTTAAAAATTGAAAATGGATTTCAGAAATACTTTTAAACTTGTAAAATTCATATCTGGCGCATTTGAACTCTAAAAATTGCCATTTCAATTTCAGAAAATTCATAATATTATTCTCTACATGTTTATGCAATAAAAATAGTAGGTTTACTTTGGACATTTCATGTTTATTTAAATGGACATTCAAATACCCTTAGTTTAAAAATGTAAATTTAAATTATTTAAAGTCCAGTAAATTTTGTGTTTATTTATTTCCTGTTAATATGAACAAACCACTAAGTTTTCTATGGAACTTTCATTTAAAATTTATTAGAGAACTTAAAAATAAGAATAACCACTTTTAAAACCCTTTTTCAAGGGACAACACTTTAGTTTAATTTCTTTTAAAAATTAGCTATAAACTGAATTTTAGGACCCTAACAACTTGATTTATTTTTAATCAAACCAACTTAACCCTATGTGATTATTATGTGATGTTATATTGTTTGGTTGAATGTTGTATTCATTCTATTTTACTTTATTATATTAAAAAAAGACTACGACGTCGTCGAGGAGCCGGAGTACTTCCCCGAAGTCCCTCCCTCTCCTTTTGCTGAACAAGGCAAGTCACCAAACCAATCTTTTGAGCATATTGAACCCATGTTTGATTAAACTATCGCTAAAACACATAGGTTATATATGCATTAGTCAAATGAACCCTTACAATATATTTATTTAGGATCCCCCGACCTTGATGTGCAACCCAAGCCATGCTCTCTAGCCTAAACTCCTTGTCACCATATGATAAATGTTATTAGCTAGTGTCCCATGTATCGACACAATCGCTATAGGATAAAAATGAGTCGTAGTACATGGTTCTACTATATGATCCCCATTGTTTCTTATCTATGGAATTCTGTCGGTGTTGGAGTTGTGGTTATGAGTGAATGCATGGTGGGTTCCGGGTGCAAGCTAGGGCATTGGTCGGTAGCACTCGGGGCACTATAAGGACCGGTCTGAGGGATCCGTTGCAATACACTTACGTACTAACCACAAGTCTAGTGGGTAAGTCCTAACTAAGGTATGGGTTGTTCCAAACCGAGGCCACCATTTGGAGATGGGTCAAGTTGCACCTGCGGGTGACTTGTACCAATGTGGCGCAAAAGGGGGTGCGACGTTAGCAGGGATGCGGCCCGGCGCGCCGGCGAAACCTAGAGCAGGTGGTTATCGCTTGGAACATTTCATGCTGAGGTTTTGGCACGAGTTCCCGTGGTATGGGTCATCTCATTTGGGATGAGTGCGTGCCTTGTGGGTACAGTAGTACATCTCTGATCAGAGTCTTAAATCTTTTCGAAAAGCCGAGCCCGCGGTCAAGGGCGGGTTGCGTGACATCCCCCAATTAGTTTATTTTGAATATGTATGTGCATGATGGATTGACATGTAAGGACTGTTGAGCGAGGTGGGGCTGACTGTACCCCTCGAGTTAGTTGATGTTGATGATATTCATGTTTACTTTCCGCATGATTAAAAAAATGATTACATTAAATGCAATAACTGAAACTGTACTTTTCCGCAATGTTAGCCATTACCCTTCCTTGTTTATTATCCTGCATTATTACTTGCATTCGCGGTGGCTTGTTGAGTACTTTTTGTACTCATTCCCGTTGGACCCCACAGAGGATGCCTACTATGAGGACGGTCTGGAGTAGCGACCCAGTCGAGAAGAAAAATCCTGAAGAAGATGTTCGTCATGCCGTTTTCTAATTATTTTCATTTTCTGTTTTTATTGAAACATTGATGTAATAAATATGGTCTGCGTACCATGGATATTGTCGTATGTACGTTGTCGCATGATGAACCTCTTGTGTTATTGTTTTTCTACTGAAATTCAATAATGTCTCGATTTGATAAATCGGGGCGCTACATTGCTGCTGCCAAGTACTTGGTCGAAGTCCTCAGTGGGGTGTCCACTCTTGCGAAGGGTGAAGTGCGAAGCCTGCTCGAAGCACCCTGTGTGCGGAGCCTGCACTGACTTAGCAGAGTAGATTTTCGAGGGTTGTAAGTGGAGCGAAGTCTTCTTGGCTTCGAACTTTTGGTCCTGCGAAGCCTGTGTTCGGAGCTGTCAAAACACCTTCGAACCAGACCTTCGAAGGTAGTGTTCGAAGCCTGTTCCGCAGAAGACAGAACTAAAACAGAAGGCTAGTTTTTAGCCCGAAATTTTAAAAGCTTCCATTCACCCCCCCTCTGGTCGCCGTTTCCGGTCCAACATTTTGGGATGAATTCTTTGTGATGTGCTTTGGATGTTGCATATGTTGGCTGCCAAATCCTGACTGTGATTCAAGATGCAACATAAAAATCATTATTTTTTCTCAGAATGACCATAATATTAGTGGCACCCGTCACTGAAGAACCTATTAGGTGAGTCGACAAGATATTTTTGTAGTGACGTGTGAATATTATCGTCTGTCACTGAAGGTTGATCCTTTAGTGATGGGTGTTTACCGGTCACTATTGATGTTATATCACTGACGCGATAAGAATGACGGGAGTCTTATCCGTCGCTAATAAAAGTTATACAATCCATCACTAATAGAGTTTTATGTAGTAGTGCGCCCCACGTTGATGGTCTCTCGGAGTCTCGACTCATCGCCTCACCTTCCTCCGCTTCGTTGGATCTTTTATTCTTCTATGTGAAGACATCTGGAAGGGTCTCTGATGGAAAGTTTAGGGAGCGTACCTATAAAAAATCTTCCGCGATAAAGTTGTCACTATGTTTTTCTATTTAGTTAGATAGCAATAAATTGAGTCATTCCATGTATCTCAAGGAGCTAATTAACATCACTTCAGTTATGGGCACCCACTACTAGGAAAAAAATGATTATTTGCTACTCTCAGTTTTGTTATTATTACGACATGCACAATGGTAGTTTTGAAGTTGTCTATAAGCTGAACATTTTGTAAAAAACCCCTCATTTCGCAGCAATAAATGATGAGAGAGATGCAAGTCGTCTCTTGGTGAAGAGACAGCAAGAGCTCACGCTCCAATGCATATTTAAGGATCTATGAGTAATGGTTACATACAAGCATTAAATATTTTGTAGACAATTAAACAGATAACTACTGTCTATGAGTTGTACTAGTTGACTATTTAGCTGTCCGTGTTGTAAATTTCAAGAATCTACAGATGACGGCTGTCTATACCATTGTACATGCCCTAAGTGGCGGTTCTACGAGGTGGTCCAGGCGGGAGGGCCATGCATTTTGGTCCAATATTATATATTAGCCCATTTTTTCAAAAAAAAATCAAAATTACAGTGTTACTAGAACTATTTATTTACATATGGAAAATAATATTACTTATTTATGTCCATAATTTGGATGACATCATCCAGGCTCTTGGTCTGTAACAGAGAACAATGTAAATAATTTTAACTTAACTGTACAAAGTAGGGAAAATGTGATTTATGCCATTTATAATTTAAGTTGCATTGAATAATATTTTGCTTGAATTGTGTGAGACTTTTTATGTTGTAATTTGTAAAATTTTGGACTTAGATGTTGATTTTAGTTGATTTATAATGTTATGAAATAGAAATGCTATATTTATATTATATTTAAAAATGTACTATGCACTGAGTTAACAGTGTTATGAAATTTTAGAGTATACGATAGAAACACCAGAGAAAAATCATGGAACGCCACTTATTGATTATGACATAACTTCTAAAACTGACATATAAACTATTTATATCAATAAATATGAGTCCGAGTGCTAACACACGACGCAACATTTTAGGAGCGAAAAAATATCAAATATATCCGATATTAGCCCCTCCCATCCACGTGCCACAGCCACCACCGCAATATAAGAATTTTTTAAAATATTTTTTAAAGAAATTTTCAAATTTGTATAACACTTTCAAAAAAAATTAAAAATAGATAGCAGTTAGCCGACCAAGTGCCGACTGGCGGCAACGTTGACACGACAACGGCTAGTTGCTCATGCCAATGACTCTTTCGGCTGACTGGCACCATTGTAACACCCATATTTTTCAAACCGCTGAAATCAAAGTTTTCAAATTGAATTTCAAAATTTGAATTTATTTAAAGGATGAAAAGCTTTGCAATTTAAAACCTGTAGCTAAAAGTTTTGAATTTTGAAATTTAATAATTTTGTTAGGGTACTAGAGCCTTAAAATATTTTATAAATTATTTTGGAAATTTTTAGAATTCAAATTCATAATTTAAACTTCAAAACTATTTTTCGGAATTAATTTTATTCGAAAAATCATTTTTATTGCTTAGTGGGCCGATCCCTCGTTTTGGCCCGGCCAGCCCAGCAGCCCGCGGTCCCTCCCCCTCTCTCTCTGCCGCGTGGGGCCCGCCTGTCAGCGCCGCCTCCCCACGCCGGCCTCTCTCTCCCCTCTCCCGTTTTCGCAATCGTCGCGCCTTTTCGCCGGAATTTGTCCCGCACCGAGCCCCGCCGCCTCACCTCCAGCCGCTCGTCCCCGCCGCCGGCGACCGCCTCCGCCGTCACCGTCCGCCGCATCCTCCTCGTCATCGCCCGCCGGTCCCCGGCGCCGCCTCCCTTCGGCCTTCTCGCCGCCGGAAGCCACCCGCCACCGTCGACCCGAGCTCGCCGCCGCCTCCTCCTCGCCGCCGGCCATCTCCCACCACCGGAGCTCGCCTCCCTAGGTACCTTCTTACTCCTCTCCCCGCGCCCTTTCCATTTTTGCGGTTGTTTAGGGCTTTAGGTCGCCGTGCGTCGCCGTGCGCCGTCGCCGCCGTTCGGCCGGAGCCGAGGAAGAAGGCGCCCCGTCGCCTTGCCGCCCGTGCGTGCCGCCCCCGTGCCGGACGCGCGCGTGGCCGTGGATCTTCGATCCAACAGCCCGCGTGGCTCGGTTCATGGCGCCGGTGCGCGCGGGTGTGTCGTGCACCCGGTGCACCGTGGACCTCCCCTAGCGCACGGTCTGTGGTCCACCGTGAGCCGTGTGCGCAGGCGCATGGTTCACGGGTCCACCATGGACCGAAGCCGTTTGCTGTTAGGGTTTTAACCTGGCAGAACTGCTGTAAATATTGTAAAATGCATATCAAATGCAAAATAGCTCCGATTGAACCCGTTCAAATTTCTAAATGTTCATAAAATTATTATCTACGTACTGGTATAATTATTTTGTACTGTTCACATGACTAGTTGTACTGTTTATTTATTTATTGTGTTTTTCGACGCGTTGTAGTCGAAGTCGAAGCGACCGAGGAACTTCCAATCGCCGCCGAGGATCCGAATCAGTTCTACGAGGATCAAGGCAAGTCATCGGACCCTCTCGTGGACATAGTTGATCATGTTGCACCTAAT
This sequence comes from Zizania palustris, assembly GCA_019279435.1. Classification (NCBI taxonomy): domain Eukaryota; kingdom Viridiplantae; phylum Streptophyta; class Magnoliopsida; order Poales; family Poaceae; genus Zizania; species Zizania palustris. The sequence goes on along the minus strand of JAAALK010000079.1, from coordinate 75,906,816 downwards.
TTTTGCAATAATTACTATAACCCATAGGTTAATAACTGCATTAGCGATAACATGTTCACTCGTCTGTTTATTTAGCTAATGTATAGCATTGCTCCCTGAAGTGTAAACCCAAGCCATGCTTGTATCACCTTCTCCTTATCGCCATCGTCGCTTATTAGTTAGCGCTATATATTTGAGGCGCATTAATGGCTAGCTTAATTGCAATTACTATTAGTCGTCAGGTTAATCTCTTTATACTCCTTTGGATATATATGTCTTTGTCTCGTCGATATTCTGAATTGTGGAAAGCGATGTGGAGTCGAAGTGGTATTGTGCATGGTGGGTTCCGGGTGCAATCTAGGGCATTGGTGGTCGCACCCGGGGCACTATAAGGACCGGTCTGCGGGATCTGTCGCAAAGCATTGTCGTGCTAACCACAAGTCTATGGGTAAGACCTAATCTGTAGTATGGGTCGGTTCAGCTTGATGCACCGAGCAGAGGAGACAAGACCATCTATCAGGAGTTGCCCAGTAATGGCTTGTGCTGACGAGGCACTAATGGGGGTCGCACGTCTACCAATCGGGTTCTACTCAGACGTTATGAGTGAGATCCCAGTGGAGCGTCGATGAAACCTAGTGAGGTTGTCCTCTTGCTGAGCCGGACATGCGAAGGGTTTTGGCATGCGTTCCTAGGACTTGGGTCCTCGTAACACACTGCGGTGTGCAGGGACAAATGCCTTGTGGGGAAAGTAGTACACCTCTGATCAGAGTATAACCTTTTCGAAAAGTCATGCCCACGGTTATGGGCGAGCCCAGTGATGTTCTCCGCAGTTAGCTTTCAGTGTTGGAAATGTGAACTTCATGTCATGTTTAGTATGGTTTGAAAAGAGCGAGTGGGCACAGGAGTGCAACTCGAGGTAGTGGAAAGTTAATTACTGTTATTTACTTCAGCATGTTTATAATTGTTTTAACACTGCTCATTAAAGATTAAATAACACTTAACATGCTTTTACGCAATTAGCCCTATTATGCATCCTTGTTCAATAGCCATCATTATTTGCATGTCCGTGGCTTGTTGAGTACTTTGTACTCACCCCTCGTGGGATTAATTCTTTTAGATGCGGTGTACCAAGAAGAAGAAGTCCAGGAGTAGCGTCCCAGGCGAGGAGTCGGATTCGTGGAGTCAAGACGTTCTGCAGCTGCTTAGTTGCTTCCACTTAAATTTGAGTTGTAATAAGTGTAGCCAATGAGCTACGTACTTGCTTTATTTCCGTTTATTTCGTTGTCAGCTTGTGAGCGTCTTGTAATAATGACATTTCATTTATATTCAATGAATTGCGGTTCGTGAGAACCCGGGTCATTCCAAGATGGTATCAGAGCCGACTCGACTGTAGGAAGCCCCCTGGACCGTCGATAGGAACTATTTTTAAAATCTTCTAAAAACTTATTTTGGATAGTTTTGTTTGTACCTCTTGTCTACTCTTGTTTTATATATTGTTCTGACGTTTTTCTATACTTTAAATTTTCATCTTTTAGCATGTCGACTCCAATAGAGGTCCGCCACAGCTACTGTCGCCACCTTGGAGGCTTCGTCCGGATGCTGAGGATCATTGCCAGGGTACTCGAGCTAAAGGATGAGCCCGCCTACGAGGGATACTTTCCCCGTGTGGGAGGTGCGAGAGATGAGCGCTGTGAGGTGGTTGTCACAGTCTTCGGTCCCGACGAGGTGCTGCTGTTCCACACTGCGACCGCTACCGCTTTTGGGTTTGAGACCGCGTGTCAGGAGGTGGCTTTTCAGATGTTAGCGGAGCTGCGGTGTATGTTTGACGCCCGCCTTCGTACGTCCATCTACCGTCACCTGCCGTCTCGTAGCCCCGGTTCGGGTCAGAGCATTTACATGGGTCCTTCCTCTGCCAGCGACCCAGTGGGAGGCCAGACCCTGTACATGCTTAGCGCGATGGACTCTCTTCACTCCGAGGCACTTCGGCGTGCAGACGAGGGTGCCCTCGCGGTCTAGTCTCTGAGTGCGGAGAATGAGTCCCTCCGTCACCAGCTCCAGGAGGCTCAGGCCAGGCTCGCGTCTACTCGCACAGGATCTCGCATCAGGAGGACTGCGAGGAAGGCGACTGGTCGTCCACCTCGGCTGCAGCACCAGCCCCCGCAGCTAGTTTCTTCTCTAGTAGAGCCGGGATCCCCCGTGGTTGACGCGGAGGACGACGTCCGTGATATCGAGATGATCCCTTGAGCTGTCGTAGATCGTCGCTTATGCTTTGGTCGTTAGTGTCTATTAGTTCAATGATTGTAGTCGCTTGCTTGCATATTTGTTAGATTGATGCTTGGAGTCAGTTTGTGGGTGTGTGCAGACCCGACAGCCTGTGTCGAGGATGTACGCGTCGTAATATCATTTTTGTTAGAACAACTTTTCGCGATTTCAGTAATAAAAGAAACTAGTTGAATAAAAGTTGTTATTTTTCTTTGTTTCGTTTCCTCTACCTTACTCTTGGGTGGGTCCACCTATCTTCTTCAGATGTATTCCAACCCGAGTGACCATCCCGAGGCTAGCAATGCCAGAGCTAGTCAGCCAGCTGCTGAAGATCTCCCTCAGGCCGCCGAGACCCAAGCGAACAGGATTTTGAGAAACTTGGGTGGGCCCAGCTGGGGCACCACAAGGCCTCGCTAGGCCGTACCAGTGCCGGCGCCGACCCATCCCACCCTAGCTGAGGTCATGGTTCAACAGAACAATATGATGGCTGCTCTTATGACACAGATGCAGCGGCAGCAGGAGAAGCTCGAGCAGCTAGAATGGCAGTTGGCAGCAAGAGAGCATCAGGCTCCCCCACCAGCACCAACCCAAGCACCTGCACCAGCTCCAGTGCCAGCACCAGCACCTGTGCCTGCGCCAGCCCCGGTCCCACCTCCCGCACCGGTGCCGGCTTCTCAACTATCGGAGTTTCTGCGGGTTAGGCCACCCACCTTCTCCAACACAACTAATCCCATGGAGGCAGGTGATTGGCTTCTCACTATCACAAAGAAGTTGCAGTTGTTGCCATGCACTGATTGGGAGCGTGTGGCGTTCGCCACCCACCAGCTGCAAGGACCCGCCGCTGAGTGGTGGGATAACTTTCAGGAGGCTCAGCCAATTGATCATGTTGTTACCTGGGCTGAGTTCACTGCAGCTTTCCGGGCTACCCACATCCCGTCCGGCCTGATAGAACTGAAGAGGCAGGAGTTCATAGATCTGCAGCAGGGCAGTCGTTCAGTTACTGAGTACCTGCATGAGTTTAATCGTTTGGCACGATATGCTCCCGACGATGTTCGCACTGATGCGAAGAAGCAGGAGAAGTTCCTTAGAGGCATCAAGGATGAGTTGAAACCTCTGTTGCTAGCCACTGATCATGTTGACTTTCAGAGGCTGGTCAACAGAGCCATCATTCAAGAGTCAGAGCAGAATAGGGTGGAGAATAAGAAGCTGAAGATGGTTGTTTATCGTTTCCCACCAAACAGCAACCAGAGACCCAGGATGACACAAACTCCTCCAGTGCCAAGCTACCGGCCTCGACCAGTGTACCGGCCCTCAACTATCAGTGGCCCCAGTTCGGTAGCGTCCCGTCCCGCTACTCCTTCAACCCAGAGCACAGCTCAATCACCAGCACAGAAGACAGATGTACTGAAGGACAAGTTTGGTAAACCAGTGGTATGTTACAATTGTCGTCAGGTCGGCCACTATTCTTCAGCTTGCCCTCACCCGAAGCGACCTCAGGCACCTGTTCAAGCTCCCGTCAGCCAAGTGGTTCGTGCCAAGGTGAACCATATTACGGCAGAAGAAGCTCAGGAGGCACCAGAAGAAGTGTTGGGTATGTTTCCTGTTAACTCGGTATCTTCAGTTGTTTTATTTGATTCTGGGGCAACACACTCGTTTATATCTGCATCATTTGTAAAGAAGCATGATTTGAAAACTTTGCTACTATCTAAGCCTATGATTATAGCCACTCCTGGCAAACAGACCTCGGCTGACCTATTTAGCCCAAGGGTCCTAATAGAGATTCAAGGGGTAGAATTCCAGGTAGACCCTGTTCTAATAGAATGCAAGGGCTTAGATGTCATCCTAGGGATGAACTGGCTGGTTAAACACAAGGGAATGATTGATTGTGCCAGTAAAGAAGTTACCTTGACCAATGAAGATGGACACGTCGTCGTTTTCAAGATGGCAGGGAAAAGAATCGAGACCCCAATGGTGAACCAGATAGCCTTGGAAGAAGTACGTGTTGTTAAAGAGTTTATGGATGTTTTTCCTGAAGATCTGCCAGGGATGCCGCCGAAAAGATACATCGAGTTCAGAATTGACCTTGTGCCAGGAACCACTCCCATCTCAAAGCGCCCGTACAGAATGGCCGCTAATGAGCTAGCGGAGGTGAAGAAGAATATTGAAGATCTCGAGCAAAAAGGGTACATCAGGCCGAGTACTTCCCCATGGGGAGCCCCGGTAATCTTTTCAATGAAGAAGGACAAGACAAAGAGAATGTGTGTTGACTACAGGGCTTTGAATGAAGTCACTATCAAGAACAAGTATCTGTTGCCTCGCATTGATGATCTGTTTGATCAGTTGAGAGGAGCTACAGTGTTCTCTAAAATTGATCTCCGATCAGGTTACCATCAGTTGAGAATCAGAGAGGAAGATATTCCGAAGACTGCTTTCACATCAAGATATGGTCTGTACGAGTATACAGTGATGTCGTTTGGGCTTACTAATGCTCCAGCATTCTTTATGAACATGATGAATAATGTCTTCATGGACTGTTTGGACAAGTTCATTGAGAAACCAAGGGTTGGTTTCGGTGTTTGTGATGAGTGATTGACAGACTTTTACCCTCTGGTTCGAAGGGTACCTCCGAAGGGTGTTCGGAGGTTGGACCTCCGAAGGTGTTCGGAGGAGGGTACCTCCGGAGGGGTTTCGGAGGTTGTACCTCCGAAGGGTTCGGAGGTGGTTTCACCGAAGTGTGTTCGGTGGTTTGGTTGCTGCAGCTGTTGCAGCGGAGTGTGCGTGTCGGAGAGGTCCGACAGTACACGATGACTGGGTGTGTACCGAAGGCTTCGGTACTTTGGGCGGTACACCGGAGTGTGTGCCGGAGGTTGCTAACCCGGAGAGGTCTCCGGAGTACTGGATACACTTGTCTGTTTGTCTGTGGTGCGCAGGGACTTCGGAGGCGACGGACAGGTTCGTAGCAGGTGAACCTGGGTCAAGCGGGAGGCTTGATGCCAGGGGAGCGGGGAGCTCTGTCACGGTGGCTGCGAAGGTGGTCCGGGTCGGTCCTCGGGTCGAGGCATGCCAGGTGAAGGCAGAGAGTGTGGAGCGTGGCTCCGGCTGAAGGTACTCCGAGACAAAGTCCTCGGAGGTGAGGCACTTCGAAGGTACTCCGAATGGAGTGACTTCGGAGTTGGATGGATCAAGTCCTCTGCGGAGGCAAGGAGTTCGAAGTGTGCTCCAGAGGGAGACATTCGAAGGTGCCCGACGAAGGTCTCAGAAGTCGAGGCGCATCGAAGGCATGGTCCGGGTGAGGCTCATCGAGGAGTGTGCTCGGGGAGAGACACAGCGACAAAGGGCTCATGGAATGCTTCGTGCGGAGGCCTTGGACGAAGGAGGGACTTCGAAGGGTGGTACTCCAAAGGTGGGGCTTCGGAGTGAGGAAGGCTTCGGAGCGAGGCTAGCTCCGGAGCAAGGTTGACTTGAGGTACTTCGGCCTGCATGGGTTCGGTACACGGACTGACGGAGTTCGAGCTGGGTGAAGCTGCGAAGCCGTGGTGGTCCACTCCGGAGGTGTTGGTGCGAAGGCCCAAGGGCTTTGACGGCTTTGGCTCAAAACCGTCACTGTATCGGAGGCTATCTTCGACGAAGCGAAGGCCACCAGGCTCAAGGCTTCTCGCCGAAGCTACCGCACCCCTCACGTGCGAAGGGAGGCTCCAGAAGGTCAAAGACTGCAAAGGCTGACACTGTCTGCTCTGTAAAAAGCTGACGCTGTCCCCTCTGCAAAGCTGACAGAGAAGCCTCCAGAATAAAGTTGGACTACCTTTTGTACCCCTCTGTTTTGTAGAGACAAAATTGGTGTAAACCCTAGGGGTAAAGTAGTCAATTCCTTCGGGTGAACTGTGGGCTATAAATATGGGGGCTCGGTAGGTAACATTTAACACTTTGAGCATTTACTGTTGAGCTCCTGTAGCCACACACCTCGCTGTATTCATCCAGAGTTCAATTTTATTGTGTTCCTTGTTCAAGCGGCGAAGCCCTGCTTCTGAGTGCTTTTTGCTTGAGCTCGCGTTACATACCTCGCTAGTTGTAGTGCACCGAAGCCTGTCTAGGCGAAGGGTGTTTTGTGCGAAGTGTGTTTTTCAGTGTGCTGTCGCTCTGTGTAATAGGAGGTGAGACCTCGCTGCTTACTAGCGAAGCCCTGATCGAAGCCCGTGCTTTTTATCGTGTCTGTGACTCTAGCGAAGTCCGTCAGTGTGCGTTTAGACCTTCGTGTACGAAGCCCAGCACCAGTTGCTGCTGCCAAGTACTTGGTCGAAGTCCTCAGTGGGGTGTCCACTCTTGTGAAGGGTGAAGTGCGAAGCCTGCTCGAAGCACCCTGTGTGCGGAGCCTGCACTGACTTAGCAGAGTAGATTTTCGAGGGTTGTAAGTGGAGCGAAGTCTTCTTGGCTTCGAACTTTTGCTCCTGCGAAGCCTGTGTTCGGAGCTGTCGAAGCACCTCCGAACCAGACCTTCGAAGGTAGTGTTCGAAGCCTATTCCGCAGAAGACAGAGCTAAAACCGAAGGCTAGTTTTTTAGCCCAAAATTTTAAAAGCTCTCATTCACCCCCCCCTCTGGTCGCCGTTTCCAGTCCAACAATTGGTATCAGAGCGGGTTAAGATCACCAGTTGACCTTAACCGGTTTTGTGATCTGTTGGCGACATGGATAGAGGCAGTAAAATTCCTCAGTTCGATGGGACAGATTTTGCATTCTGGAAGGTGCACATGGAGGCTTACTTGTTAAGCCAAGGAAATGCAATTTGGGAGATTGTGGACTCACAATACTCCATCCCTGATACTCGCACCACTCAAACAGAAAAAGATTAGTATAATGCCAACTCGAAGGCAAGAAACATACTGTTCATTGGTTTGAGCCGGAGTGAGTTTGATAGGGTGCAACACCTTAGGACTGCTAGGGAAATCTGGACAACACTCACTATTTTTCATGAGGGCTCTACACAGATAAGGCCAGGCGCCAAAGCACATACAATCAACAGTATCAGCTGTTTGTGCAGGCACCTGGTGAATCTATAGATGCCATGTTTTCTCGCTTTGACGCGATAGTGAGTAACTTGCGATCCAACGGGACGCTTACTTACAATGATCATGATAGGGCTATCAAGCTTCTCTATGCTCTTGACCGTAGCATATGGGAAGTAAAGATATCCAGCATTGAGGAGTCCACAGGTTATGACACATTGACCTGTGATGAGCTCTTTAGCAAGCTGAAGTCCACAGAGATTGCCAAGGCATCTCTTGCAGTGCACAGAAGCTCTTTGCCACAGCCATTGGCATTTGTTTCTAGCACTGGCCGTGGCACCACTGCAGAACCAAGCACATCTGGTACTTGTGTTCTTGCAGATGGTTTTGCTTTGTCCTCCCTGGTCTCCGTCACAAAGGAGCAGGTGGACACTCTGGATGATGATGAGCTTGCTCTCATTGCCAGAAGGTTCACCCGTTTTCACCATGAGAGACGGGATCAGAGGAGAAGTGGTTTTAGTGGTTGTTTTGAATGCGGTGACACTTCTCACATCAAGGCTAATTGCCCAAAACTCAAAAAGAGAGATGAGAGTGAGCGCCCTAAATACCACAAGAAGGAGAGGAAACCCTTTGTGAAGGGCAAGCACGGCAAGATGGCTAAGAAAGTAGCCAAGGCCGCTTCCAGAGCATTCGTTGCTGTTCTCAGCGACATCGACACTTCCTCAACTGAGGAGTCGAGCTCTGAGGAGGAGGAGTCCCCAAGGAAGGAGGACAAGAAGGACAAGAAGGGACGAGATTTCACCGGCCTTTGCTTCATGGCCGACAGCGATCACAGCGGCGATGAGCTTGACTCATCTGAGGTAACTCTATCATCTGACCAGCTATTGATTAAATTAGATGAACTGAATGAAGTAGTTCTTGGTCAGGATAGATTACTTGTGCAAGCCGCTAGAGAAAGAAAAGACCTTAGACTTAGGCTAGAATCTGTTTCTACTGAATATGCCATGCTTAAGTCTAAGTTTAATGATGCTGAATGTGAGTCATGTTCTGTTGTCATGGGTGAGCTTGCTCAGTTGCGTTCTGTACATGCTCAAACTCTCTCTGAGCTTGAGACTGCACAGAAGCAGCTTTTGGAGGTGGATTCTAGACCTCATGATGTTATTGATTGCATGAACTGCTCTTTATTACGCGAAAGCATTAATTTACGTGATAAGCATGTTCATGATTTAGAGGCTAGATTGGAAAGGGCCGGTAGTTCTAAGGATGTGCAGCCTGTGTGTGACACTTGCATCACCCTTAAGGACCAGCTAGGCACTGTTAGAGAGCGAGCTGAAAACCTCATGTCAGAAAATGAATACCTTCTTTCCGTGGTAAACTAGTGCACTGAGGGAAAGGGTAGGATGGATTTGCTCTTGGCCAAGACCAAGTTGTGTGCTGACAGAGCAGGGGTAGCTCTAGGTTTGGGTTTTGAGAGGACACCTTCAGACAGTAAGTCCAAAACTGTTTTTACCTCTCCCACTACCCTAGAGAAAGAGAGAGCTCTGTTAGACACCCCATCAGCCAAAAAGCCTACCCAACCACCAAAGAAAACCGCACCTCCTGCCAAGAAAAATCCTCCCAAGAAAATCACTCAAAAGAAGCCCAAGGAGCCTGTGAGAGTTGCTCCTATGACCCATGAGAGTGCCCCCGGGAGAGTTTTTCACTGTTCCTACTGTCAGCGGGCGGGTCATTTGGTTGGGTTCTGTTTTCGTCGCATCAGGGATGAGCGACGCTCTCAGGCGATGTGTTACCAGGACATGCATTACCCATCTTTAGGTATGCATGAGTCTGAGTTGTACTATCGTCCTGTTTTTGAGGCTCCTCGTGCTTCTCGGAGAGGTTTTGCTCCTCGAGGTGTTCACCATGTTCCATATGGTGTTAGACCTCGGGTGAGTAGCTTTGTACCTCGTCAGAGTAGGAGACCTCGTCATGCTTTTCGATCTCTGCATGTAGGTAGACCTCGCACTTTGCATCATTCAGATTATCATGTGCGTAGACCGTCTACTTTTACTGTGCCTACTACTCGTGTCACTCAGTGCTAGATGCCTCGTCATTATTTCACTCACCCCACCACTGAGCGATCGAGATACTCTTATCATGTGTAGGCGACAGATAGAGGCTTGGAGGGCACGTGGATCATGGACTCCGGTTGTTCGCGCCACATGACCGGAGATGCAGCATGGTTCTCCAGCCTCACCACAACCAAGCAAAGGGAACATATCACCTTCGGAAACAATCGAAGGAGTAGAGTGAAAGGTAAAGGTGTGGTAAGAATTAACTCGAATTTCACTCTCAAAGATGTTGCTTTGGTTGAAAACCTGGGATACAATTTGCTGTTTGTATCTCAGTTGCTTGATGAGGGCTTCGAAGTGCGATTCCATCGCGATACTTCGCAAGTGCTCAATTCTGATGGCGTTGTGGTGTGTAAGATCTTTAGAGTTGGGAGAGTTTTTGGAGCTGATTTTTCAGAGTCATCTGGTTCTTCTCATTGTCTTGTTGCTCATTCGACTTCTGAGCTTTGGAAGTGGCATAGGAGACTAGGGCATATGAGCTTTGAGTTGCTCGCTCGTCTGAGCTTCCTAGGCCTGATCCGAGGATTGCCCAAGCTCAAGTTTGAGAAGAATTTAGTTTGCGCTCCGTGTCGACATGGAAAAATGATTGCTGCTTCGCATTCACCAGTCACCACAGTGATGACTGAACAACCCGGAGAACTTCTCCATATGGACACTGTAGGTCCCTCTCGGGTTAGTTCTTTAGGCGGCAAGTGGTATGTTTTAGTAATTGTCGACGATTTCTCTCGCTACTCTTGGGTCTTCTTTCTTGCCAGCAAGGATGAAGTGTTTTCACACTTTCGGAGCTTAGCTTTGAGACTTTTCACTGACCTCCCTGGTGCATTGAAATTCATTCGAAGCGATAATGGCACTGAGTTCAAAAATAGTCTCTTTGTTGACTTTTGCATGGAGCATGGCATAGAACATCAATTCTCTGCTCCGCGGGTTCCTCAACAAAACGGTGTTGTTGAGAGGAAGAACCGCACTTTGGTTGAGATGGCTAGGACGATGCTTGATGAGCATAGGACTCCTAGAAAATTCTGGGCTGAGGCCATGAACACTGCTTGTTACATCTCAAACCAAATCTTCTTGCGCTCAATTTTAAATTTGACATCTTATGAGCTGCGTTTTGGGAGACAGCCCAAGGTTACTCATCTTCGAGTTTTTGGCTGTCGCTGCTTTATCCTAAAACGTGGTAACTTGGATAAATTTGAGTCGCGATCTTCTGACGGGATCTTTTTGGGTTACACTACTCATGGTCATTCTTATCGTGTTTTTAATTTGGAGACTAACACTGTCATCGAGTCATGTGACGTGGCTTTTGATGAATCAACCCCCTCTGTTAGTTCTACTTTTGAACAGGCAAATGAACACGACATGGAACAAACCTTATTCGAAGAAGAAGATCCCGGAGAATTCGAGGATGAACCCCTACTACCCTCGACATCAACCCCCAAAGCCGACCCCGCTTCAACTACTTCGGCAAAAGGTCCCGAAGCGACTACCTCAACATCGGTCATCTTGGACCACTCCAACGCACAAGTTGAGGGGGAGACTGCATCCCGCCGCGAGGCTCCACATCATGTTCAAAAGATGCACCCTCCCGAGCAAATCATTGGTGAGCTTGATCAAAGGGTAACTCCTTCACATGCTCATTTCACTAATTCTGCTTTTGTTGCTTCTTTCGAGCCCTTAGATGTTAGTCATGCACTTTCTGATTCTAGTTGGATCAATGCCATGCATGAGGAACTTGAAAATTTTGAGAGAAACCAAGTCTGGTCTTTAGTTGATCCTCCACCAAATGTTCATTTCATTGGAACTAAATGGATTTTCAAAAATAAACAAGGGGAGAATTGGACTATAGTTAGAAACAAGGCTAGACTTGTAGCTCAGGGCTTTTCTCAACTAGAAGGGATTGATTTTACTGAAACTTTTGCACCTGTTGCTCTCCTTGAGGCCATTAGGATTTTGCTTGCCTTTGCGACATCCCGGGGATTCAAACTCTATCAAATGAATGTCAAAAGTGCTTTTCTTAATGGCTTCATAGGCGAAGATGTTTATGTAAAACAACCCCTGGTTTTGAAAACCCCAAGTACCCACATAAAGTCCTTAAACTTCATAAGGCTCTTTATGGACTCAAGCAGGCCCCTCGGGCATGGTATGATAGACTTAAGTCTTTTCTGCTTGAGCGAGGGTATTTGATGGGCTCTGTTGATAAAACTTTGTTTACTCTCAAGCATGGCAAAGATTTCCTCCTAGTGCAGATTTATGTGGATGATATCATCTTCGGTGGCTCGTCTCATGCTTTGGTTGCCGAGTTTGCAGATACCATGAGCAGGGAATTTGAAATGTCAATGATGGGCGAGCTTACATTTTTCCTTGGTTTGCAAATAAAGCAAAGCAAACAAGGTACTTTCGTCCACCAAACGAAGTACCCCAAGGACCTGCTCAAGAAGTTCGACATGTCCGAGGCGAAGCCCCTCACCACTCCAATGGCTACATCTGTAGCATTGGAACCTGACGAAGATGGAGAAGCCGTAGATCAGAAGGAGTTCCGAAGCATGATCGGATCCCTCCTCTACTTGACTGCTACGAGGCCTGACATACACTTCGTTGTGTGTCTGTGCGCTCATTTTCAGGCTTCACCACGAGCTTCGCACCACCAAGCGGTCAAGCGCATCCTAAGGTATCTCAAACATACACTCGAATTTGGCATATGGTATTCAGCATCTTCATCTTTGTGTCTTCGAGGTTATTCCGATGCGGATTTTGCTGGGTGTAGAATTGATAGGAAGAGTACCTCTGGTACTTGTCATTTTCTGGGTACTTCTCTGGTTTGCTGGTCTTCCCGCAAACAGTCTAGTGTTGCACAATCGACGGCTGAGGCCGAATATGTTGCTGCAGCTAGCTGTTGCTCTCAGATTTTGTGGATGGTTTCCACTTTGCGGGATTTCGGGTTAGATTATAAGAGTGTTCCACTTTTCTGTGATAACACTAGTGCTATTTGTATTGCAAACAACCCGGTTCAGCACTCCAGAACCAAACACATTGATGTGCGGTATCATTTTCTCAGAGATCACAATGAGAAGGGTAATATTGAACTTCAATATGTTGATACCCAACACCAGCTAGCCGACATTTTTACAAAACCCCTCGATGCTTCTCGATTTGCTTACTTGCGTGGGGAACTTGGTATTTGTCACCCTTACGGCATTTTGTGAGGGGGAGCCATTTTAGATAAATGTGCATGTGCTAATTGTGTGTTGAAATTGCATTTACATCTTTTGCACCTATATGCCTGATTATAATCCATGACATCATGACAACTCAGCTCTTTTTAATTCATCTGAAACATTCATGTGCATGATGCTTTCTTTTCAACATCAAATCGTGCTCACTGCTTAGTCTTGAATCTAGCATGTTTAGGCAAGACTGCTTTCGCTATCTTTTATCTGCTTGACAGCAAGACACATTTCTTTGGATGCTAAAATTGCAACTTGAAAAATTGTTCTACATTTTCATGGATATTCATAAAGTGCCAAATAATTGGTTCACTTAGTTAAAATCAAAATCTCCATGATTTTCATGATTTAAGTGAAAAGATCCAGGTGGGTTTGTTTGTCGCACTACCCTATTCTAGACTGCTTACCATTGCACATTGGTCTGAACTGGAATGGTGTAGTGTATGCCAAAATCATTGCTTTAAGCTTCTAATGGCTTTCATGCCTAGGCTTGGCCGGATTGGAAAGTATAAGGTGGACAAACAAATAACCCCTGGCACTAAGAAAAGAACAACAAAATTCATTGATCATCAAGTTTGCTTTTCATGCTCCATTTGAACTGGACTTGTCTGTCTAGAGTAGAAATTGATTAGCTTTGCGCAGTCCCTGCTTTTACTTGTCTAGCTTCCTTGACTAAGTGGTGATGCTTTTATTTCAAAAATAATCAAATCACATGCTTCATCATGTTTTTAGAGAATGTTAATTTGAGCTGAGCCCATGATCATTGGTGTTATTATTGGCATATTTTTGCTTTATATGTCTTTGCAATTCTGCTCATTTCCAAGCTCTGCATCTTTTTCATGCTCCTTGATGCTTGCATTGCCAAAGGGGGAGAGATTGTCTGCCGCAAGGGGGTATAATTTCCAAAGGGGGAGAAAATTTTGACATAAAGGGGGAGAAGGTTCTTTGTTGCCAAAGGGGGAAAACTTAACTCAGGGGGAGTTTTTATCTTGAGAAAGGGGAGATTTGCCGAAAGGGCTTTTACTCTTTTGAAAAGGGGGAGGAAAATTCTACTGTCAAGTGACATGATTTGGCTCTTTTCTGAGTTTTTATGGTCACTTGTGTGCTGAAAGTTTTTAAATTTTCTTGGATTTAAAGTTGGTTGTCAATGCACTCATCAAGGGGGAGATTGAGAAACCAAGGGTTGGTTTCGGTGTTTGTGATGAGTGATTGAGAGGCTTTTACCCTCTGGTTCGAAGGGTACCTCCGAAGGGTGTTCGGAGGTTGGACCTCCGAAGGTGTTCGGAGGAGGGTACCTCCGGAGGGGTTTCGGAGGTTGTACCTCCGAAGGGTGTTCGGAGGTGGTTTCACCGAAGTGTGTTTGGTGGTTTGGTTGCTGCAGCTGTTGCAGCGGAGTGTGCGTGTCAGAGGGGTCTGGCAGTACACGATGACTGGGTGTGTACCGAAGGCTTCGGTACTTTGGGCGGTACACCGGAGTGTGTGCCGGAGGTTGCTAACCCGGAGAGGTCTCCGGAGTACTGGATACACTTGTCTGTTTGTCTGTGGTGCGCAGGGACTTCGGAGGTGACGGACAGGTTTGTAGCAGGTGAACCTGGGTCAAGCGGGAGGCTTGATGCCAGGGGAGCGGGGAGCTCCGTCACGGTGGCTGCGAAGGTGGTCCGGGTCGGTCCTCGGGTCGAGGCATGCCAGGTGAAGGCAGAGAGTGCGGAGCATGGCTCTGGCTGAAGGTACTCCGAGACAAAGTCCTCGGAGGTGAGGCACTTCTAAGGTACTCCGAATGGAGTGACTTCGGAGTTGGATGGATCAAGTCCTCTGCGGAGGCAAGGAGTTCGAAGTGTGCTCCGGAGGGAGACATTCGAAGGTGCCCGACGAAGGTCTCAGAAGTCGAGGCGCATCGAAGGCATGGTCCGGGTGAGGCTCATCAAGGAGTGTGCTCGGGGAGCGACACAGCGACGAAGGGCTCATGGAATGCTTCGTGCGGAGGCCTTGGACGAAGGAGGGACTTCGAAGGGTGGTACTCCGAAGGTGGGGCTTCGGAGTGAGGAAGGCTTCGGAGCGAGGCTAGCTCCGGATCAAGGTTGACTTGAGGTACTTCGGCCTGCATGGGTTCGGTACACGGACTGACGAAGTTCGAGCTGGGTGAAGCTGCGAAGCCGTGGTGGTCCACTCCGGAGGTGTTGGTGCGAAGGCCCAAGGGCTTTGACGGCTTCGGCTCAAAACCGTCACTGTATCGGAGGCTATCTTCGGCGAAGCGAAGGCCACCAGGCTCAAGGCTTCTCGCCGAAGCTACCGCACCCCTCACGTGCGAAGGGAGGCTCCAGAAGGTCAAAGACTACAAAGGCTGACACTGTCTGCTCTGTAAAAAGATGACGTTCTCCCCTCTGCAAAGCTGACAGAGAAGCCTCCAGAATAAAGTTGGACTACCTTTTGTACCTCTCTGTTCTGTAGAGACAAAATTGGTGTAAACCCTAGGGGTAAAGTAGTCAATTCCTTTGGGTGAACTGTGGGCTATAAATATGGGGGCTCGGTAGGTAACATTTAACACTTTGAGCATTTACTGTTGAGCTCCTGTAGCCACACACCTCGCTGTATCCATCCAGAGTTCAATTTTATTGTGTTCCTTGTTCAAGCGGCGAAGCCCTGCTTCTGAGTGCTTTTTGCTTGAGCTCGCGTTACATACCTCGCTAGTTGTAGTGCACCGAAGCCTGTCTAGGCGAAGGGTGTTTTGTGCGAAGTGTGTTTTTCAGTGTGCTGTCGCTCTGTGTAACAGGAGGCGAGACCTCGCTGCTTACTAGCGAAGCCCTGATCGAAGCCCGTGCTTTTTATCGTGTCTGTGACTCTAGTGAAGTCCGTCAGTGTGCGTTTAGACCTTCGTGTACGAAGCTCAGCACCAGTTGCTGCTGCCAAGTACTTGGTCGAAGTCCTCAGTGGGGTGTCCACTCTTGCGAAGGGTGAAGTGCGAAGCCTGCTCGAAGCACCCTGTGTGCGGAGCCTGCACTGACTTAGCAGAGTAGATTTTCAAGGGTTGTAAGTGGAGCGAAGTCTTCTTGGCTTCGAACTTTTGCTCCTGCGAAGCCTGTGTTCGGAGCTGTCGAAGCACCTCCAAACCAGACCTTCGAAGGTAGTGTTCGAAGCCTGTTCCGCAGAAGACAGAGCTAAAACCGAAGGCTAGTTTTTTAGCCCGAAATTTTAAAAGCTCCCATTCACCCCCCCTCTGGTCGCCGTTTCCGGTCCAACAATTGTGGTGTTCATTGATGATATCCTCATTTACTCTAAGACCCCGGAAGAACACAAAGAGCATCTTCGTCTGTCTCTGACGAAGCTAAGAGAGCATCAGCTATACGCCAAGTACAGCAAATGTGAGTTTTGGACGTCTGAAGTGAAGTTTTTGGGACACATCATATCTGATAAAGGGGTAGCAGTGGATCCCACTACTGTTGAAGCAGTGACAGATTGGTTGCAGCCTACATTAGTTCCGAAGATTCGTAGTTTTCTTGGATTGGCGGGCTATTACCGTCGATTCATCGAGAACTTCTACAAGATTGCCAAGCCCATTACCAGGTTGCTCCAGAAGGACACCAAGTTCAAGTGGACACCAGATTGTGAAGAGAGCTTTCGTACCTTGAAGAAAAAGTTAGTCTCAGCACCAGTGTTGACTCTGCCAGATATTCGAAGGGATTTTCATGTGTATTTGTGATGCATCTCGTCAAGGACTGGGATGTGTGTTAATGCAAGATGGAAAGGTGGTATCTTATGCCTCGCGCCAGCTTCGCCCTCATGAGCTGAACTATCCTACTCATGATCTAGAGCTAGCAGCCGTAGTACATGCTTTAAAGATTTGGAGGCATTACCTCATCAGCAACAGATGTGAAGTGTTCACTGATCACAAGAGTATGAAGTATATATTCACACAGCCAGATTTGAACCTCAGGCAAAGAAGATGGCTAGAGTTGATTAAAGATTACGACATGAGAATTCATTATCATCCAGGCAAAGCTAATGTAGTGGCGGATGCACTGAGTCGAAAAGGGTATTGCAACGCCATAGTTCTCCAAGACAGAGCCCCTATGTTGTGTCGTGAAATGGAAAGATTGAACCTGGGAGTCACCACCCGAGCATACCTTGCTACGCTCGAGGCAAAACCAGCTCTCGAAGACCAGATTCGTGAAGCTCAGAAGGAAGATCCAGATATGGCAGATATAAAGAAGAACATGAGAAAAGGGAAAGCCCCCGGTTTCTCGGAAGATGAAATGGGAACAGTTTGGTTTGGGAATCATCTCTGTGTACCGGACAAGCCAGAGTTGAAGACCATTATTCTGAAGGAAGCCCATGATACCTTGTACTCTATCCATCCCGGAAGTACGAAGATGTATCAGGACTTAAAAGAGAAGTATTGGTGGGTCAGTATGAAAAGAGAGATCGCTGAATATGTGGCAATGTGTGACACTTGTCAGCGGGTCAAAGCGGAACACCAAAGGCCAGCAGGACTGTTACAGCCTCTTAAGGTTCCCGAGTGGAAGTGGGAAGAAGTCGGTATGGATTTTATTACCGGTCTGCCTAGAACTCAAGCAGGTAATGACTCGATATGGGTGATCATTGATCGTTTGACTAAAGTGGCTCACTTTATAGCAGTCAAGACGACTTACAGTGGCCCGAAGTTAGCGGAATTATATATGGCTCGAATAGTGTGCTTGCATGGAGTTCCGAAGAAGATCGTTTCAGATAGAGGAAGTCAGTTTACTTCAAAGTTCTGGAAGAATCTACAAGAAGAGCTTGGTACCAGGTTGAATTTCAGTACAGCATATCATCCTCAGACAGATGGTCAGACAGAAAGGGTTAATCAGATTCTCGAAGATATGTTGAGAGCTTGTGCCTTAGACTTTGGAGGTTCTTGGGATAAAAATTTGTCGTATGCCGAGTTTTCCTACAACAACAGTTATTAGGCCAGTCTGCAGATGTCACCGTTTGAAGCTCTGTATGGTCGCAAGTGCAGAACCCCTCTGCTTTGGGATCAGACTGGAGAAAGTCAGGTTTTTGGGACAGATATCCTTCGTGAAGCTGAAGCCAAAGTCAAGGTTATTCAGGATGGGTTGAAGATAGCTCAGTCTCGTCAAAAGAGTTATGCCGATGTTCGTCGCCGAGATTTGTCATTTAAAGAAGGAGACCATGTTTATCTCAGAGTCACCCCGCTCTGTGGTACTCAAAGGTTTAACATGAGAGGCAAGCTCGCTCCTCGCTTCGTTGGCCCGTTCTTGGTTACCCATCGCCGAGGAGAGGTTGCCTATGAGCTTGAGCTACCAGCGTCATTTTCAGGTGTGCACAATGTGTTTCATGTCTCGTAGTTGAAGAAATGTCTCCGAGTGCCTATTGAGCAAGCCGATCATCAGCAGTTAGAGATACAAGAGGATCTGACTTATGTGGAGAAGCCTATCCGCATTCTGGATACCAATGAGCGAGTTACAAGGAGCAGGGTTATCAAGTTCTGCAAGGTTCAGTGGAGTAACCATTCGCTAGAAGAAGCGACGTGGGAAAAGGAAGAAGAGTTAAAGGCTTCGCATCCCGAGTTATTCGAAGGTCGTTTCGAATCTCGAGGACGAGATTCTTTGTAAGGGGGGTAGGTTTGTAACACCCATATTTTTCAAACCGCTGAAATCAAAGTTTTCAAACTGAATTTCAAAATTTGAATTTATTTAAAGGATGAAAAGCTTTGCAATTTAAAACCTGTAGCTAAAAGTATTGAATTTTGAAATTTAATAATTTTGTTAGGGTACTAGAGCCTTAAAATATTTTATAAAATTATTTTGGAAATTTTTAGAATTCAAATTCATAATTTAAACTTCAAAACTATTTTTCGGAATTAATTTTATTTGAAAAATCATTTTTATTGCTTAGTGGGCTGCTCCCTCGTTTTTGGCCCGGCCAGCCCAGCAGCCCGCGGTCCCTCCCCCTCTCTCTCTGTTGCGTGGGGCCCGCTTGTCGGTGCCGCCTCCCCACGCCGGCCTCTCTCTCCCCTCTCTCTGCCGGCGGGGCCCGCCTGCCAGCACCCGCCAGCCCCCTGCTGCCGGGGCCCACCTGTCAGCCCCCATCCCTTCTTCCCACGCCGGCCTCCTCCTTTTTCTCTCCCCGCACCGCCGGCAATGGCTTTTCTGTTGGTCGGAGCCCGCCTCCCCCGCGTTCTAGACCCCCACTTCCCCTCTCCCGGCTCCCTTTTTAAGCCCCGCAACCGAATCTAAGCCCCGTTTTCGCAATCGTCGCGCCTTTTCGCCGGAATTTGTCCCGCACCGAGCCCCGCCGCCGCACCTCCAGCCGCTCGTCCCCGCCGCCGGCGACCGCCTCCGCCGTCGCCGTCCGCCGCATCCTCCTCGTCATCGCCCGCCAGTCCCCGATGCCGCCTCTCTTCGGCCTTCTCGCCGCCGGAAGCCACCCGCCACCGTCGACCCGAGCTCGCCGCCGCCTCCTCCTCGCCGTCGGCCATCTCCCGCCACCGGAGCTCGCCTCCCTAGGTACCTTCTTACTCCTCTCCCCGCGCCCTTTCCATTTTTGCGGTTGTTTAGGGCTTTAGGCCGCCGTGCGTCGCCGTGCGCCATCGCCGCCGTTCGGCCGGAGCCGAGGAAGAAGGCGCCCCGTCGCCTTGCCGCCCGTGCGTGCCGCCCCCGTGCCGGACGCGCGCGTGGCGCGTGGCTCGGTTCATGGCGCCGGTGCGCGCGGGTGTGCCGTGCACCCAGTGCACCGTGGACCTCCCCTAGCGCACGGTCTGTGGTCCACCGTGAGCTGTGTGCGCAGGCGCATGGTTCAAGGGTCCACCATGGACCAAAGCCGTTTGCTGTTAGGGTTTTAACCTGGCAGAACTGCTGTAAATATTGTAAAATGCATATCAAATCCAAAATAGCTCTGATTGAACCCGTTCAAATTTCTAAATGTTCATAAAATTATTCTCTACGTACTGGTATAATTATTTTGTACTGTTCACATGACTTGTTGTACTGTTTATTTATTTATTGTGTTTTTCGACGCGTTGTAGTCGAAGTCGAAGCGACCGAGGAACTTCCAATCGCCGCCGAGGATCCGAATCAGTTCTACGAGGATCAAGGCAAGTCATCGGACCCTCTCGTGGACATAGTTGATCATGTTGCACCTACTTTTTGCAATAATTACTATAACCCATAGGTTAATAACTGCATTAGCGATAACATGTTCACTCGTCTGTTTATTTAGCTAATGTATAGCATTGCTCCCTGAAGTGTAAACCCAAGCCATGCTTGTATCACCTTCTCCTTGTCGCCATCGTCGCTTATTAGTTAGCGCTATATATTTGAGGCGCATTAATGGCTAGCTTAATTGCAATTACTATTAGTCGTCAGGTTAATCTCTTTATACTCCTTTGGATATATATGTCTTTGTCTCGTCGATATTCTGAATTGTGGAAAGAGATGTGGAGTCGAAGTGGTATTGTGCATGGTGGGTTCCGAGTGCAAGCTAGGGCATTGGTGGTCGCACCCGGGGCACTATAAGGACCGGTCTGCGGGATCTGTCGTAAAGCATTGTTTGTGCTAACCACAAGTCTATGGGTAAGACCTAATCTGTAGTATGGGTCGGTTCAGCTTGATGCACCGAGCGAAGCAGACAAGACCATCTATCGGGAGTTGCCCAGTAATGGCTTGTGCTGACGAGGCACTAATGGGGTCGCACGTCTACCAATCGGGTTCTACTCAGACGTTATGAGTGAGATCCCAGTGGAGCGTCGATGAAACCTAGTGAGGTTGTCCTCTTGCTGAGCCGGACATGCAAAGGGTTTTGGCATGCGTTCCTAGGACTTGGGTCCTCGTAACACACTGCGGTGTGCAGGGACAAATGCCTTGTGGGGAAAGTAGTACACCTCTGATCAGAGTATAACCTTTTCGAAAAGTCGTGCCCACGGTTATGGGCGAGCCCAGTGATGTTCTCCGCAGTTAGCTTTCAGTGTTGGAAATGTGAACTGCATGTCATGTTTAGTATGGTTTGAAAAGAGCGAGTGGGCACAGGAGTGCAACTCGAGGTAGTGGAAAGTTAATTATTGTTATTTACTTCAGCATGTTTATTACTGTTTTAACACTGCTCATTAAAGATTAAATAACACTTAACATGCTTTTACGCAATTAGCCCTGTTATGCATCCTTGTTCAACAGCCATCATTATTTGCATGTCCGTGGCTTGTTGAGTACTTTGTACTCACCCCTCGTGGGATTAATTCTTTTAGATGCGGTGTACCAAGAAGAAGAAGTCCAGGAGTAGCGTCCCAGGCGAGGAGTCGGATCCGTGGAGTCAAGACGTTCTGCAGCTGCTTAGTTGCTTCCGCTTAAATTTGAGTTGTAATAAGTGTAGCCAATGAGCTACGTACTTGCTTTATTTCCGTTTATTTCGTTGTCAGCTTGTGAGCGTCTTGTAATAATGACATTTCATTTGTTCGACCGGAAACGGCGACCAGAGGGGGGGTGAATGGGAGCTTTTAAAATTTTGAGCTAAAACTAGCCTTAGGTTTTAGTTTTGTCTTCTGCGGAACAGGCTTCGAACACAACCTTCGAAGGTCTGGTTCGGAGGTGCTTTGACAGCTCCGAACACAGGCTTCGCAGGAGCAAAAGTTCGAAGCCAAGAAGACTTCGCTCCACTTACAACCCTCGAAAATCTACTCTGCTAAGTAAGTGCAGGCTCCGCACACAGGGTGCTTCGAGCAGGCTTCGCACTTCACCCTTCGCAAGAGTGGACAGCCCTCTGAGGACTTCGACCAAATACTTGGCAGCAGCAACTGGTGCTGTGCTTCGTACACGAAGGTCTAAACGCACACAAACGGACTTCGCTACGGGCTTCGACACAATAAAAGCGCGGGCTTCGATCAGGGCTTAGCTAGTAAGCAGCGAGGTCTCACCTCCTGTTACACAGAGCGATAGCACGCTGAAAAACACACTTCGCACAAAAACAACCTTCGCCTAAACAAGCTTCGGTGCACTACAACTAGCGAGGTATGTAATGCGAGCTCAAGCAAAAAGCACAAAGAAGCAGGGCTTCGCCGCTTGAACAAGGAACACAATAAAATTGAACTCTGGATGAATACAGCGAGGTGTGTGGCTACAGGAGCTCAACAGTAAATGCTCAAAAGTGTTAAATGTTACCTACCGAGCCCCATATTTATAGCCCACAGTTCACCCAAAGGAATTGACTACTTTACCCCTAGGGTTTACACCAGTTTTGACTCTACAGAACAGAGGGGTACAAAAGGTAGTCCAACCTCCGAACACCCTTCGGAGGTACCCTTCGAACCAGAGGGTAAAAACCTGTCAATCACTCATCACTAGCACCGAAACCAACACTTGGTTTCTCAATCTCCCCCTTGATGAGTGCATTGACAACCAACTTCAATTTCAAGAAAATTTGAAAAGTTTCAGCACACAAGTGACCATAAAAACTCAGAAAAGAGCCAAATCATGTCACTTGACAGAAGAATTTTCCTCCCCCTTTCTCAAAAGAGTAAAATCCCTTCGGCAAATCTCAAGATAAAAACTCCCCCTGAGTTAAGTTTTCCCCCTTTGGCAACAAAGAACCTTCTCCCCCTTTATGTCAAATTTTCTCCCCCTTTGGAAATTATACCCCCTTGCGGCAGAGAACGTAGCAAGTCTCTCCCCCTTTAGGAATTTCTCCCCCTTTGGCAATGCAAGCATCAAGGAGCATGTAAAAGATGCAAAGCTTCGAAATGAGCAAAATTGCAAAGACATATGAAGCAAAAATATGCCAATAATAACACCAATGATCATGGGCTCAGCTCAAATTAACATTCTATAAAAACATGATGAAGCATGTGATTTGATCATTTTTGAAAGAAAAGCATCACCACTTAGTCAAGGAAACTAGGCAAGTAAAAGCAAGGGCTGCGCAAAGCTAGTCAATTTCTACTCTTAGACAGACAAGTCTAGTTCAAATGGAGCAGGAAAAGCAAACTTGATGATCAATGATTTTTTTTGTTGTTCTTTTCTTAGTGCCAGGGGTTATTTGTTTGTCCACCTTATACTTTCCAATCTAGCCAAGCCTAGGCATGAAAGCCATAAGAAGCTTAAGGCAATGATTTTGGCATACACTACACTATTCCAGTTCAGACCAATGTGCAATGGTAAGCAGTCTAGAATAGGGTAGTGCGACAAACAAACCCACCTGGATCTTTTAACGTAAAGCATGCAAATCATGGAATTTTTGAGTTTAACCAAGTGAACCAATTGTTTGGTACTTTATGAATATCCATGAAAATGTAGAACAATTGTCAAGTTGCAATTTTTAGCATCCAATGAACCGTGTCTTGTTATCAAGCAGATAAAAGATAGCTAAAGCAGTCCTGCCTAAACATGCTAGATTCAAGACTAAGCAGTGAGCACGATTTGATTTTGAAAATAAAACATCATGCACATGAATGTTTCAGATAAATTAAAAAGAGCTGAGCTTATCATGATATCATGGATTATAATCAGGCACATAAGTGCAAAAGATGTAAATGCAATTTCAACACACAATTAGCAAATGCACATCTATCTAAAACTGCTCCCCCTCACAAAATGCCGTAAGGGTGACAAATACCAAGTTCCCCACGCAAGTAAGCAAATCGAGAAGCATCGAGGGATTTTGTGAAAATGTCGGCTAGCTGGTGTTGGGTATCAACATATTGAAGTTCAATATCACCCTTCTCATTGTGATCTCTGAGAAAATGATACCGCACATCAATGTGTTTGGTTCTGGAGTGCTGAACCGGGTTGTTCGCAATACAAATAGCACTAGTGTTATCACAGAAAAGTGGAACACTTGTATAATCTAACCCGAAATCCTGCAAAGTGGAAACCATCCACAAAATCTGAGAGCAACAGCTAGCTGCAGCAACATATTCGGCCTCAGCCGTTGATTGTGCAACACTAGACTGTTTGCGGGAAGACCAGCAAACCAAGGATGTACCCAGAAAATGACAAGTACCAGAGGTACTCTTCCTATCAATTCTACACCCAGCAAAATCCGCATCGGAATAACCTCGAAGACATAAAGATGAAGATGCTGAATACCATATGCCAAATTCAAGGGTGTGTTTGAGATACCTTAGGATGCGCTTTACCGCTTGGCGGTGCGAAGCTCGTGGTGAAGCCTAAAAACGAGCGCACAGACACACTGCGAAGTGTATGTCCGGCCTCGTGGTAGTCAAGTAGAGGAGGGAGCCGATCATGCTTCGGAACTCCTTCTGATCTACGGCTTCTCCATCTTCGTCAGGATCCAATGCTACAGATGTAGCCATTGGAGTGGCGAGAGGCTTCGCATCGGACATGTCGAACTTCTTGAGCAGGTCCTTGGTGTACTTCGTCTGGTGGACGAAAGTACCTTGTTTGCTTTGTTTGATTTGCAAACCAAGGAAAAAGGTGAGTTCACCCATCCTGGACATTTCAAATTCCCTGCTCATGGTATCTGCAAACTCGGCAACCAAAGCATGAGAAGAGCCACCAAAGATGATATCATCCACATAAATCTGAACTAGGAGGAAATATTTGTCATGCTTGAGAGTAAACAAAGTTTTATCAACAGAGCCCATCAAATACCCTCGCTCAAGCAGAAAAGACTTAAGTCTATCATACCACGCCCGAGGGGCCTGCTTGAGTCCATAAAGAGCCTTATGAAGTTTAAGGACTTTATGTGGGTACTTGGGGTTTTCAAAACCAGGGGGTTGTTTTACATAAACATCTTCACCTATGAAGCCATTAAGAAAAGCACTTTTGACATCCATTTGATAGAGTTAAAATCCCCGGGATGTCGCAAAGGCAAGCAAAATCCTAATGGCCTCAAGGCGAGCAACAGGTGCAAAAGTTTCAGTAAAATCAATCCCATCTAGTTGAGAAAAGCCCTGAGCTACAAGTCTAGCCTTGTTTCTAATTATAGTCCCA
This sequence comes from Zizania palustris, assembly GCA_019279435.1. Taxonomy (NCBI): domain Eukaryota; kingdom Viridiplantae; phylum Streptophyta; class Magnoliopsida; order Poales; family Poaceae; genus Zizania; species Zizania palustris. The sequence goes on along the minus strand of JAAALK010000079.1, from coordinate 75,882,308 downwards.
TCCTCCCCTTGTTTGTTTTTGAAAATCCATTTTGTTCCAATGAAATGAACATTTGGTGGAGGATCAACTAAAGACCAGACTTGGTTTCTCTCAAGATTTTCAAGTTCCTCATGCATGGCATTGATCCAACTAGAATCAGAAAGTGCATGACTAACATCTAAGGGCTCGAAAGAAGCAACAAAAGCAGAATTAGTGAAATGAGCATGAGAACGTGTTACCCTTTGATCAAGCTCACCAATGATCTGCTCGGGAGGGTGCATCCTTTGAACATGATGTGGAGCCTCGCGGCGGGATGCAGTCTCCCCCTCAACTTGTGCGTTGGAGTGGTCCAAGATGACCGATGTTGAGGTAGTCGCTTCGGGACCTCGTGCCGAAGTAGTTGAAGCGGGGTCAGCTTCGGGGGTCGATGTCGAGGGTAGTAGGGGTTCATCCTCGAATTCTCCGAGATCTTCTTCTTCGAATAAGGTCTGTTCCATGTCGTGTTCATTTGCCTGTTCAAAAGCAGAACTAACAGAGGGGGTTGATTCATCAAAAGTCACATCACATGACTCGATGACAGTGTTAGCCTCTAAGTTATAAACACGATAAGAATGACCATGAGTAGTGTAACCCAAAAAGATCCCGTCAGAAGATCGCGACTCAAATTTATCCAAGTTACCACGTTTTAGGATAAAGCAGCGACAGCCAAAAACTCGAAGATGAGTAACCTTGGGCTGTCTCCCAAAACACAGCTCATAAGATGTCAAATTTAAAATTGAGCGCAAGAAGATTCGGTTTGAGATGTAACAAGCAGTGTTCATGGCCTCAGCCCAGAATTTTCTAGGAGTCCTATGCTCATCAAGCATCGTCCTAGCCATCTCAACCAAAGTGCGGTTCTTCCTCTCAACAACACCGTTTTGTTGAGGAACCCGCGGAGCAGAGAATTGATGTTCTATGCCATGCTCCATGCAAAAGTCAACAAAGAGACTATTTTTGAACTCGGTGCCATTATCACTTCGAATGAATTTCAATGCACCAGGGAGTTCAGTAAAAAGTCTCAAAGCCAAGCTCTGAAAGTGTGAAAACACTTCATCCTTGCTGGCAAGAAAGAAGACCCAAGAGTAGCGAGAGAAATCGTCGACAATAACTAGTACATACCACTTGCCGCCTAAAGAACTAACCCGAGAAGGACCTACAGTGTCCATATGGAGAAGTTCTCCGGGTTGTTCAGTCATCACTGTGGTGACTGGCGAATGCGAAGCAGCAATCATTTTTCTATGTCGACACGGAGCGCAAACTAAATTCTTCTCAAACTTGAGCTTGGGCAATCCTCGGATCAGGCCTAGGGCGCTCAAACGAGCGAGCAACTCAAAGCTCATATGCCCTAGTCTCCTATGCCACTTCCAAAGCTCAGAAGTCGAATGTGCAACAAGACAATGAGAAGATCCAGACGACTCAGAAAAGTCAGCTCCAAAAACTCTCCCAACTCTAAAGATCTTACACACCACAACGCCATCAGAATTGAGCACTTGCGAAGTATCGCGATGGAATCGCACTTCGAAGCCCTCATCAAGCAACTGAGATACAGACAGCAAATTGTATCCCAGGTTTTCAACCAAAACAACATCTTTGAGAGTGAAATTCGAGTTAATTCTTACCACACCTTTACCTTTCACTCTACTCCTTCGATTGTTTCCGAAGGTGATATGTTCTCTTTGCTTGGTTGTGGTGAGGCTGGAGAACCATGCTGCATCTCCGGTCATGTGGCGCGAACAACCGGAGTCCATGATCCACGTGCCCTCCAAGCCTTGATCTGTCGCCTACACATGATAAGAATATCTCGATCGCTCAGTGCTGGGGTGAGTGAAATAATGACGAGGCATCCAGCACTGAGTGACACGAGTAGTAGGCGTAGTAAAAGTAGACGATCTACGCACAGGAAAATCAAAATGATGCAAAGTGCGAGGTCTACCTACATGCTGTGATCGAACAACATGTCGAGGTCTCCTACTCTGACGAGGTACAAAGCTACTCGCCCGGGGTCTACCACCATATGGAACATGGTGAACACCTCGAGGAGCAAAACCTCTCCGAGAAGCACGAGGAGCCTCAAAAGCAGGACGATAGTACAACTCAGACTCATGCATACCTAAAGATGGGTAATGCATGTCCTGGTAACTCATCGCCTGAGAGCGTCGCTCATCCTTGATGCGACGAAAACAGAAACCAATCAAATGACCCGCCCGCTGACAGTAGGAACAGTGAAAAACTCTCCTAGGGGCACTCTCATGGGTCACAGGAGCAACTCTCACAGGCTCCTTGGGTTTCTGCTAAGTGGTTTTCTTGGGAGGATTTTTCTTGGCAGGAGGTGTGATTTTCTTTGGTGGTTGGGTAGGCTTTTTGGCTGATGGGGTGTCTAACAGAGCTCTCTCTTTCTCTAGGGTAGTGGGAGAGGTAAAAACAGTTTTCGACTTACTGTCTGAAGGTGTCCTCTCAAAACCCAAACCTAGAGCTACCCCTGCTCTGTCAGCACACAACTTGGTCTTGGCCAAGAGCAAATCCATCATACCATTTCCCTCAGTGCACTTGTTTACCACGGAAAGAAGGTATTCATTTTCTGACATGAGGTTTTCAGCTCGCTCTCTAGCAGTGCCTAGCTGGTCCTTAAGGGTAATGCAAGTGTCACAAACAGGTTGCACATCCTTAGAACTACCGGCCCTCTCCAATCTAGCCTCTAAGTCATGAACATGTTTATCACGTAAATTAATGCTCTCGCGTAATAAAGAACAGTTCATGCAATCAATAACATCATGAGGTCTAGAATCCACCTCCAAAAGCTGCTTCTGTGCAGTCTCAAGCTCAGAGAGAGTTTGAGCATGTACAGAACGCAACTGAGCAAGCTCACCCATGACAACAGAACATGACTCACATTCAGCATCATTAAACTTAGACTTAAGCATGGCATATTCAGTAGAAACAGATTCTAGCCTAAGTCTAAGGTCTTTTCTTTCTCTAGCGGCTTGCACAAGTAATCTATCCTGACCAAGAACTACTTCATTCAGCTCATCTAATTTAATTAATAGCTGGTCAGATGATAGAGGTACCTCAGATGAGTCTAGCTCATCGCTGCTGTGATCGCTGTCGGCCATGAAGCAAAGGCCGGTGAAGTCTCGTCCCTTCTTGTCCTTCTTGTCCTCCTTCCTTGGGGACTCCTCCTCCTCAGAGCTCGACTCCTCAGTTGAGGAAGTGTCGATGTCGCTGAGAGCAGCAACAAATGCTCTGGAAGCGGCTTTGGCTACTCTCTTAGCCACCTTGCCGCGCTAGCCCTTCACAAAAGGCTTCCTCTCCTTTTTGTGGTATTTAGGGCGCTCACTCTCATCTCTCTTCTTGAGCTTGGGGCAATTAGCCTTGATGTGAGAAGTGTCGCCACACTCAAAACAGCCACTAAAACCACTTCTCCTCTGATCCCGTCTTTCATGATGAAAACGGGTGAACCTCCGGGCAATGAGAGCTAGCTCATCATCATCTAGAGTGTCCACCTGCTCCTTTGTGACGGAGACCAGAGAGGACAAAGCAAAACTGTTGGACCGGAAACAGCGACCAGAGGGGGGGTGAATGGGAGCTTTTAAAATTTCTGGCTAAAACTTAGCCTTCGGTTCTGTTCTGTCTTCTGCGGAACAGGCTTCGAACACTACCTTCGAAGGTCTGGTTCGGAGGTACTGCGACAGCTCCGAACACAGGCTTCGTAGGAGCAAAAGTTCGAAGCCAAGAAGACTTCGCTCCACTAACCACCCTCGAAAATCTACTCTGCTAAGTCAGTGCAGGCTCCGCACACGAGGTGCTCCGAGCAGGCTTCGCACTTCACCCTTCGCACGAGTGGACAGCCCTCTGAGGACTTCGACCAAGCACTTGGCGGCAGCAACTGGTGCTGGGCTTCGTACGCGAAGGTCTACACGCACACAAAACGGACTATGCTAAGGGCTTCGACACAGGAAGCACTACGGGAAAAGAACAGGGCTTCGCTAGTAAGCAGCGAGGTCTTGCCTCGTGTTACACAGAGCGACAGCCCACTGAAAAGCACACTTCGCGGGAAAAACACTCTTCGCCAGCACAGGCTTCGGTGAACTAAAAACTAGCGAGGTATGCAAAACGAGCTCAAGCAAAAGCACACGAAACAGGGCTTCGCCGCTTGAACAAGGAACACAGAAAAATGAACTCTCAGGATGTATTCAATTGAAGTGTATGGCTACAGGAGCTCAACAGTAAATGCTCAAAGTGTTAAATGTTACCTACCGAGCCCCCATATTTATAGCCCACGGCTTCATCCTAAGGAAGTGACTACTTTACCCCTAGGGTTTACATCCATTTTGTCTCTACAGAACTAAGGGGTACAAAAGGTAGTCCACCTTTATTTTGGAGGCTTCTCTGTCAGCTGCAGAGGGGACAGTGTCAGCCTTTTTCAGAACAGACAGTGTCAGCCTTTACAGTGTTGACTTCTGGAACCTCCCTTCGCACGCGAGGGGTGCGGAAGCTTCGGCGAGAAGCCTGCAGCCTGTTGGCCTTCGCTCCGCCGAAGAAGTCCTTCGATACAGTGACGGTTTTGAGCCGAAGCCGTCAAAGCCCCTTGGGCCTTCGCACCACCACCTCCGGAGTGGATCACAACGGCTTCGCAGCTACTCCGAGCTCGAACACCGTCCGTCCGTGTACCGAAGCCATGCATGGCCGAAGCACCACAAGACAACCTCACTCCGAAGCCCCACCTTCGGAGTACCACCCTTCGAAGTCCCTCCTTCGTCCAAGGCCTCCGCATGAAGCATTCCATGAGCACTCCGTCGCAGTGTCTCACTCCGAGCACACTTCTCGACGAGCCTCACCCGGACCATGCCTTCGATGCGCCTCGACTTCTGAGACCTTCGTCGGGTACCTTCGAGTGTCTCCCTCCGGAGCACACTTCGAACTCCTTGCCTCCGCAGAGGACTTGTTCCACCAACTCAGAAGTCACTCCATTCGGAGTACCTTCGAAGTGCCTCACCTCCGAGGACTTTTTCTCGGAGTACCTTCAGCCGGAGCCGCGCTCCGCACTCTCTGCCTTCACCTGGCACGCCTCGACCCGAGGACCGACCCGGACCACCTTCGCAGCCACCGTGACGGAGCTCCCCGCTTCCCTGGCATCAAGCCACCCGCTTGACCCAGGTTCACCTGGCTCGAACCCTGTCCGTCGCCTCCGAAGTCCCTGCGCACCACCGACAAGCAAACAAGTGTATCCAGTACTCCGGAGACCTCTCCGGGTTAGCAACCTCCGGCACACACTCCGGTGTACCGCCCAAAGTACCGAAGCCATCGGTACGAACCCTGTCATCGTGTACTGCCGGACCCCTCCGACAAGTACACTCCGCTGCAACAGCTGCAGCAAGCAACCACCGAACACCCTTCGGTAACACACCTCCGAACACCCTTCGGAGGTACCCTTCGAACAGAGGGTAAAAGTCTGTCAATCACTCATCACAAAACACCGAAACCACCCTTGGTTTCTCAATCTCCCCCTTGATGAGTGCATTGACAACCAAATCCAATTTCAAGAAAAATGAAAAGCTTTCAGCACACAAGTGACCATAAAAACTCAGAAAAGAGCCAAAGCATGTCACTTGATAAAATTTTTCTCCCCCTTTGTAACGAAGTAAAAGCCCTTTTTGGCAAATCTCCCCTTGATAAATACTCCCCCTGAGTTAAGCAAATTTTTCTCCCCCTTTATGTCAAAAATTCTCCCCCCTTTTGTTAAAAAAAAAAATTATGCCTTCTTGCGGCAGAGAACATAGCAAACCTCTCCGGAATTTCTCCCCCTTTGGCAATGCAAGCATCAAGGAGCATTCAAAAGATGCAAAGCTTCGACATGAATAGAATTGCAAAGACATATAATGCAAAAATATGCCAAAATTAACACAAATGATCATGTGCTCAGCTCAATTTAACAATCTGTGAAACAAGATGATGGCATGTGATTTTGTCATGTTGAAGTAAAAGCATCACCACTTTATCAAAGCAGCTAGACAAGAGAAGGCAAGGACTGCGCAAAGCTAACAAATTCTACCTTAGACAGACAAGTCTTGTTCAAAAGGAGCTGTGAAAGCAAACTTGATGAGCAATTAATTTTGCTGTTCTTTTTCTTAATGCCAGGGGTTATTTGTTTGTCCACCTTATACTTTCCAATCAAGCCAAGCCTAGGCATAAAAGCCATCTGAAGCTTAAGGCGGTGATTTTGGCATACACTACACTATCCCAGTTCAGACCAAAGTGCAATGGTAAGCAGTCTAGAATAGAGTAGTGCGACAAACAAACCCTCCTGGATCTTTTCATTTAAACCAGGCAAATCATGGATTTTTGATTTTGATTCAGATGAATGAAATATTTTGATGAATATCCATGAATAATGAACACATTTTTCAAGATGCAAATTTTAGCATCCAAGGAACAGTGTCTTGCTGTCAAGTAGATAAAAGATAGCTAAAAGCAGTCCAACCTAAACAAGCTAGATACAAGATTGTGCGGTGAGCAAGTTTTGATTTTAGAAAATAAAACATCATGCACAAACAATGTTCCAGACATATTTCATAGAGCTGAGCTGTCATGATTTCTTTGAATTAAAAGCAGGCATATAATAGCAAAAGATGTAAGTGCAATTCCACACATAATGAGCATATGCAAGACAATTAAAATCAGCTCCTCCTCACAAAATGCCGTAAGGGTGACAAATGCCAAGTTCCCCACGCAAGTAAGCAAATCGAGATGCATCGAGGGGTTTTGTAAAAATATCGGCAAGCTGGTGTTGAGTATCAACATATTGAAGTTCAATATCACCCTTCTCATTGTGATCTCTGAGAAAATGATACCGTACATCAATGTGTTTGGTTCTGGAGTGCTGAACCGGGTTGTTTGCAATACAAATAGCACTAGTGTTATCACAGAAAAGTGGAACACTCTTATAATCTAACCCGAAATCCCGCAAAGTGGAAACCATCCACAAAATCTGAGAGCAACAGCTAGCTGCAGCAACATATTCGGCCTCAGCCGTTGATTGTGCAACACTAGACTGTTTGCGGGAAGACCAGCAAACCAGAGACGTACCCAGAAAATGACAAGTACCAGAGGTACTCTTCCTATCAATTCTACACCCAGCAAAATCCGCATCTGAATAACCTTTAAGACATAAAGATGAAGACGATGAATACCATATGCCAAATTCAAGGGTGTGTTTGAGATACCTTAAGATACGCTTAACCGCTTGGCGGTGCGAAGCTCGTGGTGAAGCCTGAAAACGAGCGCACAGACACACAGCGAAGTGTATGTCCGGCCTCGTGGCAGTCAAGTAGAGGAGGGAGCCGATCATGCTCCGGAACTCCTTCTGATCTACGGCTTCTCCATCTTCGTCAGGGTCCAATGCTACAGATGTAGCCATTGGAGTGGCGAGGGGCTTCGCATCGGACATGTCAAACTTCTTGAGCAGGTCCCTGGTGTACTTCGTCTGGTGGACGAAGGTACCTTGTTTGCTTTGCTTGATTTGCAAACCAAGGAAAAAGGTGAGTTCACCCATCATAGACATTTCAAACTCCCTGCTCATGGTATCTGCAAACTCGGCAACCAAAGCATGAGAAGAGCCACCAAAGATGATATCATCCACATAAATCTGAACTAGGAGGAAATCTTTGCCATGCTTGAGAGTAAACAAGGTTTTATCAACAGAGCCCATCAAATACCCTCGCTCAAGCAGAAAAGACTTAAGTCTATCATACCAAGCCCGAGGGGCCTGCTTGAGTCCATAAAGAGCCTTATGAAGTTTCAGGACTTTATGTGGGTACTTGGGGTTTTCAAAACCAGGGGGTTGTTTTACATAAACATCTTCACCTATGAAGCCATTAAGAAAAGCACTTTTGACATCCATTTGATAGAGTTTGAATCCCCGGGATGTCGCAAAGGCAAGCAAAATCCTAATGGCCTCAAGGCGAGCAACAGGTGCAAAAGTTTCAGTAAAATCAATCCCTTCTAGTTGAGAAAAGCCCTGAGCTACAAGTCTAGCCTTATTTCTAACAATGGTTCCATCCTCCCCTTGTTTATTTTTAAAAATCCATTTTGTTCCAATGAAATGAACATTTGGTGGAGGATCAACTAAAGTCCAGACTTGGTTTCTTTCAAAATTCTCAAGCTCTTCATGCATGGCATTGATCCAACTAGAATCAGAAAGTGCATGACTAACATCTAAAGGCTCGAAAGAAGCAACAAAAGCAGCATTAGTGAAATGAGCGTGAGAACGTGTTACCCTTTGATCAAGCTCACCAATGATCTGCTCGGGAGGGTGCATCCTTTGAACATGATGTGGGGCCTCGCGGCGGGATGCAGTCTCCCCCTCAACTTGTGCGTTGGAGTGGTCCAAGATGACCGATGTTGAGGTAGTCGCTTCGGGACCTCGTGCCGAAGTAGTAGAAGCGGGGTCAGCTTCGGGGGTTGATGTCGAGGGTAGTGGAGGATCATCCTCGAATTCTCCGGGATCTTCGTCTTCGAATAAGGTCTGTTCCATGTCGTGTTCATTTGCCTGTTCAAGAGCAGAACTAACAGAGGGGGTTGATTCATCAAAAGTCACATCACATGACTCGATGACAGTGTTAGTTTCCAAGTTATAAACACGATAAGAATGACCATGAGTAGTATAACCCAAAAAGATCCCGTCAGAAGATCGCGACTCAAATTTATCCAAGTTACCACGTTTTAGGATAAAGCAGCGACAGCCAAAAACTCGAAGATGAGTAACCTTGGGCTGTCTCCCAAAACGCAGCTCATAAGATGTCAAATTTAAAATTGAGCGCAAGAAAATTCGGTTTGAGATGTAACATGCTGTGTTCATGGCCTCAGCCCAGAATTTTCTAGGAGTCCTATGCTCATCAAGCATCGTCCTAGCCATCTCAACCAAAGTGCGGTTTTTCCTCTCAACAACACCGTTCTGTTGAGGAACCCGCGGAGCAGAGAATTGATGTTCTATGCCATGCTCCATGCAAAAGTCAACAAAGAGACTATTTTTGAACTCAGTGCCATTATCGCTTCGAATGAATTTTAATGCACCAGGGAGTTCAGTAAAAAGTCTCAAAGCCAAGCTCCGAAAGTGTGAAAACACTTCATCCTTGCTGGCAAGAAAGAAGACCCAAGAGTAGCGAGAGAAATCGTCGACAATAACAAGTACATACCACTTGCCGCCTAAAGAACTAACCCGAGAACGACCTACAGTGTCCATATGAAGAAGTTCTCCGGGTTGTTCAGTCATCACTGTGGTGACTGGCGAATGCGAAGCGGCAATCATTTTTCCATGTCGACAAGGAGCGCAAACTAAATTCTTCTCAAACTTGAGCTTGGGCAATCCTCGGATCAGACCTAGGGCGCTCAGACGAGCGAGCAACTCAAAGCTCATATGCCCTAGTCTCCTATGCCACTTCCAAAGCTCAGAAGTCGAATGAGCAACAAGACAATGAGAAGAACCAGACGACTCTGAAAAATCAGCTCCAAAAACTCTCCCAACTCTAAAGATCTTACACACCACAACGCCATCTGAATTGAGCACTTGCGAAGTATCGCGATGAAATCGCACTTCGAAGCCCTCATCAAGCAACTGAGATACAGACAACAAATTGTATCCCAGGTTCTCAACCAAAGCAACATCTTTGAGAGTGAAGTTCGTGTTAATTCTTACCACACCTTTACCTTTCACTCTACTCCTTCGATTGTTTCCGAAGGTGATATGTTCCCTTTGCTTGGTTGTGGTGAGGCTGGAGAACCAATTTGCATCTCCGGTCATGTGGCGCGAACAACCGGAGTCCATGATCCACGTGCCCTCCAAGCCTCGACCTGTCGCCTACATATGATGAAAACGTCTCGATCGCTCAGTGCTGGGGTGAGTAAAATAATGACGAGGCATCCAGCACTGAGTGACACGAGTAGTAGGCACAGTAAAAGTAGACGGTCTACGCACATAAAAGTCAGAATGATGCAAAGTGCGAGGTCTACCTACATGCAAAGAACGCAAAGCATGTCGAGGTCTCCTACTCTGACGAGGTACAAAGCTACTCGTCTGAGGTCTACCACCATATGGAACATGGTGAACACCTCGAGGAGCAAAACCTCTCCGAGAAGCACGAGGAGCCTCGAAAACAGGACGAGAGTAATACTCAGACTCATGCATACCTAAAGATGGATAATGCATGTCCTGATAGCTCATCGCCTGTGCACGTCGCTCATCCTTGATGCGACGAAAACAGAAACCAATCAAATGACCTGCCCGCTGACAATAAGAACAATGAAACACTCTCCTGGGGGCACTCTTATGGGTCACAGGAGCAACTCTCACAGGCTCCTTGGGTTTCTTTTGTGTGGTTTTCTTGGGAGGATTTTTCTTGGCAGGAGGAGTGGTTTTCTTTGGTGGATGGGTAGGCTTTTTGGCTGATGGGGTGTCCAACAGAGCTCTCTCTTTCCCTAGGGTGGTGGGAGAGGTGAAAACAGTTTTGGTCTTACTGTCTGAAGCTATCCTCTCATAACCCAAACCTAGAGCTACCCCGGCTCTGTCAGCACACAACTTGGTCTTGGCCAAGAGCAAATCCATCCTACCCTTCCCTTCAGTGCATTTATTTACCACAGAAAGAAGGTATTCATTTTCAGACATGAGGTTCTCAGCTCGCTCTCTAGCAGTGCCTAGCTGGTCCTTAAGGGTAATGCAAGTGTCACAAACAGGTTGCACATCCTTAGAACTACCGGCCCTCTCCAATCTAGCCTCTAAATCATGAACATGCTTATCACGTAAATTAATGCTATCGCGTAATAAAGAGCAGTTCATGCAATCAATAACATCATGAGGTCTAGAATCCACCTCCAAAAGCTGCTTCTGTGCAGTCTCAAGCTCAGAAAGAGTTTGAGCATGTACAGAACGCAACTGAGCAAGCTCACCCATGACAACAGAACAAGACTCACATTCAGCATCATCAAACTTAGACTTAAGCATGGCATATTCAGTAGAAACATTTTCTAGCCTAAGTCTAAGGTCTTTTCTTTCTCTAGCAGCTTGCACCAGTAATCTATCCTGACCTAGCACTACTTCATTCAGCTCATCTAATTTAATTAGAAGCTGGTCAGATGATAGGTTTACCTCAGATGAGTCAAGCTCATCGCCGCTGTGATCGCTGTCGGCCATGAAGCAAAGGCCGGTGAAGTCACGTCCCTTCTTATCCTTCTTGTCCTCCTTCCTTGGGGACTCCTCCTCCTCAGAGCTCGACTCCTCAGTTGAGGAAGTGTCGATGTCGCTGAGAGCAGCAACAAAAGCTCTGGAAGCGGCCTTGGCTACTTTCTTAGCCATCTTGCCGCGCTTGCCCTTCACAAAGGGTTTCCTCTCCTTCTTGTGGTATTTGGGGCGCTCACTCTCATCTCTCTTTTTGACCTTGGGGCAATTGGCCTTAATGTGAGAGGTGTCGCCACATTCATAGCAGCCACTAAAACCACTTCTCTTCTGATCCCGTCTCTCATGATGAAAGCGGGTGAACCTCCGGGCAATGAGAGCAAGCTCATCATCAGCGAGACTGTCCACCTGCTCCTTTGTGACGGAGACCAGGGAGGACAAAGCAAAACCATCTGCAAGAACACAAGTCCCTGATGTGCTTGGTTCTGCAGTGGCGCCACGGCTAGAGCTAGAAACCAATGCCAATGGCTGTGGCAAAGAGCTTCTGTGCACTGCAAGAGATGCCTTGGCAATCTCTGTGGACTTTAGCTTGCTAAAGAGTTCGTCACAGGTCAATGTGTCATAGCCTGTGGACTCCTCAATGCTGGATATCTTCACCTCCCATATGCTACGGTCAAGAGCATAGAGAAGCTTGATAGCCCTATCGTGATCACTGTAAGCAAGCGTCCCGTTGGATCGCAAGTTACTCACTATCGCGTCAAAGCGAGAAAACATGGCATCTACAGATTCACCCGGTGCCTGCACAAACAGCTGATACTGTTGATTGTAGGTGCTTTGGCGCTTGGCCTTAATCTGAGCAGAGCCCTCATGAAAGACAGTGAGTGTTGTCCAAATCTCCCTAGCAGTCCTAAGGTGCTGCACCCTATCAAACTCACTCCGACTCAAACCAATGAACAGTATGTTCCTTGCCTTTGAGTTGGCAATATACTGATCTTTTTCAGTTTGAGTGGTGCGGGTATCAGGGATGGAGTATTGTGAGTCCACAATCTCCCAAATTGCATTTCCTTGGCTTAACAAGTAAGCCTCCATGCGCACCTTCCAGTATGCAAAATCTGTCCCATCGAACAGAGGAATTTTACTGCCTCTATCCATGTCGCCAACAGATCACAAAACCGGTTAAGGTCAACTGGTGATCTTAACCCGCTCTGATACCAATTGTTGGACCGGAAACGGCGACCAGAGGGGGGGTGAATGGGAGATTTTAAAATTTCTGGCTAAAACTTAGCCTTCGGTTCTGTTCTGTCTTCTGCGGAACAGGCTTCGAACACTACCTTCGAAGGTCTGGTTCGGAGGTACTGCGACAGCTCCGAACACAGGCTTCGTAGGAGCAAAAGTTCGAAGCCAAGAAGACTTCGCTCCACTAACCACCCTCGAAAATCTACTCTGCTAAGTCAGTGCAGGCTCCGCACACGAGGTGCTCCGAGCAGGCTTCGCACTTCACCCTTCGCACGAGTGGACAGCCCTCTGAGGACTTCGACCAAGCACTTGGCGGCAGCAACTGGTGCTGGGCTTCGTACGCGAAGGTCTACACGCACACAAAACGGACTATGCTAAGGGCTTCGACACAGGAAGCACTACGGGAAAAGAACAGGGCTTCGCTAGTAAGCAGCGAGGTCTTGCCTCGTGTTACACAGAGCGACAGCCCACTGAAAAGCACACTTCGCGGGAAAAACACTCTTCGCCAGCACAGGCTTCGGTGAACTAAAAACTAGCGAGGTATGCAAAACGAGCTCAAGCAAAAGCACACGAAACAGGGCTTCGCCGCTTGAACAAGGAACACAGAAAAATGAACTCTCAGGATGTATTCAATTGAAGTGTATGGCTACAGGAGCTCAACAGTAAATGCTCAAAGTGTTAAATGTTACCTACCGAGCCCCCATATTTATAGCCCACGGCTTCATCCTAAGGAAGTGACTACTTTACCCCTAGGGTTTACATCCATTTTGTCTCTACAGAACTAAGGGGTACAAAAGGTAGTCCACCTTTATTTTGGAGGCTTCTCTGTCAGCTGCAGAGGGGACAGTGTCAGCCTTTTTCAGAACAGACAGTGTCAGCCTTTACAGTGTTGACTTCTGGAACCTCCCTTCGCACGCGAGGGGTGCGGAAGCTTCGGCGAGAAGCCTGCAGCCTGTTGGCCTTCGCTCCGCCGAAGAAGTCCTTCGATACAGTGACGGTTTTGAGCCGAAGCCGTCAAAGCCCCTTGGGCCTTCGCACCACCACCTCCGGAGTGGATCACAACGGCTTCGCAGCTACTCCGAGCTCGAACACCGTCCGTCCGTGTACCGAAGCCATGCATGGCCGAAGCACCACAAGACAACCTCACTCCGAAGCCCCACCTTCGGAGTACCACCCTTCGAAGTCCCTCCTTCGTCCAAGGCCTCCGCATGAAGCATTCCATGAGCACTCCGTCGCAGTGTCTCACTCCGAGCACACTTCTCGACGAGCCTCACCCGGACCATGCCTTCGATGCGCCTCGACTTCTGAGACCTTCGTCGGGTACCTTCGAGTGTCTCCCTCCGGAGCACACTTCGAACTCCTTGCCTCCGCAGAGGACTTGTTCCACCAACTCAGAAGTCACTCCATTCGGAGTACCTTCGAAGTGCCTCACCTCCGAGGACTTTTTCTCGGAGTACCTTCAGCCGGAGCCGCGCTCCGCACTCTCTGCCTTCACCTGGCACGCCTCGACCCGAGGACCGACCCGGACCACCTTCGCAGCCACCGTGACGGAGCTCCCCGCTTCCCTGGCATCAAGCCACCCGCTTGACCCAGGTTCACCTGGCTCGAACCCTGTCCGTCGCCTCCGAAGTCCCTGCGCACCACCGACAAGCAAACAAGTGTATCCAGTACTCCGGAGACCTCTCCGGGTTAGCAACCTCCGGCACACACTCCGGTGTACCGCCCAAAGTACCGAAGCCATCGGTACGAACCCTGTCATCGTGTACTGCCGGACCCCTCCGACAAGTACACTCCGCTGCAACAGCTGCAGCAAGCAACCACCGAACACCCTTCGGTAACACACCTCCGAACACCCTTCGGAGGTACCCTTCGAACAGAGGGTAAAAGTCTGTCAATCACTCATCACAAAACACCGAAACCACCCTTGGTTTCTCAAAAACCATCTGCAAGAACCCAAGTGCCAGATGTGCTTGGTTCTGCAGTGGTGCCACGGCTAGTGCTAGAAACCAATGCCAATGGTTGTGGCAAAGAGCTTCTGTGCACAGCAAGAGATGCCTTGGCAATCTCTGTGGACTTCAGCTTGCTAAAGAGCTCATCACAGGTCAAGGTGTCATAACCTGCGGACTCCTCAATGCTGGATATCTTCACTTCCCATATGCTACGGTCAAGAGCATAGAGAAGCTTGATAGCCCTATCATGGTCACTGTAAGCAAGCGTCCCGTTGGATCGCAAGTTACTCACTATGGCGTCAAAGCGAGAAAACATGGCATCTATAGATTCACCAGGTGCTTGCACAAACAGCTGATACTGTTGATTGTATGTGCTTTGGCGCCTGGCCTTGATCTGAGTAGAGCCCTCGTGAAAAATAGTGAGCGTTGTCCAAATTTCCCTAGCAGTCCTAAGGTGTTGCACCCTATCAAACTCACTCCAGCTCAAACCAATGAATAGTATGTTTCTTGCCTTCGAGTTGGCATTATACTAATCTTTTTCTGTTTGAGTGGTGCGAGTATCAGGGATGGAGTATTGTGAGTCCACAATCTCCCAAATTGCATTTCCTTGGCTTAACAAGTAAGCCTCCATGCGCACCTTCCAGTATGCAAAATCTGTCCCATCGAACAGAGGAATTTTACTGCCTCT
Source organism: Zizania palustris (assembly GCA_019279435.1). NCBI lineage: Eukaryota > Viridiplantae > Streptophyta > Magnoliopsida > Poales > Poaceae > Zizania > Zizania palustris. The sequence goes on along the minus strand of JAAALK010000079.1, from coordinate 75,867,253 downwards.
ATCCATGTCGCCAACAGATCACAAAACCGGTTAAGGTCAACTGGTGATCTTAACCTGCTCTGATACCAATTGTTGGACCGGAAACGACGACCAGAGGGGGGGTGAATGGGAGCTTTTAAAATTTCGAGCTAAAAACTAGCCTTAGGTTTTAGTTCTGTATTCTGCGGAATAGACTTCGAACACAACCTTCGAAGGTCTGGTTCGGAGGTGCTTTGACAGCTCCGAACACAGGCTTCGCAGGAGCAAAAGTTCGAAGCCAAGAAGACTTCGCTCCACTTACAACCCTCGAAAATCTACTCTGCTAAGTAAGTGCAGGCTCTGCACACAGGGTGTTTCGAGCAGGCTTCACACTTCAACCTTCGCAAGAGTGGACAGCCCTCTGAGGACTTCGACCAAATACTTGGCAGCAGCAACTAGTGCTGTGCTTCGTACACGAAGGTCTAAACACACACAAACGGACTTCGCTACGGGCTTCGACACAATAAAAGCGCGGGCTTCGATCAGGGCTTCGCTAGTAAGCAGCGAGGTCTCACCTCCTGTTACACAGAGCGACAGCACGCTGAAAAACACACTTCGCACAAAAACAACCTTCGCCTAGACAGGCTTCGGTGCACTACAACTAGCGAGGTATGTAATGCGAGCTCAAGCAAAAAGCACAAAGAAGCAGGGCTTCGCCGCTTGAACAAGGAACACAATAAAATTGAACTCTGGATGAATACAGCGAGGTGTGTGGCTACAGGAGCTCAACAGTAAATGCTCAAAAGTGTTAAATGTTACCTACCGAGCCCCATATTTATAGCCCACAGTTCACCCAAAGGAATTGACTACTTTACCCCTAGGGTTTACACCAGTTTTGACTCTACAGAACAGAGGGGTACAAAAGGTAGTCCAACTTTTATTCTGGAGGCTTCTCTGTCATCTTTGCAGAGGGGACAGCGTCAACTTTTTACAGAGCAGACAGTGTCAGCCTTTGCAGTCTTTGACCTTCTAGAGCCTCCCTTCGCACGCGAGGGGTGCGGTAGCTTCGGCGAGAAGCCTTGAGCCTGGTGCCCTTCGCTTCGCCGAAGATAGCCTCCGATACAGTGACGGTTTTGAGCCGAAGCCGTCAAAGCCCTTGGGCCTTCGCACCAACACCTCCGGAGTGGACCACCACGGCTTCGCAGCTTCACCCAGCTCGAACTCCGTCAGTCCGTGTACCGAAGCCATGCAGGCCGAAGCACCTCAAGTCAACCTTGCTCCGGAGCTAGCCTCGCTCCGAAGCCTTCCTCACTCCGAAGCCCCACCTTCGGAGTACCACCCTTCGAAGTCCCTCCTTCGTCCAAGGCCTCCACATGAAGCATTCCATGAGCACTTCGTCGAAGTGTCTCTCCCCGAGCACACTCCTCGACGAGCCTCACCCGGACCATGCCTTCGATGCGCCTCGACTTCTGAGACCTTCGTCGGGCAACTTCGAATGTCTCCCTCCGGAGCACACTTCGAATTCCTTGCCTCCGCAGAGGACTTGATCCATCCAACTCCGAAGTCACTCCATTCGGAGTACCTTCGAAGTGCCTCGCCTCCGAGGACTTTGCCTCGTAGTAACTTCACCCGGGGCCACGCTCCGCACTCTCTGCCTTCACCTGGCACGCCTCGACCCGAGGACCGACCCGGACCACCTTCGCAGCCACCGTGACGGAGCTCCCCGCTCCCCTGGCATCAAGCCTCCCGCTTGACCCAGGTTCACCTGCTGCAAACCTGTCCGTCGCCTCCGAAGTCCCTGCGCACCACAGACAAACAGACAAGTGTATCCAGTACTCCGGAGACCTCTCCGGGTTAGCAACCTCCGGTACACACTCCGGTGTACCGCCCAAACTACCGAAGCCTTCGGTACGAACCCAATCATCGTGTACTGTCGGACCCCTCCGACATGCACACTCCGCTGCAACAGCTGCAGCAACTGTAACGCCCTGAATTTTATCAGGCGTTAAAAATAAAATAAAATAATTAATAAATGAATTTCAAGAAAAGGATTCAATATAAATCGATAAATAAGAAATATAAAATATGAGCTTAAAAATTTCATTTAAAAATAAATCGCGACTAGTGTAATTTTCCTAGTTTTTTTTCGGGATTTTTGGTGCAAATGAATTAATTAAGATATAATCGATATCATTTTATCGCAAAACTCTAACACTAATTATTAAAATATATTTCAACACAAATGTTGTGTGAATAAAATATATGATATTTCAATTAAAAATAATATAAAACCAAATAAAATTTGGCAAGAGAAATTTCTAATAAATTTCTCCCACCTCAAATATATTTAGGTTTTTATTAAGAATTTTGTAACTAGAATAGTAATCCATAATATTTCAATGAATAACTTTAATAAAAAAATAATTGAATCACTCTCTTTCCAATATAATTTAAATCATCATTTCCGACTATCTATATCTTTTCCCAATCAAAAATCCGTAGGAATCAACGTTCTATTTTCGGTCGCGAAATTAAAATCTCATTTTAACTGCGTGTTTAAATCCCATTAAAAATCACTTTAAAAATTATTTTTATATTCCCAAAAATGAATTAAAAACCTTGTTTTGGTGTTCATGTTCGGAAATTTCTAATTTCGACGCGAATACAAAATTAATTGATTTTTCAAACCGCCGTTTATTCGTTAAAATATTCACGCGTTATTTCTTTAAAATCCAAGATTTCTAAATTTATTTTAAATTTCAAACTTTCCAAAAACTTTTAACTTTTTCTTAAAATTTCAATTTTGAATTTTCAGAAAAATATTTTCCTATTTTTTCCTTCTTTCCTTTTCTTTTCTTTCCTTTTTCACTTTTCCTCTTTCCTTCTTTTTCCTTTCCTTCTCTCTCCTTGCTTTCTTTTCTTCCTGCGCACCTCCCTTGGCTGCACGCACAGCCACCTCCACTCCCTCCTTCCATTTCTCCATTCCCCTTCCTTTTTTCCTCTTTCCATCTTCTCCCTCTATTTTCCTTATTTTCTCTTTCCATTTATCTCTTTTTCTATTTCTCCCTCCTCTTTCCATTTCTCACTCCTCTTTCCATTTTTCCCATAGCCCTTCTCCCCCTATAAAAACCATGCCACCCTCTCATTCTCCCCACACCACCCTCTCCTCCTCCCTATGCCACCCTCTCCAAAACCATCCACGTCGGTTGCGCAGCCATGTCGTCCTGCGCCCCGTGCGCCATCCGTTGTATAGCGCCAAGCCGATACTCCGCATCATCGTCTTTTGTTCCCTTCCGGTGAGAACACATTTTCTTTTGATTCACTTGCTCCTATCAATTAAATTGGTCCATGTCTAATTATCGCATTATAATTGTTTCTATTCCGCTATGTCATCTTGTTCATCGATACGTTTCAACTATTAATTAATATTGATCCTAAAATATCATTATCAAAACCGGATAATCCCGCTTTGATTATAATATATATAATGGGTTATTCTCGTATCGTCCCTTAATCCTTGATAATCTATTTAATCTAATTTATTCGTTATTTTTACTTGATCCTTTATCATCAAATTAATAATATTTATATCGATTTATTAGGTCAAAACCTCATTTCAACTACGTATTTAAATTTCGTTAAAAATCCTTTTTAAAAAAACTATTTTTATATATTGAATTAAGAAGAGAAAAATAAATACAAATCATGATATATAACTCAGGATTTGAGATGAGTAATTTATGTTAAGTTTCTCAAGACAAAATAAATTTTTATGAGATTTTATAAATTTTATTTTAAATTGCAGAAAATAAAATTTAAATTATATGGACCGTGTATGAATAATAAAATGGTTAAAACAACGAGGAATTAAGAATCTCAAAAAGAATTCAAATTTTGGGTTTGGAAATTTTTATTAAATTCTTCAAGCTAAAAATATACACTAGGCTTTTTATTTGAATTTTTAATATTTTTATAACTATTACAATAAATACAAACATCATATAAGAAATTGGTTAAACACTTCATTTATATACTCTCCCCCAAAAATTCATATCTCCTTCAATTTAGCTCAAAATTCGACCATTCAAATTTTGTAAAATCTATCTTTTTATTCTCTACACTTTTATGCAATAAAAACAATATGTTTATTTGGCACATAATAATCTTATTAAATAATAAAGAAAAGTCCCCTTTAGGATTTAATTAATATTTCAATTAAATAATTCAGAAAAACCTTTAATAATTTATATATTAAATCCAGAGAACTTAATGACTTTATTCCACTGTTTTAATGCAACAAAAATAACATGTTCACTTTGCCCACTTTAATCTATTAATTAATATTGCAAAAGTCCTTGTAGGATAATTAAGTAACTCATATAATAAAAGTTAAACACTTTATGAAACTATCCTAAAAACTTATATAACAAACTTCAGAAGACCTAAATAACCTAATGTCACTATATTAATGCCATAAAAACATTAAGGCCATTTTATAACTTTTTACTTCAACTTTAAAAAGGGGGAAATAGAAACCCCTAGGAAAAATAATTACATCAAGTCTTAAGATTCAGAAATCTCATTAGAAATCAATCTTAGATATTTAAGTGACAATTCCCTAGGATTTAAGACTCTATCTCCCTTACTTAAATCCAACAACAACTTGTATGCTTATATGCTTGATTTTGGATTGTTTATTGAATGTTGTGTTTACTTTTCCGTATCGAGAAGACTACAACGTCGTCGAAGATCCCGAGTCTTACCCCGAGGTTCCACCTTCACCATTCACGGATCAAGGCAAGTCATCGACCACCCCTATTGAAACAGTTGATCATCATTGAGCCCATGTTTTAATAAAATATCGCTATAACTCATAGGTTAATATTGCATTAGTCCAATAATCAAGCCTTACACTTATATTTATTAGATCCCCCTCCTTGTGTGCAAACCCAAGCCATGCTTATTGAGCCTTAACTCCTTGTCACCCTACAAATATTATATTAGCTAGTGCCCAATGTATTGGCACAACCGCTATAGGATATCAAGAATGAGTCGTAGATAGCTGGATTTTGATATATGAAATTCCCCGTTATTCTCGTCTCTGGACTCTGTTGGAGTTGGCTAAGTTATAAGTACGGTGGGTTCCGGGTGCAAGCTCGGAAACTGGTTGGTCGCACCCGGGGCACTATAAGGACCGGTCTGCGGGATCTGTTGCAAAGCACTTCCGTACCAACCACAAGTCTAATGGGTAAGTCCTAACTGGAAGTGTGGAACACTCCGGCTCTATGCACCATAGTGGAGGGGTACAAGGGGCAAGCCTGCGGGCGACTTGTACCGACGATGGCTCAAGGGGGGGTATGGTGAGCACTCGACACGTCGAGACACGATACGAAACCCATAAGAGGGTGTTGTGGAGTCGGAGGGAACCATATGGAAGGTTTTGGCACGAGTTCCCGTGAAATGGGTCATCTCGTTACACTTTGGTGTAAGTGATGAGTGCGTGCCTTGTGGGTACAGTGGTACATCTCTGATCAGAGTAAAATCAATCTTTTCGAAAAGCCGAGTCCATGGTCAAGGGCGGGTTGTGTGACTACTCGCAGTTAGTTCACAATTGTATGAATGGTTGAGTTAATCATGGCATGTAAGGACTGTTGAGCGAGGTGGGGCTGACCGTACCCCTCGAGTTAGAAGATGATGATGCATACACATGTTTACTTTTCCGTACTACTAAATTGATCACATTTAATGCTTTACAATTATGCTTCTTCCGCAAAACTAGCCACTATCTCCCTTGTTATTACCTTGCATTATATTTGCATTCGATGGCTTGTTGAGTACATCTGTACTCACCCCGTTAACTTATACCATCAGAGCCCGTCTACTACGAGGATGATGAAGGTCTGGAGTAGCGACCCAGTCAAGGCGAGACTGGAAGGAGGCGTTCATCTAGGACCCTTTGATTTATTAGTTTCTCTTCATATTTATTCACTTTTGTATTAATGCGGTCTACGAACCGTGAATGATTGATCGTATTTGTACGTGGTCGCCTGATGAACGTCTTGGTTTATTGATTTTCTATGGAATTTCAATAAATGTCCTGATTTATTGAATCGGGGCGCGACAGCAACCAAACCACCGAACATACTTCGGTGAAACCTCCTCCGAACACCTTCGGAGGTCCAACCTCCGAACACCCTTCGGAGGTACCCTTCGAACCAGAGGGTAAAAACATGTCAATCACTCATCACTAGCACCGAAACCAACACTTGGTTTCTCATCATTTATATTCAATGAATTGCGGTTCGTGAGAACCCGGGTCGTTACAACCATGCCAGCGCTAGTTGGTTGTTGAACGACCGACTCCTACTGACGTGGCGCGAGTCGGTCGTTCAATGATCGACTGCTTCCCCGTATAAAGAGGGTCGAACACCCCCTTCTCAGCGCACCCTTGGCTATTCCAGCAGATCTGAAGTCCCCGAGCTGCACACTCCTCCTAGGTAAATCTTTCCTCCCTATTTTTTTCATATTGTAGTTATTAAGTTGAAATTAATTTAGTTATAGATTAGAAGTAATATAATAGTAATGTGGTAGTATATTATGTATAGTTCAGAGTAATGTACGGGTAGTTTAATCAAGTTTTACATATGATTTAGAGTACTATACTTTGCTTTTACCGGTGGTTTAGAGAAAATGTAGATAAATATTTAATGTACTGAATTTATGTAGATAAATTGGAATATGGTGAAAAAGAATTTATCGACTTACGGTTACGATCCTCGTCACCTCTACCGGAAGGTGTCGACCCCCCATATGTTTCTCGTGGAGACACATGTAAAATCATGAGAAGCCATGATGACCTCACCTCCGAAATGAGGTATTTGAAGTCATCTTGTCTTCTCATTAATTTATATGTATCTCCACAGAAACACATGGGGGTTCGACACCTTTCTAACGGACGGTGATGAGGATCATAACCGTGAGTCGATAAAACCTTTTTCACCATATTCTAATATATCTACATAAATTCAGTACATTAAATATTTGTCTACATTTTCTCTAAATCACCCGTAAAAGCAAAGTATAGTACTCTAAATCATATGTAAAACTTGATTAAACTAGTCGTATATTACTCTGAACTATGTGTAATATACTACCACATTACTATTATATTACTTCTAATCTATAACTAAATTAATTTCAACTTAATAACTACAATATGAAAAAATAGAGAGAGATTTACCTAAGAGGAGTGGGCAGTTCGAGAGCTTCGGATCCGTTGGAATAGACAAGGGTGTGTTGAGAAGGGGGCGTTCGGCCCCTTTTATATAGGGGAGCAGTCGGCTATTGAACATCCGACTCGCGCCACGTCACTATGAGTCGGTCGTTTAACGGCCGACTGACGGTAACGTGGCACCAGTCAGCCAAAAGAGTCGTTGGTGCGGGCAACTAGTCGTTGCCGCGACAACGTGTCCACCGGTCGGAACACTTGGTCAGCCGACTAGCGCTGATGTGGCAAGAGTCGACCGACCAAGTGCCGACTAGGGGCCACGTGGCGACAGTCGGCACTTGTTCAGCCTACTGCTACTCATTTTTGAATTTTTTTGAAAGTCTATACAAATTTGAAATTTTCCTTAAAAAATATTATTTAAAAATCCATGTAAAAGATACTAAAGTTCACATTTATGTTAAGAACTAAAATGTTAGATATAGTTAAATCACAAAAGTAACTAAATATTTTAAAATATATTTATACCTTTTTTCAGTTGGATAGAGTTCAGTTAGTTTGACATATTTTTATAAATATATATATATATATATGTATACATATATATATACACACACACATTGTGATACACATACATACACGTCTTCAGGTGAAAGGCGATTCTCTGCCTAGTTAAGAACGGCGGCGAGCTTCCTCAGTAGCTTGGCTGCCTGGAGCCCGTCGTCGTCGATACCATTGATGTGCTCAGAATTGCTCTTCCTCCTCCTCCTCTCCTGCATCTCTTCTCGTTGGTCGTCGTCGTTGACCGGGAAGCAGTGCGCCGGCGCCTGCCATTCGGAGTCCTCCAGCTCCACGCCAACCTCAAAACTCATCACGAACTGCTCTATCCCTGTCGCTGCATGCGCACGAGCCATCAATCCCAGCATCACCCAAATCCAATGGATTTTGTTAATAATTACAATGTTAGAACCGATCAAACTCGTAATTTGAATTACTAATTTGAATGGATTAATGGATTGAGTAAATTGAATTGAATGCGGGCAGCACGCACCGTCGAGGAAGTTCCAGCGGACGGGGCGGCCGGTGGCGACGTCCTCGAAGTAGACGATGAAGTCCCCCTTGTTCCACACGTGGCACTCGATCCCGCCGGTGAGGCGGCGGCCGAGGTAGATGCCGCCGCCGTCGGAGAGCCAGCCGGGCCGGAGCACGCCGACGGGGAACTGCTCCGTGCGGCAGGAGGACGAGTCGAAGTAGAAGGTGGTGCCGTTGTCCCACTCCACGTCGTAGAGCGGCTCGGCGGCGAGCTGGTACCGGACCAGGTTGAGGTTGCGCCGCCGCGGCCAGTCGTAGTACAGGTCCGTGATCCGCAGCGGCGGCCCCGTCGACGCCATCGCGTGGTTGGTCAGGTTCGTGAACAACACCGCGTGGAACCGCTCCGGCCACCTCGCCGGCGTCGGCCCCGGCGGCGACAGCGACGCCGCCTCCGCCGCGGCGAGGACAAGGAGGTGGAGGATCAGTGGCCACCGTGTTCGCGCCTTCGCCATGGCGTAGGACGTGCTGGATGGGGTTAGCTTGGTGGCGGCGACCGAAACCTTATCTCCATCTCTGCGCGCGGCGGCGTCCGGTGTGTCGGCTGGTGAGTGCCTGAGTGGGTGGTCCATGGTGGGCATGGTCCATTTGATTTTAAAGGGTAGTTTAATAATTTTAATGGATTATAATCTACATAAATATGTTGTTATTAGTTTTTTTATCCCCCTAGTCCCCTACAGTTCTTCGTAGTCCGTATCCGCTTCTTTTCCAAAAATCTGGAATCAGAATTAAATGGGTTTAGAATGAGAATTGATTTCAAAAAATTTGCAGATTCCCGTAGTATTATTTAGAATCTACTCTCCCCCCGATTCGTGCCCCCGCTCCCCTCTCCCTTGAAACCCCCTCTCCCCCACACCTCTCTCCCCCGACCCCGACCCCCCCTCACAAACCCTAGCCGGCTGCCTCCCTCCACCCTCTCCTTGACGACCCCCTTTGCACGTTGGCCGCCTCCCACGCAACCCTCTCCCAGCGACCCCCTCCTCCCACCGACCAGCTCCCCCGCTACCCTCTCTCGGCAACCCCCTCCTCCCGCCGGCCGCCAATCAGTGGTTTTTTTCTTAGAACAACAAGAACTAGAACAAGGGGATGTAATTCTTGAGCATGAAAATGAGGTTACCATTAACATGATTTTTGATAACATAGCTATTGTATGTCATGGAGAATCATTATATCTTTTGCAAACATTAACAAACATGATAAATTCAATTTCAAAATGGTCATCTACATGTTAATACGATTAATCAGCATATAAATAGTCTTGCAGGTCCTTAAGGACATAACTAACATTTATTATATAATTCACGGTTGAAAGTTGTTTCAGCTAAACAACTTTCAGATTTCTAATAGTTATCAGCTCACAACAGTTTTTTCACATCTGACAGGAGAAATTAGATTTTCCAGGAATACACGGCTAAACCAGACACACCATAAAGTTGCTGGTCCATTCATCACCGCAAGCTAGCTAGTTCATGAACATTTCATTTTAAAAGTCTTTTAGATGATTTTACCATTTGTAAATTTCCCGACCCCACATTACAGCAGCAGTAGAAATTAATATGAAACTATTCATAAATTAAAGATCAATGCACCGTACAATTTGTCGGAAAAAAATGGCACGGAGAATGGTAGTACCCCTGCTCTTTGAGATTCGTGAAGTCAGTGTTAATTACTTGTCGTCGAGCAGTCATCCCGGTTTGGCTTTTCGAATATATAACCTCGTTTCATAATTTAATAAAACAATATAAATAGATTTAAAATATATGTTAATTCGATTAAATATGATATATTTGAATATATTAATATCTCAAATATAATGTATAGGATGAATACAACATAATATATAGCTTAGTATAAATAATATGTAACACATATCTTTAAAAATTCAAAATTTAATTTTATCTGGTATGCACAGTATTGAGCGAAATGACCAATATGAGATCGGCTTTGATCACAATGATTGGTATTGATCGGTACTAAAAGTAGATAAGTACGTCACTTAATATATACCAGTTCTAGTGATTGAATGAACATATCAACCATTCTAATTAATATAGAAAAGGAATCTATAAGCTCGCCAATTATACACCAAACAAGTAGTGAATTGTCTGTTTGTTTACCATACTTTATTTTGCTTGCACAAAATTACCATACTTTGATAAAATAATATAAATAGATTTAAAATATATGTTAATACGATTAAATATGATATATTTGAACATATTAATATCTCAAATATAGTGTATAGGATGAATATAACATAATATATAACTTAGTATAAATAATATGTAACACCCGTATCTTTAAAAATTCAAAATTTAATTTTATCTGGTATGGACAGTTTTGTCTGAAATGATCGATATGGATCTATTTAACTTCCGTCGATCACAATCAAAAGCCGACGGAAGTTATTTTAGCCGACGAAAACTTCATATTTTCTTGTAATGCCGAGGGATTGAATGATACATATCAAACATTCTAATTAATATAGAAACGAAATCGATAAGCCCGCCAATTATACACCAAACAAGTAGTGAATTGTCTGTTTGTTTAATTACCATACTTTATTTTGCTTGCACAAAATTATAGTCTTACAAACACTCTTAACACACACAACTTTTATCTGTATTTTCGTATTTTCTTGAGCCTTTATTCACTAAGTTTAAACAACCAAAAACCATACCATATCATCCTCACGAACACAATTGTCAACCACGTCGGCGCCACGTCACATGCATCACTCCAGCCACACGCACTAAAACAAAATTTCGCTGGATGACCTCAAAACGAATGCTAGCTGCAAAAACACATCGAATCGAAGGAACGAATCGTCGCATGCAGCTCGATCGTATGAACACCGGCGTCCGGCCATAGTCGCCGGACAACAACGGCGCGCGGCCAGATCGTCTGATCAAATCCGGCCGGCCGGCTACGGCTAGCTAGCTAGCTTCGCTGCCGGAGGAAACGTCGCGTAAGGGTTGTCTTGGAACGGCAGCAGCTTGTCGTTGCCGGGCCTGGAGAAGACGATCTGGTAGTTTCCAAGCGTACGCGACCTGAAGCCGGCTGCGCAGTACATGAAGTAGTACTCCCAGATCCGGATGAACTTGTCGTCGAATCCGAGTGCCAAGATCTTGCTGCAGTAAGTTTTGGAGGCAATTCAAAACCATCGTCAGAACGAACGGGAGCTCCGTTGTTTTCATATATAGAGATGACAAGAAATATGCACGTAGTCCACTCTTTTTTTACCGTAATATTTAATTATTCGTTTTATTCAAAAATCTTGTATAAATATGCAATAATATAAGTTTGAACTACTTTGAACATGATAAAACAAATTATAATAAAACAAATTATATTTTTTAAAAAAATTAAATAAATCGTATGATCAAATATTATCATAAAAATTAACCGTCATTTAAAACAAGTATTGATTTCGGGAAACTTACTCTTTGTTAGCCATGAAGTTGTCTCGCCAGCGTATCAGCGTTGGGTAGTAATGGTACCCAATATTCTCTGTGTGTTCGATGCTGCGTGTATTTTTGAATGGGTTATCACAAAAAATGTTGAATTATATTTATATATATATAAATAAATGCTATCTAACATCACGGGTGTATAATAACTATTCTACCGAGAAATCTACTACTGAAAAAAAGTAATACTCAATTGCTATTCTACAGAAAAAATCCACTACTAAAAATAATCGGTGTAAAATAGTTATTCTACACATGTGGTGTAGCATAGCGCTCCCATATATACAAATGTTATCCTATACCACAAGTGTAGAATAGCAATTTTACTGAAAAATCTACTACTGAAAAAAAAGTAGTACTCAATTGATATTCTACTTTACTACTGAAAATAGTCGGTGTAGAATAGTTTTGGTGTAGAATAACGTTTTCATGTGTGTGTATATATATATATTAAAAAATAATCATATATCCTCTATTTACTTTCTTCTCTATTTAAATAGAAAATGAGTTATCCTTTAACAATCAATTAACATCGGACTTGAGTCATCCCTCTCATCACTTACCATACCATTCGTTTTTCTCCCTTGGATTAGAATCCAAGTGGTTTAATTATGATGTAAGGCTGAATATACTTTTAATTTTTAAAAACTAGCACATGACTTTTGTATTGCTTGTTTGAGCTTGAGATTATAGTAATTTAGCTTATAGAAAAAGCTAGATGAGACTAGCTTATTAGATTATTATAATATGCATTTTATATTATAATAAGTTGGTATAATAAACTAGTATATTTGTTTCAGCTTACGAAAAAAACTTTATTGTTATAATCCTAAGAGCTAAAATAAATAGTTCCAAATAATAATTGGCCTCTGTGATATGTACAACATACATAATGTTTTGTGAGCTAAAAAATGATAATTGGCATGCATAACATAGTTTTATAATCCATATAAAATCAATTTGTGTGCTTACAATAACCACTTATCGTTCAATGTGTCAGTTTTATTTAGGTCTAATGTACAATAATGTGCAACATAATTTTTTTTCTAGGATTTTTGTGAAGAAGTTGTACAAATAAAAAAATAGCCATGGGTTATGTATTTGAATTTTCAAAATTAGTAGGTAACTGAAAAATTCTATAAATACTAATTACAAATTAGAAAATTTTATTTTTATAAGGCATGCATGTGTTTGAGAAGATCAAACGTTATATTTTTTACCAACGATTATATATGTAGTGCTTGTTCGTCGGAAATAGAGTTTATATGATAAAATAAAATGATTTAAATTTTTATCAAATGTCTAAACTAAGCGACTGTTTGATACATCTCCAACTCTAAGACCATATTAGATCTAGAGTTTGTATAATATAATAAAATAATTTAAACTTTTATTTTTAATCTAAAATAAAAACTAAATTACTAAACTAGGTTGGACCAGCTAGAAAAATTCTAAATTTAAGAACCTTTTTGGTAAAGCTTCGTATCTTAAAATCTAGATTAAATCTCTGGATCCATGTGTGATCTAAATCGATATGTGATTTAGAGTATGTCAAAATTGTATGGTTAAGCTCTCCAGAAATTACCTTCAGTTTTGAGGGTTGCGGGTGTGGTAGTTCAGTGACATGTACAGGTATTTTTTCAGACTTTTTTGGAGTTGAGCAGCTGAAGCTACCTAAAACCCGCTCCACCACGCTAGTACATTTTTTTAAGTGTTTTGATTAAGATCCAGAGTCTAACAAAAGTGCTTGGCTCAACTCTAAATCTACGAGAAAAAGAAACTGAAATTAAAGCCGGAGTCCGGCCACAAACGGAGCCTAGATACTTTTAATCAATTCAGAGCTATAAATTTAATATTCCTTCAAATGCTCGCTTTAACCAGCTCTAGAAATTAAGAGCTAGAGCCGTGTCAAATAGAGCTTTAATATACGAAACTAATGATCAAACTGTAATTGTGTGAAGAGTGAAGATTATGCCAGATAAAAATAGACAGTAGAAATTACAAGTTAGCACTTACCAGAGCCTCGACATGGCAGACATGGCGGACGTAATACGGGACAAGGATGGAAGGCAACCCCCAGGAAAGATGTATTCTTTTATGAAGTCTGAACTCAGCCTGTACTCCTCGTAGCGTTCTTCAGGGATCGAGATGAACTGCAGCACAAACAGGCCATCCTGGGCCAGCAGAGTCTCGCAGCAGCCGAAGAAATCGTCCATGTATTCATGCCCAACTCCTTCAATCATCTCGCTGCATATACATGCAGTTCATGTGTCAAAATGGAATTTTTTGGGGGGTTCATAATATTGTGGATTGCATGTATAGTTCCTTGGACTTACCAAGATATGATCCTGTCATATTTACGAGTAGTTGGTATTTGACGGTAGTCGCACAGCAGGAAAGTTATGTGATCCTATCAGAAAATTAATGGATCTAGATCACTAATCAATCAAGCAAATTGAAATGAAACAAGAGTAATAATTAATGTTTCTAAAGTTTGACTAGTAACAGAAGAGTAATACCTCTAGACCAGCTTCCTTAACTTTTAATTGGCAACATTTCAGTTGCTCTTCAGACAGTGTAACTCCAGTGTATTTGCAGCCAGTTTGCTTGACGACCTGCATCGCGAGGCTGCCCCAGCCGCTACCGATCTCAAGAACATGGTGATCCCTCTCCACTTTGGCCTTGATATTTAACACATATCAGATCATCAATTATTTACCTAATTACCTGGAGCTTAATCGTACGTGTCAGGCCTAGCTGCTGCATGCGTACGTATGTACGTACTTACCTTGTGGATTAGCAGGCTAACTTTGCGATGCTGCGCTGTTTCCAAGCTTTCCTCCTCATCCTACCGAATGATCAAGCTCTCGTCTTGTTAATTAGCAGTTTCAATGAGCATAACATCACTGTGAATTGATTCACTGCTTAATTAATTACAGTATGAAATTATGAATGCATGCAATGATGCAATCTACCTTGAACACGGCACAAGAGTATGTCATCGACGGATCAAGGAAAAGCGAGAAGAAATCGTTGCTCTGCAAAAAATGCGATGAATTTAGCATTGAGAGATCGACGAGGTTAAGAACTGGATTAACCAGCTAGCTGATCGAGGCAGGCTGCACTGACCAGATCGTAGTGCTGCGAGATGTTCTGGCGAGTTTGCGTGACGGTGTTCTTCCTGGACAAGTGACGCAGGAAGTACTTAGCTGACGCCAACCCGGCCGTCAGAAGCATCGGCGTCCACCATCCCCTGCATCCAGGTGATTAGACATGCATTAATCATCAACATTACCAAGCTAAGACACATCTAATTCGATCTTGTTAAGTTTGATTGATGCGGAATTAACTGAAATTAACCACCTTATCTTGCTGCTGCTGCTACTCTGCTTGTTCGCATCCCTGTTAGCAATCAGAATCTGTACCGAAAATTAACGAACCATGTTTCTACATTACATTTTCTGAAACAGATAAACGGCCGAAATATGTACGTAAAGAGTGAATCAATTACGATTTTATGGTCAATTCATTGATTACCAACAAAAGGTTGAGAAGGCCCTGTTTCTTGTCGACAAAAGAGCAATAGCCATTGATGTACGCATCTGCTAGCCCGAGGTCTGCTTCGGTCGCAACCTGCATCCAAAGAATTAACAGAACGCGTTGATACATCAATATATCGATCAATATACGTGTAATATACATGTGAGGTCGTGTTGCAGCTAACAGATGAGAGAAGAAATGACCTTCCAGTAGAAGAGGGGGTCGTGGACTCGCATGACAGATTTGGCCTGGCATCTCTTGCCTACTTCGCCGAAGCTGAACATGTCGCCTCCTTCTTCAAGCAGACTGCAAATGATTTTTCACAACCATTTGGATGATACCAAAAGGAAACAAAAAGAGTAGTCATAACGATGGAAAATTCGAAGCCTGGAATTGGAGCGGATGATATACTGTAGATATTCAGACGTACGTCAGGTTGCCGACGGATACGTATTGGGCAAGGAACCTGGCGACGAGGAGGCGCGCGGCGGCCTCCGTCCACGACGGGACCATCTGCTTCGGGTTGGACAGAAGGCGGCAGGCGCCGCCGTCGGGGTTGGCCTCCCCCAGCAGGCCACGCGCCGCAGCCTTGCCGGCCTTGACGCCGTCCTCGTGGAAGCCGTACCCCTGGTAGGCGCCGCAGAACCACAGGCCCCGGCTCCCCTGGACGCGGTGGAGCTCCTGCGCGGCCACGGCGGCGGCCACCGACGGCACCGGGTGGCTGGTGTTCCACCTGAGCAGGATGTGGTCCGGCACGCGGGGAGGGTTCAGCGTCACCAGGAATGGCCGCCCAGATTCCTCGATGTTCTAGCAACGCATGCATATCAATACATCCACGAAAGTTCCAGTTCAAATTCAAGTTTTTGATTAGTTTTCTCTAAAAATGAGACTTTTTTAAACTCAAATTCAAGTTTTTGACAAGTTTTCTCATCAAATAGTTTTTTTTTTACAAGTAGGTAGTTTGATTAGTTTTTCGTTAATACTCACCTGAAGCAGATTGAGCCAGTATGTGACGCAGACGCCATTGTTGGTCGTCCCCAGGAAATTCCAGGCGCTCCACGCCGACGAATTCCGTGGCATCAAGCTTTTGTCGCCGTGGAGGTATATGTCGCTGAAAAGCAACAATTTTTTCTTTAGGTAAACCGGCAATTATATTACTTGTCTTCTTCACGAATGCATATGTATGTACGTATATTATGCGTATGTACACGCGTGTGAGATTGGGCTGACCTGTAGACGTACTGGAACGCACCCAGGATTCTGAGCTCGTCGTGTGTTGCTTCAGGTCCCAGTATTTTCAGAGCATCAGGCGCGTGCGCCGCGAAGATGATTCTGTCGTACACCTCCTCCGAACCACCAGCCTCGACGACCCTGTAACCTTCATGCATACATGTATATATGGTGTTTGCATGCATCAATGATCAATGCATGCTGGTATAGTGGTATATATTATGTATAGCCTACGTACAAGTACGTAAGTACATACGTACCTCCGTCACAGCTTGAAACAGATTGGACTTCACAGGCGGTCTTTATCTGACAGCCATAGCTTTCAAGCTCCTCTCTTACCTGCATCATATCGTCGATCGTCCCTATTAGGCATCAGTACTTGCGTATGTATGTAGTAACTAGGTACATGCATACAGTCGACAGTATGTTTCATACCTTGTTTACGTAGGTATGCGAGCGGCCCTTGACAGTCATCCACTGAGGACGACCGAACAACTGCAGGCGTATATACATACGAATACATACACAGAGAGACACAAGATGAAGCATTCATGCGTGCAGCTGTAACTGATGATATATATATATATATATATATATATATATATATAAATATAAATTAATTGTGCACCTGGAGGAGATGATGGTTACGGCAAAACGAGAGCACGAAGAAAGCCGAGAAGCCCAGAACTCCCTGGGACGGACAGGACCATATACACGCACAGACGGGGATCTGATCGATGCATATGTATACGCAGCAGGAATCAATTACTGAGCAAAAACAGCTGACGATGAACAAGTAACAGTACTGTAAAGATTGCTAGTCGATCGATCATACAAGGTAAGCCTGCTGGAATAGGCGGGAGTAACCATGCGACTGAAGGAAGTGCCCCAGGGTCTCGTTCCTGTCCAGATCAGGGTTGTTCTCATGCTCCTCCAGGTACCTGGATGCACATCAATTTATTATACAAACTCAAGATTATTTAATTGGACCTATGTGTTAATGTCTATTAAATTTTGGGTTAGATATACTTGAGGACGTCGTCCTTGAAGCGGAGAATCTCGCGGATCATGAGCCAGAAGGCGGGGCTGACGGCGTTGGTCTTGTCGGCGAGGAGGCCGGCGAGGCTGCGGCTGCCCCACTCCATGATGTTCTCCTCCTGCGTGCTCACCGAGAAGGACATGTCCGACCTCTCCATCTCCACCCCGAGCTCCTCGAACCACTCCAACATGTTTGGGTACGTCACCTGCATGCGTGCGTGCGTGCGCGCACAAAAGGTCAGCATGCAGCCAACTTGGATTACAGTAATTAAGGATATAGAAAAAATAGATTAGATTAGATTATTAAATTGTTATAATCTGTATTTAAAATAATAAGTTGTCATGATAAGCTAATATGTTTGTCAAAGAGATATATAGAAAAATATAATATTTTTTAGCTGATGAATATATAGACTTACGAATAGTTTAGTGAAGTAATATGTAATAAAGTTAAGGGTAGTATAGATAATTTAAAAATAAAAAGAATCTTTTATAAATTTATAAATATAAGTTCTTATATTGAATATAAATTTTAGATTTTGAATATAGAGTCGGTCAAGCTTTTCGATTTCAACTTTTGCAAGGTAAAATTCGCCTGTAATTGGTTTCGGTAAAACTCCAAACAAAAGTATGGAGAACCTTGCGAAGATCTGGCAGGGCATGTACGTGTACGTTCAGTCGACAGAGTAGACAGACGATGATCGGGATGACAGAGTTCATGGATCATCACATGCTTTGCATTCATCTCCATACCAACTACACTCCCAAAAATAAGTTTATTTTTTTAATTTTATTCTGAGTTAAATTGTCTTAAGTCTAACCTATTTTGCAGAGACTAGTGATAATAATTTCGATATCAAATGGGATATTATTATATGCGTGATAAAAATGTTTTAATAGTTGGCTTATTTGATATGGTATATGTTAATATGTTTTTATATAAATTTAGTTAAACTATAAATAGTTTGACTTTACGTAAAACAGAAAATAAACTATTTGAACCATAGGAAGGGAAAGTAACTACTCCCTCCATCTCTAAATATAACAGCTTTTAGGCTTAAAGACATTTATATATATTAATGAGACATGAAAAAATCTTTAGAGCCTAGGAACGAACCCATTCCCTTTAGTTAGATGGGCTGAGATTTTAGTTAAATTCCAACCCATCCCAAAATATACCCTTAATGTCGTATTCGAGATGACTGGATGAATATAGACTCTAAAACGATTAGGTAGAGTAATAAATAATAAAATTTAATGATAGCATGTGGATTTTAGAGGTTTTACCAGTACTAAATTGTTTAAATTGCTTTATTTTTAACAAGTTTTTTAACTATAAAATATAATATATTTTAGACAGATGTGCTGCATAGCACACATGGGTTGGATCCATAATGAGATAAACACCGATAGTCGACAACAACAGTTGCTCAAGATGAGATCTAGACTTAGATTAAGAAGAAGAACATTAGGATGATGAATAGCATTCAAATTTATTGCACTGCTCTATTTATAGACCTGAAAGACTTTGCCTATTTAACTAATTTTAATGTAATATGATATTTTAAAGAAATTACTAATATATTTTTAATCCCTAATTATTGCTGCAGTAGGTACTATTCATGTACATTTACTGTTCACTCCACATTACAAGGCTCCGTATCCTGTGCACAAAGCATCCTCCATGCACAAATGCACAAGCTTAATCGCGGCTCTTTATTTAAAATTCAACCACCATGGTTCGGATGGGGTTTTGCAAACCAGCAAGAAAAGTGGAGAGGCACCGTGGAGGATTTTTTTTACAAAAACAGAGGGTCGTTTGATTTTAGATAAAAGACCACGATTAGACTTGTGCATTTGTGCACGAAGGATAATTTATGCCTAGGATAGAGAGCCACACTACAATACTCGCGTGGGTACTATTCATGTAGGGTTGGGTTGGGTCCGGCGACCTTGGCCCACTACAAATGACATTAGGATTAAGGTGTTGAGTTAGGATTAAGAACAAGCCGCTGAAAACAAAAAAAGAAGAGGTATTAGGTCAGGGCTATCAAACCTAACCTAACCTCATATGAACAGTACCACATGAATACTGTAGCATAGCATAGCATAGCACAGCACGAACCCTACCCGTGAGATTGGGACGGGCCTAATATAGTCTTGAGGATGGGCCTGACGATCCTAATCACGACATACTCACGTGAGATTAGAATGGGCCCGACAATCCTGATCTGCGACTTGTTCCTGACCCTTCATACGACACAGCACACGCAATATTAAAATCCACATTGAAACTAGCGAAACGGCGAGACTTTTCTTTGATTTTTTTTCTGCGTGACATTATTTTTTTTCATGAAATCCGGTCTCGTCGCTCTGGCTTTCTGGCTGGCCGCGTGACACTGCACGGTGATCGCCGCCTCCACGTCGTCCCAAATGTACCCACAACCCCGACCACGAACCCATCGATCCATCGATCCACTATTCAAAACTTTGGTCAATTCATTCGCAGATAAATCTACTGCATTATTACTTTCATGATATCACCACCGATCCCGGCCGCTCCCCTGATTACTCAAATCTTAACTGATATGATAAATCTCTCTATATATATGTATATATTCCAACTTAACGGGAGTACTGTGTGTTGTATGCATGCATAATTGTGAAGAAGATTTTGAATTTTGATGCAAGAAATCAGCAACGTTGCGTATATGCAGTTAGTTGGAGGGGATTTAGGGTATAAACATACGTATGCGGTTGCGCGCGTACGTACTTACCCGGTTGAAGACCATGAATCCGAGGTCCAGCTCGACGGGGCCGGCGGCGCCGTCGACGGCCACCGTCCTGGAATGCCCGCCGAGGCTTTCCTCCTTCTCGTACAGGGTCACGCCCGCCACGGCGGCGCCGCCGCCGCCCATCGCCACCGACAACTCGTGCGCCGCCGCCAGGCCGCTCACCCCGGCGCCCACCACGGCCACCCTCATCTCGATCGCGCCGCGGAGTGATAGACTCGCTAGCAGGTAGCAGCCCCAGGTGGCGACGGCCGGCGGGGAGGTTGTACGTGTACTGTACTGTCGAGGCGCGCGAGGCCGGGAGAGGAGGGGAGGAGGGGACGCCGACGCCGCCGGCGCGCGGAGGAGGCGACGCGGACGCGGACGCGGGCTGCGGCGGAGGGGGTGTTGTGTTGTGGCCTGTGGGGGGGAGGGGAGGGGGGATGGATAGGATAAGGCTAAATGCGCCAATGGTCACATCCAGGCCGTCCAAATTGCACCTGATTTTTTTTAGTGCAACAGGGGGCAGTAGCAGCAAGCAGGCTAGGCTGGTGAAGGCATGCATGCTTCGCTAGGTTGGAATCATCAATGCTTACCTCATTAGGGAGCGTTGACAATCAGATGCTTCCTTAATTGTGTTAATAAGGTAGGATTTTGACGCTATAAATGGACAGAATTATCTTTAGCATTAAGCACGATTCTAAACTCCGAGAGTAGTTTTATCGATTTATCCGTGAGTAAAAATCGTAGTAGAGTTAGATCGATATGTTTCTTACTTTTTACAATAACAAAGCCATGTCAGGCTTCGTTTGGCCGTTCATCAACCAAACGTGGTGTTCATCGGCCGAACCTAGCTAACGTGGTCACGTTTGACTGATGAATGGCTGATAATCTATTGACGGGAGCCTAATTTTACAATATTTGAAATTCATCTACCAGATTTGAATTGTTAAAAAACAATATTATTAAAAAAATTCGTAGTTATATCATCAACGAATTTACAATTCCGTCCCCATTAACCGCTCGGGCATCACATGGCTTCGTTCGTTCGATAATATGTGAAACCTAATTTTGCAATTTTTAAAACTCATCTACCGGATTTGATTTTTTTAAAAAAACAATATTATTAAAAAAAATCGTAGATATATCATCAACGAATTTACATTTTCGTCCCCATTAACCGCTCGGGCATCGACCTACCAAGAATTTTTCCAGAGTTTTTGATAACATAGGATTAACCTCCTCTCATATATAATAGATAATACTCCCTATACCAATTCCCCTGATCTATAATCGGATGGTGCGGTTGCGGAGGTGTTGTGCGCTTGGTAGAACGTTGGATCATTTTCGACGACGATCCGCATCCCTATGATGATCCGTTCCTTGCCGATTCAAACCAGGCAGCTATGCCTATGAGCTATCACGATGACGGCGTCCAGGTCTTCTTGGACGTTGACGGTGACGACCTGAGCTGAAAACCAGTCCATATTCAACCGCGTAGCTAGATGATTTTCCAACATATTCAGCAATTCAAACAATTCTTTGGATTTCATTAGAGATTGTCCAACATATTCAGCAAATTCCGAATTCAGTAGCACTAGTCTCATATTACATTGTCAACTCCTACCCATTTTCTTACTGGCATGAAGTAGATAATGTTGGTTGATTTTTTCAGTTCTAGACTAAGCCACCTGACATTTCGATTTTAATTAAGAAATAAAACATATCATGAACTGAACAGCAAGAGGGGATCAAAACTATAGGTTTTATTTCAACAGATAGCTGCAGAATATGAACATTTCCCATCCATCAAAATAGAAGAGAGATAAAAGATTTTATCAACTCCATAAATAAAAATCACAGAAGCGTCAAAGGGTCAGAACATCCCCGCCGACGAGCGAGTACTGGCTCTCCTCTCCTTGGCCGACGACGGCTTGGCGCCGGCAAAGGACGCGGCGGAGGCTTTCTTCATCTCCTTGCTGCTGCGCAAAGAGGACCTAAGGCCCAGAGTAGTGGTGGCGGCACGGCTGGTGGAGAAGTCCGCCGCCGCCGTCATGGACCGCCTGACGGACTCGGCGCCGCTCTTCTTGGCGCCCCGCCGCTTGGACAGCTCGACGGCGACGCAGGGGTCGCCGGCCATCGCCTCGGCCTCCTCCTCGCCGACAGGGAAGCCGTGCTTGCGCTTGAGCCGCTCGTTGCGCCGGGCCGAGTAGAGGTCGTAGAGCCTGCCTCTCTCGAAGAGCGGCGAAGGACACGGCGCTGGCGCTGGCGCTGGCGCTGCCTTGCTGTTCACGACTGCAGCGGCGAGGTCCAGGGCCACCTCGTTGTGGGCGCGGCGGTTCTCCTTCCCCACCGCTCTCGCCGGCAATGGCGCGGCGGCGAAGTCCAGCTTCGCGCGTGGGCTGGGTTCAAGGCGGGGAGTCGGCAGCGCACATATGGACGAACGCAGCGGCGTCTGGGCTTTCTTGATCGACCCTGCAAGATGCGCAAAATTGGAATGTGAATAAAAAGGGACAATCTTTTAGTGGCGAATGGCGATGACCAACATCAAGATCGAACCGTAAGAAATTTCAGTGATGGATAACAGAAATGGCATGGTGTTTGCATTCAAGATTTGTTGATCAAACCCTATCAAGAACTGGCCGGGATTTCTATGAGTAAAGAGAAAATATTTGCGAAATGGTAAAGCGAAGAACTGAAGCAGAGCACAGCAAAAACAACCAGATTTCTCGGGGCAAATCAAGAACAATCGGATCTACACGTCTCAGGTGCGGAGGCAAACATCCAGAAACCTCGCGGAATTCAACGATGTCATCCTACGGGAAAAAAGCGTAAGGAGGCGAGTGGGGGATGAGATGTACCTGGCGGGGTCTGCACGGAGCAAGCCAGAGGCGGGCGACCGGCAGCCGCAGCGGATGAGCGGGGAGGGCGCGGACGGAGCCTGCGCGGAGAGAGGACTAGCGGCGGCCGGCGGTCCATGGATCAAAGCACCGGGTGGCGGGTGCAAGACGACGGCCGACGGCGACGGGCACGAACTGAAAAGGAAAAACAAAAACAAAAACCGCAAGCCCGAACCGCCATCAGATCGAGAGAGGGAGACCCGCCACGAGAGACGCACACGAGAGAGAGGATCTAGAACCCTCCTCGCCGAGGGAACCTCACCGGAGACGACGAGGCGGCCGGAGAGAGACGGGGGAGAGACACGTCGTCGCGGATTTGCACGGTTTTCTCTCTCTTCGCCGGCGCGACGCGAGGTTTTAAAGCGGGAGCCCAACGGTCGGATCGTGGCTCGGTCCGACCCGACCGTTGCTGTGACCACCCGGCCCAGACACGTGGCAGCGTCTCGTTGGATGGTTCCGCAGAAATAAATTTCATGAGTAGAATGCAAAATCATCACCACAGGTTTATTTATATTATACTAATATATTTTATAGAAATAAGCTATATAAATTATTAGATTATTATAATCTGTATCATAATTATGATAAACTAGTACAATAAGTTGTATTGTTTATTCTGGTTTATAAAAATAAGATAGATTATTATAATCCTAAGTTGTATGTAGCAGCTTACACATTCGGGTTGATTGTGAGGGTGAAATGTTCGCTTCTTTCAGTGCAGATAATTAGGGGTGTGATTAGTATGGTCATTATCTTCTATTTATTATTTCATGAATGGAATTGTTAATATAGAAATTGAAACGCATGTGATGGTCATTATCTTCTATTTATTATTTCATGAATGGAATTGTCATTATCAAGGGGATAAGATAGTAATCAAAAGGAATGATAAAATGTGGAAAAAAAGAACGATGATTTTTTTAATAAAAAAAGTAGTAATGAAGATGAATGATTCAATGTGACAAAACAATGATTTTTTAAGAATATTTCGTGGTCATTTACTAATAAATGACATACAATTCCAGCCCATTCTACGTGATGAATCGAAATTTTAATTTAAAACTGAACCAATCAAATTAGTTTCATTAAATCAATTACAACATCAAATTAGGTGGGGAGTTTCGCGTGGTTGATTATTTCCTGTTTCTTTCATGCTTTGCTAATATAATTATAATTCTCCTGCCAGTGGTTAAAACGTAAAATTGGAGAAAACAACATGTTGCTCTTTGACAGCCAGTGTGTAATACAGTAAACATAACCAACAGTATACTTCTTACGGCATCAGAAGCAATCTATGCCAAACAATGAGTACATGTTCAGATAACTGCCAAGCTTATAGACCCATCATATGATGCATCTTATGGTCATGTTGCCACAGCCCAACTCCCAGATATCAAAGAATGTTATGTACTTTGAATGTCAATATAATCTGTGAGCATTAACATTTTTTTTTTACAGTTAGCAGGAATATATAGATATGTAAAGAAAAGGACCAGCTGGTGCTTGCCAGGTGCTCAATCTTGAGTAGTTATTAACCTCAGCAATCAAATCAATGACACAAATCTAATGAAAATGAATGTGACTATCCACAAGAAACATATCATAGTTGATCGAAATAGGTATTGGATCAGCACTGGCATGGATTGTTTCTCAATTATATTTTGCAATTTGCACCTTACCCATGCTCTCCAACCTCTGTATACTCGCAGCAACGCGCCCAATGTTTGGCTTATTTTCAGTGTCGTTGACGTCGCTGCTGGTAACACTTTCAGTGTTAGTCTGTACATCATTAATCTTGGCATCACTGTTAGCAACACTTCCAGTGTTTGCCTTCATAATATTTCTGGCATCACTGTTCTGAAAACTTCCAGTGTTGGCCTTTGTGCTAATACCCTTGGCATCAACACTGGCAGCACCTCCAATGTTGTTGGGTTTTGAATCTAAGTGCTTGACATCACCATCAGCAGTGCTTCCATTGTTGCGGTTCACATCGATGTTCCTCAAATAACTGTTAACAACGCTTTGAAAGTTACGCTTCACATCAGTGGTCTTCACATCAGTGGTCTTGGCATCTCTGTTGGCAACACTTTCAGTGTTGCTCTTTGCGTCACCTATCTTGTTATCTCTGGTGACGATGTTGCTAGTGCTGGGCTTTCCATCGATAGTTTTGGCATCTTTGTTGGAAACACTTCCAATGTTGCTCTTTGTGTCACAACTCCTGTCACCTCTGCTGGCGATGCTGCCAATGTTGGGCTTTACATCAATCGTTTCAGCATCTCTATTGGTTATGCTTCCCATAACAGTCTTCACATCAGAGATTCCGGCATTTCTGTTGGTGACGCTTCCAATGCCAGGTTTTATACCAGCTTTTTTGGAATCTCTGTTCATGATGCTCTCAGCATTGGAATTTACATCGTTGCTTTTGGCATTACTGTTGAGTTGTAGATCAGAATTCTCAGTATCACTGTTGACAAACATTCTTCTATTAGTGTTGCACTTTGCATCGACTTTCTCGGCAAAACTGTCAGGCATGCCTCCAATGCTGTTTGTCACATCAATGCTCTTAGAATTACTTCTGACAGTGTTTCCAGTGCTGCATGCAACACCAACATTTTTGGCATCAGTAATGTTGAGAGCACCACAGGTCTTACCATCATTACATTGAAGCCATTTATGCCGTAGGCATTGTGCAGCTGTTGGTCGCTTCTCTGGGGCAAAATCAAGCAAAGGGCAAATAAAATCGGTAAATTCCCGGGCATCAGATTCAGAAATTTTGTATTTGTCAACTAGGACTCGTTCAACAGATGAGAGCTTTAATCTTCTTATCCGCTTCAGATCTCCATGGCGGTCAAAATACTCCTTTGATTTTGCCCCCATGGTAGCAATCTAAGCTCATCACAAAGATTATAATGGTAAGTTTGACAATCCTGACAAAAAGGTTTGATCAGCAAAAAAACACGTACCTTTTTTGGTATCTTTCCGAGGACCTCCATCATCAAAGCCAAGTGATCCTGCATAACAGACCCTTAGTCCTTAATTGGAAGGGAAATTGCTATAATGCAGATGGTTCAACTGCAAAGACCTAGTTCAAAAATGAGTTTGAAATCTGTAAGACTTAATCAGACAGAAAATACACATCACATCTGTTATGTGCAGATTAGTTAAAGATAAGATTGAATTAGTCAGATTAAGATAAGATTAGTTATTTCTGTTTTAAAGATAGAGATAAGGATAGTAGATTAGATTGTATTAGGATTATAAATACCCCATAAGGGTCATGGAATAAATCAAGCAGAAGGAATTAATTAGTTCCTCCCTGCTCCTACCAACATCACATAAGTAGTTCCAAGTATTTATTCTTTATATTGCAGCAGATTGTCCTGCATAAAGAACAGCTGAACTATACTGGATTTGCATTAGCTACAACATTACAGTATAACATTAACTATGAGAAATCACACATAAGCAAAAGAGAATGGTTCAGGTGTGAGTGTTTTTTTCCCAATTCTATGTGAGCCTGTTTTGCAAAACAAAAAAACAAAAACAAAACAAATAGCTACTCCCTCCGTCTCACAAAGACTTGATTTTTAGCAACTCTAAGACATATTAATAATGTAGAAAAATGACTTAGATACTGCTCATTAATCCTATTAGCTCTAATTTTCAGGCGCGCTCATTGGGTGGTATCGCTTGGTTAGCCAGAGTCCATTAATTGTGTATGCATTAACCAAGGGAAAGAAGCTACAAATCAAGTCTTTGTAGGGAAATTTTTTAATGCTAAAAATTAAGTCTTTGCGGGATGGAGGGAGCTTCCTCTATAGTTCATGACAACATTGGCGTTACAAATGCAAATGAAATTTCAACAATCCATAACCTCCATCTATGCCATGACAATTTCAGACCAGTGAACATTTATCACATCTATTAGAAGTGGATCCTTAGTAGTTATTTGTTCTGTTATCTTGACATGACGATAAAAATATCAAACATCAAGGTGTTACATCAAAGATCTTCCACACTTTTTTGGATTATCAATATAATTTCTCATAGTGTGTTGGAGCTATTCAGTATAAACAGGACAATTGACATAACATTTTTTTGTACACCAATTACATACCTCCAAAGTGAAGCATACTCATTATACATATTTAATCATTCTCATGCTACAGATGGCTACCATCTGACACAATCATTCTTCGTGCTACAGATGATATAGTATGTGTCAACCTTATGGCTTATTTGTATTTCTCTAGCTTCCGTCTACCTTCTTTTAACTTCATTTCATTCAATCAATTTTATCTAGCAAGAATGCATTATATCATTAAGGAAATTTATTAATTTAACATTCAACAAGAAAAACATCATGAGCTAGGTTCACGAGGAATGCAATCCATACCTCATCTTCACTGTACCCCTGCCCTTCCTTGGGTGTAAATAGCATTTCCCCTGTTGCAAGCTCAAAAGCAATACACGCAAATGACCACATGTCAACAGGAAATGAGTATCCTGAGCCAAGAATGACCTCCGGTGCCCGGTACTGCCTTGTCTGAATAAAATCTGTAAATTGCTTGTCAGCCCAGCAAGCATTTCCAAAGTCCACAATCTTACATGTCATGTCAATCCCATCCAAGCTCCTATCTGCACGTGCACATTCTGCAGCTGTTTTCCTTTTCTCAGCAAGCTTTGCAAGCACCCTCCTAGCTCTCATCTTTAGTTTCTTCTCAATTGGTTTAAGAACAACTTCTCCATTAGGATTCCCTTCAGGCCTCTCAAGATTAGGTTGGAGTCCAGAGCGTATGGGGTCCTTTGAGGGGTCAATTGTAGAAACAAGAAGAATATTCTCAAGCTTTAAATCTGAATGGATGATACCAAGCTCTCTATGCAAGTAATCAAGACCTATCAAAATTGATCTGCATATTTCCCTCACACGTCCAAATCCAATGCCATGGTAGCGATTGTACTGTACTAGCTTAAGTAAGCTATCTCCAAGGAATTCAAAGACAAGGCAGATATGCTGCCCGTTTGGCCCAATGTGCTTAAAGTGGTCTATCAATTGGATGGTGCATTTACAGCTCAAAGGATCTCTCTTGGTGATCTCTGAAAGGAACTCAATTTCATGAAGTGCAGCTTGAGCAAACTCTGGTGCGCTCTTCTGGATCTTAAGAGCCACAAATTTCTGCATAAGGAGTCAGAATAATGAATACCACATTCCTCTGGATCAGAGAAGCAACTGAACTAATCAAATTCTAATTAATGAGCATTATTCACTCAACAACAACCAGATCAAATTTATTCTTATTTAGCTGATATTAGAATATGATTAAAGAAACAACCATACTGGTCAATTTGCCCAGAGAAATAATTGTAATCATGCTCATAAAATATAACCACATCATTAAGAGAAAAAATAAAAAACAAGATCACCAGATCACAGCATTAAAAGAGCCCGGCCAAGACAAGCAAAAAAAATAACAACAATTACAGCAGTTTATCCAGCATCTATTAAATGATAACAAACATATCTGGCTATTGCATTTTACTCCACCTCACAAAAATCAAGAAACATCCAAACTGTAATATTTGTCGCGTCATGAAAAGTTGGGAACTTTCCAATACCGGATGAATTTCTAAGAAAGAAAAGGACAAATTAACTCCAAACCTATATATTTCTCAAAATACCAAACGAAATCTATATATGTACAGGTCGCAACGGTCCCTTTCCCCTTGCGGGGACCCCGAGCAAGCCAACCCGTGAGAAGACAGCGGCAATCGAGTTCCACTTCGATCTCCCACCTAATCGACAAAGAACGAGATCTTTCATGGAGGATCATGCCAAGAAGCGAGCTCTCCTCGATCTCGGGAGAGGGAGGGAGGGAGGGAGGGAGGGAGGGATCAGGCACGCGCTGCCAAGAGAGGGGAGACGCAATCTTGGCGGGATCATGGGGGCGGAACCGTGGGACAGGGCTGGCTTGGAGGGGATGGAGCGGAGGGTACCTGGGACTGGACGTCGAAGGCGAGCCAGACGGTGGAGAAGTTGCCCCAGCCGAGCTTGCGCTGGGCGACGTAGCGGCCGGCGGCGAACTGGTCCCCGGGGCGCACGTCGTGGTACCCGCCCTTGCGGTACCCTTCGACGCCCTCGTCCTCCTCCTCCTCGTCCCCCGACGACGACGGCGACAGCGACGCCCGCGACATCCTCCTCCTAGATAGCGCCCCCCGTCTCCCAAGATCCGGCCCTGCGGGGCTCGCGCGCGCGTGCCGCGTGCGATCTTCACCGGCGGAGGACACGTGATGCCGTATTCGTCGTTCCGTTCGGTGGCAGAGGCGGCAAGGGACGGTGCCTTGTCTTGTTTGGTTGGGAATCGCGGGAGGAGGAGGAGGAGGAGGCGATCGCGGCGGCGACGGCGACGGCGGACGACGGTGGTGGTGAGTTTGGTTTGGTTTGCTTTTTCAGGGGGAACGCGGGGAGCTTTCCGACGCCGCCCCTCCTATTTTGATGTATTGAATTGCATGGTCTGCCCGTAAAAGCTTCACCTGTTTTTGTATGCTCTGAGATTCGTGCACAGCCCTATCTATGGTCTAACCTGTGCCATCGTTCAACCTTTGCGTTGATGGCGAAATATCTCGTACAATCACTTATATCGGTGCAATCGTGCAATCAAGTGATCTGGTGCATCCAATCAAGCGATCTGGTGCATCTACCTAAAAACCTAGTACTTTTTTACTTTTAACCCCTTTCATATGTAACCGTTGAATCTTGATTGATGCACCAAATCGCTTGATTGCACGATTGCATCAATATAAATAATTGTACATGATATTTCCTCTGCGTTGATACACCTGTTCATCTAGATTTATCTATAGATTAATGCATATGTTTTATATACGTGTTTGGATTTACTCACATCCATATGAATTTATGCACGGCTAGAAACTAAATGTGGAACAGAGATAATGTTTAGTATAGATCTAAAATTATTGCTAAATTTATACATTATATAATAAAATCATATAAAACAGAGTGGTTTAAACTTTTATTTATATTTATAGTCTAAAATAAAAATATATTAATCCACTCGAGATAGCTTGATATACAAAATTTATTAGAGCTAGGTTTAGTTAACTTAAAAAATAGTTAACTTAAAAAATCTTACACAGAGCCTTAGTGTCGTAGTGGAGCAAGTAATTTGACAGCCTTTATTTAATGATAATATTGCCTACTTCCAATGGTTTTAATTGCATGTTTTTCTATATATAATGAACCAACTTTCTTGTCACCCTTTTCATCGTCACCGGTCAGATTACCTCACGTCATTTAAACTCCACCAAGATCAAAGAAGAAGAATAACTCAAAATATGCTAATATTTAATAGATGTATGGTAACTAGT
Organism: Zizania palustris; assembly: GCA_019279435.1. Lineage (NCBI taxonomy): Eukaryota > Viridiplantae > Streptophyta > Magnoliopsida > Poales > Poaceae > Zizania > Zizania palustris. Next base: position 75,836,646 of record JAAALK010000079.1, on the reverse strand, counting down.
TTAGGGTTTACGATTTAGTTAATCGGGTGAGTTTGGTGGTTTAGGATTTAGTTAAGCATGCGAGTTTGGTATAGAAAAACTAGATCTATCATAATAGATCCATTGAGTTCCCCTTTGTGAAAGAGTAGAATGATTGAGTTAATGCATATTAAACTGTCGGGAATATGATACCAAGGTATCTTCTCAGTGAAATTATGAGGATCAAGTAGAAGAGAGGTAAATAGACGCAACATTAAAGATGACTAGTCAACAGTCAATATTATCCACCCTGCCAGCAATCGGCAATATGAAAGCTCCTTGAGTCCCGCACTCGGGAGTAGGGGTGGCAATACACCTGATGGGGTTGGGGACCCACCGGGGATCCGCCCCTACGGGATCGGGGTCAGATTTATTTTTTCACTTATGGGTTCATCTGGTCAGGGACCCGCATAAAGTCAGGTTCGGGCTCGGATTGGTTATTTGACCCACGGGTCCCCGACCCAATAAGTAAAAAGCCTAATATATATATATATATATATATATATATATATATATATATATATATAGAGAGAGAGAGAGAGAGAGAGAGAGAGATACTGGCCCAATGTAAGATGATACAAAAAAACTCTAGCTTCAATATTGATGAAATTTGTTTGTCGGAATGTTGGAAAATATAAACAAGATGATTTATGATGATGTTTGGTTTGAATTTTGCTATATTTGTGATCTGTAAATTATATCATTTATGTACTTTGAAATTTTAAAATAGGTCCACGGGGACCCGGCGGGTCCGGATTCAGGTGAAGAAATTCACCCACGGGGATAACGGGGTCGGGTCCTATTGGGTTCGGGTTTGGGTCTGTATTCACCAACCTAGACCTACCCCGCCCTGTTGCCACCCCTAGTCAGGAGGCTTCCCCGACCGAAGGCAATTGGACGATCACCATTAAGAATCAGGCCTCCCATTAAACTTCATGATACATAATTATATAATTAATATGACTATTATCGTCTGAAGTTATTACCCACAAACTGACTGTTATTCTCATAATAAGTCAGGTCATGGGGCACATTAACGATGATTTGCAACTCTTGATATCTCTCATATATAAGGAGATCAGGGAAGCTATTTTAGGCACATCTTTTTGAGACTTATGCTTTGACACGTGCTCATAAGCTGTTATATGCACATGATCATACTCCAACATACAAGACTAATGCTATTATCCTTTGGAAGGTCTGAAACTATCTATAATTCCTTGTCTCTTTCTATTTATGAGATAACCATCGAGACCATTCCACAAAGTTCCCCTTAGCCTAACCTAAATCTCTTCGCGGTATCCCGTAGAATATTGTTGCTTCATATGCAACGACATAAACTTATTAATAAAAAACACGATAAGTACTATAAAAAATAAGATAAACACTATAGTTAGGGAATAAAAGAGGGATAGTGAAAGTCGACGAATTTTCCTTTTACTAAAATTTTCATTGTTGTCAGTACTCGAATCAGGCTAACTAGTGTGCTTGGACCTTCATTTTCACCTAAGAAGCCTGAAAAAAGCCCCAAAATCAAAAAGTTCTAAAAAACCTCGAGAAAGCCTCGACAAAACGCCAATAATATAATTCTAAGACAACCCAAAAGCCGACTATTTATGATGGCATTGCTACATTTTATGATGCTCTACTATTTAATTCAATTAAAAATAACAAACATTATATTAAATATTTTATCATTATATTATAATTTTTCTTTGTATTCCTATATTTTCCCTTTTTATCTTTTTCTTCTAAAATTTTCTACATATTCTATGATTTGTCTGTTTATTTTTTCCTTTTTTAAAATCAAGGCCAAACCAATCGATTACTTCCAACTCGAGCCTGCATGAAAATGACTATGAAAAAATTGGTCAACCCATTGCAAATAAAGAAACATTATGTTTTGCAGTAAATAGAGAGTTGCATTAACATTGAGAAGTTGTTTGGTTAGAGTTATTTTAGCCCATATCAGATTACATCGCTAAAGAAAATTGTTATCACCCCTCCACTACAATATATAATTCAACACTTGCCAAGACACTTGCATAATACGCCGCCCTCGTAAGTTCATTCATTTTTTCTTTATCTTAGTTATTTTTTTTAATGCAAGCGAGAGATATATTAAGAGGGGTAAAAACCCCAGAGAAAAGAGGGTACAACACTGAAAATTACAAAGGGGGATTGTGGAAGAATTAAAGGTTCGAAGACCGTGCATGTAGGAAGTTAGTGAAATCCGTGATCACTAACTCGCTAACATGGGTGGTTGATTCGAAACAAGAACAAAAACACGCCTATTACGCTCTTTCCAGACATTCCACCACATATAGATAATCAGTCCATTGAATTCCTTCTGGATAGTCGGCGTAATCGACTTGGAAGCCTTGTGCCACCACACCTGCGGGGACTCTTCAATGTCGAATCATCCTTCAACATGGATCAATTATTCTAAAGATTTTTTAGTATGTTGGAATCCAAGGTGGTGTTTGGTTCCCTAGACTAAATTTTAGTTCGTATCACATCGGTTGTTTGGATATCAATTTGAAGGATTAAACTTGAACTGATTATAAAAATAATTGTGGAATTGGAGGATTATTCACAAGACAATTTTTTAAGTCTAATTAATCTATGATTAGCAAATATTTACTGTAGCATTACATTGTCAAATCATGGCGTAATTAGACTCATTAGATTTGTCTCACGAATAATCCACCCATTATGAATAGGTTTTGTAAATAGTCTACATTTAATATTCTAAAATAATATCTAAATATTCGATATGACGGGACTAAATTTTGGACTCTGATTTGACACAATTGTTTACTTGGACATGCACTAGATGTGGTGACCTGATTGAGGTTACCTTTTATTACCATTGGTGTACTTTCTGTTTACCTTGATATGATTTTGAGTGACGATAGTTGAGCAACTTAGTCACCTACTCACTTTCCTCAAGTTGCGGAGAAAGCAGCTCAGATTACTGAGAAAGGATATCGTGAAGATATTCTGACAAGACTTCCAATGTTGTTATGGAGATATTTAATTTTAAAAATATTTTGTTATGGATAATATTGTTACAAACCATGTTGTTACTAAGATGTTTAATTTAGAGATATTTTTGTTATGGATGATATTGTTATGGATTCTGTTTAATTTTGGAGATATTTTTATTATGGATGATATTGTTATGGATCATGTTGTTATGGATGATGTTTAATTTTAGATATATTTTATTATAGATGATGTTATTATGGATCATATTGTTATGAAGATGTTTAATTTTGAAGCGTTTTTTTGTTATAGATCAATGCTGAAAATAAATCTCAAAGTACCGTTAATATATTTCTTGCTTGTTGCTAGCTTGAAAGTTGTATCATAAATTATGGATTAGTTTGAAGGTCAGCCTAAGAAAATTCAATAAATCGGAAGTTCCGATAGGAAGTATCAGAAGTTCCAGTTAATTTCTAGTCTCGATACAGAGAGCAAATGTTGCTTCAGAAGTTTCGATATGGTATCGGAAGTTTCGACGAGCCAAAAGTTCTGATTCAGAATCAGGGAATTTTTGTACTGATCGGAAGTTCTGATATGGTATCGAAAGTTTTGAGGTGGGCGATAACAGATTGGATCTGTTGCGTATTGTACTGTATCAAGAGATCTAAAATACCCTGTCGGAAGTTTTGATCCAGGATCAGAAGTTCCGACGTAGGCAAACAGATTGAATCTGTTACAGTTTCGGGATGAGCACGACCTAGGGACTCTCAGCCCTATATAAAGGAAGGAGGAGGACGTCTTGGGGCAAGCAATAAGCCTAGATTAGACCTAGACACCCAAGAGTTCTCTCCTTCCCTTCTTGATCTCAAACGTTGAGGTCAAGGTTCCCCGTTTCTCACGTGCGGTGCTAGCATGCTGCCGTGGGAGGTACTCCATCCATATACATATGGACTCTGTGGAGGTGTTGCTCCAATAGCGACGCTCGTGAACATCTACATGCGAATGACTACGTCATCTTCATCGATCGGATCGGTGAGGGATAGCAAGGACAAAGCGAGGAGAGGCTTGACGCGCTGCTCTAACATCTTCTTCTGCTGCACCTAGCGCGTCTTCTGCTAGAAGGTACTGATCTATGATCTCACACACGCATGAGCCTAGGGCCATAGGGCGGAAATTTTGAATTTGTCGGCTAGCGTAGTTCCCCTTTTCTCCAACATAGTTAAAACTTGTTCAAGATATAGTAATTTGATGCATTACTAACCAAACACCTATATTGTAAATATAATATGTTATACTTGTCAATCAAATATTGTAATGCAATTAGAATATATTACATTTTTAACTAAACAAATCTAGTAATCTGTTACATTGTTAACACCACCCGAGTTGCATTGGATGTTTTTTTTTCTTATGCAAAATTTTGAACAATTAGCTACTGAGAGCACCGATATGAACACTCATATTCGTTATGGCACCAACTTCAGCTTTAAGTTAGAGTTAGGATTCCTAACTTGGAGGTACTCTATGTAGTATTCGTCTGAATGCATCGTCGGTCGTTGCTAACTTTGTTTTCATTTTATTGTTACACGGTAAACTGACCTACTGCTTTCAGACAGTTTTTTCGAGATAATTGATGGTCTTAGCCAATTTCTTCAAGATAACGTACTCAAAGTTGGCATGACTATTTACGGTGGTGCTCCTTACCAGACGCTGCCATATGGTGCTCCTGCTACTACCCACCGGGCTTATGTTCAAGCTATCCATGGTGGTGGTGGTATAAGCTTGTATAGTGATAAGATACTATCCAAGCTCTGGATATCACTATATGTTAGCTATTAGCTATTCAGAAGTCATGAAACAATATTGGTTGTAGCTATTTTCTTCGAAATAACGAGTAATCATCTGTGATGTGCTTTGGATGTTGCATATGTTGGCTTCCAAATCCTAGCTGTGATTCAGGATGCAGCCTATTTTTTTTTTGAAAATGACCATATTGTTAAATGCATCCTATTTTTTTTGAAAATAACCATATTATTAGTGACGGGTGTAAAATCCTCCGTCACTAAATATGACATTTAGTGACGGGTAACCACACAGGTAACATTGGTTACCCGTCACTAAAGGGGGGTATGCTGACCGCGGAGGGGTACTGGAGCGACCATTTAGTAACGGGTATTTAGCCATCATTAATGATACGACTTTACTGACGCGATAAGGGTAATGAGAGACATGTCCATCACTAATATACGTTATGACCCGTTATTAATGTACGTTTATGTGGTAGCGCGGCGGCCGTGAACCGGTGGTCTGGCCAACCTCCCCCTCCAGTCGCACGCCGGCAGCTCGGCAAACAGCTCTGGCATGCTTCTCCCGACCTCGCCGCTGGTGCCCCTGCTCAACCCCCGAAGCGCACAAAGTGAACAAGCCTCTGAGTGGCACTTGCACTCATGCACATTTGATTTCATATTGGCATTAATTAATCCTAGCTGCTCTCTAATAATGAGTAATGGTCGTCTACTAGACTATTACTTCATCATGTTTCATAAATAAATTGTTTTAGACTTCTATTTTAAGTTATCTAAAACGACTCATTTTGTATTTTTTTTATTCTAGATTTTTCGTCTTGCGTATTGTTTTTATTCCATATTGTATTTAATATAAACAAATAAGAAAAATGCATGGTAATTATTCACTTTCCGTATGTAAAATTATGTATAAAACAATTTATTTTTTGAAAGGGGAAGAATTAACACATCATTAAGCAATCAATTAAACCACTACACGTGGAGAATGTGAAGGGAGATCATCCTTGGGAATTGTGATTAAAGTACTCCCTCCGGTACACAAAAACAAGTCGTTTTAGGTTTGTATCAAGAGGTTGCCAAAACAAGTCATTTTGTATTTTATTGTGCATTTTGGACAACTATACCCCTCAAGTAGTACTACTTCTTTCTTGTTTTTCGTGCTATGTTTACTCTTGCACTATATTTAATAGGAGCAAACATGGAAATTATATACTAATTAATTGCTCCTTGGTATGTGAAATCATGTCCAAAACGACTTGTTTTTGTGTACCGGAGGGAGTACTTGCATTCATGCTTGATATGGTTACGTTCCACTTCCTTGGGATCCGTACCAAACAGATCTTGCGTGATGCTCCTCCCCTTAATTAACTCTAATTAATCACCCTACTATTTGGTACAGATTATGTAGATTCTCTCTGGAATTATTAGGGTGCAGAATATGTATCAAATGCACCATTAATTTTTTTCTTTTTGAGAAAATTCAGTATATGTCACTAAAAGTTTATTAATTCCTATATATGTCACTAAAATTTTGATATTTTTATATATGCTACTACTTCAATTTTTTGTCAATATATGTCATTGACATAGTTTCAATTTTTTAAATAATATTTTTTAAAAAAATCAAATGTGTATAGCAGTTTCAAAAATTTGCAAAAATAGATAGCTATCGGTACTTGATGGGCCGAACTAGGCTACGTGGCCGATGGTCGGCCGAAACTTGCCACGTCAGCGTGAGTCGGCTCTTTTTAGCTGAAAACAACCGACTCAGGCCAGTATAAGTATTTACGGAAGTTTTTAGACAAACAACACAATACTTACTAATTTTTTACCGAATTCTCCTATTATAAAATATAGTAATGTGCTCGTGTGTTGCAACAAAGTCATATTTTTAATGACAAAAACTATTTAAAGCATGATATATTTATTAAACATGCGCTTAATAATGTTACGATGATAAGAGGCAAAGGGATATATTATTGTTTGAAACAAACCTAAATAAAGAGTTACCTATGTATTAACACTAGCTATTATTCATAAAATAATAGATAGAAGCATCTTTACTATTTAAAGTGTTATTACATATTTGTAATTACAAATGTGGCATGAAATTACATAAGATATCTATACAATGAGTACATACTTCTTTTATCTATACAGTGAGTACATACTTTTTATCTATATTGTAAGCACTTCCTTGTAGATGATATTCTTCATTAGTGAGATATAAATAGATTTTGACATTAAAAATATGATTCTGTTAGCGAGCTCTAAAAAACTTTCGTAAATACTTATACTAGCCTAAGTCGGCCCATCGACAGCCGACTCAGGCCACGTCAACACGAGTCGACCGTTGATCGTCCGACTTGCGCTGACATGGCTAGAGTCAGCTGAAAGAGTCGTTGTCATACCAAAAAAGAGTCGTTGCGGGTCACGTGGGCCCGAGTCAGCCGACTTGCACTGACGTGGCAAGTCTCAGCTGACCATCGATCGACTTGGGGCCACGTGGCCCAGTTCAGCCCATCAAGTGCCAACAACTATCTATTTTTGCAAATTTTTGAAACTACTATACACATTTGATTTTTTTAAAAAAAGTATATACACATTAGTTTTTTTCTAAATTCCAAAATTATCCTCAGCTCATAAAGCTAGCTAGCTTGCTTTGCTCTCGACCGGCCTTGGTTGCGCTAGATTGAATGAGTGATTGGTACACGCCTATTAACCGGAGATAGTGTTAGCTAATCACAAAGTTTAAATCATTCTTGATTTTTAGTGAGTTGAGGACAATTTAGGTATTTAGAAAAAAATGACGTTAAAACTAGTGACAATAGCATATATGGACAAAAAATGGAGCAATGATATATATGCCAACAACACATTTTCAGTAGCATATATAAAACTAGATGAACTTTCAATGATATATATGTGTGTGTGTAATTTTATCTTTATTTTTTGGATGGCCTACATGGGTGCTAGCACACAAACAATATTATGCTACATGCCAAGTTTAAAGTCACGCGTTAGTATTTAAGGCAAACACAAAGTTGTGTGCAAATTAATGTGTGCACTAGAGAGTCACAAGTTGGTCATGAAGCCAATTATAGCTAGTGTGAGTAAACTTTGGTCCACCCATGCATCCACATATCTATCTCCTTAGCTAGTCACTAGCATATCTATCCTCGGTCCCACAGAAACATATATTAGTGACGGGTCATAACGTACATTTGTGATGAGCATGTCCCCCGTCACTCTTATCGTGTCAGTAATGTGACATCAATAGTGACGGGTAAACACCCGTCACTAAAGGGTCAACCTCACTCTTATGGGCTCACATATTATGGCTCTTTGGTGATGGGTGACTTGTTACGCGTCACTAATATGTTCTTCAGTGACGGGTGGCAATAGCCAACCGTCACTAATAATACGGTCATTTTTTAAAAAAATTAATTTTTAGGCTGCATCCTAAATTTAACAACCCAGACCGAATCCAGGCTAGGTTTGGCTTGCATCAAATTCCAAACCTCAACTCTTGCTCCGACGTGCAAGACTGACAGTGCCAATCAACACTTCTGTTCCCTAAAGATCAAAGAAGGTGGTTTAATGGTCTCATCATCTATTTCTGGTGGAACATCTGGAAAGAACGTAATAGACGGACCTTCCAAAATATTTTCTCTTCGGTGCAAGGTGTGGGTGATTCTATTGTTTTATACATAAGTAACCTGCATTATGCTGTAAATTCGGGACAACTATAGGTCCCATAGCCTTCGCTTGGTATCTAAACTTTTTCTCTATTAGTGTTTCAAGCGATGTACCCCTATCCTTTCTCTTTCTGTTGGTTTGTAAGGCTGTATTGTCAAAACTGGTGCCTCTGTTTTCTTTCTGAATGAAATCTGTGAGCCTCTCGCTCCTTTTTCAAAAAAAATTTAACAACCCACATATGCAACATCCAAAGCACGTCGCAGAAGACTCATTACAAAATTAGTATCACTAATGCTACTACCCGCCTATTTATAAGGGCCTTTAGTGACGGGTATACATAAAACCCGACACTATAGGATCAACCTTTAGTGGTGACTAACAATGTTTACAAGTCACTAAACGATCCTTTAGTGACAATTGATTATTATTACCCGTCACTATTGCTATGGTCATTTTGAAAAAAAAACAATAGTTTTTAGGCTGCAACCTGAATCAAAATCAGGATTTGGCAACCAACATATCCAACATTCCAAAACACATCACAAACAATTTATCATGGAATACAGATAATTCATTATAAAAGATTTATAACATAATATTACATCATACCCCAGGTTTACAGTACATACATTACAACTTTAATTGCATCATTATTGATGTTGAAATGAAAGACACACATTGTGCCAACTTCTAACGAGTTGTCGCTAAGAAATTGGCCAAAACCTTTAGTTAGACAGCACCGTCCATCTGTTGCTTTATGCACCGCAATTAGGATTACCTTAGACCTTGTTACTACCACCTGAATCTTAGTGTCTGGTGGTGTAGGTGATATATGATATACTTTTCACAATACTGCCTTGAAAAGTATTATAAAATAAAATTTAAACAAAACTATTAGAGAAGGCTATTTATATAGACCAAATACATGTGCAAATAACTTACCACCGACTTCTTGTTGATGATCGTGTTATTTATGGTGCAGATATATAACCGACTCTCGAAGGATAAACCTGCCGAGATGTCTTATAGGAGAGTCTTCCTTGCTGAAGTTACATCTATTGGATTGCCAAAATAATAGATGTGCTTCAATTGGTCCATTTGGTCGGTGTCGACCTCCCTGACTATTCGCTTCCCCTTCCTGTCTACAACATTGCTAGGACCCTTATCTGACATTATAAGAAATCATGATAAGAACATAAACAAAAGATGTGCATGTGTAGTAATGTCAACTCTCCATGTATACCACTATCGTCGTTGTCCTCCACTTTGATGGTCGTTGGGGTCTTCTCATCACCAAAGTTAGTGTAGAAATTTGCCATAACAGTCAATGGGGCATATCCCATTGTTATTACCAAATAGTCCCCATGTGTTAGGTCACCTCTTCGGCTAAATTCAGGACACCATTTGTGGAGACATATCCTACCACCACCCGCACAGCTCGCAACCTCAACCTTAGTGGCGCACCCATCTTTTGTCATTATTTAGAGGGCATAGCTAGCACGAATGTTATTGACCTCACAAAATCTTTTTAATAAATACTACAACAGTAAGGCAATGTTGCTTCAGTTTGTTAACACAATAAATAATACATGTAATGTACAAAAAATTATAATTAAACCTAGTGATGCACGTCGCTAACTAAATGGTTGAAATTTATTAAGCAACTATCAAGAACATAGGTTGGTACATGTAGACCGCTTGGAATCCTTGCCATATCCCTAATTCACAAATTCAATAAGAAAATTTCAGATAAATGATTTATAAACTGAAATTTAATAGTAAGCATGAACAAACTTATGAGAATGCAACCAAGGCGAACGACGGCTGGAGCGCGGGCGGTGGAGTGGTGTTAAAAATGAGGTGGTGAGTGCTCTGTTCGGTCCGAGTGTGAAATGGCGTGAGGGCTGAACGCGTTGGTGGCCGAGGGTTTAAATAGGGACGTCGGCGGGGTCAGAGGAGGCGTAATCAGGGGAAGCCGAGAGTAAACTCTCTTTAACGCCGGTGAGCTCCTTCCGTGCATGCGCGCGATGGTCCCGAGACGATGACGCGTCGGCGTAATGGGGGAAACCGCCGGTGTATCACGAGGAATTAAATGCTGGCTTCAATTTGGGGAGAGGGGCTGAGGAGCCATGCTGAATAGCGTGGGCTTCATGGCTCTAGAAGTGATGAGTCATTGTCAACGATAGTCAAAGAGGACTGAGGAAGAGGAGAGATCTGCTGTTTCATGGGCCGCGTGTGACTCAGGTACACGGGCAGCGAGCGACTGTCGGGCAGAGGAGGCTGCGAAGTCGGGCTGGCCCAATCCGGGTGCATGGGCCAGAAGCAGTAGAAGACCCACTGGGCTGTTGACCAGGACCGACTCAGGTACACGGGCGGTGAGCGATTGTCGGGCTGAGAGAGCTGCGGGGTCGGGCCAGCCCAATCCGGGTACCTGGTGCAAAGCTGGTGGAGGCTTTGTCAGTTTCCGCGTAAAACTGACAACCATTGATTCTGTATCCGACTGTCCAGAAGAATAGCTTCCGGATATGTCATCTAGGCCCACAGTCTGTCAGTTGTGTCTGTAAAAATACCTAAGGGCAGTAGAGTCTTTTTCTGTATTTTTGAGTCTGTAAAAACCCTAAGGGGCTGGTAGAATATTCCTAGTGTTGGGCTGCCTATAAATAGCACCCCATTCCCTAGGGTTTGGACTACCCCTTTGTGCTGAAATCAAATCCACCTTTTTGGGTCACTTTGTCTCCTGTCTTCTCTCTCCTGTGTGCGCCGCCAGGGCTTGCCTCTCCCTGTTCTTGCATTATTTTGGCTCAAATCTGTTGGATGCATTTAATCCTTGGTCTCTGGTGAATTTATTGCTTGCATCTTGTTCGGTTTGGGAAGTTAACGCCTTGGGCACGAGCTGGTGATTTTATTTCTTGGAGAGAAGCTTCTTCTGTTGCTTGTGTTCTTCACGGCGGGAGTACTAGTTCTTGCTGTTGCAAGTAGTACTGCTTTGCTGTAGCTACAGTGTTCTGCAGCAGCTTTTCACCTTCTATTGCCCAGCTTTTTGATCGAAGCTGACAGTCTCTTTTACCTTTTTCTGAGTGTGTCTGGCGAAGCTCGGTTCTGTGCGAAGCCCCTTAACTCCGTGAGGCAGGCTCCGATCGTACATCTTTAAAGGCTTCGCTCAGACTTCGAACCTAAATCTTTGTGTCCTGTGTGGCTAGCTTCAAAGTATTTTCTAAACGGACAGCATCGCATACTTCGATCGACAGTGCGAAGGTACTCCGGTCCTAGCTGTTCGAAGTTCACACTTCGTTAAAGTCTCGGAGTTGTCATCGAAGTTTGCTCTTCCACTTAGCTTCGCATTGATTTCTTGGTAGCCTGTGTAACACCCCAAATTTTCAAAGCAATAAAAATATTATTAAATTCAATTTATTGAAATTATTATTTCAGAAAATACTTTTAAATCCCTTTTATGCCCTTTTGAACTACAACATAGAGTAGATGACCAAATCAGGAGGTGAAACTTTTTGTATATGATCCTTAGACCAAAATATAATTTTGAGAATTTTTATAAATTTTTACCAGCCTTGGAAGTAGCCCTAATATTTTAACCCATTTTCTGGAATTATTTTTATTCAGAAAAGTATTAGAACAGTAATGGGCTCCTCCCCCCCCTTCTCTCTCTCCCGGCCGGCCCAGCCCGTTACCGCGCTCGCCTTAGGCTGACAACCCGGTCCCACCTGTCGGCGCCGAATCCCTCCCCTCGCGCGCGAACCCGACAACCCGGCCCCGCCTGTCAGTCCCCTCTCTCGCGCGCTCGCACCCGCTGACCACCTTGGCCCACCTGTCGGACCCGTCTTCCCCGCGGGATCCGCCCCCAAATCCCCCCCCCCTCGCCGGCCGAAGCCCTAATCCCGCCTCGGATCCGCCCCCGCCGGCCCCCTCCCTTAAATTCGTCGCCGGCAATGAATCCCCCTCAACGCGCCGACCGTTTCCCCCTATTAATTTCGCCCGATTCGCGTCCAGGTGCGTTGAACCGCGTTCAACCCGAACCTCGCCGGCGTTTAAACGCGTTAACTCCCGGCCACCGTAGACTACGCCCTCTCTGCCCCCGCCGATGGCCCTATTTAAACCCCCTTGCCACCTCGCGTTTCACCCCCACGCCTACACGTCGCGAGAACGCACAGAACGCCCTCACTCCGAGCTTTAGCGCATTCCCCCTAGTTCGCCTCCGGACACCGCTCGCCGTCGCCTCGGACCACCCCGGCCCGCGCCTCCGCCACCGTCGTGACCGCAAAGACGTCCCCTACCTCGGCCACGCCTCCGCTGGTCAAGGAGATCGCCGGAACACCGTCGCCGTCGAGTACCCGAGGAGCCTTCCGCGTCTACCCTCGTCGCCGGCCACGTCCCGTCGTCCCCGGACCGCCGCCAAGGTACCATCGTGACCGCCGTAGTCCCCTCCTTCCATTTCTAGGCTTAGCTAGGACCGCCGTCGCTCGCCGTGGCCGCTGGCCCGCTCGCCGTCGTCGGAGAAGACGACCGGCACGGGTCGAGTACCCGTGCCGTGCCGGATCTGATCCCGACCGTGCGATCGCGATCGGACGACGCACGTGAGCCCACGTACGCGATCTAATCCGCACCGTCGGATCTGGTCAAAGCGTTACGTTTTAATCTCACGCGTTGATTTTCATTTAACCCGGCGTGCGATCTCGTGCGTCCACGTGGTACCCCTTCGCGCGTTTTAATCCTGGCCGTCCGTTGTCACTTAACCCTCCCGCCTCGCGCCTGGCCACCGGATCTAGATCCGACGGTCCAGATCGAGCCGGCGCACGCGCACAGTGCGCGGGTTCACCGTGGGCCTGGCTCACCGTGGACCCGAGAGGTTTAAAATTTGAAAATAAATTCCAGAAATGCTTTTAAACTTGTAAAATTCATATCTAATGCATTTGAACTCTAAAAATTACCATTCCAATTTCAGAAAATTCATAAAATTATTCTCTACATATTTATGCAATAAAAACAGTAGGTTTGCTTGGACATTTTCATGTTTATTTAAATAAATATTCAAATGCCCTTAGGATTTAAATAAAATTTAAATATTTAAATTCCAGAAAACTTATATAATTGTCCCTTTCTGTTTAAACACTAAAACCACTGAGTTTTCCCTGAATCATTTATATTAAATTGATTAGAAAACTTAATGTAGTATTATACACACTTAAAAACCCTTTTTATGAAAAACAATAATTCATTTAGATTCACTTTAAATTAATGGAGAAATAAATTGCAGAACTTTAATCTTTGAATTTATTTTATTTATAATCAAACCAACTTAAACTTACGTGTTTATAATGTAATGTTATACTGTTTGATTGGATGTTGTGTTCTTTTTATTTTACTTTATATTAAAAAGACTACGACGCCGCCGAGGAGCCGGAGTACTTCCCCGAAGTCCCTCCCTCTCCTTTTGCTGAACAAGGCAAGTCACCAAACAATTCTTTTGAGCATATTGAACCCATGTCTGAATTGACTATCGCTAAAACACATAGGTTATGTATATGCATTAGTCAAATGAACCCTTACATTATATTTATTTAGGATCCCCCGACCTTGATGTGCAACCCAAGCCATGCTATCTCGCCTAACCTCCTTGTCACCATATGATCAATGATATTAGCTAGTGTCCAATGTATTGACACGGCCGCTATAGGATAAAAATGAGTCGTAGCAAAATGGTTCTATTATATGATCCTCGTTGCCTCTTATCCTTGGAAATTCTGTTGGTGATGAGTCATGGTTGTGAGTGTTTGCATGGTGGGTTCCGGGTGCAAGCTAGGGCATTGGTCAGTCGCACCCGGGGCACTATAAGGACCGGTCTGAGGGATCCGTTGCAATACACTTACGTACTAACCACAAGTCTAGTGGGTAAGTCCTAACTAAGGTATGGGTTGTTCCAAACCGAGGCCACCACTTGGAGATGGGTCAAGTTGCACCTGCGGGTGACTTGTACCAATGTGGCGCAAAAGGGGGTGCGACGTTAGCCGGGATGCGGCCCGGCGCGCCGGCGAAACCTAGAGCGGGTGGTTATCGCTTGGAACATCTCATATTGAGGTTTTGGCACGAGTTCCCGTGAAATGGGTCATCTCGTTGAGATGAGTGCGTGCCTTGTGGGTACAGTAGTACATCTCTGATCAGAGTCTTAAATCTTTTCGAAAAGCCGAGCCCACGGTCAAGGGCGGGTTGCGTGACATCCCCCAGTTAGATTACTTTGGATATGATTGTGCATGATGGATTGACATGTAAGGACCGTTGTGCGAGGAGGTAAAACGTACTCCTCGAGTTAGTTGATGTTGATGATGCTCATGTTTACTTTCCGCATGATTAAAATATGATTACACTAAATGCCATAACTGCAACTGCTTTATTCCGCATTGTTAGCCTTTATCCTTCCTTGTTTATTATCCTGCATTATTATTTGCATTTGCGGTGGCTTGTTGAGTACTCTTTGTACTCATACCCGTTGGACCCCACAGAGGATGCTTATCTCGAAGACGGTCTGGAGTAGCGACCCAGTCAAGAAGAAAAATCCTGAAGAAGAAGTTCGTCATGCCGTTTTCTAATTATTATACTCTACTGTTTTATTAAAACAATGATGTAATAAATATGGTCTGCGTACCATGAACAATGTCGTATGTACGTTTGTCGCATGATGAACCTCTTGTATTATTGTTTTTCTTATGAAATTCAATAATGTCTCGATTTGTTAAATCGGGGCATGACAAGATGGTATCAGAGCCGACTTGACTGTAGGAAGCCAAACAGACCCGCCTAGCCATTAAGCCATAGGAAATTATTTCTTGAAAATCTACTTCATAAACTTTGTTCCTCTCCTCACTTTTATTCAACTTGCTGTTTTGTAGATGCCAGTCTACCAAGTTCACAGTTACTGCCGCCACTATGAGGGCTTCGTCCGGGAGCTCCGCATGATGCTCACCTTCCTCGGGTTCCTCTTCGAACCCGAATTTCAAGGAGTCTACCCCGACGAGTTCGCCGGGCCTTGCGACGTCTCCCTCACCGTCCATGGCTCCGGAGAACATCTGCCGCCCTACACCACCGCACTTGGAGGCCCGACTTTCGACGTCGCGTGCCAACGAGTCGCCCTCCAGGCCCTCATGGAGCTGAGGATGATCTACGACGATCGTCTTCAGAACTCATCCTTCCGGCTTGTGCCGAAGCGTACTCCCGGGGCCCACCGTAGCATCTACCTCGGAGTTCACTCCGTGCGTGATCCGGTCATGGCCCGGCAGTCGCGTCTTTTACAGGCCATGGATGATCTCCACACCGAGGCGGTGCTCGACGCCGACGAGCACCATGAGGCGGTTGCGTTTCTTCGTGAGGAGACGAAGAACCTGATCCAACAGAACGGCGAGCTGCAGCGCAAGATCATACAGCTGCAGAAGGACATCGCGGAGATGGTTCCTCTTCTTCCTAGGAAGAAGAAGCCTATCCGTGAGCCCCTCCCTCGTCCCAAGAGGATCCCGCCACGACCCTCTCCCGCCAGGCCTTCCACCAGCGCCCCTACACCACGCCCCGGCCTCGTCTCCGACTCCATCATCGAGAATTTTCTCGAGCCCACCATCTCTCTGGAGCCGCGCGCTCGTGGTTCCGAGAGCACGGAGACCGCCTCCGGTGGCGAGTAGGCGTTAGGAGACGCTAGTTAAATAAGAATCAAACTTTTGTATGTGGTGCTGCCCACGACGAGTGTGTCATGGGTAGAATAAAAACTTGATTGTAACAAACACTTTATGCCACTATATATAATTATGTGCTTGAATCTTATATGATTGTATTATCGTTTCGTCATTCTTTGCTTTATCGCTTTGGGTATTCAGAAGATGGCCGACCACCAGAACACCGGCTCTAACAACGGAGCAGGAGGGAGCCGAGATGCACCTGAGGGTGTTGTACCCAACTGGGGTGCGACAGGCCCACGTCAGTCTGGGTCGCCTTCCGCCAACCACCCCACCTTGGCGGAAATGATGGCGAATCAGAATCATCTGATTACCGCCCTCCTCACCCAGATGCAGCACCAACAGGCTCAGTTGGACCGTCTGCAGAACGGTGAGCCCGCCCCTCGCGCACCAGCACCCGCGGCCGCTCCACAACTCTCCGAGTTCCTGCGCGTGCGCCCGCCCATCTTCTCGAGCATGACCAACCCGATGGAGGCCGGAGATTGGCTCCGCACTATCGAGAAGAAGCTCGACCTCCTCCCCTGCACAGACCGGGAGCGAGTGGCCTTCGCCACTCATCAGCTCCAGGGTCCCGCCGCCGAGTGGTGGGACAACTATCGCGCGTCCCAGCCAGAGGGCCACATGGTGACTTGGGCGGAGTTCACCATCGCCTTTCGTGCCGCCCACGTCCCCGCCGGTGTCATCGCGGTCAAGCAGCAGGAATTCCGCGACCTGCAGCAGGGCAACAGGACTGTCATGGAGTACCTCCATGAGTTCAACCGCCTCGCACGCTACGCACCGGAGGAAGTGCGCACCGACGCCCTCCGCCAAGCCAAGTTCCTCAGGGGACTTAAGGATGAGTTGTCCATCCAGCTCGTCGCCGCCGACTTCGCCGACTTCCAGCGGCTTGTCAATAAAGCGCTCATCCAAGAGACTGAGCAGAACAAGCTGGACCTCAAGAAGAGGAAGATGATCGCCTTCAAGCACCAGCAGGCGAACACTCAGAGGCCCCGCTTCGTCCCTCCGCCACCAGCACCCGCCTACCATCCTCGGCCCGCCTACAGGC
The DNA here is from genome assembly GCA_019279435.1 of Zizania palustris. Lineage (NCBI taxonomy): Eukaryota > Viridiplantae > Streptophyta > Magnoliopsida > Poales > Poaceae > Zizania > Zizania palustris. The sequence continues at coordinate 75,819,361 of JAAALK010000079.1, read as the reverse complement.
CACCTCATGCAGCCGGTGGATCCAACGCCGGGCATCCTCGCCCCGCTCCACCAGCTCCGGCCGCTCAGCCCGCACCGACCGCCAAAGCCCCGATCTTGAGGGATCGTCAAGGAAGGCCGGTTGTCTGCTTCAACTGCCGCAAGGAAGGGCACTACTCGCACCAGTGTCCTCACCCCAAGCAGAACCAAGGCGCAGCACCCCACCAGGCCGTTCGCGCCCGCGTCAACCACATCAGCGCGGAGGAAGCTCAGGAGGCTCCTGAAGTCGTACTCGGTACGTTTACTATGAATTCCGTACCGGCCATCATATTATTTGACTCTGGAGCAACCCACTCCTTTGTCTCGGAAGATTTTGCAAAAACAAACAATCTGGACGTGCTCCCTCTACCAATTCCCATGGTGATTGCCACCCCCGGCAATAGGACCTCAGCTCGCTTCTACAGCCCTAAGGTTCAACTTGACATCCAAGGAGTGCTGTTTCGGGCCGAGCCTGTCCTCATCCAATGCACCGGACTCGACCTTATATTAGGTATGGATTGGTTGATGAAGCACAAGGGAGTGATCGACTGTGCCAACAAGTCCGTCGCGGTGACCAGTCCTGAAGGCGTAACCGTCACCTTCCGGATGACCAGTCGCAAACCACTCGGAGCATCCCTTCGCTCTATAGCTCTTGAAGAGGTGCCAATAGTCAAGGAGTTTGCAGATGTTTTCCCCGAAGATCTGCCCGGAATGCCTCCCAAGCGGGACATCGAATTCAGGATCGAGCTTGTCCCGGGGACCACTCCGATCTCCAAACGCCCATACCGAATGACCGCCAATGAACTAGCCGAAGTCAAGAGCAACATCGAAGACCTTGAGCAGAAAGGTTACATCCGACCGAGTACCTCACCCTGGGGTGCACCGGTTATATTTGCTATGAAGAAGGACAAGACCAAGAGGATGTGCGTGGACTATAGAGCCTTGAACGACGTAACCATCAAGAACAAATACCCACTGCCTCGGATCGACGACCTGTTCGATCAGCTAAAAGGATCCTCGGTGTTTTCCAAGATTGACCTCAGGTCAGGTTATCACCAGTTAAGGATCAGGGAGGAAGATATACCCAAGACTGCCTTCACCTCCCGCTATGGACTCTACGAGTACACTGTGATGTCGTTCGGACTCACGAATGCCCCGGCCTTCTTCATGAACATGATGAACAATGTATTCATGGAGTTCTTGGACAAGTTCATTGTGGTATTCATCGACGATATCCTCGTTTACTCCAAGACTAAGGAAGAACACGAGACTCACCTCCGTCTGACCCTCGGAAAGCTAAGGGAGCAGCAACTGTACGCCAAATACAGCAAGTGCGAATTTTGGTCGTCTGAGGTGAAGTTCCTCGGTCATGTGATATCTGCCGGAGGAATAGCAGTGGACCCAACCACCGTCGAAGCGGTAACCAACTGGCTACAGCCAACGACCGTGACCGAGATCCGGAGTTTTCTCGGATTGGCCGGATACTACCGCCGGTTCATCGAGAATTTTTCCAAGATCGCCAAGCCTATGACCAGACTTCTGCAGAAAGAGGTGAAGTTTGACTGGACCCCCGACTGCGAAGAGAGCTTCCAGACTCTCAAGAAGAAGCTTGTGTCAGCCCCCATTCTGACTCTGCCAGACATCCGGAAAGACTTCCACGTCTACTGTGATGCCTCTCGTCAAGGATTGGGATGCGTCTTAATGCAAGAAGGGAAGGTGATATCCTACGCCTCCCGACAACTGAGACCGCATGAGCTGAACTACCCAACCCACGACCTGGAACTAGCAGCCGTGGTTCATGCCTTGAAGATATGGAGACATTACCTTGTGGGAAATCGGTGTGAGGTCTTCACCGACCACAAGAGCCTCAAGTACATATTCACCCAACCAGATCTGAATCTCAGGCAAAGGAGATGGTTGGAACTGATCAAGGATTACGACTTGGGCATCCATTATCATCCGGGCAAAGCGAACGTGGTGGCAGACGCCCTTAGTCGAAAAGGGTACTGCAATGCCATCATGATTCAAGACCAGGCTCCTCTGCTTTATAAGGAGATGGAGAGGCTAAATCTAGGGATCACCACTCGAGAGTACCTCGCTGCCTTGGAGTCTCGGCCTGTCTTATTAGACCAGATCCGAGAGAAGCAGAAGGAAGACCCAGACATCCTGGAAATCCAACAGAACATGAGGAAGGGTAAAGCCCCCGGATTCTCCGAGGATGAGCATGGTACCATTTGGTTCGGAAACCGAGTATGCGTACCCAACATACCTGAGTTGAAGACTCTCATCCTTCAAGAAGCTCACGATACTCTTTACTCCATTCATCCCGGGAGTACGAAGATGTACCAAGACCTGAAGGAGAAATATTGGTGGGTCAGCATGAAGAGAGAAATAGCCGAGTATGTGGCCAAGTGCGACACATGCTGTTGGACCGGAAACGGCGACCAGAGGGGGGGTGAATGGGAGCTTTTTAAAATTTCGGGCTAAAAACTTAGCCTTCGGTTCTGTTCTGTCTTCTGCGGAACAGGCTTCGAACATAGCCTTCGAAGGTCTGGTTCGGAGGTACTTCGACACCTTCGAACACAGGCTTCGGAGAGGCAAAAGTTCGAAGTCAAGAAGACTTCGCTCCACTTACAACCCTCGAAAATCAACTCTGCTAAGTCAGTGCAGGCTCCGCACACAGGGTGCTTTGAGCAAACTTCGCACTTCACCCTTCGCAAGAGTGGACAGCCCTCTGAGGACTTCGACCAAGTACTTGGCGACAGCAACAGGTGCTGGGCTTCGTACCCGAAGGTCTACACGCATACGCAAATGGACTACGCTAAGGGCTTCGACACAAGAAGCACTACGGGAACAGAACAGGGCTTCGCTAGTAAGCAGCGAGGTCTTGCCTCGTGTTACACAGAGCGACAGCACACTGTAAAACACACTTCGCGATAAAAACACCCTTCGCCAAGACAGGCTTCGGTGAACTAAAACTAGCGAGGTATGCAATACGAGCTCAAGCAAAAGCACACAGAAGCAGGGCTTCGCCGCTTGAACAAGGAACACAAAATGTATTGAACTCAGAATGAATACAGCGAGGTCTGTCTACAGGAGCTCAACAGTAAATGCTCAAAGTGTTAAATGTTACCTACCGAGCCCCCATATTTATAGCCCACGGCTTCATCCTAAGGAAGTGACTACTTTACCCCTAGGGTTTACAACAGATTTGTCTCTACAGAACTAAGGGGTACAAAAGGTAGTCCACCTTTATTTTGGAGGCTTCTCTGTCAGCTGCAGAGGGGACAGTGTCAGCCTTTTTCAGAACAGACAGTGTCAGCCTTTACAGTGTTGACTTCTGGAACCTCCCTTCGCACCGAGGGTGCGGAAGCTTCGGCGAGAAGCCTGCAGCCTGATGGCCTTCGCTCCGCCGAAGAAGACCTTCGATACAGTGACGGTTTTGAGCCGAAGCCGTCAAAGCCCTTGGGTCTTCGCACCACCACCTCCGGAGTGGATCACCACGGCTTCGCAGCTACTCCGAGCTCGAACACCGTCCGTCCGTGTACCGAAGCCATGCATGGCCGAAGCACCTCAAGTCAACCTCACTCCGAAGCCCACCTTCGGAGTACCACCCTTCGAAGTCCCTCCTTCGTCCAAGGCCTTCGCATGAAGCATTCCATGAGCACTCCGTCGCAGTGCCTCTCCCCGAGCACACTCCACGACGAGCCTCACCCGGACCATGCCTTCGATGCGCCTCGACTTCTGAGACCTTCGTCGGGTATCCTTCGAGTGTCTCCCTCCGGAGCACACTTCGAACTCCTTGCCTCCGCAGAGGACTTGGTCCACCAACTCCGAAGTCACTCCATTCGGAGTACCTTCGAAGTGCCTCACTTCCGAGGACTTTGTCTCGGAGTACCTTCAGCCGGAGCCACGCTCCGCACTCTCTGCCTTCACCTGGCACGACTCGACCCGAGGACCGACCCGGACCACCTTCGCAGCCACCGTGACGGAGCTCCCCGCTCCCCTGGCATCAAGCCACCCGCTTGACCCAGGTTCACCTGGCTCGAACCCTGTCCGCCGCCTCCGAAGTCCCTGCGCACCACAGACAAGCAAACAAGTGTATCCAGTACTCCGGAGACCTCTCCGGGTTAGCAACCTCCGGTACACACTCCGGTGTACCGCCCAAAGTACCGAAGCCATCGGTACGAACCCTGTCATCGCGTACTGTCGGACCCCTCCGACAGGTACACTCCGCTGCAACAGCTGCAGCAAGCAAACACCGAACACACTTCGGTGACACCACCTCCGAACACCCTTCGGAGGTACCACCTCCGAAGCCCCTTCGGAGGTACCCTTCGAACAGAGGGTAAATAATCCTGTCAATCACTCATCACAAACACCGAAACCACCCTTGGTTTCTCAATCTCCCCCTTGATGAGTGCATTGACAACCAAATCCAAGTTCAAGAAAATTTAAAAATTTCAGCACACAAGTGACCATAAAAACTCAGAAAAGAGCAAAAGCATGTCACTTGATAAAAGAAATTTTCTCCCCCTTTCTCAAAAGAGTAAAAACCCTTTTTGGCAAATCTCCCCTTGATAGGAACTCCCCCTGAGTTAAGCGAATTTTTCTCCCCCTTTATGTCAAAAATCTTTCCCTTTGCGAAATTATGCCTTCTTGCGGCAGAGAACAAGAGCACATCTCCCCCTTTGGCAATGCAAGCATCAAGGAGCAGTTAAAAGATGCAAAGCTTTGAAATGAATAGAATTGCAAAGACATATAATGCAAAAATATGCCAAAATTAACACAAGTGATCATGGGCTCAGCTCAATGTAACAATCTGTGAAACAAGATGATGGCATGTGATTTTGTCATTTTTGAAGTAAAAAGCATCACCACTTAATCACAGTAGCTAGACATGAGAAGGCAAGGACTGCGCAAAGCTAACAATTTCTACTCTAGACAGACAAGTCTTATTCAAAAAGAAGCTTTGAGAGCAACTTTGATGAGCAAATAAATTTGTTGTTCTTTTTCTTAATGCCAGGGGTTATTTGTTTGTCCACCTTATACTTTCCAATCAAGCCAAGCCTAGGCATGAAAGCCATCTGAAGCTTAAGGCGGTGATTTTGGCATACACTACACTATCCCAGTTCAAACCAAAGTGCAATGGTAAGCAGTCTAGAATAGAGTAGTGCGACAAACAAACCCTCCTGGATCTTTTCATTTAAACCAGGCAAATCATGGATTTTTGATTTTGATTCAGATGAATGAAACATTTTGATGAATATCCATGAATAAAGAACACAATTTTTCAAGTTGCAACTTTTAGCATCCAAAGAACAGTGTCTTGCTGTCAAGTAGATAAAAGATAGCTATAAGCAGTCCAGCCTAAACAAGCTAGATACAAGATTGTGCGGTGAGCAAGTTTTGATTTTAGAAGATAAAACATCATGCACAATCAATGTTCCAGACATATTTCACAGAGCTGAGCTGTCATGATTTCTTTGAATTAAAAGCAGGCATATAATAGCAAAATATGTAAATGCAATTCCACACATAATGAGCATATGCAAGACAATTAAAATCAGCTCCCCCTCACAAAATGCCGTAAGGGTGACAAATGCCAAGTTCCCCACGCAAGTAAGCAAATCGAGAAGCATCGAGGGGTTTTGTAAAAATGTCGGCAAGCTGGTGTTGGGTATCAACATATTGAAGTTCAATATCACCCTTCTCATTGTGATCTCTGAGAAAATGATACCGTACATCAATGTGTTTGGTTCTGGAGTGCTGAACCGGGTTGTTTGCAATACAAATAGCACTAGTGTTATCACAGAAAAGTGGAACACTCTTATAATCTAACCCGAAATCCCGCAAAGTGGAAACCATCCACAAAATCTGAGAGCAACAGCTAGCTGCAGCAACATATTCGGCCTCGGCCGTCGATTGTGCAACACTAGACTGTTTGCGGGAAGACCAGCAAACCAGTGAAGTACCCAGAAAATGACAAGTACCAGAGGTACTCTTTCTATCAATTCTACACCCAGCAAAATCCGCATCTGAATAACCTCTAAGACATAAAGATGAAGACGATGAATACCATATGCCAAATTCAAGGGTGTGCTTGAGATACCTTAGAATGCGCTTAACCGCTTGGCGGTGCGAAGCTCGTGGTGAAGCCTGAAAACGAGCGCACAGACACACAGCGAAGTGTATGTCCGGCCTCGTGGCAGTCAAGTAGAGGAGGGAGCCGATCATGCTCCGAAATTCCTTCTGATCTACGGCTTCTCCATCTTCGTCAGGGTCCAACGCTACAGATGTAGCCATTGGAGTGGCGAGGGGCTTCGCATCGGACATGTCGAACTTCTTGAGCAGGTCCTTGGTGTACTTTGTCTGGTGGACAAAAGTACCTTGTTTGCTTTGCTTGATTTGCAAACCAAGGAAGAAGGTGAGTTCACCCATCATTGACATTTCAAACTCCCTGCTCATGGTATCTGCAAACTCGGCAACTAAAGCATGAGAAGAGCCACCAAAGATGATATCATCCACATAAATCTGAACTAGGAGGAAATCTTTGCCATGCTTGAGAGTAAACAAAGTTTTATCAACAGAGCCCATCAAATACCCTCGCTCAAGCAGAAAAGACTTAAGTCTATCATACCAAGCCCGAGGGGCCTGCTTGAGACCATAAAGAGCCTTATGAAGTTTAAGGACTTTATGTGGGTACTTGGGGTTTTCAAAACCAGGGGGTTGTTTTACATAAACATCTTCACCTATGAAGCCATTAAGAAAAGCACTTTTGACATCCATTTGATAGAGTTTGAATCCCCGGGATGTCGCAAAAGCAAGCAAAATCCTAATGGCCTCAAGGCGAGCAACAGGTGCAAAAGTTTCAGTAAAATCAATCCCTTCTAGTTGAGAAAAGCCCTGAGCTACAAGTCTAGCCTTGTTTCTAACAATTGTCCCATCCTCCCCTTGTTTGTTTTTGAAAATCCATTTTGTTCCAATGAAATGAACATTAGGTGGAGGATCAACTAAAGTCCAGACTTGGTTTCTTTCAAAATTCTCAAGCTCTTCATGCATGGCATTGATCCAACTAGAATCAGAAAGTGCATGACTAACATCTAAGGGCTCGAAAGAGGCAACAAAAGCAGCATTAGTGAAATGAGCGTGAGAACGTGTTACCCTTTGCTTGGTTGTTGTGAGGCTGGAGAACCAGTTTGCATCTCCGGTCATGTGGCGCGAACAACCGGAGTCCATGATCCACGTGCCCTCCAAGCCTCGACCTGTCGCCTACACATGATAAGAATGCCTCGATCGCTCAGTGCTGGGGTGAGTAAAATAATGACGAGACATCCAGCACTGAGTGACACGAGTAGTAGGCACAGTAAAAGTAGACGGTCTACGCACATAAAAATCAGAATGATGCAAAGTGCGAGGTCTACCTACATGCAAAGAACGAAAAGCATGTAGAGGTCTCCTATTCTGACGAGGTACAAAGCTACTCGCCCGAGGTCTACCACCATATGGAACATGGTGAACACCTCGAGGAGCAAAACCTCTCCGAGAAGCACGAGGAGCCTCTAAAACAGGACGAGAGTAGAACTCAGACTCATGCATACCTAAAGATGGGTAATGCATGTCCTGATAGCTCATCGCCTGTGCACGTCGCTCATCCTTGATGCGACGGAAACAGAAACCAATCAAATGACCCGCCCTCTGACAATAAGAACAGTGAAACACTCTCCTGGGGGCACTCTCATGGGTCATAGGAGCAACTCTCACAGGCTCCTTGGGTTTCTTCTGAGTGGTTTTCTTGGGAGGATTTTTCTTGGTAGGAGGAGTGGTTTTCTTTGGTGGATGGGTAGGCCTTTTGGCTGATGGGGTGTCTAACAAAGCTCTCTCTTTCTCTAGGGTGGTAGGAGAGGTAAAAACAGTTTTGGGCTTACTGTCTGAAGCTATCCTCTCAAAACCCAAACCTAGAGCTACCCCGGCTCTGTCAGCACACAACTTGGTCTTGGCCAAGAGCAAATCCATCCTACCCTTCCCCTCAGTGCATTTGTTCACCACAGAAAGAAGGTATTCATTCTCTGACATGAGGTTCTCAGCTCGCTCTCTAACAGTGCCTAGCTGGTCCTTAAGGGTAATGCAAGTGTCACACACAGGCTGCACATCCTTAGAACTACCGGCCCTCTCCAATCTAGCCTCCAAATCATGAACATGCTTATCACGTAAATTAATGCTATCGCGTAATAAAGAGCAGTTCATGCAATCAATAACATCATGAGGTCTAGAGTCCACCTCCAAAAGCTGCTTCTGTGCAGTCTCAAGCTCAGAGAGAGTTTGAGCATGAACAGAACGCAACTGAGCAAGCTCACCCATGACAACAGAACAAGACTCACATTCAGCATCATCAAATTTAGACTTAAGCATGGCATATTCAGTAGACATATTTTCTAGCCTAAGTCTAAGGTCTTTTCTTTCTCTAGCGGCTTGCACAAGTAATCTATCCTGACCAAGCACTACTTCATTCAGCTCATCTAATTTAATTAGAAGCTGGTCAGATGATAGGTTTACCTCAGATGAGTCAAGCTCATCGCCGCTGTGATCGCTGTCGGCCATGAAGCAAAGGCCGGTGAAGTCACGTCCCTTCTTGTCCTTCTTGTCCTCCTTTCTTGGGGACTCCTCCTCCTCAGAGCTCGACTCCTCAGTTGAGGAAGTGTCGATGTCGCTGAGAGCAGCAACAAAAGCTCTGGAAGCGGCCTTGGCTACTTTCTTAGCCATCTTGCCGCGCTTGCCCTTCACAAAGGGCTTCCTCTCCTTTTTGTGGTATTTGGGGCGGTCACTCTCATCTCTCTTTTTGATCTTGGGGCAATTAGCCTTGATGTGAGAAGTGTCGCCACATTCATAGCAACCACTAAAACCACTTCTCCTCTGATCCCGTCTCTCATGATGAAAGCGGGTGAACCTCCGGGCAATGAGAGCAAGCTCATCATCAGCTAGAGTGTCCACCTGCTCCTTTGTGACGGAGACCAGGGAGGACAAAGCAAAACCATCTGCAAGAACACAAGTGCCTGATGTGCTTGGTTCTGCAGTGGTGCCACGGCTAGTGCTAGAAATCAATGCCAATGGCTGTGGCAAAGAGCTTCTATGCACTGCAAGAGATGCCTTGGCAATCTCTGTGGACTTCAGCTTGCTAAAGAGTTCATCACAGGTTAGAGTGTCATAGCCTGTGGACTCCTCAATGCTGGATATCTTCACCTCCCATATGCTACGGTCAAGAGCATAGAGAAGCTTGATAGCCCTATCATGATCACTGTAAGCAAGCGTCCCGTTGGATCGCAAGTTACTCACTATTGCATCAAAGCGAGAAAACATGGCATCTACTGATTCACCAGGTGCCTGCACAAACAGCTGATACTGTTGATTGTAGGTGCTTTGGCGCCTGGCCTTAATCTGAGCAGAGCCCTCATGAAAGACAATGAGAGTTGTCCAAATCTCCCTAGCAGTCCTCAGGTGCTGCACCCTATCAAACTCACTCCGACTCAAACCAATGAACAGTATGTTCCTTGCCTTCGAGTTGGCAATATACTGATCTTTTTCAGTTTGAGTGGTGCGGGTATCAGGGATGGAGTATTGTGAGTCCACAATCTCCCAAATTGCATTTCCTTGGCTTAACAAGTAAGCCTCCATGCGCACCTTCCAGTATGCAAAATCTGTCCCATCGAACAGAGGAATTTTACTGCCTCTATCCATGTCGCCAACAGATCACAAAACCGGTTAAGGTCAACTGGTGATCTTAACCCGCTCTGATACCAATTGTTGGACCGGAAACGGCGACCAGAGGGGGGGTGAATGGGAGCTTTTTAAAATTTCGGGCTAAAAACTTAGCCTTCGGTTCTGTTCTGTCTTCTGCGGAACAGGCTTCGAACACAGCCTTCGAAGGTCTGGTTCGGAGGTACTTCGACACCTTCGAACACAGGCTTCGGAGAGGCAAAAGTTCGAAGTCAAGAAGACTTCGCTCCACTTACAACCCTCGAAAATCAACTCTGCTAAGTCAGTGCAGGCTCCGCACACAGGGTGCTTTGAGCAAACTTCGCACTTCACCCTTCGCAAGAGTGGACAGCCCTCTGAGGACTTCGACCAAGTACTTGGCGACAGCAACAGGTGCTGGGCTTCGTACCCGAAGGTCTACACGCATACGCAAATGGACTACGCTAAGGGCTTCGACACAAGAAGCACTACGGGAACAGAACAGGGCTTCGCTAGTAAGCAGCGAGGTCTTGCCTCGTGTTACACAGAGCGACAGCACACTGTAAAACACACTTCGCGATAAAATCACCCTTCGCCAAGACAGGCTTCGGTGAACTAAAACTAGCGAGGTATGCAATACGAGCTCAAGCAAAAGCACACAGAAGCAGGGCTTCGCCGCTTGAACAAGGAACACAAAATGTATTGAACTCAGAATGAATACAGCGAGGTCTGTCTACAGGAGCTCAACAGTAAATGCTCAAAGTGTTAAATGTTACCTACCGAGCCCCCATATTTATAGCCCACGGCTTCATCCTAAGGAAGTGACTACTTTACCCCTAGGGTTTACAACAGATTTGTCTCTACAGAACTAAGGGGTACAAAAGGTAGTCCACCTTTATTTTGGAGGCTTCTCTGTCAGCTGCAGAGGGGACAGTGTCAGCCTTTTTCAGAACAGACAGTGTCAGCCTTTACAGTGTTGACTTCTGGAACCTCCCTTCGCACCGAGGGTGCGGAAGCTTCGGCGAGAAGCCTGCAGCCTGATGGCCTTCGCTCCGCCGAAGAAGACCTTCGATACAGTGACGGTTTTGAGCCGAAGCCGTCAAAGCCCTTGGGTCTTCGCACCACCACCTCCGGAGTGGATCACCACGGCTTCGCAGCTACTCCGAGCTCGAACACCGTCCGTCCGTGTACCGAAGCCATGCATGGCCGAAGCACCTCAAGTCAACCTCACTCCGAAGCCCACCTTCGGAGTACCACCCTTCGAAGTCCCTCCTTCGTCCAAGGCCTTCGCATGAAGCATTCCATGAGCACTCCGTCGCAGTGCCTCTCCCCGAGCACACTCCACGACGAGCCTCACCCGGACCATGCCTTCGATGCGCCTCGACTTCTGAGACCTTCGTCGGGTATCCTTCGAGTGTCTCCCTCCGGAGCACACTTCGAACTCCTTGCCTCCGCAGAGGACTTGGTCCACCAACTCCGAAGTCACTCCATTCGGAGTACCTTCGAAGTGCCTCACTTCCGAGGACTTTGTCTCGGAGTACCTTCAGCCGGAGCCACGCTCCGCACTCTCTGCCTTCACCTGGCACGACTCGACCCGAGGACCGACCCGGACCACCTTCGCAGCCACCGTGACGGAGCTCCCCGCTCCCCTGGCATCAAGCCACCCGCTTGACCCAGGTTCACCTGGCTCGAACCCTGTCCGCCGCCTCCGAAGTCCCTGCGCACCACAGACAAGCAAACAAGTGTATCCAGTACTCCGGAGACCTCTCCGGGTTAGCAACCTCCGGTACACACTCCGGTGTACCGCCCAAAGTACCGAAGCCATCGGTACGAACCCTGTCATCGCGTACTGTCGGACCCCTCCGACAGGTACACTCCGCTGCAACAGCTGCAGCAAGCAAACACCGAACACACTTCGGTGACACCACCTCCGAACACCCTTCGGAGGTACCACCTCCGAAGCCCCTTCGGAGGTACCCTTCGAACAGAGGGTAAATAATCCTGTCAATCACTCATCACAAACACCGAAACCACCCTTGGTTTCTCACATGCCGGCGAGTCAAGGCAGAGCATCAGAGACCTGCCGGACTTCTTCAACCCCTCAAAGTCCCTGAATGGAAGTGGGAAGAGATAGGAATGGACTTCATCACGGGACTGCCCAGGACCCAAGCTGGTCATGATTCTATCTGGGTGATCGTTGATCGACTCACCAAGGTAGCCCACTTCGTTCCGGTCAAGACAACTTACACCGTCGCCAAGTTGGCTGAGTTGTATATGACCCGGATCGTGTGCCTCCACGGAGTTCCCAGGAAGATTGTATCTGACCGCGGGAGTCAGTTTACCTCCAAGTTTTGGAAGAACCTTCAAGAGGAACTCGGCACCCGGCTGAACTTTAGCACCGCCTATCATCCACAGACCGACGGTCAAACCGAAAGGGTCAACCAGATATTGGAGGATATGCTTAGAGCTTGTGCTCTAGACTTTGGCGGAATGTGGGACAAGAACTTACCTTATGCGGAGTTCTCCTACAACAACAGCTATCAAGCCAGCCTGCAAATGTCCCCGTTCGAAGCACTCTATGGGCGCAAGTGCAGAACGCCGTTGCTCTGGGATCAAACCGGAGAATCACAACTGTTTGGGACAGATTTATTGAGAGAAGCCGAAGAGAAAGTTAAGATTATAAGAGACCGACTGAAGGCAGCCCAATCCGGGCAAAAGAGCTACGCCGATAACCGTCGAAGAGATCTAGCCTTTGAGGAGGGCGATTATGTCTACCTCCGAGTCACTCCCCTCCGTGGCACTCAAAGGTTCAACATGAAAGGCAAACTAGCACCCCGCTACGTCGGACCTTTCCAGATCCTCCATCGACAAGGAGAAGTGGCATATCAACTTGAACTGCCTCTATCCTTGGCAGGCGTTCATGATGTGTTCCATGTCTCGCAGCTGAAGAAGTGTCTCCGTGTACCCACCGAGCAAGCCGACCTTCAGCAGCTCAACGTCCAAGAAGACTTGACCTACATAGAGAGACCCGTCAAGATCTTGGAAACCAAGGAAAGAGTAACCAGAAGTCGCGTCGTCCGCTTCTGCAAAGTCCAATGGAACAACCATCCCGCAGAAGAAGCCACTTGGGAAAAAGAAGACGAGCTGAAAGCCCAATACCCCGAGCTATTCGAGTAGCGTTCCAATCTCGAGGACGAGATTCTTGTAAGGGGGATAGGTTTGTAACACCCCAAATTTTCAAAGCAATAAAAATATTATTAAATTCAATTTATTGAAATTATTATTTCAGAAAATACTTTTAAATCCCTTTTATGCCCTTTTGAACTACAACATAGAGTAGATGACCAAATCAGGAGGTGAAACTTTTTGTATATGATCCTTAGACCAAAATATAATTTTGAGAATTTTTATAAATTTTTACCAGCCTTGGAAGTAGCCCTAATATTTTAACCCATTTTCTGGAATTATTTTTATTCAGAAAAGTATTAGAACAGTAATGGGCTCCTCCCCCCCCTTCTCTCTCTCCCGGCCGGCCCAGCCCGTTACCGCGCTCGCCTTAGGCTGACAACCCGGTCCCACCTGTCGGCGCCGAATCCCTCCCCTCGCGCGCGAACCCGACAACCCGGCCCCGCCTGTCAGTCCCCTCTCTCGCGCGCTCGCACCCGCTGACCACCTTGGCCCACCTGTCGGACCCGTCTTCCCCGCGGGATCCGCCCCCAAATCCCCCCCCCTCGCCGGCCGAAGCCCTAATCCCGCCTCGGATCCGCCCCCGCCGGCCCCCTCCCTTAAATTCGTCGCCGGCAATGAATCCCCCTCAACGCGCCGACCGTTTCCCCCTATTAATTTCGCCCGATTCGCGTCCAGGTGCGTTGAACCGCGTTCAACCCGAACCTCGCCGGCGTTTAAACGCGTTAACTCCCGGCCACCGTAGACTACGCCCTCTCTGCCCCCGCCGATGGCCCTATTTAAACCCCCTTGCCACCTCGCGTTTCACCCCCACGCCTACACGTCGCGAGAACGCACAGAACGCCCTCACTCCGAGCTTTAGCGCATTCCCCCTGGTTCGCCTCCGGCCACCGCTCGCCGTCGCCTCGGACCACCCCGGCCCGCGCCTCCGCCACCGTCGTGACCGCAAAGACGTCCCCTACCTCGGCCACGCCTCCGCTGGTCAAGGAGATCGCCGGAACACCGTCGCCGTCGAGTACCGGAGGAGCCTTCCGCGTCTACCCTCGTCGCCGGCCACGTCCCGTCGTCCCCGGACCGCCGCCAAGGTACCATCGTGACCGCCGTAGTCCCCTCCTTCCATTTCTAGGCTTAGCTAGGACCGCCGTCGCTCGCCGTGGCCGCTGGCCCGCTCGCCGTCGTCGGAGAAGACGACCGGCACGGGTCGAGTACCCGTGCCGTGCCGGATCTGATCCCGACCGTGCGATCGCGATCGGACGACGCACGTGAGCCCACGTACGCGATCTAATCCGCACCGTCGGATCTGGTCAAAGCGTTACGTTTTAATCTCACGCGTTGATTTTCATTTAACCCGGCGTGCGATCTCGTGCGTCCACGTGGTACCCCTTCGCGCGTTTTAATCCTGGCCGTCCGTTGTCACTTAACCCTCCCGCCTCGCGCCTGGCCACCGGATCTAGATCCGACGGTCCAGATCGAGCCGGCGCACGCGCACAGTGCGTGGGTTCACCGTGGGCCTGGCTCACCGTGGACCCGAGAGGTTTAAAATTTGAAAATAAATTCCAGAAATGCTTTTAAACTTGTAAAATTCATATCTAATGCATTTGAACTCTAAAAATTACCATTCCAATTTCAGAAAATTCATAAAATTATTCTCTACATATTTATGCAATAAAAACAGTAGGTTTGCTTGGACATTTTCATGTTTATTTAAATAAATATTCAAATGCCCTTAGGATTTAAATAAAATTTAAATATTTAAATTCCAGAAAACTTATATAATTGTCCCTTTCTGTTTAAACACTAAAACCACTGAGTTTTCCCTGAATCATTTATATTAAATTGATTAGAAAACTTAATGTAGTATTATACACACTTAAAACCCTTTTTATGAAAAACAATAATTCATTTAGATTCACTTTAAATTAATGGAGAAATAAATTGCAGAACTTTAATCTTTGAATTTATTTTATTTATAATCAAACCAACTTAAACTTACGTGTTTATAATGTAATGTTATACTGTTTGATTGGATGTTGTGTTCTTTTTATTTTACTTTATATTAAAAGACTACGACGCCGCCGAGGAGCCGGAGTACTTCCCCGAAGTCCCTCCCTCTCCTTTTGCTGAACAAGGCAAGTCACCAAACAATTCTTTTGAGCATATTGAACCCATGTCTGAATTGACTATCGCTAAAACACATAGGTTATGTATATGCATTAGTCAAATGAACCCTTACATTATATTTATTTAGGATCCCCCGACCTTGATGTGCAACCCAAGCCATGCTATCTCGCCTAACCTCCTTGTCACCATATGATCAATGATATTAGCTAGTGTCCAATGTATTGACACGGCCGCTATAGGATAAAAATGAGTCGTAGCAAAATGGTTCTATTATATGATCCCCGTTGCCTCTTATCCTTGGAAATTCTGTTGGTGATGAGTCATGGTTGTGAGTGTTTGCATGGTGGGTTCCGGGTGCAAGCTAGGGCATTGGTCAGTCGCACCCGGGGCACTATAAGGACCGGTCTGAGGGATCCGTTGCAATACACTTACGTACTAACCACAAGTCTAGTGGGTAAGTCCTAACTAAGGTATGGGTTGTTCCAAACCGAGGCCACCACTTGGAGATGGGTCAAGTTGCACCTGCGGGTGACTTGTACCAATGTGGCGCAAAAGGGGGTGCGACGTTAGCCGGGATGCGGCCCGGCGCGCCGGCGAAACCTAGAGCGGGTGGTTATCGCTTGGAACATCTCATATTGAGGTTTTGGCACGAGTTCCCGTGAAATGGGTCATCTCGTTGAGATGAGTGCGTGCCTTGTGGGTACAGTAGTACATCTCTGATCAGAGTCTTAAATCTTTTCGAAAAGCCGAGCCCACGGTCAAGGGCGGGTTGCGTGACATCCCCCAGTTAGATTACTTTGGATATGATTGTGCATGATGGATTGACATGTAAGGACCGTTGTGCGAGGAGGTAAAACGTACTCCTCGAGTTAGTTGATGTTGATGATGCTCATGTTTACTTTCCGCATGATTAAAATATGATTACACTAAATGCCATAACTGCAACTGCTTTATTCCGCATTGTTAGCCTTTATCCTTCCTTGTTTATTATCCTGCATTATTATTTGCATTTGCGGTGGCTTGTTGAGTACTCTTTGTACTCATACCCGTTGGACCCCACAGAGGATGCTTATCTCGAAGACGGTCTGGAGTAGCGACCCAGTCAAGAAGAAAAATCCTGAAGAAGAAGTTCGTCATGCCGTTTTCTAATTATTATACTCTACTGTTTTATTAAAACAATGATGTAATAAATATGGTCTGCGTACCATGAACAATGTCGTATGTACGTTTGTCGCATGATGAACCTCTTGTATTATTGTTTTTCTTATGAAATTCAATAATGTCTCGATTTGTTAAATCGGGGCGTGACAGCCTGTCACCCTTCGCTTCTTGGTTCGGAGCTTGTTCTCTTCGAAGTTAAAGTTGTGGGCTTCGGATTTGTTTTTTCTGTCATGTGACAGACTTCGCTTCTTTGTTCGAAGGTTGTCTGTTTGTGTGTTGTGTTCGAAGTTTTTGTGTTCGAAGGTTCAGCTTCGGAGCTTTTGGTTCTAAGTGTGTTCGAAGTTTTGTCTTCGAAGTGCATACTTCGAAGCAGGCTTCGGCACTGGTTTACTTCGCTCCGAAGCTCGTAACTTGAAGTTGTGTTCGAAGTCTTGTCTTCGAAGTACTTACTTCGAACCAAGCTCCAGCACTGTTTTACTTCGCTCCGAAGTACACTTCGCTTCTTACCACTTCGACCTAGGCTAGACAGTGACACCTTCGGCGCTTCGGACAGACTCTGTCATCAACCTCCGAAGCAGACCTCGACGTGCGAAGGGGGCTTCGCCAAGTTTCGAACAGGAGACAACTTTGGACAGTAACTTCTCTTTTCACTTTATACATACTTAGATCATTTCTTTGAGAAGTATAGGCCTGTTACAACTTGTTTATCTACCTAGTTGCACCACTTTAGTTTTACACTGTTTATCATCAGTTGCTTCTAGGTTAGAAACCTTTAGACTTAGGCCTACTGTTTATTTTCTGCCGCATAGTATTTTTGAGGTGCGTTGGGTATTGGGAACAGGCCATAGATTCGAAAGAATTTTTAAGGCGCCCATTCACCCCCCCTCTGGTCGCTACTTTCGGTCCTACAGGGGCACGGTGGTCAGTGGGCGTGTGCGAGTGCTGAGAGAGAGGCAGACGGCGCCGACAGGTGGGGCCAAGGCGTCGGGCACGCGCGTGCGAGGGAGGGGGTCGCTGATGGGTGGGGCCCATCCATCGGTGAGGGGAGCGGGGAGAGAGTGGGCTGGGCCGGTTGGCTGAGGGAGAAGAGGGGGGAAGGAGGCCCGTTACTGTTTAATTTCTTTTCCGAATAAAAATAATTGCTGAAATAGGTTTAAATTATTTGGGTTGCTCCCATGGGTGATAAAAATTTGTAAAAATTCTCAAAAATAGTTCTCGGCCTTGGGATCACATATAAATTTTCTTAGGCTCTAGTTTGGACATCTCCTCTAGGTTTTAGTTTATTTGGGTATAAATAGCCTTAAAGGAAATTCAAGAATAACCTTTTTCAGAAAAATATAAATAAATTGTATTTTTATTTCTTTGAAAAGTTGGGGTGTTACAAACCTATCCCCCTTACAAAGAATCTCATCCTCGAGATTCGGAAAGCTCCCCGAATAGTGTAACACCCCAAGAAATAAAAACAAATAAAATAAAAGAAAAATATTATTTAAATCATTTCTGGATTTATTTATTAAAGGAAAATCATAAAAGAACCCAAATAAAGTCAAACAGGGAGAAATATTCAGAATATGGTCTTGAAAATTTTATGAGATGACCTAGAGGCCAAAATGTAATTTTAGGAATTTTTACAAATTTTTATCAACAGTGATTCAACCCTTAATCAAATATATGAATTACTGGATTTATTTTAAATCAGAAAAGAATTAAAAATGCTTAATGGGCCTCAACCCCGAATTCGCCCTCAGTCCAGCCCAGCCCAACCGTGAGTCACTGACTAGTGGGACCCAGGTGTCGGCGCCGCTCCCCTCCTCTCTCTTCCGCCTGCGCCCGCCTCGACCCCACATGGCAGCCACAGGCGCCCGCCTCCGCCCTCTGACCAGCCTGGCCCATCTTTCGGCCCCCTTCCTTTTTGGTTCGCCCACTGACAGGTGGGGGCCACCTGTCAGCTTCGTCTTCCCCATGGAAGGGGATCACTCCCCTTTCCTTCCCCGGCGATCACTTTCTGTTTCCTCGCCGTCGGCCACCGGATCGCCCCGGATCACCCCGGATCACTTTCCCTGGTCGCCGCCGCCCCCTTTCCTTCCTTAGCCGACACGTTTTCGTGCTTAAGGAAGCATACCCGAGGAGAAAGGAAACATCACCGGAGAGGGAAGGAAACCTTCGGTTTCCTTCCATTTGGCCGCCGCCGATGACCCTATAAAGACCCCCTCGGCTCACCGCACTTCGCCCACACCGCCTTAGTGCAAGCCCTCGCTTTCCAGAGCTCCGACGCAAAATTTCGGCCCCTAGCTCTGCTCCGCCTCCAGCCACCGCTCGCCGGCAATCCAGGCCACCACGCCCCTCGCCGTCGCCACCTACGTGACCACAGAGGCCCGCCCGTCCTCGGCCACGCCTCCGTTGGTCGAAAGGACCACCGGATCGCCTCGCCGCCAACAAACCCGAACGGTTCCTCCGCCCCTCGTCGACGCCGATCGTCGTCCGCTCGCCGCCGTCGCCACCGCCGGTACGCCCGAGTTCCCCTCGCGTCACTGGTTTCATTTTTGGCCTTGGCATCACCGTTCAACCCCCGCCGTCGCCGGAATTCCTCGCCGATGGACCGCCGGAGCCGAGAACGAAGGGGGTAATCGCCCCCTTAGCTCGTGCCGTGCCGGACGAACCCCTGGCCGTCCGATCAAGATCGGAGGGCTAAGATTAAATCCGTTCGGGATCTAATCCAGGCCCTCGGATCTGGTCAAAGCGGTACCACGCGATCTCGGCCGTCGGTTTCAACTTAAAAGGTTGACTCAATCTGGTGCGTCCACGTCGTACCGGTTCGCGGGATCTAATCATGGCCGTCCGTTTTCATTCAAGGGATCCCGCCTCGCGCCTGGCCGCCGGATCTGGATCCAACGGATCTGGTTGATCCGGTCCACGCGCACAGTGGCGCGGTCCACCGTGGGCCTGGCTCACCGTGGACCAGAGCCCATTTTCTGGTTTTAAATAAAATTCAGAAATTAGTTTAAACTTCAAAATTCCATATCTTGCTCATTTTAACTCCAAAATTCACCATTCAGATTTTGTTAAAACCAGAATATTATCCTCTACACATTAATGCCATAAAAACAGTATGTTACTGTTACCCAAAATATTTTTAACAAATAAAAGAATAAAAACCCCTTAGGGATAAATTATTAATTCAGAAAAATAAATTAGAAAGCCCTAAGAAATTAAGTTTACTGTTTATTCACCACACATCAGAATATTAAAACTTTATTCCACATAATAAAACCCACAAATGTGTATGTTTAGTATATGGTGAATTTTTGTCTGTTTATTGAATGTACTGTTTATTTTTC
The DNA here is from genome assembly GCA_019279435.1 of Zizania palustris. Lineage (NCBI taxonomy): Eukaryota > Viridiplantae > Streptophyta > Magnoliopsida > Poales > Poaceae > Zizania > Zizania palustris. The sequence continues at coordinate 75,799,806 of JAAALK010000079.1, read as the reverse complement.
CGTATCAAGAAGACTACGAGTTCGTCGAGGAGCAGGAGTTCTACCCCGAGGTTCCTCCATCCCCATTTGCTGATCAAGGCAAGTCATCGACCACCTCTGTGGAAACAGTTGATCATATTTGAGCCCATGTTTTAATAAAATATCGCTATAACCCATAGGTTAATATTGCATTAGACAAACATCAAAGCCTTACACTTATATTTATTAGATCCTCATCCTTGTGTGCAAACCCAAGCCATGCTTATTGAGCCTTAACTCCTTGTCACTCTACTATAAAATTATTAGCTAGTGCCCAATGTACCGGCGCAACTGCTATAGGATAAAAAGAATGAGTCATAGATAGCTGGATTCTGTATATGATTTTCCCCGTTATTCTCGTCTCTGGACTCTGTTGGAGTTGGCTAAGTTATAAGTATGGTGGGTTCCGGGTGCAAGCTCGGGCATTGGTTTGTCGCACCCGGGGCACTATAAGGACCGGTCTGCGGGATCTGTTGCAAAGCACTTCCGTACCAACCACAAGTCTAATGGGTAAGTCCTAACTGGAAGTATGGAATACTCCGACTCGATGCACCGTAGAGGAGGGGGCAAGGGGCAAGCCTGCGGGCGACTTGTACCGACGAGGCTCAAGGGGGGGTATGGTGGGGCTCCGATGCGTCGGGACACCATATGAAACCTATAAGAGGGTGCCGTTGAGTCGGGGAGGACTATATGGAAGGTTTTGGCACGAGTTCCCGTGGTATGGGTCATCTCATTACACTTTGGTGTAGGTGATGAGTGCGTGCCTTGTGGGTACAGTGGTACACCTCTGATCAGAGTAAAATCAATCTTTTCGAAAAGCCGAGCCCACGGTCAAGGGCGGGTTGTGTGACTACTCGCAGTTAGTTTACAATTGTTTGGAATGGTCGAGTTATTCATGGCATGTAAGGACTGTTGAGCGAGGTGGGGCTGACTGTACCCCTCGAGTTAGAAGATGATGATGCATACACATGTTTACGTTTCAGTACTAATAAATTGTTCACATTAAATTGCTTTACAAATTACTCGCTTCCGCAAAATTAGCCACTATCTCCTTTGTTATTACCTTGCATAATATTTGCATTCGGTGGCTTGCTGAGTACTCCTATACTCACCCCGTCGACTTACACCATCAGAGCCCGTCTACTACGAGGAGGATGCAGGTCTGGAGTAGCGACCCAGTCAAGGCGAGACTGGAAGGAGGCGTTCATCTAGGACCCTTATTTTATTAGTTTCTCTTCACTTTCATTCACTTTTGTATTAATGCGGTCTACGAACCGTGAATGATTGCCCGTATTGTACGTGGTCGCTTGATGAACGTCTTGGTTTATTGATTTTCTTTGGAATTTCAATAAAAGTCCTGATTTATTAAATCGGGGCGCGACAAGTAGCTTGGGGTATTGGGTCTTTAGCTCGTCCTCTTTTTCCCACGTGGCTTCTTCGACGGGGTGGTTGTCCCACTGAACCTTACAGAAGCGAACCACACGGCTTCTAGTTACCCTTTCCTTGACTTCTAGAATTCGGACGAGTTTCTCGATGTAGGTCAAGTCTTCTTGGACGTTGAGCTGTTGGAGGTCGGCTTGCTCAGTGGGCACACGGAGACATTTCTTTAGCTGAGAGACGTGAAACACATCATGGACTCCTGCCAAAGATGGTGGTAGCTCCAACTGATATGCCGCCTCTCCTTGCCATCGGAGGATCTAAAAGGGTCTGACGTAACGGGGGGCTAACTTTTCTCTCATGTTGAACCTTTGGGTGCCACAGAGGGGAGTGACTCAGAGGTAGACATAGTTGCCCTCCTCAAAGGTCAAATCTCTTCGTCGGTTATCGGCATAGCTCTTTTGTCGGGACTGGGCTATCTTTAATCTGTCCATGATGACCTTAACCTTCCCTAGGGTCAAACGGAGGTGGGTTTCATGCTCTTCTTTGGTCTTGGAGTAGACGAGGATATCTTCGATGAATACCACAATGAACTTATCCAAGAACTCCATGAATACATTGTTCATCATGTTCATGAAGAAGGCCGGGGCATTCGTGAGTCCGAACGACATCATAGTATACTCGTATAATCCGTAACGGGACGTGAAGGCAGTCTTAGGGATGTCCTCTTCCCTAATTCTCGGTTGGTGGTAGCCTGAACTGAGGTCGATCTTGGAGAACACTGAGGATCCCTTCAGTTGATCGAATAGGTCGTCGATCTGAGGCAGTGGGTACTTGTTCTTGATGGTCACATGGTTCAAGGCTCTATTGTCTACGCACATCCTTTTGGTCTTGTCTTTCTTCATGGCGAAGATGACCGGTGCACCCCAAGGTGAGGTACTTGGTTGGATGTACCCTTTCTGTTCCAAGTCCTCAATATTGCTCTTGACTTCGGCTAGTTCATTGGCAGCCATCCGGTATGGGCGCTTGGAGATTGGGATGGTCTCGGGGACAAGCTCGATTCTGAATTCGATGTACCTCTTGGGAGGCATCCCTGACAGGTCTTCTAGGAAGACGTCCATGTATTCTCTGACCATGGGTACTTTTTCTAGGGCCAGCGAGTGAAGGGATACCCCGCTATGACCACGGGTGGTCATCTAAAAAGTGACGGCTTCGCCTCCAGAACTGGTCATGGTGACAGACTTACTAGCGCAGACTATTACTCCCTTGTGCTTCATCAACCAGTCCATCCCAAGGATGAGGTCGAGTCCGGTGCACTCGATAAGAACTGGCTCGGCCCAGAATAGCACTCCTTGGATTTCTATCTTTACCTTTGGGCTGAACATGTTAGCTAGGGTCTTCTTGCCAGGGGTGGCAATCATCATGGGGATGGGCAGGGGGAGTACTTCCAGGTTATTTGTTTTCACAAAGCCTTCTGATATGAAGGAATGGGTTGCCCTAGAATCAAATAACACTATTGCAGGTATGGAATTCGCTGTGAACATACCGAGCACGACTTCGGGGGCCTCCTGAGCTTTCTTCGCGCTGATATGGTTGACGCGGGCACGAACCGCTTGATTGGGCGCCGCGCCCTGGGGCTGCTTGGGGTGAGGACACTAGTGGGAGTAGTGCCCTTCTTTCCGGTAGTTGAAGCAGACGACCGGCTTGCCGTTGCGGTCCCTCATGATCGGGGCTTTGGCGGTGGGTGCGGGTTGAGCGGCCGGAGCTGGTGGAGCGGGGCGAGGATTCCCGGCATTTGAGCCACTAGCGGCATGTGGCAGCCTGTAGACGGGCTGAGGATGGTAGGCGGGTGCCGGTGGCGGAGGGACAAAGAGGGGCCTCTGGGGGTTAGCCTGATGATGCTTGAACGCGATCATCTTCCTCTTCTTGAGGTCCAGCTTATTCTGCTCAGTCTCTTGGATGAGCGCCTTGTTCACTAACCGCTGGAAGTCGGCGTAGTCGGTGGTGACGAGCTAGATGAAGAGCTCATCCTTCAGTCCCCAGAGGAACTTAGCCTAGCGGAGAGCATCGGTCCGCACTTCTTCCGGCACATAGCGGGCTAGATGGTTGAATTCATGGAGATACTCCATGACGGTCCGGCTTCCCTGCTACACGTCCCAGAATTCTTGCTATTTCACGGCGATGACTCCAGCGGGGACGTGGGCGGCGCGGAAGGCGATGGTGAACTCCGCCCAAGTCACCTCGTGGTCCTCCGGCTAGGACTCACGGTAGTTGTCCCACCATTCCGCGGCGGGTCCCTAGAGCTGGTGAGTGGCAAACGCCACTCGCTCCCGGTCGGTGCATGGGAGGAGGTCCAACTTCTTCCCAATGGTCCGGAGCCAATCGCCGACCTCCATGGGGTTTGTGGTGCTTCAAAAGATTGGGGGCCTTATACGCAAGAACTCCGAGAGTTGAGGCGCGGGAGCAGGGTGTAACACCCCAAATTTTCAAAGTATTAAAAATATTATTTAATTGAATTTCTTGGATTTATTAATTTGGGAAATACCTTTAAATGCCCCTCTTTACCATTTTGAACCACAACATAGAGTTAATGACCAAACCAGGAGCTGAAAATTTTTGTGTAAACTCCCAAGGCCAAGATATATTTTTGAGAATTTTTACAAATTTTTATCCACCCTAGAAATGCCCCAAAGGATTTAATCTAATTTTTGCAATTATTTTAAATTAGAAAACCTTTAAAGTAGTAATGGGCTCCCTTCCCTCCTTTTCCCTCTCTCCCGGCCGGCCTAGCCCACTCCCTCCCACGCGCGCCGTCTGACCGGTGGAGCCCACCCGTCAGTGACCCTCTCTCCCCTCGCGCGCGCGCCCGACAGCCCGACCCCACCTGTCGGCGCCAACCAGCCCACTCCCTCGGCCGAGCCCGACCCCACCCGTTAGTCGCCACCCTCACTCGCTCGCGCTCGCTGGCCAGTGGCCCCCACCTGTCGAACCCGTCGTCAACCTCGCATCGCCGCCCCCAAATCACGCCGGCCGACGACCCCCGCCTCGGATCCACCTCGCTGGCCCCTCCCGCATTCAATTGGCGCTGGTTTAATGCACCCCGAGCCCCCCTGCCCGTTTAATCGCGTTAAAGGACGCGTTTAAGCCCCCGGGAACGTATCCTCGTGCATGGCCGAGACCTCGCCGGTGAGTTAAGCCGCTCCCTCGACTTTCCTTGCATGCGAGCTCCGCCGGTGATCCTATTTAAACCCCCTGCCCGTCCACGTTTTATCCCCTACGCCCACTCGCCGCGAGAACGAACAGAACACCCGCAATTCACCTTTTTAGCGCACTCCTTCTGTTTCGCCTCTGGCCACCGCTCGTCGTCGCCTCGGACCACCTTCGTCCACGCCCTCGCCACCATCGTGACCACAAGGACAACCCCGACCTTGGCCACCCCTCCGCCGACGTCGAACCTCGCCAGAACACCATCGCCGACGAGGAGCCCGAACCACTCCGTCATCTACCCTCGCCGCCGACCGCGCTCCGTCGACCCCTCGCCTCACCTAAGGTACCGTCGTGACCGCCATAGCGTCCTCTTTCCATTTCTAGGCTTAGCTAGGGCCGTCGTCGCTCGCCGTGGCCCCTGGCCCTCTCGCCGTCGTCGGAGAAGATGACCGGCACGGGTTGAGTACCCGTACCGTGTCGGATTCAATCCCGACCGCACGATCGCGATCGAGCGGCGCTAGTTGCTCCATGTGCGCGATCTAATCCGCACCGTTGGATCTGGCCAAAGCGGTACGTTTTAATCTCGCGCGTCCGTTAGTTTTAAAATCCCGCATCGCATCTACGCCGTCCATCGCGTACCGGTTCGATGTTTTAATCTCAGCCGTCCACGTCAACTTAAGCGTCCCGCCTCGCCCTCGCGCGTTGGATCTGGATCCAATGGTCTAGATTGGGCCGGACCACGCGCACAGTGCGCGGGTTCACCGTGGGCCTGGCTCACCGTGGACCCGAGGGGATTTAAATTTAAAATAAATTCCAGAAATTGTTTTAAACTTGTAAAATTCATATCTATCGCATTTTAACTTCAAAAATTACCATTCCAATTTCAGAAAATTTTTAAAATTATTCTCTACATGTTCATACAATAAAAATAGTAGGTTTACTTTGGACTTTTCATGTTTATTTAAATAGGTATTCAAATACCCTTGGGGTAAAAATGTAAATTTAATTATTTAAATTCCAGTGAGGCTTATATTTATTTATTTCCTGTTAATATGAACAGACCACTCAATTTTCTATGGACCTTTCATTGTAAATTTATTAGAGAACTCAAAAAGGAGAACAATCACCTTTAAAACCCTTTTTCAAAGGACAACTTCATTTTAATTTCTTTTAAAATTATTTATAAAATGAATTTCAGAACCTTAACAACTTGATTTATTTTTAATCAAACCAACTTAAACCTATGTGCTTATTGTGTGTTGTTATATTGTTTGATTGAATGTCGTATTCTACTTTGTTTATAATGGGAAGACTACGACGCCGCCGAGGAGTCGGAATATTACCTGGAAGTTCCTCCCTCCCCATTCGCTGAACAAGGCAAGTCACCAAACCAATCTTTTGAGCATATTGAACCCATGCTTTATTAAACTATCGCTAAAACACATAGGAAATATATGCATTAGTCAAATGAAACCCGTACAATATATTTATTTAGGATCCCGACCTTGATGTGCAACCCAAGCCATGCTCTCTAGCCTAAACTCCTTGTCACCATATGATTAATGTTATTAGCTAGTGTCCAATGTATTGACACGACCGCTATAGGATAAAAATGAGTCGTAGCAAAATGGTTCTATTATAAGATCCTCGTTACTTCTTATCCTTGGAATTCTGTTGGTGATGAGTTATGGTTGTGAGTGTATGCATGGTGGGTTCCGGGTGCAAGCTAGGGCATTGGTCGGTAGCACCCGGGGCACTATAAGGACCGGTCTGTGGGATCCATTGCAATACACTTCCGTACTAACCACAAGTCTAATGGGTAAGTCCTAACTAAGGTATGGAGTGTTCCAAACCGAGGCCACCATTTGGAGATGGGTCAAGCAGCACCTACGGGTGGCTTGTACCAATGTGGCGCAAAAGGGGGTGCGACGTTAGCCGGGATGCGGCCCGGCGCGCCGGTGAAATCTAGAGCGGGTGGTTATCGCTTGGAGCATTTCATGCTGAGGTTTTGGCACGAGTTCCCGTGGTATGGGTCATCTCGCTTGGGATGAGTGTGTGCCTTGTGGGTACAGTAGTACATCTCTGATCAGAGTCTTAAATCTTTTCGAAAAGCCGAGCCCACGGTCAAGGGCGGGTTGCGTGACATCCCACAGTTAGATTACTTGAATATGGATGTACATGTTGGTTGACATGTAAAGACTGTTGTGCGAGGAGGTAAAACGTACTCCTCGAGTTAGATGATGTTATTGTTGTTCATATTTACTTTCCGCATGATAAAACTTGACTACATTAACTGCAAGAACTGAAAACGTACTTTTCCGCACTGTTAGCCATTACCCTTCCTTGTTTATTATCCTGCATTATTACTTGCATTTGTGGTGGCTTGTTGAGTACTTTTTGTACTCATACCCGTTGGACCCCACAGAGGATGTCTACTATGAAGACGGTCTGGAGTAGCGACCCAGTCAAGCAAAGATCCTGAAGAAGGCGTTCGTCATGCTATTTACTTTTATTATCGTTTTTATTTTACTCCGATGTAATAAATATGGTCTGCGTACCATGAATACTATCGTATATACGATTGTCGCATGATGAACCTCTTGTATTATTGTTTTTCTTATGAAATTCAATAATGTCTCGGTTTTGATAAATCGGGGCGCTACACAGGGGCTGGTGCACGAGGGATCAGCTCCATGTTTTGTTGTTGCAGCCGGTCCAACTGAGCCTATTGGTGCTGCATTTGAGTTAGGAGGGCGGTGATTAACTGGTTCTGGTTCGCCATCATTTCCGCCAAGGTGGGATGGTTGGCGGATGGCGGCCCAGTCTAGTGTTGGCCCATTGCGCCCTAGTTGGGCACAACGCTTCTGGGCACGCCGTTGGTTGCCCTCTCTCCGTTGTTGGAACCGGTGTTCTGGTTGTCGGCCATCTTCTGAGTACACCAATACTTTCAATCATAAGAGAAAAACTTTAAAAAGAACTTTGTCCAAAAACAGCCCAGAGGGGCTCACAAATATAAGTGGTAAGAAAATGTCCTTTACATCAAAGCTCTTATTTTTATGCCACCCGCAACACAAAGTTGTTGCAGATGGTACCACAACCATAAAAATGTAAAACAATCAACGAGGTCTATCGTCTACTCATCATCTGGGGTAGTCTCCGTACTCTCAGAACCACGAGGGTCCTGAGGGACGGTGGGCTCGACGAATTTCTCGATGATGGGGTCGGTGACGATGGCGGGGCGTGAGGCAGTGGTGCTGGAGCTAGATGGTCCAGCGGGCGCGAGTGGCGGCGTGATCCTCTTGGGGCGAGGGGCGGGCTCACGGATGGCCTTCTTCCTCTTCAGGACGAGGGGAAGCATCTCCGCGATGTCCTTCTACAGCTGTATAATCTTGCGCTGTAGCTCGCCGTTCTGTTGGATCAAGCCCTTCGTCTCCTGACGAAGGAACTCAACCGCCTCGTGGTGCTCCTCGGCGTCGAGCACGGCCTTGGTATGGAGATCGTCCATGGCTTGGAGAAGACGTGTCTATTGGGCCATGACCGGATCACGGTCGGAGTGGGCCCCGACGTAGATGCTACGGTGGGCGCCGAGAGTACGCATCGGTACAAGCTGGAAGGACGAGTCCCGAAGACGATCATCGTAGATCATCCTCAGCTCCATGAGGGTCTGGAGGGCGGCGCGTTGGCACGCGGCGTCGAAGGTCGGGCCCCCAAGTGTTGCCGTGAAGAATGGCAGGTGGTCGCCGGACCCGTGAATGGTGACGAAAACGTCACACGGTCCTGCGAACTCCTCCATGTAGACGCCATGGAACTCGGGCTCGAAGGTGAACCTGAGGAAGGTCACCATCATCTGGAGCTCCCGAATGAAGCCCTCAAAGTGACGGCAGAAGCTGTGGACATAGTGGACTAGCATCTACAAAAATAACAAGTTGAAAAGAGTAAATGGGAGGAACAAAGTGATGAAGTAGGTTTTCATGAAATAGATTTTAACAAAACTAAGCGTCAGGCTGGTCCGTTTGGCTTCCTACAGTCAAGTCGGCTCTGATACCATCTTGTGACACCCCGATATAACGAAATCGGAACATTATTGAATTTCCATAGAAAAACAATAATAACAAGAGGTTCATCATGCGACAACGTACATTCGGGCAAACATTTGTGGTTCGCAGACCACATTATAACATAAGTGTAAAATTAAAAGAAACTATAAAAACAATACGGCATGACGAACGTCTTCTTCAGGATCTTATTCTTGACTGGGTCGCTACTCCAGACCATCTTCCTCATAGTAGGCAGCCTCTGAAGTGTTTTTCCAACGGGTATGAGTACAAAAGTACTCAACAAGCCACCGAGAAATGCAATAACAATGCAGGGTAATAACAAGGGAAAGATAATGGTTTAAAGTGCGGAAAAGTACGTTTTTCAGTTGCAGCATTTAGTGTAGTCAAATTTAATTGTGCAAAATAATAAACATGAATAATGTAACATCATCTAACTCGAGGAGTATGTTTTCCCTCCTCGCTCAACAGTCCTTACATGCCAAGTCAAAATGCAACACTCATAAGTGTGAACTAACTGCGAGTAGTCACGCAACCCGCCCTTGACCGTGGGCTCGGCTTTTCGAAAAGATTTAAACTCTAATCAGAGGTGTACCACTGTACCCACAAGGCACGCACTCATCCCAAACACCAAAGTGTAACGAGATGACCCATACCACGGGAACTCGTGCCAAAACCTTAGCATGAAATGCTCCAATCCGATAATCACCCGCTCTAGGTTTTGCCAGCGCGCCCGGTCGCATCCGGGCTAACGTCACACCCCCTTTTGCACCATGTTGGTACAAGCCACCCGCAGGTGCTGCTTGACCCATCTCTAAGTGGTGCCTCGAGTTGGAACACTCCATACCTTAGTTAGGACTTACCCACTAGACTTGTGGTTAGTACAGAAATGTATTACAACAGATCCCGCAGACCGGTTCTTATAGTACCCCGGGTGCTACGGACCAATGCCCTAGCTTGCACCCGGAACCCACCATGCATACACACTTAACCCAAAACTCCACCACCAACTGAATTCCAGAGATAAGGATAACAGGGATCATATAGTAGAACCCAAATTGCTATGACTCATTTTTAACTTATAGCAATTGTATCGATACATTGGACACTATCTAATAGTACTAATAATATGGTGACAAGGAGTTTAGGCTAGATAGCATGGCTTGGGTTTACACTTCAAGGTCGAGGATCTAAATAAATATAATGTAAGGCTTTCATCTGACTAATGCATGTATAACCTATGTGTTTTAGTGATAGTTTAAGAAAACTAGGTTTAATATGCTCAAAAGCTTGGTTTGGTGACTTGCCTTGTTCAGCGAAGGGTGAGGGAGGAACTTCCGGGTAGTATTTTGGCTCCTCGGCGGCGTCGTAGTCTTCTCGATACGCATAATAAACATTACATTCAATTAAACAATCCAAAATCACATTTCAAGCATATAGACTTTGGTTGGATTAAAATAAGTGAAATAAAGTTGTTAAACATTCGGAAATCATTATTTAAATTGTCAAGACAATTTTATGTAGTTCTGGATTTTTCTAAAAAGAATTAAGAATTTATCCTAAAGGGTCTTTAATTATTTTATTAAATAAAATAAAATACTCAAAGTAAACCTACTATTTTTATTGCATAAACATGTAGAGAATAAAATTATAAGTTTTCTAGAATTGAAATAGTTAAATTTGGAGTTAAAATGAGCAAGATATGAATTTTAGAAGTTTAAAACCATTTCTGGAATTTAATTTAAATCAAAACCGTCGCCGGTCCACGGTGAACCGATTCCACCGTGAACCCACGCACTGTGCGTGTGCGCTGGATCGCGGATCGCCGTTGGATCACGATCGGGCGGCTGCGGGTGAGGCGGGCGGTTTAAATGAAAACCAACGGCAAAGATTAAAAGATCGAATCGGTACGCGATGGATGGCCTAGATTCAATATGGGTTTTAAGTGGATATGGACGCGCGAGATTAAACCATACCGTTTCGCTGAGATCTGACGGCATGGATTAAACCGACTAAGAGATTTAATCACCACCGTCGGATCACGATCGCGCGGCTGCGGTCGAATCCAACACGACACAGGTACTTTACCTGTGTCGGTCGTCTTCTCCGGCGACGGCGACGGGTTAGCGGCCACGGCGAGCGACGACGGCCGGATCTAAGGGCTAAAATGGAATCAATAAAGTACGGCGGTCAAGAGGGTACCGTCGGCGATGCTTGGGGTCGTCGGAGCGTGGCCAGCGATGAGTGGGGGCAGCGAGGGTGTTCGGGTCCTCATCGGCGGCGGGGTTCTGGCGGGTCTCGTCGGCGAAGGAGTGGTGGCCGAGGTCGGGGTGGCGTCGGCGGTCACAATGGTGCGGTCGCCGAGGATGGAGGAGGACTCCGGTGATGGCGAGCGACGGCTGGAGCGCGGGCAGCGGAGTGGTGTTAAAAACAGGGTGGCGAGTGCTCTGTTCGGTCCGAGTGCGAAATGGCGTGAGGGCTGAACGCGGTGGTGGCCAAGGGTTTAAATAGTGACGCCGGCGGGGTCAGAGGGGGCATAATCAGGGGAAGGCGAGAGTAAACTCTCTTTAACGCCGGTGAGCTCCTTCCGTGCATGCGCGCGATGGTCCTGGGACGATGACGCGTCGGCGTAATGGGGGAAACTGTCGACGTATCGTGAGGAATTAAATGCCGACGTCAATTTGGGGAGAGGGGCACGGCGGTCAGTGGGCGCGTGCGGGTGCTGAGAGAGAGGCAGACAACGCCGACTGGTGGGGCTGAGGCGTCAGGCGCGCGCACGGAGGGAGGGGGTCGCTGACGGGCGGGGCCCGTCCGTCGGTGAGGGGTGCGGGGAGAGAGTGGGCTGGGCCGGCTGGCTGAGGGAGAAGAGGGGGGAAGGAGGCCCGTTACTGTTTAATTTCTTTTCCGAATAAAAATAATTGCTGAAATAGGTTTAAATTATTTGGGTTGCTCCCATGGGTAATAAAAATTTGTAAAAATTCTCAAAAATAGGTCTTAGCCTTGGGATCACGTATAAATTTTCTTAGGCTCTGGTTTAGACATCTCCTCTAGGTTTTAGTTTATTTGGGTATAAATAGCCTTAATGGAAATTCAAGAATAACCTTTTTCAGAAAAATATAAATAAATTGTATTTTTATTTCTTTGAAAAGTTGGGGTGTTACAGCGCCGAAGCTAGCCTTCGGCGTTCTGCGCGGAGGGGTACACCAAAGTAGTCTTCGGTGTGAAGCGATCCTGGTGTGGAGTGACTCCGACGCGAGGCACAAAAATGCTCCGGCAAACGAAGTAGCTCCGGCGCACAAAGTACTCTGATCGAAGACAGCATGATGAGTCTGGCACGATCTTTTACCGAAACGAAGGCTTGCCGAAGGTGAACCCGATAGCCTCCGAAACTAATCTCCTGGCTTCGGAGATCGCCTTCCCAGGGTTAGATTGGAGTAAAAATCCTTGGCGAAGAAATTCTGAGTGTAAACCCTGCAAAAAACAATGATCAAGCACCAATTCGGCCTAGAGACCGAATTACCAAGTGTAGCAATGGAAAAATAGACAGAACGAAGGGTAACAATTTGTTACGTAGATTAACGAATGATTCATAGATGAACCAAAAGGCGATAGCAATCTATTACGTATATTAATAGATGATTCACGAGCGAATCAACAAGGCTTACCACGGTTTCGACATGATGCACGGAGAGTTTACGACGCAAACTCACAAAGATGTACTGTAGAGCTACTCCTAGGGCAGGAAAATTGATTGAAAGTAATGCGATTCAAAACTATGGTTTTGAGTTGATATGTGTTGATTGATTTGAATCGACCTTACCCCTATATTTATGGGGCTAGTCTTAACGCACCTGGCTACATCTCTAACTCTAACCTGATTAGGATTCAACTTAAAATAGATAATATTTGATTAAGTATCAAAACAACCTGAAACCTTAACAAGTTCACTCCTAGGCCTTTCCAGAAGTGGGCCTTCGACAGGCCTGCCGAAGTAGGCTCATTAGGCCGAAGCCTGTCGACGGAGCAGACCGCCGAAGGGGCCCTTCGGGCCGAAGCCAGCCTACGAAGCAGGCCACCGAAGGGGCAACCGAGGCCCCATGCGGATGGGCCTTCAGCACTTTAGGACTTCGGCCTGTGCCAAGAATTGCATATTTTCGGTCCAAATTACCAGTTTTGACTTTTGAATAATTTTGACCATTAATACCATTTTTTGCTATCAATAGACCCGTCACTAATGGGGGTGCCCCTTCTTTAGTGATGAGTCACACAACGACCCGTCACTAATAATGCAGCTTTACTGACACGTGTGAAATAGTCTATCACTAAAAGTGTATTACTGACGCGCGTCTTTTACCCGTCACTAAAGCTACACCACTAAAGACTGTTTACGTGGTAGTACCTTTTAATTTCAAACTTTTATGATGGGTGTGTGTGTAATTCTCTTTATTTTTTGGAAGGCCTGGATGGGTGCTAGATAGAACACAAACAATATTATGCTACGTGCCAAAGTTTAAAGTCACACGTTAGTATTTAAGGCAAACACAAAGTTGTGTGCAAATTAATGAGAGTCACAAGTTGGTCATGAAGCCAATTATAGCTAGCGTGAGTAAACTTTGGTCCACACATGCATCCACATATATACCTCCGATCCTCAGCATATCTATCTATCCTTTTAGTTTCCCTTTAGTCAGTAAACTTTACGATGGGTGTGGTGCATCAACCATCGTACTGTTTGACAACATGCCTACACGGCACCCTCTGAAACAAACAGCCACTGCACATCCATTAGTATTTACCAACACAAGATTAATACGCAGTCACAGATTCGTTTAGAGACACAAGAAGTAATTAGAATACGTTTGTTTCAATTTTTGATAGCTACAACTATTTCTAGGATCCGAAGCGATCTAGATTATATTCCGGACTCAATTGTGAGAATCAATAGTTGCAGAATCTAGAAATAGACTGAAATTTCAAGCTAAGAAACATCATATATCTTCTTAAGATTCTCACTAGCTGCATACTCATACCAACATAGCTACTATGAATTTTTCAGCTGAAATAAACAAGCTCTTAATTTACTCGATACTTTTGGACCGGATGAAAAATGCTCACACAATCACATTATATATGGCAAAGTTGGCAACTGAAAAATGTACACATTACTGGCTGGCGTTTGCATTAGTGCCCTGATGAGGCCTGGGCCATCTCTGCAATGCTCATCTGCTGCCATCGCCATCGCCATCACCGTTACTATTACCATCCATATGTAGAGTGTGGAATGGAATGGAAGGAAGAAGGACGGACCACCCATGCACAGCACCTGGCCGGCCAACTTGCCGATCTGCTGCTGCTGCTGCTGGCAGCAGCAGCTAGCGAATCCCATGGAATGTAAGCACAGTCTTCTTCCATACTTGATACCCCATCATTGTTGCATTGAAACCGAGCAACCTGCTGCCAGCCGCACGTGAGGTGGCTGCTGCAGTGCTGCCGGAGGAAGAGAATTTCTCAAGGTCGTTTCATGGCTGCGTGCTTCAGTGATATCGATGGCATGAGACCTAGAGTAGTCCACTGTAGTACTCACTGTTTCAGCAGATGGGCGTTTCAATGCTACAGCCGAACATGTGCTTATTCTAACTTTCTTGGAGATTTTGAACTTGTGTGTTTTTTAATGCAAAACAAGAGTTTCATCTTTATATATTAAGAGGGGTGAAGACCAAAAAAAATTTACAAATACAAGACGATGAGATGCAGACAAGTAAGGCGGGCTAGAAATACGAAATTAATCTCACCACTTGATTTTCTTGTTGTCTCTTTGGTTTTTGTTGTTTGCGGGGTAAAGTGGCGGGGTTGATTTGTAAGTAGTTTGTCAATAAAAATTGTTACACTTATCTAAATCAAGATTATTAAATTTTTTATCACACCTTAGCAAGTCTAAAAAAATTTTATCACACTTTTTAAAATCATTAATATATAGGACCAAATTAAATCTTACCATAACTATGATAGCATCCAAACACCTGCTAAATTGATCAAACTTGTTTAACATTATGTGTGACAAGATGTGGCTGACAACCAAACAACCGTAATCAGCCAAGCTTTGTCAGCGCAAGAGAAATAATTTGTTGTGCCATGTAAAATTTCACATGTTCCACGAAGCCAAGACAACTATGAGACACAATTATCAAGAGATTGCCAAAGCTGTCGATTTGTTTCATCAAGTGGCCAAGCCCAAAACATGACTTGTCATTCAATCCATAGTGCAGCGAGCTTCACAAGTTCACATGTTTCCTATGGAAATCGCATCCAAACCAAAACAAAGAGAGGTCACATGTTTAGACTAGTTTCCTAACGACATTGAATTAACGATTGTGAATTGACCATTTATTCATTATACTTTCTTGTTATTACCTTTAGTGATGAGGAGTTCTATGGGATCTCAGATCATATTGGAGGTTGATGAGATGACATTTTTGCTTCTATCTCACCATGACAATTTGTTCTTCTCCCTAGACATAGAGAACATTCTTTTTGTTCCAATCATATCTGTTAGGTTTGGAAGTGATAGGCAAGCTCAGAACACTGCCCATATATCTATGTATCCATCTAAGCTAGCAACACCTGATTAATCATCACAGTTTTGTCAACACTACAATTGAATTATGAACTGCAAATCAGGTGTCCCTCTCTCGCTTAAAGTGATAGGCTCCTTTCCTTGCTTGCTAGGAGTTCACTCACTTCAATTAATTTGTTTAATTAACCCACTGCATATGACCTTTGTTGGCTTCCTCACTCTTGCTAAAAGCTTGACATTTTGATTGAGAGGAGAGAGGTGGTTGGTGGTTGTGATGGGGCAATTTTCAGGATTATAATATAATTCATTATCGTAATTATTTGATAAGCAAGGATATGACTGATTCTGATTATTATTTACATTACTGATTATGATTAATACTTAAACTATCTATAAATTTTCATAATTCTCTTCTACTTAATAAGTTATTCTAACGGAGCCCTATGACATCTCAATCCACTATCTTCTAGCTTGAGCTTGCTTTTGAGAAGATGCACTAATTATCTACAATACTTGCATGTCGCTATGAACATGCACTTTGTTGCATATATATGCTCTCTCTCGCTTTTGGATCATGCTTAATTTTGCTTCCCCATCTGACATTTCTCTACTATTATAAAGCGGGGAGTTACTCGTCCGTCCGCACCTCCGTCCGCGTGCAGCGCCCTCCCACATCCCATAAAAAACCAGCCAAAACTTATACCTCGTAAAAACCGACCAAAACTTATACCTCGTGAAAACCGGCCAACCACCTCCCCCACTCCCCCACGTCGCCTGTACGTGCACCACTTGGGCCAAGCCCAATTGGACTAGAAGAAAATCATGAGAAGGGAAAAAAAAGAAAAAGAAGAAAATAAAAAAAAATACATTTGCATTTCAGTACTTTAATTTTCATATTTTGCGCAGAAATGCGAATTTTACGTAGAGACTCTTAGATTTCTAAAAAATCACATAGAAATAAGAATTTTATGCAAAGATCCTTGATTTACGAAAAATCACACAAAAAACAAGAATTTTGCGTATGGACTGTTAGATTCACTGAATTTCACGTTCGTTTTTCCATTTCAGCAATATTTTCTATGCTTATTTACTATTTATTGTTTTACTGTATTTTTAGCAAGGTTACGATGCAATATATTAATGATTGACATTATCATTAAAAATAAAGTTTCGTTGCAAAGCACGTGCATCTTACTAGTCAATATTTATCTGACTTTGTGCACAGCGGATGAGCTAGCGGAAGAACCTTTCAATTATATTGATTTCTACCTATTTTCTTTAACGAAAATTGAGTTCTACCAATCATACATGCATGAAGAAGGATTAATTAATTTCAGATATAAACAAAGTTTGCATAAAAAAATCTGGACATTATCTGTTTGGTATAGCTCCAGCTCTAAAACGCAAGCTAAATCTGGAGTTTTTGTAATATAATAAAATAGTTTAAATATTCATTTTTAATATAAAATGAAAACTAAATTACTCCCTTAATCTATCCACAGCTCTAACTCCTCTCACTCCAGGATTTCTTGAAATTTCTTGAAGCTAGACTACAGACCACAGGAGTGAAATATGGAGACACTTTAAGGCTTTAATTAGTTATACGAAAGACATTTCATAAGTGAGAAGGATATGATCAGCTGTAGACAGTGGCGGAGCTAGACCGAAAATGTAGGGGGGGCTAAGTTTACAGGATCAAGGGTTCAATACATTTTTAGTATAATTAATTAATTTTTATTCAATATTTGTTCTTTGATTCATGAAGTTCTATTATTGTGAGAACTAGCTCAATTCGTGTTTATATTGATTCTAAGAAATAAGATTCTAAAAATAATAAGCAATAAACATGCAATAAATAGGGATGCACGGTGCAGGGCGACACCGACCACAGTAACGTAGGACGGTAGGACACGACCGACGTCTGCCGCAGGTGGCGTGGCCAAGTGGGGGACTATTCAGAACGAGCAGAGTGACATGTTGAGATTTTAATTGAGATAAAAATTAAAATAAAATTATAAATACATGAATAACCGGTTATTATAGATCACTTGATAATTCTGTCCACGTGTATATGCTATTATAGAAGGAAGTTATGTATATATACAGGCAATGCAGTTTAGAAGAAAGTTAAAAAGTATACATGAAAAATAGAGAAAACCATGTAGGTAAATAAAAATACAAAGAAATTTAAGAAAAATAAAACAAGATATGTAAGATTCTACCGCATTCTAACATAAAAATTTATATTAATAATTAATTATTATTATTATTTATATATAAAAAAAGTGGAACAGGGGAGCTGGGGGAGCTGTAGGGGGGGCGCGCGCCCCCCAGCCCCCCCTGTATTTCCGCCACTGGCTGTAGATCTAGAAAATTTTAATCCGATCAAACCTAATTCTATGAAATCCCAGATTTTAAAAATATGATGGATTATAAGTATTTAGTTAAATAATTTGGTTTTTATTTTAGACAAAAAAATAAAAGTTTAAACCACTTTATTTTACCATACAAACTTCAAATCCAAAGCTATATCAGACATGTCATCACTCTACCCTTTTGCTTTTGGTTAATCAAATGCTGACGACGACATTATTTTAACTCCATCCTGATTAATCAACAAGCACTCACACCCAACATATATAATCCTACTTTGCTGGTATAAAAACAAAAGGACAGCAGTATATATAGTATAGTGTTGCTTTTCCTAAATGATAATGCAGCAATTAATATTGATGTCATCGCATGCATTCCTCTACCTTGCAACCATGTACATACGGCACATGCACCACTGAACTGATTAAAAGTTAAACTTTTTTCTTAGTCTCTCTCAAATCTCACTAATTGAGGGATCAATTCGAATTGTAGAAACTTAACCACCTCTTTAATATGCCACATTACCAATAGGTACATCTAATGATAGTAGTTGACTTGTCAATGTTACTTAATTATCTGCAATTTCACATGCACAAAGCATGCATGCTAGCTATGTAACCAAGTGGTCAACCCCACTAATTAATAAGCACAGCAGCCTAACAGTTAATCTAGCTATAGCTAGTTGCTTGTTTATATATTTGGATTATATGTGTGATTTGCTATGTTGATAAAGATTGATAAACTGAGAGGGCACTAACAAGCATATTAATTTAACAAACCATTATAAACAAATCAACTGAAAACAACAACCCACAGGAAATTAAACCTGGGCAAGTTCCTAACCATCTAAATATGAAACTTAATTAAGAAGGTACATACATAGCCTGTTAGGATTAGGTTATGCGTATATACATATACACATACACGTACTTATGCACACATGCAGTGCATGTGCATGTGTGTGCATAACTGCATGTATATATATATATACATATATATATATATAACGAGAGCGCTATTCTACACCACGTGTGTAGAATAGTTATCCTACACCAACCACTTTCAGTAATAAATTTTCTCAGTAGAATAGCAACTTAGTACTACTTTTTTCTCAGTAGTAGATTTCTCGGTAGAATAACTATTCTACACCCGTGGTGTAGAATAGCATTTGTATATATATACACGCACATATATACACATACACATATATACACATACATATATATATACACACACATATATATACACACATACACACACACACATATATATATATATATATATCGGGAGAGTTATTCTACACTGACCACGGAAGTACTACTTTCAATAGTAAAATAGCAATTGATTACTATTTTTTATCAGTAGTAGATGTCTCAGTAGAATAGTTGTTCTACACACATGGTGTAGGATAGCATTTATATATATATATATATATATGTGTGTGTGTGTGTGTGTGTGTGTGTGTGTGTGTATATATATATATATATGCTCCCTCCGCCGCAGTCTGTTGCTGTGAAAGAAAACCCTAGCCGCTCGCACCTTTTCTCTCTGTAGTCTTTGTTGCTATGTGCCGCCTCCGCCTTGCCCTTTCGCCGCTCCCTTCGTTGGAGCCGGCGCTCCCTCCGCCGGAGACCGCTGCTCCCTCCGCCGGAGCCCTCCTACGCGCAGCTCTCTTCTGCATCTCCCTCCGCCGACGCAGAGGTCTGCGCGTTGTGTTCTTCTGTGCGGCTGCGTGCTCCAGGCTCCAACGGTATTTCTCATTTCCCAGTACTGCATAGTGTTCTGTTCTCTACTTCTATGTGCGTAGTGTTCTGTTCTCTGTGAGCAAATGTTTTCTTGAGTAATGTGCTGCAGTACTGCTTAGTGTTCCTCATTTCTGGTTGATGATTATGGTTGATCTGGTTGCCATGCTATTATCTAATTAAAATAGCACTTAGTGATATGATTGGGCATATTGCTTGTTATTTGTTGTGCTATATAGGTAATAATGTTGCTACAAAATCTGTGAAGTGATTATGGTGTCGCCTCGCCGCACGCCATACTCGCCTAAAAGTTGTGAAGATGGTCCAGCGCCTCGCCTCGCCGCCGTAACAACTATGTACACTCGTTTAGGAAATTATAGTAGTATGATATGATGCACGGTAATGTTAATAATATGCAATGAAATCAAAACGGCAACATAATCAAAATGCCATTTAATTTGTACCATATGACACTAACTGTTTGCGCATATAGATCGTTCCAAGTCGTTTAACTTTATTTATTCATCCCAAAGCATCTTGGATAACTTCTCTCTTTTTTCATCAATTTTAAATAAAGTCTATTTTTAGATAAATATTGAGTTACTTCTCAACACTATATTTGTTTAATATTATAAGTCGTTTTATTTTTTTTTTCAAAATCAAACATCTCTAACTTCAACCAGTTTTAACCAAAATATATTAACATTTAAATTATCAAATAAATATAATATTAAGATATATTTCATAGTCAATTTAATTAAACTAATTTAATGTTGTAATTTTTGGTGTATTTTTTTATAAAATTGGTTAAAATTAGAGAAATTTAACTTATCAAAAAGGTAAACAACTTATAACATATAACGAAGAGTATTAAATAACTTCTCTTAGATGGGCGTTAAATAGTTTCTCTTCTTTGATGAATATTAAATAACTTCTACAATACATAAGTTCATGAAAAAATAATTCCCCTTGGATTAATATATTGTGTCGTGCAATACAACATTTTAAATTTTGACTGCAAGTATGCTGAAAACTATTTAGAGAGGAGAGGCCATGGTGTTTAGAATGGAAGAAAGCATCCCATAGAAACACTTACATGAGGCGATGAATAAAATTGTATGCCTGCAGCCTGCCTTGATAACCATTTAATAGTATATCTCAATGATGTTTCATTCTTCAACCAGAAGACCAGCACACGAGAAGTAGTCGGAATCAACACCTGTTCTGCCTAATTCATGCAACTCTGAAAGGGTGAAGTCTTCAAAGCACATCACCCCTGCCTATGACAATTTCATATGCTGCTAAGCAAGCTGTATGTCATGGACTTTGCTTCTTTTCGATGACTTTCAAGCGTCATCAAGCAAGTCGGGATAGGCTAGAGCTCAAACCTAAAGATGAGTTCCATCTCCATTTGAGTGGCTATGTTTTCTATTAACTTTGACAAGCCATGTTAAGGACTTGCATTCTAAGGAATCTTGAGCTATTGTTGATTTTGTTGCAAAGAAAGCTCACCAAGTAAAGTTTTACAGTACGCAATACACTTGGTTAGAGTTCTCTTGTAGATGCATCTCCACTGGACAGCTAATTCCCATCTTTCTAGAGATCGAAGAAGTCGGGCTGGGAGCTTACTGTGTATAGAACAATCCAGCTTGAAGCCATGGAATCTGAGGAATACAACAATTTCTTGCTGAAAGATAGACTGATCCACATCTATTCTGCAGCTAGTACTGTTCTGTAGCTTGCACAAAAAGATGAGCAATTTTTCATCAAACTCAATAGTTGTAGGTAATTGCTGCAAAGTTTCCTCACACTTCTTGACCAACCATTTCATAATCTCCAGTTCATTTTCAATAGAAAGTAATGATCCAGAGTATATCTGATGACTGAAGGTTTTTCGACGATTTGTGGGAGTTGTCCATAGCCTTAATGCACACAACAATGCAAACGAGGGATGTCCATTTGGAAGAATATATAAGGAATCTCTTGGCCAAGTACCAATTGTGCATAAATCCAAATCTAACGGAATGTAGATTTTCTCATTAGGGTTCTCACCCAAAAGAAATCCATAATGCTCTAGAAGTTCCAAGTTTGTGTACATTCCATAAGCCAGAAGTACCTGTACAAAGTGACAAGGTTTAATAAAAAGTGCAAATCAGCAAGAAGGTAATATAATGTGATACAATGGAACATGAGCATATTTCGATAATAAGAATGGCATATTCTTTTGGCAAGAATCGGAAGAAACCTGCTCTCCTTTTCTATAGCTCTTTCGAGCATATAAACAGTATCCATTAACATCTTCATATCCTCCATCTGTCAACCTCTCATATGAATGATCAAAAGTTATCTTGTCCAACATCTTATTTGTCTTCTGATGCATCATATCATATGTATCTTCATCCGCTAATGAATTATCATCATCAGGAGCAGCATAATTGAATAAATCACCGATAGGGCATAGGCAACCAGCACCATCCCATGCTATATGTAATGTTCTTGAAGATACCTTCAAGTGGCCAAAAAATAATTCAGAAACTCCATATCTTACCAACATGTAAAATATAGAATATGAACCAGGCTAAACAACCTGTAAAATATTGACACAACACAGATTCATTGCAATATTAAAATGCTAGCATGTCAAATATGAAATAAAAAGGCTCTCCCTGAGCAAACAATACATAAAAATAATGCTATAAACCAGAGTCATGATGTTAACAGCAAAAGTTAAGGTTTGAATTCCAATCCTTTGATTCATTCAGTAACTAAACCAGTCGATAAAGCTAGCATGTCAAACAAGAAAGAGAACTGGCATAAACTCAGGTAAAAGTCATAAACCATACCGTCGCAAAAGCCCAGAGCCATGATTTAAACATCAAAAGCTTAGGTTTAAGTCCCAACCGTTTCATCAGTGGTGTTGCTTCTTCCCAGTCTGATCTTATCCCACGAAGAGCCTTTTGAGCAACCCAAATAGCATCATCAACCTGATACGAAGCAAAAATCAATTGGATATAGCATGTAGCAATGAAAATGGAAAAACAAGATTGTGTAGACAGAACTGCTGAGCTATACTTGGAGAGCTTCTGTTTCGAAATCATTGAAGGTAGCCAATATAGTGTAGTAGGTGGGCAGCTGAGACAAATAGAGGTACCAATTTGAACTCCTCCCTCTTCCCACTTCAGTCAATAAGCATATGATCAAAGTCTGCTCAGATACAAAGGGAAGATCAGAGAAAGCATTGAAGCAATATTTCAGAAGATGTGATAAGGACACCAAGAAATAGAATGTCCCAGATTGAGTTGACACTTTGAAAGTCAAATAAAATAGCATTATCAAGATATCTCAGTGGATCTAATTGTGCCTTTTGTTTGTAATAAACCCATAATATTTTTGTTTTCATATTATTTATTAAATTGCAACACATTAGTAGGGTCTTTTTAATCTCCCTCAAACTGCCAAATTCATTCAATCTCTTTGCATGAAGTGAAACATAGCAGAAATAATTCAATGTATATAGAGCCGATTTATGGATTAACATAACAACTATCTGCAACATTGGTCCATGTCACTGAGGTGTGCCCAAGGCCAGACCTGTTCTTATTTTTACAAAGCCAAGGCATTGCCCCTTGGCACAATTTGTTTCACAAGATTGATCATGAAGAGCATATAGTTATTTTCATGCCATGGCAACAAAAAACATATGGTTATTCAATACTCACAATTCATAATGCTCTTATTGTACCCGCACTTTTGCTAATTTTTTGTTTACGCTAAAAACTAATATGGTATTATCCTACCACCATGGTTGTCACGGCGTAGCCTAGGCGACGCCTAGGCGCCGACTAGGCGTCCAGGCGGTCACCGCCGGACGCCATGGTGAATCGCCTCGCCTGGGTGGAGTTAGGCGCCCGCCTGGAGCTTCTAGGCGTCGCCCATGGCGCCTAGGTGGTCGCCAGGCGTGTCTGGGCGGGCGCCTAGGGTCCGTGGTAGTGTCTAAGGCGTGGCCCTCTGTCTGGACTTTCGGTTAACCCTCTTCCCCTTGCGAGTTGCGCCGCCGCCTCTGTTCCTTGTGCCACCGGCCGCCGGATCTGTTGTCCCTTGCGCCGCCGGCCGCCGGATCTGCTTCTCCTTGCGCCGCCAGCCGCCCGGCCGCCACTTCTTCCCCTCCCCTTGCGCCGCCGGCCGCGGGCTCCGCTTCCCCTTGCGCCGCCGTTGTCTGCTTCCCCCTCCCCTGCTCCCTCGCCGCAGCAGGCAGCAGCAGGCAGCAGAAGGCACGGGCGCACGGCAGCTCCGTTGTCTGCTTCCCCCTCCCCTGCTCCCTCGCCGCAGCAGGCAGCAGCAGGCAGAAGGCACGGGCGCAAGCAGAGAAGGCAGCAGGTTGCTGATTTTAATTGGTCGCCTAGGCGACGCCTAGGCGCCTAGGCGTCCAGTCGGCCCCCTGGCGACTGGTTTCGCCGGGGCGCCGTGACAACCATGCCTACCACCATGAAAAATGTGCTCCACTGTTGGGAGAAAAGGAAAGGAAGAATTGCTCATTTGCCACGAAGTTCATTGACATGTTCCCGAATAACAAAAAGTTGATGTTATTTGTAATTTTGCCACAAAGTTTGTTGATTTATTTGTTCTCTTACCATTTTCTCATTTATACCTCTTTTTCCTTTTTTTCTATTTTACAAAACCGAATTGCCTCTTTTGCCCTTGACATCAACTTTGTGGCATTCGGGAACATGGCAACGAACCACCAGCAATTCTCTCAAAAGGAAATCAATGTGCTCCTAATCAAAAATTCATCACCAACCTAGTAAATTTGTAGAAGAAACATCATTACCTGGACGGAGGAGAGATGGGGGAGGTGGCTAGCGACGCAGGTAGCGACCTGCGGATCGTCGGCCATGACGCGGTCGCTGGTGAAGAGAGCCGAGCGGGGCACGCGCAGAACCAACTCACCGCACCGGAGGTCGCGCGCCGCCGCCAAGCCCCTCCTGAGGGTGGAAATCAAGGTCACCAGAAGGCAAAGGCGGTGAGGTGAGCACGGGTAGATCTGAGAATCACGAACGGTTGCGCTGGGGTTTGCTGTTTGGGAGAGGGTTTTACCCTCCGGCGTCGGGGAAGTCGGCGATGACGAGGGAGCGACCGAGGCAGGACGAAGCGGAGGGCCCTAACGGGGAGTCGCAGACGCCTAGCTCAGCCGCCCACCGGAGGAGCGCCTCCATTTCCGGCGGTGGCAACCGGCACCGCGGCGACGGCAGAGAAAACCCAGCTTTGGCAATTGGCTACCTGCAGGCTTTGGGGAATATCTTGTGAAATAGTGCAATCGTTCGACGGTTAATTGCATCCATGCCACCGTTATTTTCGAAACCGAATAAAATGTCATTACTATTTCGCTATTTGCTTCTATGCCATTACTATTCGTTCGTTCTCGCCTGCATGCCATTTTGTACACGTTCAGAGGCTACGGGCCCACCTGCAGTCATCAAAAATTATGTATTACCAACACTGCATCTTCTCCCCTATCTTCTTTCCTCCCCTGTGAAGCTGTATTCGGGCTAGAGCTAGGTGCGGCGCGGGCGGGGAAGCGTCCAACAACGATCCAGGCAGAACGACGGTGACTGCGGCTCTGGGCGGGGATGGCGTAGGGAGGGAGGATGTTGGTGAGAAACGCCGGCGAGCGTGGTCTGGTGAGGGCGCGGTCAGCGCGAGGCCATGGGGCGGCAGGAGCACAAGCGGAGCGGTCTGGCGGGGTCATGAGGCCACAGGGCGGCATTGCGTGGAGCAGGCGGGGAAGCGGTCGGCGGCGGTTCCAGGTAGAGCAGCGGCGACGACGGGTGCAATCAGAGCGATGGTGATGGCGACACGAGGAGGGAAGAGCATCCGTGACTATGGTGACAGCAATGGCGGTGCGGGGAGGGAGGAGCAGCGGCAACGGTGGCTCAGGGCGGGAGCGGCGGCAAGCATGGCTCCGCCGTCGACCCCCGTGACCCTCTCCACAGCTCCTCTGCCGACTAGGGGCCCTCCGTCGTCGCCATGAGTCCCTGGTCCCGCACCCTCCCCACGACTTTGTTGTCGACCAGGAGTCCTCCACCGACGCCATGAGCCCTTAGCCCCCACGCCCCTTTGTCTACCGCCGTGACGGCCTCCTCGGTTTGCGCCCTCTCGGTTCGTGGCTGCGGCGGAGGGCCCCGAGGAAGGCGGGTGGCTGTGGGGAGGGGTGCGGGAGGAGCCGAAGGGCGCGGGGGCTAGCGGCGGAGGGCCTTGCGGCGGCGGCGGAGTCGAGAAGGCAGCGACGATGACGGCGGGGAAGAAGACAGTGGAGGAGAGAAGAAGATATGGGAAAATAAGAGGGTAGTATGGTCAATACAGAAAAAAAATTGTGCTGCAGGTGGGCCCATAGCCTCTGAACGTGTACAAAATGGCATGCAGGCGAGAACGAACGAATAGTAATGGCATAGAAGCAAATAGTGAAATAGTAATGGCATTTCATTCGGTTTCGAAAATAACGGTGGCATGGATGCAATTAACCCATCATTCAAACGTGTGATCTAATGCATTCCATCAAAATCCAACGGTAAAATATGAAAAAAAATAAAAAAGTACTAGATTTCATATATAACCATTGGATCTTTATTAGATGCACCAGATCGCACGATTGCACGATTACATATTGCACAAGATATTTTCCCTGCCATCTGCAGCTAATTACATGCATTATGTCTACACTAGTTATGCCTAAAAAAATAGCTCGAAATGATATTTTTAAGGGTTATTGGTTTTTGTGTCACCGTTATTTTTCAATTCGTCAAAAATATCATTAAAATTTTGGTATTTTCTCATATGTCATTACTATTTCAAATTTACTCTTTTATGTTATTTGAGTCCAAATATTTATAAAAAACTAATGACATAAAATTACAAATTAGAAATAGTAATAACATATAAACAAATATTCAAAGCCTGAATATTTGGATTCAAATGATATAAAAGAGTGGATTTGAAATAGTAATAACATATGAACAAATATTGAAATTTTAATGGCATTTTTAATGAATTAAAAAATAACGGTGGCATGAAAGTAATTAATCCTTTTTAAAATAAAAAACTATAAAATTAGGTATTGTATAAGTATTAAAAATAATTTAAATAACATCCTAAGACAATTTTGGAGATGTTTCCATTAACGTTACATGTTACATAAAAAAATACACACAACATACATAAAATACACTAATAACGTGTCTTTGGCATCAGTGGCCTACTCTCTAACAGCATCTCTATTGTAATTTTTATTTTCGGCTTGCAATAGTAAGTATCCATATTTTAATTGACTTGCTATTTTGCTACTCACTTCAATGTACTTACTATTGTTAACTTACTATTTGAATGCAGTTGATCGATAGCAAGTTTTGTTGTCTTGCTACATGTAGCAAGTTTGGTAAGAAAAATAACAAACCCCTAAAATAGCAAGTCATATAGCAAGTACAATGGAGACATCTTTTAAACAATTCTTGCTATTTTTAAGGATAACAAGCTAGATAGTAATTACAATGAATATGCTCTAAGAGAGTATTTGGTTGTAATCCTTTTATTCCCTATCGGATTACAAAGTTAAGAAAACATGTTACATATTTTTTGTTTAGGCTAGACTGTTCGAGTAAGGGGAATTGATAAGGGTCTAATTGAAATGGAATTACAATCCAAGTTTGCCGATACAGAGCTTGCCTTCTCTAGCCACCATCGCTGTCTTCTCTAGCCGCCATCGCCGCTTTCGTCCAGCAACCGGGCTCGTGCGAGCCACCACCGAAAGGGCTCCTCATGTATGTTAGGTTGCAATGACTTAGGGTTCTTAGGATCGCCTAGGGTTAGAGCCAGTAGGGTATAAACTTGGGTGTGTACCTTGCAATGTGCTCCGGGATAAGGAGGACGCCATGGCATGGTGTTGTGGCGTCGTAGAAGTCCGGCCAGTCGGAGTGGAGGTGAGGGAGACTTCCCATCGCTTCGGCATGGCTTAGATCGGTAGCCATAATGTGTGGAGCTAGGCGTATGAACCGACATTGGCTCATAAGCCCAGTTTCCCCTTTTATATGCCGCGCGACAGGGGCCCTCAACAACTTCAGTTGGGGCGCCTCCGATCAAGGCGTCTGAAGACCAGGAGGGGGTTAGGGTATGGCGAGTCTTAAGGAGAAGAGAGGGACTCAGCCCTCCCTCTCCTCCCGAGAGATCTAATCCTAACATTCTCCCCTAGATCTCATCTTAATTTTTATCTTAACTTAACATTACCTCTATCTCATTATAAATAAATGCATAGAGCATGATGCATCACAGTAGTCAGTTACGTACTATGTGACTCAACAGCTACAATACACCTCTCTACTCTGAAATAGTTTCTAAACTTATTTTGGGCCCTTATAAATCCAGAGATCATAGGCTTACCTTAAACCCATGTCGACTAAGTGTTCTCTGAACACAGTGGGATGTAAGCCTTTTATGAGCGGATCCGCAAACGTTCGCTTGGTACTTATATGCTCTACTTATCATTTGATCTTGGATTCTCTCCTCAACAATATAACACTTAACTTAGATGTGTTTGGCGGCAACACACTACTTGTTGTTATAGGAGAAATATATTGTTGACTCATTGTTACAGTATAACTTAAGTGGTTTTTAAATGCTGTCGACCACTCTTAAAACCGGAATAAATTTCTTAAAACATAGTGCCTGTCCGGCGACATCATAACATACTACAAACTCGGCATACATCGTGGAAGATGCCGTCGCAGTTTGTTTGGAGCTTTTCCACGACACAACTCTCTTCGCGAGTGTGAATACACAACTTAATGTGGACTACTTAGCATTCACTCATCTCGCAAGGTCTTAATTTGAATAACCCGCAATCGGTAGGTTATCTAATCTTACATACATTAGCATGAGGTCGTTGTGCCTTATATAAATCTCAAGGTTTTCTTAATTTAATTCAGCGATCTATTTCTGGATTTTCTGATATCTGCCAAGCATTCCGGCGGTATAAACTTAGTCAGGGCGAGTACATAATTGAGCATACATTAGCTTCCGACAGCAGAAGCATATGGAACCAATCTAATTTGATCGATCTCATATTGGTTCCTGGGATACTAAAAGTTCCCAACTTATCACCCTTGACTATCGGATCAGGCGATAGCTTATACGCATGCATACTATATACTTTATCAGTATATCTTCTAGTATGCCGTATGCAATAATCTTAATACCCTCTTAATGGTATCTTAGAGAAACTCTAGTCCTAACATATAGGAAAATTTCTCCAAGATTCTTAATGTCAAAATGAGAGGACAAGATTTCTTAGTTTCTAATATTAGATGAACATTACCACTTGCAAGCAGAATGTCATCCACATGCTAAACTGGGAAAATAAATTCCCCATTCTTAAACTTAGACAAACACAATTGTCCTCTTCATTATTCTTAAAACCCAAAATTTTCTAATAGTCTAATTTAAATTTCAGATACCTTTACTTAAAACTTATTTAAGTCCATTGGACTTAGATAAAACAGTATCATAAAATTTCCTTTCATTTCTATGACAAAACATTTAGTTGTGTCATATAGACATTTTCATTCAAAACTTATTGAAAATGTCGTCTTTATATCAATCTGATACAGTTCTAAGTCATAATGTGCCTTAATGATTCTTAGAGAATCCTTAAATAAGACATACAAAAATGTCTCATTTAATCTGCTTCTTATCTAAGTTGGCACATTATTTACTAAGTTAGAGAGTTGTTCTTTTACTTCTTCATTAGCATCATCTAGAAATGCAGATTCCTGAATAACAGGAGACTCATGTACAATAGATGTCGCTAATGAAGGTCCAAACTCAAGTGTTGGACAAAAGGACACTACCACAGGTACATGAAAAATTGCTCTTGAATCATAGGAGTGGATGCACTAACCCACTTCTCTTCTAGATTAATTTCTCTAAGTACCGTGCTCCCCCTGATTAAAGCATCTTCTAAAAAATGCATGTCTCGTTTCTTCAAACTTAACATGTCTGTTAGAACATTAAAAAACGAGATCACCTAGACTTATCTTTGCAGTCAATAAAATTGATAACTTACTGTCTTAGAACTTTAACTTATTAATATTTGGGTTAAAATATAGCCTTAGCAGGACGACATACCCTTATTCTAAAATAATTTAGAAAATGGTTATCGTCCTGTCCATAATTCTTATGGTGCTTTTAGGCACAGACTTATTAAGGATCCAATTAAAATTATGAATGGTGGTTTGAATGCCTCCATCCACAAATTAATCGGTAGAGTGGAATAACTTACCATACTACTTACTATGTCCACTGAAGTGCGAGTGCACCTTATAGCCACTCTATTTTGCTAAGGTACACCTGGTACAAAATACCGGGCTATTTTGCCATTTTCTATAGAACCTTGCAAAAAAAGAGTTCAAGAAATCGGCCATACGGGGTATATTGACCGTACCGCGGTCAGATCTTACTCTTTTAAACTTTAGATCATGCTGATATAAGAATCAGCCTTAAAAATATTTTAAATTTATCCAGAGCAACTGATGATTTGATCGCTATGATCTGATCGCTCTTAGATTGGATAAATGTTAATCAATTAATTCTAAATCACCGTTGGGCAGAATTAGAATCAATTGAACTTAAATATAATAACATTATCACCAACGTTGGTCGGGAGATAAAAATTACTACAATCATTAACCTTAATTTCGCGTCTTTCTTAATTTATTTGACGTATTTATCTTAATGCAATATATGCATGAAACTTAATCTAAAGAAACTAAAGCGGAAGAATTGACTCAACGTTCAATCCTCCCCCTCGAAATATGGCCCATTTGATAGTGCCATAATTTCGAAAATACATCATCAATTCTTCTGCTCTTATCATTATTCTCAGATAATAAAATCATCTTGAGAAAATAAATAAGGTTTGTCATGCTCAAAAGCAAGACTAAAGACTTTATTTCTAAGTGCGAAAATTCATCTATTACCATTTTTGTTCATCCATTTTTGGAACTCCACATATTCCTTCATGTGGTGTTCCTCCTTACAATGTCTGTATGTGCTATGTTTGTGCCCTTCAGGACATCATGTTCCTTTATGTAAGCTTATAAGAGGAGTCCTTAGCATTATTAGAACAAGTCTTATAATGCTTCTTCCCCTTTATTCGTGTTGCACATTATGACCTAAATCATTGTGTGCTTTCTTAATTCTTACACATAGTTTGAAATCAGCATCTACAAACTCCAACACCCTTGCTGTAAGTTGTAATTGATCACAAAAGGATCAGAAAACTTAGTGTGATGTCATAATAACAATTTTGACGATAATATCATCCTTGGAGTCTTTATTCATGGGTTTCAACTTTGAAAACCATGTCGCAAAACTTACTAATCTTTTCTTGATAAGCGTGCTAGCATACGCCTTAGAAAAGTCACCTTCAGATACTCTTTGCAGTATCTGACGTGGGATAGAACCCCCTAATTGGCTCCATAATGGAGCTCTTAATCATAATACATTTTGTGTTTCCACTGATTTCATTTAGTACGATATATCTTATTTTGGCGAAGTCACGTAACCTTATGACAAAAGCTTCTTGGCTTTCATCCTCTCAGATCACGGGCTTCACACGCTTAGTTAGACAATCAAGCATTAAGACAAGATCTATGTCCTATAGCACAATTGCTATCTTAATATCTCATCTCCGGGAACGGTAGTTCTCACCATTGAGAGACTCAATGCCGGAGATATGACTTAGCAAATTTCTAATAAGGAACATAATCAAAATATATTATAACAGATATAATATGATACATGAAAATTTAACGTTGGTCAAAATTAACATGTGATACACTTAATACTTAAAAGACGAATTAATTCTACATCACCGTTGGGCAGAAATAGAATCAATTCAACTGAACCATAGTAATTTCATCACCAACGTTGGTCAGGAGATAAAATCACTATGTTAACAAAATACAACATTTATAATGCCAAATTAAATTATCTCGTTGGTTCAAATCTAATTGACAAAATAAATGCTACTTAATTTATAAGATGAACATGGTACTGATCTTAAAACAGTGTATTCACAACGGAAGTCTTAAAACTAATTAATACACTGCTTAATCAGTAATAAAATTCTGAATTTACAACATGGTACTAATTTTAAACAGTGTAATGAAAGACTTAATCTAAACATGCACAACAAAAGACTTAATTTTAATTAATACACTCTTAAAACAGTAATGAAAATTCTGAATTTAAACTTAAACAAAATTCCTAATAGATATTCTTCAATTAAATGTAGTCCTTAGACTAAATTTAATAAATGAATATCACAAAATACTAAAAAATGCTTTAAAAACTCAGAACAAAAAAAATTTCTCAGTAATGTTAAATAGTGTATGCACAGCGGAAAACTTAATCATAATTGATACATTACTTATTTTAAACAGTATATGCACAGCGGAATACTTAATGTTAATCAATACACTGATTAAAACAGTAATAAAATCTAAATTTAAACTTAATCAAAATTCTTAATAGATATTTCTCAATTAAATATAGTCCTTAGACTAAATTTAATAAAGAGAATATCATGAAAAATACTTAAAAAATGCTGCAAAATTCAAAATAAATTTTGAGTCTGTACAAACTTATACAAAATTTTCCCCACAGATAACTTATCTTTTCTTAATTTTGGGCATTTTTCTTAATTTTCAGGTATTACTTAATTGGAAAACTGATTCTGAAAATCGTGGAAAAACAGAAAGCAATACAGCCCAAAACAGTACTAAGCCCAGCCCAAAATGAGAAATCCGCCCAGCCCATAGAAGTCTTCGCGCGCGCCCGCGCACCCAGGCCACAACCTGGGCCTGGGCCGGGAAAGTTGCCCCCCGCCTGGGCTGATTTCCGGTCCGATCGACGCTGGCCATCGGATCAAATCCGACGGCCACGCGCGATCCTCGCCCGCACAAAAGGCAGCCGCACCGCGCCCCTAGCCGCAAACCCTAGCCATTTCCCCTTTCCCGCACCCGAGCGAGCGCAACTGAGCGGCGACGGAGCGGCGATGGCGCGGAGCGAAGCGGCGGCGGCCCCCGACGGCGACGACGATTGGCGGCGTGCCGCCCGCCGGTTGGCTGGCCGGAGCCGCGCGCTCACCCGAGGGTGAGCGACGCTCCGTCGAGCTGACTGGCGGCGGTCACAACCGACGGATCCGACCCGAGCACGGCGGCGGCTGCGGTCTTCCCGAACTCCGGCGAGCGGATCCGGCGGCGAGGAGCCATGGTAAGCACTCGGCTCCCTCCTCAGTCAATTTTTTAGGGTTAGGGTTAGGGTGAAAACCCTAACCCTAGCCTTCTGATTTGGCATGTCGGCTCCTCTTCTTTTCCTTTTCTTTCATCTTCCTCGGCCGATCCAGAGGGCGGGGAAGATGAAAGAAAAGGAAAAGAAGAGGAGCCGACATGCCAAATCAGAAGGCTAGGGAGGGCGGGGTTTTGTCTTAGGTGCGGTATTTTTAGAGGGACTTAGGGTTCGGATTTGGGGATTAATTTCCCCATTCGAGGGGATTAGCCTATTGATTTTAGGGTTTGTACAGCGGGATTCTTAGGGGTTTGCAGAGGGCTTTTGGGGGCTTTTCTTAGGGTTTTCTTTAGGGTCTTACGCAAGTACATAGGGGTCTAACAGAGAGTCTTAGAACATGAAAATGGCGTCGGGTCGACGCCCAAAACCTAGCTAGTCTAGCCCTAGGTTGCTCTGATACCATTGTTAGGTTGCAATGACTTAGGGTTCTTAGGATCGCCTAGGGTTAGAGCCAGTAGGGTATAAACTTGGGTGTGTACCTTGCAATGTGCTCCGGGATAAGGAGGACGCCATGGCATGGTGTTGTGGCGTCGTAGAAGTCCGGCCAGTCGGAGTGGAGGTGAGGGAGGCTTCCCATCGCTTCAGCATGGCTTAGATCGGTAGCCATAATGTGTGGAGCTAGGCGTATGAACCGACGTTGGCTCATAAGCCCAGTTTCCCCTTTTATATGCCGCGCGACAGGGGCCCTCAACAACTTCAGTTGGGGCGCCTCCGATCAAGGCGTCTGAAGACCAGGAGGGGGTTAGGGTATGGCGAGTCTTAAGGGGAAGAGAGGGACTCAGCCCTCCCTCTCCTCCCGAGAGATCTAATCCTAACAATGTCCACCACACAAGGGCAAGATCCTCTTCTTATGCTCCCGTGTGCTCAAGCTGCTCACTGTAGTAGCCGTGCAAGGCTGGAGGTACGGACTGGGCCTGACTGGCGCTAGGATGGGCCCCAGCGGCGTGCTGAGGAGGTTGCCGGCGAGTGGCACATACAGGAGCCAGAACTCAGAAGGAAGAGAGTTATGCGCAGCAGCAGGAAAGAGAGGCAGGAGGAAGAAGAAGGAAAAGAGAGGAAAGAAAAGGAGAAGAGAAAATGAAAAAGGGGAAGAAAAGCAACAACTTTTCGTAGATTTTTTCTCGATTTCGAATTTCGAACTTTTGAGCGAATTTTTATGGTTTGATAACAATTCAAACGAATACTAAAGAATATCACGAAATATTCTATGGTTCAGAAAAATTAATAATTTTGCATTCACGTTGAAATGAGGAAATTTCGATTTTGAATACAAAACTATTAATTTTCAAAGGGATGGGAAACCTTTCAAAATAAGGGAAACCAAAATACTGTAATGTAAATGAAATACATAATATTTATCAACCAAATAAATCTAATTTATTACGTTGTTATCCTTTAGCACTGATAATTAATTTTATTAACATTTACGTTATCTTGATCCAACCAAACGTGTCACTTTAAAACTTCAAAATATGCACTAACACCTAGCAAAGACAGCATTTCAAATTTCAAAAGGTGTTTCCATAAATGTCATGTATCGTTTTTTCTACTATCTGTTTTTATGTTTTAATCATTTCTGATTTCTTTAGGCTAAAAATCATGGTATTACCAAAAGGTCTTCTTAAAAATTATAGTGGATGTTTGTATTTTATATTTGAAGAAAAAATCGGGGTGCTTAGTTTTTTTTCTTTTTATATAAAGTAGTAGCTATATTTTGTAAAAAAACAGAACCAAAATTTTATATTTCAACTTATATTGGTACTGAAGACAAAACTGCGAAAAATAATAGTAAAAACCCTAATATAATTTTATATTTCAATAGTAGAAATCAGGGCCTTACAACTTTTTTCTTGTTACCTTGTGTTAGCATTAGCTGAAGAGCCTTTTGGGAAAGTTATGTAAGATTCGGTAGGGTTGAATGTAGAAATAAATCAGATTTTGAAAGTGAAAACTTAAAAAATACCAGCTTTTTTAATTCTTACCAGTAAATATTTACTATAATCTCCTCGAAATCTGAATCTCAAAAAAGAACAAAAGAGAGAAAATGGTAATTTTTTTACTTTTTTTAACTCATTTGGGGCTTGTTTGATAGGGAGGGATAGAAATCCACGGGGTTATTGATCCCGATGAGTATTTTTTATGTGCACATAACATCCTCTTCTCAATAGGGTGATAAATCCCACCGGAAAAAAAATCTCGGTCACTGTTTGAGAGTGTCAAGGACAGTGATGCCCAAGGTAGGGGGTCCCCGACTACGCAGATTGTAGTCGTGGTCCGTGGTCACCGGCCGGGTTATGCCCCCGCGCCGTCCTCGTCGATCGGGTTATCCCACCAGATCGCCGACTTGGTTAGAGGTAGAGAGGGAAAGTAGATTGATACTATTATTGCTTGATTCCAAAAGACATGGCTACATGGGTATGTATAAATCCCAGCCCTAACTAACTTTAATATAATCTCTTAGCTAACAAGATCAATCTAATCTCTTATTAACAAAATCCCCTTAACTGAATTAATCTCTAGATCAGCCTTATCTCTTTCTAACTGTTGCTGCTGGCTGCGCCATGCGCGCCTTCCTGCATGGCCACGCACTCCTGGGCTCGGCGCACGTCTCGGGCCCTATGGCGCCTGGTGTACGTGCGCCCGACCATGACATCTCCCTCCCCGTCGAGAGCTAGCTCGTCCTCGAGCTGGAATTGTGGGAACTTGGGGTGGAATAGGGCGACATCTTCCCATGTAGCCGATGCAGCTGATGCTCCTTTCCACTGAATGAGGACTTGATGGACTCCTCGGGCTAGTCGGTACCGCACTGCGCGCTTAGGCTCGGGATCAAGGGCGTCGTGATGCAGTAATGGTAGCGGCGAAGGCTCCGTTGGCGGAACTCCCTGGAACTTCTTTAGCAGCCCGACGTGGAAGACGTTGTGGATGCGCGCATGAGGTGGAAGTTCCAACTGAACAGCGACCTCGTTGATGAGCTCGGTGATGCGGTATGGCCCGAAGAACCTTGGTTTGAGCTTGCTGCCGACCGCCTGGGGAAGTGATGATGCCGCCCGTTGACGTAGTCGAAGTAGCGCCTAGTCGCCCACTTGATAGTTGACCAACCTGTGTCTGTGGTCATAGTACCTCTTCTGGTATGCCTGTGCTTGTTCGAGGCGGTAGCGCAAATCGGCTAGGAATTCCGCGCGCTCCTCCATGTTCTTGGCGACGGCCGACACCCTGGAGTCGCCCGGCTCATACGACCGAATGGACGGCGGATCACGCCCATACACCACATGGAAGGGAGTGTCTTGCAGTGACGTATGGTATGCTGTGTTGAAGAGGTACTCTGCCCATGGCAGCCACCAGAGCCACTCGCGTGGTCTATCCCCTATGAGGCAACGCAAGTACATGAGGATGACACGGTTTGCCGACTCGGACTGGCCATCTGATTGGGGGTGAAATGTCGTCGTCATCTGCAGCTTGGTGCCCATTAGGCGCATGAGTTCTTGCCAAAATATGGATGTGAAGACTGTGTCGCGATTGGAGACCATGGACTGTGGGATGCCGTGGAGCCGAACAATGTCATTGAAGAAGGCCCTAGCGATTGATTCAGCTGAATATGGATGTGCCAATGGAACAAAGTGACAGTATTTGCTGAACCTGTCCACCACGGTGAGGATCACCGACTTGCCACGGATGTGGGGGAGTGCCTCCACAAAATCGAGTGTGACATCCATCCAAACCCCCTGTGGTACTGGGAGCAGAAGGAGGAGTCTCGTCGGGTGTACATGCTCCGTCTTGTAGCGCTGGCAAACCTCGCACTGGCGCACCTTGTCCTGCACAACTTGTTTCAGGTTAGGAGAATGAAAATCGCGCCGTAGACGGTGGAGTGTTCTCTAGACTCCTTCATGCCCGTCCTCATGTACCGCCCCCAAAATTTCCTACAACAGCGGGGAAGTTGGCGGTATGTACAGCCGGCCGACGAACTGCACCATGCCGTCCACGACTGACCAAGGTGCTGGATGGTCACCCGCGGCTATCTCCGCGTGTAGGGCGACGAGGGCCGGGTCCCCGAGCTGAGCCTGCCGGAGTTTTTCGATGAAGTCAAACCGTGGAGCGGACAGAGCAAGTATCTCCCCGTCCACTTTGTCGCGCCGAGATAGCGCGTCTGCCACGACGTTTGCCGCGCCTGGCTTATACTCCACGGAGAAGTCGAAGCCCAGTAGTTTGCCAACCCAGTGGTGTTGCGGGATAGTGGCCAAACGCTGGTCTAGTAGGTACTTCAGGTTGTAATGATCTGTCTTGACGCTAAAACGGCGACCCCATAGATACGGTCTCCAGTGGCGTACCGCCTGGACCAAGCCGATGAGCTCGCGCTCGTATGACGCCAGTGCTTGGTGTCGTGGTGCTATGGGCCGGCTGAAGAAGGCGAGAGGGTGACCCTCCTATATGAGGACTGTGCCGAACCCATGAGATGACGCATCGCACTCGACGACGAAAGGCTTGGTGAAGTCCGGCATGGTCAATACTGGTGTTGTGGTGACTACTTCCTTGAGTGTGGTGAAGGCCGATGCAGCTGCTTCGCCCCAAGCAAAACCCTCCTTCTTGAGGAGTATCATAAGTGGCGCCGCAATGGTCCTGTAGTTGTGGATGAACTTGCGGTAGTAGCCTGCGAGTCCGAGGAAGCCGCGTACTACCCGCGTTGAGCGAGGTACCGGGCACTCGAGGATGGCCTTCACCTTGGCGGGATCCATGGCCACGCCTGCCTCCGAAATCGTGTGGCCGAGGTAGGCGACGGAGGCGAATCCAAACACACACTTGGAGCGCTTGACGAAGAGGACTTGTTGTCGAAGCGTGCTGGGTATGGCCCGTAGATGACGAAGATGATCCGCCCAAGATTTACTGTAGATCAAAATGTCGTCAAAGAAAACAAGTACAAATCGGCGAAGAAATGGACGCAGTACGTCGTTCATGAGGGTCTGAAACGTGGTCGGGGCGTTGCACAGCCCGAACGGCATCACGAGGAACTCATATAGGCCGTCGTGAGTGCGGAATGCCGTCTTGTGGATGTCCTTCGGCCTCATGCGCACCTGATGGTACCCTGAGCGCAAATCGAGCTTAGTGAAAAATTTGGCACCATGGAGCTCATCTAGCAGCTCGTCGACGACCGGGATTGGAAAAGCATCCTTGACCGTGAGCGCATTGAGGGCGCGATAGTCAACACAGAATCGCCATGACTCATCCGGCTTCTTGACCAGGAGGACTAGTGAGGAGAACACGGAGTCACTGCGCCGCACGATTCCTTGCCCAATCATGTTGGAGCATTGTCTTTCTAATTCATCCTTGTGTGCCGCCAGATATCTGTAGGGATGGACGGCCACTGGCCCCGCTCCTGGCTTGAGGATAATGCGGTGGTTGTGGCTGCGCTCTGGTGGTAGACTGGTGGGCTCGGCAAAGATGTCAGAGAAGGAGCCGAGCACTTCCTCCAGTAGCGGCTCGGTGGTCTCGGTGGCGTGCAGGCGTGGGGAGCTCGGTGTGGTGACACCGCGCCAGCAGACCTCCCGGCCGGTTTGCTTGAACGCCATGGTGCCGGTGGCCAGGTTCCACACGATGTCTCCTAAAGTGGCCATCCATTGCGTGCCCAGCACTACGTCATAGCCGGCCAGGGGCCTTACGTATAGGTCCACGCTGAACGCCATCTTGTCGATGAATACCGTTGCCTGACGGAGGACCCCAGGGCAGGCGACGCGCTCCCCGTTGGCCACTGTTGCTGTGAGCCGAGGGTGTGGCTCGACGGGTAGGCATGCGCACCGAGCGGCCTCTTCCCCAATGAAGTCGTGCGTCGATCCAGTGTCGATGAGTGCGATGAAGTCGGCGGCGCCCACCTGCACACGCAGCTGGATTGTGCTGCTCACCCGCGCGCCCACAACCACATGTAGTGAGAACACAGGGGTTTCTTCTGTCACCGTATCCTCTGCAATTTCCACGCCGTCGATGTAGAAGATTCGGTGGCAGACCCGGTTGTGGCCTCATGTATACGGCTGGTCGCAGTTGTAGCACAGCCCCAGACGACGTCGTTCGGCTTGTTCATCTGTGGACAAGCGCTTGACCTGGGGTGTAGCCCCCTGGGTCAGCGGTGCCGGGATCGCCGTCGGCTTTGCTGGAGGTGTTGGGCCCACAGGGACCATGGCCAATGCATATGGCGCAGGGCGCGGCGCCAACGCCGGTGGTGAGGCGTGCGACGCGGCCTTGGACGGCGCTTGACTCAGCCGGTCCAGCTCGACGAGCTCCAGTTGGCGCGCTAAACTCATCGCTGCTGCCAGGGATTCCGGGTTGTGGATGCGCACTTGGTATCTGAGCGGGGGCAGCAGGCCGCTGGTGTAGAGCTGCACACATTGCGCCTCCTCGAGGCGCCCGACACGGGGAAAGAGGGCCTAGAACCGGTTGGAGTACTCTTCGACAGTCCCCATGCGGCGGCATTCTGCGAGTTCGAACAAGGGGGCTGATCGTAGTGGCGGCCCAAACCGTAGGTGTAACAGCTCCTTGAATCTGCCCCACGGTGGCGTGCCTTCATCTTCCTGTAATTGGATAAACCATAGTTGTGCCACGTCTTCCAGATTATATGAGGCCATCCATACCTTCTCCTCTGGCATAGTGCGCTGTTGGCGGAAATAAGACTCGCACTTGTTGATGAAGAGTAAGGGGCCAGGCTTCCCGTCGTAGCGTGGGAAGTCAAGCTTCTGAAATCTGGGCGGACAGTCAAGGTCGCGAGGCCCCTCCGGTCGGCCACTGCCCGTAGCGGACGTCGAGGCCGACTTGTCCTTGAGGCTTGCCATCTCGGCTTTCACGGCTGTCAGGTCGTTGGTGAGGGCCTTCAGCATTGTCATGACGTTGGCGAGAGTCGGTTCCGCCATGGTGCAGCTTGCTGCAGTGGACGCCGTGTAGGAGGGAGGCGACCGTAGTGGGCTCAGGGGGATTGCAGCGGCTGAGGTGGACAGTTGGGCGGAACGGGTGGGCGAGGATTGTCGTGACCTTGATACTAGGTTGTCAAGGGCAGTGATGCCCAAGGTAGGGGGTCCCCGACTACGCAGATCATAGTCGTGGTCCGTGGTCACCGGGCGGGTTATGCCTCCGCGCCGTCCTCGTCGATCGGGTTATCCCACCAGACCGCCGACTTGGTTAGAGGTAGAGAGGGAAAGTAAATTGATACTATTATTGCTTGATTCCAAAAGACATGGCTACATGGGTATGTATAAATCCCAGCCCTAACTAACTTTAATATAATCTCTTAGCTAACAAGATCAATCTAATCTCTTATTAACAAAATCCCCTTAACTGAATTAATCTCTAGATCAGCCTTATCTCTTTCTAACTGTTGCTGCTGGCTGCGCCATGCGCGCCTTCCTGCATGGCCACGCACTCCTGGGCTCGGCGCACGTCTCGGGCCCTATGGCGCCTGGTGTACGTGCGCCCGACCATGACAGAGAGACATAGATACAAATCCAAATCATTTCATCCTTTGTATCAAATGAGTCTTAATAGTTTTAGTTTGCAATTAGGAGCACTTATGAAAGTATTCATACACTTAAATCTACCAAATCAAGCTAGTGTCAAAGAATTGGAACTAATGCCTAGGTCTGGAGAACACCACCACAATAAACAGACCTACACAACAATCACATATGTAGCATGGATTAGAGTATCCATTCTAGAAAGAAAGATTTGGATTAGGTTTCTCACATCAAAGAGGAAATGCATCACAACAAAGATACGACTACGAGCTGCAGAATTTCGGAGAAGAATTTTTAGAGACCTTTTAGCAAAATCACGTGAAACAATAGCGGAAAGAGCAAATGGTGATGATATCTAATATTGGTACATTCTCATAACAAATGTGCCACATAAATCTAGAACACAGAGTATGTAACACAAAATGGGTCTTACAATAGACCTGTCAAATCTTAACTATTATAAAGCTTGAAGATGGTCCGCCATTTCCATACGCAACTTTCCCCACGCGCTCCGCTCGTCCTGGTGCGCAGGCGTGCATGCAGCAGCGCTCACTCCTGCAGCCTCTAGTCGCCTGCATGCAACTACCGAGGTGAGAGAAAGAAGGAAAAGAAGAAAAAAATATACTTTTATATTTCAGTCTAATTTATGTATTTTACGTGGATGTATGAATTTTGTGTAAAAATTCTTAAATTTCTAAAAAATCATGCAAAACATGAATTTTGTGCAAAAACTCCATTGCAAAATAAGGTTCCATTGCAAAGCACAGACTTCAGACTAGTATCCTATAATGTGCAACCAAGATGAAGGGTTGTAGTAGAACACATGTTCAGTCTCATACAATCGTCTTAGCACTTGAATTTCCATCAGGGAGTTAGATCAAATCGAACACCAGAAGTTACGACAAAAGACTGAAACTATGATGCTATCCAAACTCACAAAGTTTCACGTGGTCAGTACACAAAACAAGATATAAAATAGCTTAATTAGCAAACCAACGTAAACGGCTTGCATGAAACTGTTTTCAAGCTACAGAAAATAATCAGATGTTCTTTAGATGAGAATAAAAACAGCTTGCATGAAACTATTTGAAGCTACAGAAAACAATCGGCTGTTCTTTAGATGGGAATAAAAATAGCTTGCATGAAACTATTTCAAGCTACAGAAAACAATCAGCTGTTCTAGTGATAGCATATTTATTCTTCAGATGAGAATTAAACCATCTAGTCAATCTAGTGATAGCATATTTTGAAATGAAAATTATTTCGAGGAATCTAGTCAATCTAAAGAGGAGTTCCTTCATGAATTAAATTGATTACTCAAAGGAAATTAGAACAAATGGCAACCTCTATGAATTTGGGGCTAACCTAGCAAGGGCAATCCTTATTCATATATCATATCTAGATTAAGGCAAACCCATCAATCAAATGGCAATTCAACGAGATAGCTAATACAAATACACAACAAAAAATAGCCTCGTGAACCCTCACGGGAGATCGGGCGGATCATCCCCAATATTGACGAAATTTTACTAGGCGGAACTGGATAAAATCAAGAAATTTAACGAATTGCGAGAGAGCAGTAAGGGTACAGAGTGGGGACGAGCGGAAAAGCAGGCGCCGCCGCCGACAGCAGGTGGTGGAAGCGGGTGGCAGCGGCGAGGGGGGAGCGAGGAGCTCACCTGAGCCGGTCACCAGACCTAGGAGAGGAGGCGGCGGCGGCGGCGACGGCGGAGAATGACGGGCGCTGGCCGTCGGGCGCTTTGGGTTTTCCAAACAAACCCTTACGGATGGGCCCGGTTATCAGCGTCCTTCCAAACACTAGAAAATTGGTTATTTGCCACTAGAGGTGGCCAAATGGGCCGTGCCTGGTGGGCGGCACTAGGCCCGGCACGAAAAATCCCGGCACTAGCACGGCCCGGCACTATGGGCTTAGTGCTAGTGCCGGCCCGGCACGAGGGGTCGGGCAGTGCTTGGGCCGGCACCTCGGCCCATAGTGCCGGCCCGGCCCGGCACGATATTTGGATAGTGCCGGGATCGGCCCGACACCTCTTTAACCCCAGCCGTTCGATCTTGTAGAAGCCTTCTCAACCGTTGGATTCGTCTAAACCCTAGTATAAAAGCCGCAGCCAGCCCAGGGTTGCGAACCCTAATTCATTTCCCCCCGGCTCCCCCTCGCTTCCTCCGCCGCTTCTCGGTTCTCGCCCCCTCGCTTCCCTCGCCGGCTCGCCGCTTAGTCTCCTCGACTCCTCCGCTCCAGGCCTCCATTGCACCTTGCCTCCTAGTTCCTCGCCTCCTCGGTCATCCTCTCCGTCTCCGGCTGGCGACTGGTCATCCTCGTCAATCGTCATCCTCTCCGTCTCCAACTCTCCGCCAGTCCGCCTCTCCGGTACCGCTCTAAGCCTCTGACCCGCTCCCCTCCTCTGCTCCCTCTCGGTTCTC
Organism: Zizania palustris; assembly: GCA_019279435.1. Lineage (NCBI taxonomy): Eukaryota > Viridiplantae > Streptophyta > Magnoliopsida > Poales > Poaceae > Zizania > Zizania palustris. The sequence goes on along the minus strand of JAAALK010000079.1, from coordinate 75,757,139 downwards.
GCTATCTTTTGCACTGTTGTTCGATCTGCGTTGGTGCCGACGTGCCGTGGTGGTCGTCCTCTCCTCCGGGCTCCGGCTATTGCGGCAGCAGCTAGGTACTAACACTAGTGCTCCTGTACTGTATGTTCTAGATCTATCATTTTTGTACTGTGCCTATTCTGTTACTTTACTTGATGTGTTCATATCTGGTGTGTACTGTCTACTGTGCTCCTGTATGTTCAGTGCTTCTGTATGTTCTAGATCTATCATTTCTGTTACTTCTTGATGTGTTATGTGTGTAGACTTCTGTTACTTCTTGATGTTCATGTACATGTATATACTTCTGTCACTTATTGATGGGCTCCTGTATGTTCTAGATCTGTCATTTCTGTTACTTCTTGATGTGTTCTAGATCTATCATTTTTGTATGTTTTCTGCTTTTCTTGTGTATGTTAATGTGCCTATTCTGTTACTTTACTTGATGTGTTCATATCTGGTGTGCACTGTGCTCCTGTATGTTCAGTGCTCCTGTTACTTCTTGATGGGTTCTGTGTGTATACTTCAGTTACTTCTTGATGTTCATGTACATGTATATACTTCTGTTACTTCTTGATGTTCATGTACATGTATATACTTCTGTTACTTATTGATGGGCTCCTGTATATTCTAGATATGTCATTTCTGTTACTTCTTGATGTGTTTTATGTGTATATATCTGTTACTTCTTGAAGTTCATGTACATTAATATACTTCTGTTACTTCTTGATGGGTTCTGTGTGTATACTTCAGTTACTTCTTGATGTTCATGTACATGTATATGCTTCTGTTACTTATTGATGGGCTCCTTTATGTTCTAGATCTGTCATTTCTGCTACTTATTGATGTGTTCAATTTGTATATATCTGTTACTTCTTGCAGTTCATGTACATTAATATACTTCTGTTACTTCTTGATGGGTTCTGTGTGTATACTTCAGTTACTTCTTGATGTTCATGTACATGTATATACTTCTGTTACTTATTGATGGGCTCCTTTATGTTCTAGATCTGTCATTTCTGTTACTTCTTGATGTGTTCTATCTGTATATATCTGTTACTTCTTGCTGTTCATGTACATTAATATACTTCTGTTACTTCTTGATGTGTTCTGTGTGTATACTTCTGTATGTTCTTGATGTGTTCTGTGTATACTTCTGTTACTTCTTGCAGTTCATGTACATTAATGTGATTCTGTAGATGTTCTTTTCTAGGTCTGTGTTGTTTTTTTTGTAGTGTCTGTCCCTTCTGTCCAAGTTTGCTCATCATCTCCTAAGGGCTCCATCATTTCTTTGTTGACCTCACTTAGTTTTGGTGAATATGATTAATTTGAGGAATACATTAAGCTTGCTCATAATCCTAGATATGTTTCTGTATCTAGGCAAACGACCACTAGAGATTTTAAAAAGTACTTTAATGATTCACGTGTTAAGCTTATCGAGTCTCTTAACTCTAGTGTTACATCTGTTTCTCTCACATCTGATATATGGTCTGGTAATGCTAAGGAAGATTATGTTTCTGTGGTTGCCCACTACGTTAACTCTGCTTGGCAATTAGAGAAAAGGATAATTGGCTTTAGGCTTATTGATGTATCTCACACTGGTGAGAACATAGCTGATCTTGTGCTTGCTGTGATACAAGATTATGGCTTAGAGAACAAAGTGTTTGCTGTTACTTTAGACAATGCTTCTTCTAATACTACTGCTATGCATAAGCTCACACCACATTTGTCTGGTTATGTTGGTGATATTTTGTTGCATCAACGATGTGCTTGTCACATTACTAATTTGATTGTTAAATCTGGCTTGAAGAGGCTTAAGCCTTACCTTGAATCATTTAGGACTGCAATTGCATTTCTGAACTCATCTAATCAACGCATTGCTGCATATAAGCGTTATTGTATTGCTACTGGTGTACGTCCTACAAAGTTTGGTTTAGACATGGAGGTGAGGTGGAACTCAACCTATTTGATGCTTAAACATCTGGTCCCTTACAAGACCACCTTTAGTGTCTTCATTGAGACTAGCTATCCTAGAAAAGAAGGTGAGCCTCTACTTCTTACAGAATCTCATTGGTATGTGGCAGAAAAAATTCTATCATTTCTTGAGCTATTTCATGATTCAACTGTTGTTATGTCTGGTGTTTACTACTCTACCTCCACCCTTATGTTGCATCATCTTATTAAGTTTGCTAAACATCTACATGCTTATGAAAATGATAGAATGCTTAGGACTGTAGTTATCCCTATGAAAGACAAATTTCTAAAGTACTGGAGGGACATACCATTGCTTTATTCCATGGCATTCATATTAGATCCTAGAGCAAAATTGAAACATTTCTATAATGTGCTTAGGTTGTTATCTTCTCTTACTGGTACTGATTATTCTGCATATTTAACTGAGGTCAGAGCTCATCTGAGTACACTTTATAACACATATGATAATAAGTTTGGTGCTATAAGATTGCAGAGGCCATCACAAGTTGAAAGTACTGGTAAGAAATTCATTGCCTGGGATTTTATTTTGGATGATGATCCAAGTGATTCAGGTTCTGGTATGCCTTTCTCCTCTTCTACCCCCTCTACTATGTCCACAAGAACCTCTGCCACATCACTTTTGCATGCTGCAAGCAATCCTGTTGCTGGTACTGGTATAGGAACTGAACTTTCACATTATTTGGATAGTGATCTAGTCAGTCAACAATATGATGATAATTTCAATTGTTTGAACTGGTGGCAGGATCATAAAATGTCCTTTCCAGTTCTTTCTATCTTAGCTAGAGATATTCTAACTGTGCCTGTTTCTACTGTTTCATCTGAATCTGTATTTAGTCTTTGTGGTAGGGTCATAGAAGAGCGACGACGACGTTTAACTCCTGAAATGGTAGAAGTTCTTTCATGTATCAAGGATTGGGAAGCCTCTGAAAAGAGGATTCAAACATTGGCGGATGACAAGGCAGTGAAGGAACTTCAAATTCAATTTGATAATCTCTATCTTGATGTTGATGGTGATGACTGATGAGTTGTAAAAGTGTAATATGTGTTTGTGTAAACTTTGGCTGTTGGCTGGGAGCCTCAAACTTGTAAACTTTGATACTGATACTGAAGTTTGTGAAATAATCTGATTGAGCTGGGTTGCACTCTTTTTCCCTATCTAGGGTTTCTCACGAGGTGTGAGTTTTACCTAGATAGGTTTTTAATGAGGCAGCCATTGCACCAGCTCAAACTTGTTTAAAGTTGTGTTTGTTTGATTTCTGTTTTGCATGTTTTTTGAGTTGTTAATTGTACTGTGAAACATTAAATTCGGTTGTGATCTTTAATTCTCATGTGAAATGTTCTGAATTGTACATTTTTCAAAATTTTGTTATAAATTTTGCATTTTGAAGTTGGAAATCGTCTCAGATAGTCAAATTGTGAATTCTGTTATGCAATTTTATGAAATCTGAATTTTTGTAAGATTAGTGCCTGGGCCGGCACTAGCCCATTGGGCCGATAGTGCCATAGTGCCGGCCCGGCACTATTAATTAGCCTTAGTGCCGTGCCTGGGCCACAACCTTGGCACGGCGGGCCGGCACGGCACGGCACGAATAAGGCATAGTGCCTAATCGGGCCGTGCCTAATCGTGCTAGTGCCGTGCTAGTACCGGGCCGCCCATCTGGCCACCTATGTTTGCCACTCCTAAGACTGTGCTTCACAAATTTGCCTCTCAAAAATTACTTCGTAGAATTGCCACCGGGAACATTGTTTCTTTGTTTGAACTGCCATTTCGTTCTTTTCAGCATTTCTGAAATTATTTTTCTGTTTTTTGGCGTAGGAAATGACTAGAGTGTCCCTGCTTTATTGAGTATTAAGCGCCTGCTGTCTCACACCAGTCGACCCGAGCAGCCGCGCTCCGCCACCGCCGACTTATCGCCATCTGCGCCTCCGACCCACCACCCTCTATGACGTTGCCTTCGACCGCTTCCCTCAGCAAGACGCAGTTGCCGACGCCGCTTGCTGTTGTTCTTCTTCAGAGATTGTTTTTGTCTGTTGTAGCTGTGTACATTTCTTATTTTGTTCCACAGTTGGAGGGCGGCTGTTGTAGCAACTAGCAACTTACCTAGATAATTAACTATAACAATCCTTGAAATCAAACCTATAAACACATCAATTAATCATCATTTAGTTAATCTCATTACCGATCACTCAGCTTGGCACAATTCATGCCAAGCGGTTCATGATCATTCAGAGATGCAATGTGAGGTGAGATCCGTGGGGTGAAATAGGTACCAAAAACTTTGCCTGTAGGATCAACGACGACCTTGCTCGCTAACCTGGCCCCTCTTTGCTGGCACTGATGCACCGCCGTCTTCAAGCTCCTTCGGCAGGCACCTCTGCATGGGTCGGCGGTCGACTGGTAGGCGCGAGACAACACAAACAAGCACTTAATACGCAACAAAGCATGGGCACTCTGCCTGCGCAAAAAAAACAGAAAAGCAATTTCAGAAATACTAAAAAGAACAAAATGGCAATGAAAACAAATAAGCAATATTGACCGTGGTAATTTTACAAAGTAATTTTTGAGAGTGGCACTATTCTTGAGAATGACAAATAACCAATTTTCTCAATTTTCTCTCCGAACACAGTCCCATTCCTCCTCTTACAGAGCGCCACCGCAACGCCTCGCGAGCGAGGCGCCGGCGGCCAGGAGGAGGTGAGCGCCAAACGCCGCCGCCGCTGCTGCCCGCAATAATGAACCAAGCCAAATCGGCTCTGCTGTCTTGCCACCGCCCGCACCATCTATCCGCTGCGGCGGCGCCGCAGCAGCTGGCGGCCTACGCGTCGTTCCACTCTACCCCACCCCTGCAGCGGAAACGCAAGACCCAGTGGCAGCAGGTAACCTCCTCTTCCTCCTCCGTCCGCTCCTCCCCCTTCCTCTCCATGTTGTGTAGTTGTCGGAAGATCCGCGTTTCCGCTGGGAGATATCGCCATCTGCCGAACGGTATTCGGGTCGGTCGGGAAGCTGTTCGATGAAACGCATGTATGGGGAAAACCTCGAGGTTCCGTTTATTTATGGTATCTCGTGCGCTCTTGATGAATTGTGGGTGAGAAAAAAAATCTGTGATCTCTCCGTGTATTATTGCTTGATCTGTTGGATGAATTTCAGATGAGGAAACCATGTTGGATGGTGTTTCGATCTGATTTTCTTTCTAATTGATCTGCACTGCGTGGTGCATGCAGAAATAGGAGACTTTCTTGTTGATGCTCGTGTGTATTCCCTTGGGTGAATCATCTGGCTGTTTTCGGTGCTCTTAAAAAAATGGTCTACAAGGCTGCATAAAGGAATGGTTGCATAAGTGTCCGGTTATGCCGCATAAATGCTATAAAGGTGGGGTGACAGCACAAAACTGCATTACCCTTTTTAGAACCTTGATATTGCTAACTGTATTTGATTGAAAAGGGCTTGACCGTTCACCGTGGTGAACTTTGTGTTGCACTTAGATGATTGTTTTTTCTTGATGCAGTGTGGATTTTGTTTGTTTCAGAAAGTTTGTCTGCTCGTCCTGCATTCATGCTTAAGATTTCCTACTTTAACACCTTTGTTATAAATTTAAAGTTAGAAGTTAGCGGCAATCGATAATTGACAATGGGATTATTGTTTTTTATTCCAAAATAGTTCATGTATTGAATAGAGAAAGAGCTAACCATTTTTTTTTGTTTTGCTTCACCACAGAGGTTCAATAACTATGAGAAACGAAGGAGAAATAGAGAATCGAAAAGGACCATGCTACGGAATATGTCTGAATATGCCGAATACCTCTTCCAGGTCAATATAATGAAATTTTTGGCATATAATTGGCTCATTTCAACGTTGATCTTTATTGGTATATCTGAATAAATAGATAAGGACTTTTGGCCAAAACAAATCCTCTTAATATACTGACCTTGTGATTACCAAATTTGGATAAACATATTATTAATCTTTTGTTATCTTGTTGGAGTCACATCCTACATAGTACAAAAATATATCGAAGATTAAAGAAATAGTTCTGAAAAAACATAGGAACAATATAGATGCCAAGTGAAGCCCTGCAATATTTTGAAATACAAGAATGTTTCACCATTAGTTGTTTGGATATTAAGAAGAAGATTGAGGGACAAAAGTTGGCATGTTAATACTCTACAGTATAAACCATAAAGTTGCACCATTTCAGATTTGGAAAAAGTCTAATTTACAACGCTGAACACTTGCAAATGTCTGAACTGCAAAACCAGACTATTATACCCTTTGACTCTTAAAACCATCATTTTCTCACCCTTAGTCTACTATGTGTCATGGGCTGTGGGCCAGGGCTGCTAGGCCCAGGCCCAGCCGCGGAACAGTACCACCATAGATGTTATGGCCATAGTTGTCATGGCGTCGCTTAGGCGTCGCCTAAGTGACAATTAGGACTCGGGGCGGGATTCCGCGGACGCCACGGCGATCGCCTCGCCACAAGGGAGTGTGGCGTCCGCCACAAGGAATATGGCGTCCGCCTAAGTGGATATGGCGCCGTATGGACGCCATATGCCTTCGCGGCGACGCCAGGCGCGACGACGGTCTGATGGGCTCAGTGCACGGCCTGTGAACGGATGGCCCGAGCCGCAGTCTGTTGCTGTGAAAGAAAACCCTAGCCGCTCGCACCTTTTCTCTTTGTAGTCTTTGTTGCTGTGCGCCGCCTCCGCCTCGCCCTTTTGTCGCTCCCTCCGCCGGAGCCCGCCGCTCCCTCCGCCGGAGCCCGCCGCCCCCTCCGTCTGAGCCGGCGCTTCCTCCGCTCCCTCCGCTGGAGACCGCTGCTCCCTCCGCCGGAGCCCTCCTACGCGCAGCTCTCTTCTGCATCTCCCTCCATCGACGCAGGGGTCTGCACGCTGCGTTCTTCTGTGCGGCTGCGCGCTCCAGGCTCCAGCGGTATTTCTCATTTCCCAGTACTGCGTAATGTTCTGTTCTCTACTTCTCTGTGCGTAGTGTTCTGTTCTCTGTGAGCAAATGTTTTCTTGAGTAATGTGCTGCAGTACTGCTTAGTGTTCCTCATTTCCGGTTGATGATTATGGTTGATCTAGTTGCCATGCTATTATCTAATTAAAATGACACTTAGTGATCTGATTGGGCATATTGCTTGTTATTTGTTGTGCTATATAGGTAATAATGTTGCTACAAAATCTGTGAAGTGAGTATGGCGTCGCCTCGCCGCACGCCATACTCGCCTAAAAGTTGTGAAGGTGGTCCGACGCCTCGCCTCGCCGCGCCGCCGTAACAACTATGGTTATGGCGTCGCCATATCGCCGTGGCAGAAATCTGCAATTCGCCACGGACCGCCATATCGCCCAAGTGTCTGTGGCGGGTGCCACAGGTGTGTGGCACCACTGTGGCGTGGCGTGGCGCCCGCCATACGAAGGCACGATGAGGTCTCGACGGGGCGTGGCGGGGCCGTGGCGAGGGTGCAACGGGGCGTGGTGGGGGCGTGGCGAGGGTGCGACTGGGCATGGCGAGGGTGCGGTGGGGACGCGGTGAGGGCGTGGCAAGGGTCAGATCTGGCTGCCCAGTGCTCTAGTGTAGAAGATGGGGAAGAGAAGAGAGAGAGGAGGGGAAGTGTGGCGGCTGGAGAGGGGGCTGAGAGAGAAAGAGGTAGTGTGGAGAAGTTAGGGTTTAGAAATAGGCTTTAAATGGGCTAAAATTTAAATGGGTTGTGTGGTAAAATTTATATAAATATATTATTTACTGAACTTTAAATATATTATTAGACATAATTTTAAATATGTTTTTGCAATTTTAATTATATTTTTTATATTATAATGTATCTAAAGTGACAATATTGTAACTTGATATTGTATTGCTATGTTTATCATACCATATTAATATTGTTATTTGCAATTTAGTATTTTACTACTTATATATTGATATATTTTTTCTAAATCATATAAGCTTTTTCTATATTGTTCGCCGTGCCGATGTGTCTATGGCGACGTCGCGCCGCGCACCATAAGCGCTGTAAAGTTGTGAAGGTGGTAGGTAGCCGCGCTTCGTCGCGTCGCCGTAACAACTATGAGTATCACGCAGACTGTTCACGTGAACAGTACATGTGGATACTGTAGCAATACAACGGATTAGAGCCCAAGTTTGTTAATGGGTAGAATTCTAAAGTCGTAATGAATTCGATTAGTTATTCGGTTAGCTCTTGTAGGCTATATAAATAGGGTTGTGTTAATCAAGTAATCAATAAAGAAGAAAGAAAAGCGGTGTTCTAAAAATTGGGTCTAGGCGCCCGCCTAGGCAAGATTAGGCGCTGGGTGCCACCCCAGCGCCACGCGGAGCTGCTTGGCGGCCGGCTGGGCGGCCAAGGAGCCTAGGCGGGTCAACCGCGGCCTAGGCGGTTGACCGCGGCGCCTAGACGCTGGTACTCCCATGCTCCTGTGTCACGCGTCGGCGCCGCTCGCTGCTCGCCGCTCATCGGCCTCGCGCGCAGTCCCGCTCTGGCGTCCGGACTCCTGCGCCGCACGCGCGCGCGGCCAGATCTGCACGCGCAGACCTAATTTGGCCGTTGCTGCCGGAGAAGAGAATGGGAGGGGTGCGCCACCGGAGAAGAGAATGGGAGGGGCGCGGACGGCCGTAGGGGAAAAGGGGAGAGGAACGCCCAGCTTGATGGGAAGTGGCAGAACTGCCTAGGACTCCGAGAGGACATTAATTCCCCAACGCATGGGACTTTTGGAGGGAGAGATCCTACAGGTTGGGCGTGGGAATTGAAAATAGGAAGAAAAAAGGATGGGATGCTTGGGACTGTGTGAAAAGGACCTAGGAAATAGGAAAAAAGAAGGCAAACAGGCATAATTGAATGCATACCTAGGCACCGCCTAGGCGCCCCTAGGCGCTAGGCGCCGGGTCGCCGCCTGACTAGTGCCTAGCGCCTTTTTGAACACTGAAGAAAAGTCTAATCTTTCATCTTAATGTTCGTCTCCCTCATCTAAGTCTACTTCTCATCCCGAGCAGCTACCGTCGCTCGGCTATCTTCACGGCGATGTTTATCTTGTCATGGGTTCAACCCATGACACTATGCTTAGGTGTTTTCCCATTTAGGAAAGTCTTCATTACGTTTGGCATCAGTGTGATCTCAAAGGAGTGATGAGGTGCTTTTGTTTTGCAGTATAGGCTGATTTTTAGACTGTCACAGACTCACAAGAGTTTAGGGCTGTAAAATGGGCCTTTTACCTCAGCTTTTAATGCAAATTTCTTTTTCACTTTTTATCATTGATTCATTGTAATGTTGGCTGCAGATTTTCAATCCAAATGAATTCCCAAAGATTAAATACTGTTATAGAATACTCTAGAGAGTAAAGACAATTTTATTTATATAATTTTTCAGAGTTGGCGGGATGAAGATAGAAAAAATGATGAATCAAGTGGACCTTCATGGTTCAGAGGACACCGCTGGGTTAGGAATCCGAAGACTAATAGTTCCCATCCACATGATTTTTATTATGGAAACTTCAGAAGCAGGGGTACATTACGCTATTCGTGTTCTCTATATCTTACCAGCAATCTGTAATTATTCTTCTATTTAACACCATTTATCAAATCAAGACACACAACTTCTTAAGCTGGATATGAAACACACATAATGCTGTTATGTGCAGCAGCACAATTAGTTAGAATTAGTTAGATCAGATTAGTTAGATTAAGATAATATTAGTTATTTCTGTTTTAAAGATAGAGATAAGGATATCAGATTAGATTGTATTAGGATTATAAATACACGGTCATGGAATAAACCAAGCAGAAGGAATTAATTAGTTCCTCCTCTGCTCCTACCAAATGCATACATTGAAACTTATATAATTTTGTTTTTTTCCTGTTTTGGACAGGAGGATTTGAGTTTTGCATGAGTGATGACAATGAACCAGAAACTATCTTTCGCAATGCGTTTCATGGGAACCAGCATACATTTTATGGGTCTTTTGACCCTGATAACTTTCGTTGGAGGACTTACAAACATTCTCAATCAGAAAGGTCCAGACATTGGAGTCATGAGTCAGATGATGAGGACGAAACATCCATGCAGACGGAGGTATCTTTGGCACGGCAGGCACTTGGATTGAGTACTTCTGGTTCACTAAAACTTGAAGATGTTAAAAGCGCGTAAGACCATTCAAGCATTTTCTTAGATTTGTGTATTTTGGTGAGATTGGGCCATCAGAACTTGTAGACTTCCCTTATTTTTCTTTGTCATTTGTCAAGATTGATTTATCATTTATTTCGTTTTCTTTTCACACTAGATACCGAACATGTGCACTTAGATGGCATCCAGATCGTCACAATAGCTCAACAAAGGTACTCTTGGTGCATCTGACTTTGATTTTATTTTTCTTGTTGAAAATTTATTTGTATGACACTATGACAGTCCATTCTGTGAATAATATGCTTGTTTGGATAGTCTTAACTGACAGAGATTGTATTCCTCACCCAACCCTAGAAGGGTGGGTGGATAATAATAGTAGCCTACAAGGGCCATCCAGGGCCAGACACACACACACACACACACACTCTAACACCCCCCGCAGTCGAAACTCCGGCGCAACCATTGAGATTGGAGCAGAACTCGGAGAAGGTGGAGGAAAGCAAGCCCTTGGTGAATATATCGGTGAACTGGGAGGTGGTAGGCACGTGTAGAACACGGACATCTCCCACGGCGACACGATCACGGACGAAGTGGAGATCGATCTCCACATGCTTGGTGCGCTGGTGCTGGACGGGGTTAGTGGAGAGGTAGACGGTGTTGACATTGTCACAGTAGACCAAGGTGCTCCTGGAGAGGGGGCTGTGGAGTTCCTCTAGGAGCTGCCGGAGCTAGGAGGCATCCGCCACGCCGTTAGCAACAACGCAGTACTCAGCCTTGGCATTGGAACGGGAGACAACCAGCTGCCGCTTGGACGACCAGGACACGAGGTTGCTGCCAAGGAAGACGGCGAAGTCGGAGGTGGAGCGACGCGTGTCCGGGCAGCCCGCCCAGTCGGCGTCAGTGTAAACCACGAGCTCAGCTGCCGGAGAACGTCGAAGATGAAGCCCGAAGTCGAGGGAGACGCGTAGATAGCGGAGAATCCGCTTCATAGCGGTGAGGTGCAGGTCCCATGGATCGTGCAAGTGAAGACACACCTGCTGAACTACATACGAGATATCCAACCAAGTGAAGGTGAGGTACTGAAGGGCACCAGCGAGGCTCCGATAGGCAGTGGGATCATCCACTAGTGCACCCTTGGTATCGGAAATCTTGGCCCGAGCATCAACTGGGGTGGAACAAGGCTTGTAGTCAGTCATCCCTGCTCCCTGAAGGATATCCAAGGTGTACTAGCGCTGGTGAAGGAATAGACCATCAACGCGGGGCTCCACAGTCACACCCAAGAAGTGATGAAGCACACCAAGATCCTTCGTAGCAAACTCCCGCTGCAAAGAGGTGACAACCTGCTGAGGTAGAGACTGGCTAGAGGCAGTGAGGACGATGTCATCCACATAGAGCAGCAGGTAGGTGGTGTCACCACCACGGTGGAGGACAAACAGAGAGGTGTCAGACTTGGCTTTGCTGAACCCCAAAGTCACCAGGAAGGAAGCAAAGCGGCAGTACCAAGCCCGAGGGGCCTACTTTAGACCATAAAAGACTTATTGAGTCGGTAGACCAGCTCGGGGTGAGCGGGATCCACGAAGCCCGCAGGCTGGCTATAGTACACGGTCTCTGTCAAGGTGCCATGAAGGAAAGCATTATTCACATCCAGTTGGTGAACCGGCCAGGAACGGGAGATCGCTAGGGAAAGAACAATGCGAATTGTAGCGGGCTTCACCACTGGGCTAAAAGTCTCATCATAGTCAACTCCAGGGCGCTGAGTGAAGCCCCGGAGGACCCAACGAGCCTTGTACCGATCTAGTGTACCATCCGCCTTGCGCTTATGTGTCCAGATCCACTTGCTAGTCACCACATTACAACCAGAGGGACGCGGCACCAGGTCCCAGGTTTGGTTGGCCAGAAGGGCCGCATACTCCTCCATCGCGTGACGCCAGTGTGGATCCGCCAGGGTGCCACGGACGGAAGAGGGTATAAGAGAGACCCGCGGGCCAGTTGTGGCGGAGAGGACAAGTCGGTCCACCGGACGGAGAACCCCCACATCCTGCCGAGTCACCATCGGGTGAGTGTGGTGGGGATCGCGGTGAAGGATGGGCGGGTGGTACACCGACGGCTCATCGTGAGAGCGGGCCGAGGCAGCAACCGTTGGGCGTCGCTGGTAGACGCGCACGGGGTCGGCTTAGCGGGAAGAAGACGTCGGGGTTGCTCGTGGCGAGGCAGGCAACTCCGGGACAAGGGTAGGTGCAACAAGGGACGTCGTGGCCGCACGTAATATGGTCGGGGCCGTGTCTGGTGCGGCAGGTGACTCTGGGGCCGCGCATGGCGCAGGAGGCAACGACGGGACCACACCAGGCGCATCAGGCGGCGGTGAAGTGGCCGCTCGTGGCACAGCCGAGGACTCTGGGACTGCGCATGGCGTCGGCGCCAGATCTAGTCACGACGGTGCTGGATATGGCCGCAACAGTGACCTCCTGGCCACCCCGGCGACGGGGAGAGAGATGAGAGAGGAGGAGTGGGAAGGTGGAGTCTGGCACCGGCGACGGAGGTGGCTCGCCGGCCGTGGCGGCGGCGGCGGCTGGAGAGGGGAGAGGGGAGAGAGAGGAGAGGGGAGAGGAGAGAGCCCTAGTGCTCTGATACCATGAAAGAGATTGTATTCCTCACCCAACCCTAGAAGGGTGGGTGGATAATAATAGTAGCCTACAAGGGCCATCCAGGGCCAGACACACACACACTCTAACATTAACATAAGTGTCTCGAGTTCAAATGAGATGCTACCTTGAGATAGAACTGAGTTTAACATCAGAATTAAATATAGTTATAGTAACAAAAGGTTAGAATCTATAATTACAGGCAAAAATCCTGTCTTCAACTCTTCATTGCATCTTCCAACCTTCATGACAATGCACAGAACAGCCTAAACAATGCAACATGAGATCAATCAGGATTGACTACAAACTTGCACAAGTTTGCCACCATCACACTTTTTTCCTGTCTGAACTCGTCAGTATTCAGTATTTGATTATATTGAAGGCAAGGTATTTCATGATTCTGGTTTGAACCAACAGATGCAGTACATGGAAACAGTACATTCTCTAGTTTGATGTTCTGAACTTATCTATACTTCTTTTAAAAGCGTGAAGTTGTGGCAGTGAATCTGCCACTCTACCTACTCCCATTGTAGTGAATTGTTACATATAATCAAAATGAGCACTTTCAACAAACAAGTGAATAACATATATTAATTTATTTTAGATAATATTATGATTTTTCTCTTTTGTTTGTAGCAAAGCATGAGTAATTTACCATTACCTCGTTTCAGAATGTAAATCATTCTGGCCTTGCCAAGATTCATCTATTGATTAATAAATCTAGACACACACACACATATATAGAGATTTATTGATCAATAGATGAATCTAGTCAAAGCCAAAATGACTTATATTCTGACGGAGAAAATAGTACCTAAAATTATTTTTTTCTCAAATATGCAGGAGAACTGCATAGTAATATATTATGAAGATAAAGACAGGATATAATTCCTTACAACATCCTACCTCTAATTACATCTTGAGTCACACACTCGCCTGAAACAGACCACATGACCAACCTTGACCTAACCCAAAGAAATAAAGGCAGAAAAAAAGACTAATTATCCTTGGTCAATAGGGCAAGGAGGTGATTAACTCCTCTAACCCCTGCCATCCTCCAATAGATTAGCTCTTGTCCCAACTGCCAAGGATTCCAAGACTTTGCTAACATTTGGACTGAAAACATTAAACACACAGTTGTTTCGGTGTATCCAAATTGACCAAGCTCCCAGTATGACAATAGAATTGAAGCCTTTGCGAAACTGAGTGTGCACAAAATTACTACTTCTTGACCACCAGTCATCAAAGGAGCTTTCATTTGCCTAGGGAGCCAGATTTCCTAAATCAATTTTTTGAAGGACTTTGTACCACACTTGTCGAGCAAAGACACACGTACACATCAAGTGATCAATTGTCTCCATGCCTTGATCACAAAGGGGACAATGATCTGGATGAGGCAGTCCCTTTTTCTAGCCAATCAGCTGTCCAACATTTGTTGTGAGCCACTAGCCAAATGAAGAATTTGCACTTCCCTGGAGCCGCCCAGCATTTCCAAATTCTATCCCATGGATTGAATTGGATGGCTCCAACAAACATCCTTTTGTAGGAGTACAATTCCATTGGCAGCGAGATGCCATATATGAGCATCATCCATTTCCTCCTGTCAATGAAACAAGATCCCACAATTTAAAGTACTTATAAATTACTGTCATGGTGATGGCTCCTTGAATATCAGAGATCCAATTAGCATTTTCCATAGCCTCATAAACAGTTCTTTTATTTGCCCTTCTCTTATTCACCCCCCGAGATTTGGCATAAGATGTAAACTTCGACCTTATAGCCACCTATCCTTCCAAAACAGAGTGGTTCTTCCATTACCTATAATATAGTAGCAGTGGCCATCTCAAAGAAACTTTTGACAGAGTGGTGTGTCTGGATCGGAAAGGCAGCCTAAGGATGGTTAGTATCATTTTTTTTAACCATAGCCATCTCATTCTGAGGGCCCAACCCAAAAGTTGCAAGTTAGATATGCCTAAGCCTCCGAAATCAGTCGGTCTAGTTCCCTTATCTCAGGCTACCAGACAATGACCTCTCACATCTTTTATCAACAAATCTCTCTCTCCATCCAGGTAGGAGATCAGCTATTTTATCAATTGTTGGCTGAATTTGAGCCCTTGTAATTTTTTTAATAGATAGAGGCACTCCAAGGTACTTACAGGGAAAATCTGCTAGTTGACTCTGGCAAATATTCCTGTATGAGAGCCTTGTCTATTTCAGAACAATGGATGGGCAGGATGGGTAGAAGGATTGGTGAAAAGTACAACATCATCAGCATTTTACTGTTGCACATATTTATTTAAATTTTATGGAACTCATGTATGGTGCTGATCTTTCTTCATGGACAGGCTACCGCAGAGGAGAAATTCAAGCATTGTAGTGCAGCATACAAGACCTTATGCGATAGTTTGGCTACTGAATAAATGATTTTGATAAGATCTGAGCTACACTAGTCCCTTTCATCCACAGATAAAGCACCGCAAATTTTGTGGACTGGTTACCCGCCGATTAACTTTATTCTGCAAGGTCAGCTGGCTGTGAAGAACTAACTGTGTTGCTCTTGAACCAATTGATTGAATCAAATAACGCAGAAATACTGTACAATGTAACATTTTTCTCACAGGGTCAATTCTGTATTTAGAGGTAGGAGACACTATTTGTGCCACTCAGATTTTGTTGTGGCTGGGGTTATGGTACCCCAATTTTATCTATTTGGAATATGAACTTACAGTTGAGTACATCTGAAATTAATCTATTGTTACTGATGTAGAAGCAAAGTCTTTTGGTCAATCTGAAATTTGCAATTTTCTTGTCACACATCCACCGGTTAAGAATTGCATATTGTGGATTTCTCTATGCTTGAATGGACTCTTGTAGGTTTTGAATGAACTTGTTATGAACTGAACATTCTCAACAGTTCCTTCATGGTTTTTGTTGACTGATTAATTAGCACAGCTGCTACACGATCCCGGATTCTTTAACTAAACAGTTTGTGCCTGGTTTTCTTTGAAAGCATGACGGAGATGTGATGTGAGGATTTCTATGAGATCGCTCATCCTAAGAGTTCAGATCCGATACTAAGTTGCTCACGGCAGTTATAGGATTCTATTCGAGTAACCACGAAGAGTGCAATGATATGTAGGAATAACTATTGCATGTTAACAAAAGAGACCAACTAAAGGACGATTACAAATCGTTTGCCTTCATGGATTACACATGATAGCAATTAACTACCTAAATCAAAACATATCCCTAATCAAAACTTACTTCACCCTATTACGCAAAAAAAACGACTCATAAACTAACTTCAAAAGCTAGTGCCCTCTATGGACACTGATGGATCCTGCAAAAACTTAACGTATGTACGTGACGCATCTGCAAAGAGAAAGCAAAGTCAGAACACAACAAGTTGACCTAAAATTGATCAGAGGTAATGGATATGTGACATAATATGTTTATACCTTAATTAAGATTGAGGAGGGGGAGGGACGGCAACACGTGTCAGGGGAGGCACTGGAACAGCTGCATGTGAAATACACACAAATCAAATTAATCTTGTCGCAATGCAAGCATAAATATGTAAGAATATAATTGAAATATTTGGACGAGAAAGATGGGGTTATTAATAAGTTGACGTGGCTTACTCGAGCACTTGGCAAAGGTGTCCTGCGGCCACGAGACGCCGCAGGCGGTCGGAAGGGACATGACGCGCGCGAAATTGACCGCCGCGGGCATGACGTCGCCGTTCATGGCGTGGCAGAAGCACAGCGGCGCCTCGTCGACGACCTTCTTGAAGCCGTCGCAGCACGCGCCCATAGGCGTCATCACTCTGAGGTCGCTGAAGTAGTCCATGCATGGCACCAACCCAGTCAACGGCTCCATGCAGTCTGCTGGCGCCGGCGGCGCCGCCGGAGGGCTCGCGGGCCTGGCCTCAGGCGCCGGAGGCGCCACGTCTGGCGACGGTGGCGCGAGCAGTGGGAAGAAGGGCACGAGGGGGATCAGCGGCTGACGCGGCTGCAGCCAGCTACCAGGGTAGCTCCCGTCCGGCACCGGCAATAGGCCAGGCCACAGTGCCAGCTTAGCGGCGGCGTCCTGATCTACCGACTGCTTGAACGCCTGGACGTCCCTAACCGCTTGAGCCGGCTGCTGCAGCGCACCGGCCGCGACGAGGACGATGGCGAGGAGGAGGACGATGCTCTTCGACGACGACATCTCGACGATGTTGCGTCCTGATCTCGAGTTGCGCTCTTCTTCGCTAATATATCTGTTCGTTGATGACACATATGCCCGGTGACCGGCGGTATTTATAGAGCTTAGCTTCCGATTTGCAGATAGAAAATTTAAGCGCGTACGTGTGTAATAGTAATAATCTTGGACTTCGATTATATTATAATTACAAGGTTATTACGGGTTTGTTTCGCTTGCATGCAAGACACGTGGCACCATGCAATCCGGCTATCTCGACAAAAGTCCACGCGACTCGGGTCGATCGGGCGGGCCCCACGCGCAGGGACAGATCGCGCGCCCGGTTTCCGCACGGTCCCAACTTCTTTTTTTGTGGGGCCCACTGGGTCTACAACTGCTCATCTTTTTCCGCGGAATTGCTACGTGTACTCAAGTTGAAGTTTGTCTCTTGGATATTTATTATGTTGTCACGTAGAACGTGTCAAGTAAATTAATAAAGAGATACTAGAACACGAAGAAACATGTCTAAACTAAGTCATCGCGTTGTCACAATATTCAAGATATAGATGAATTACGATTGGATGGAAGAGAGAGAAATGAGACAGATGTATATAAAAATTAACTTCACGCTTATGTTAAGAAATCAGGGTTAGAAGTGTACTTTCTATAGATAATGTCTTATTGACATGACAAGATAAAAATACTTTTAAAAAATTATAAGTTGGGACTGCCCTGACTCTAATTCAGCTTACAAGGGGTTATTAGAAGTTGCTTATAATAATTTAAGGTAAAAAAATATGTGAGCTTTTTGATAATCTAAATTGTTATTAGTGTTAATTTTTATATTTATATGATAAAATAGTACAATATCCTTACAATGAAGTGTGGAAGGATAATATTTGAGTATAAAATGACAATATGTAATATACGGGAACGCTACTCTTACTACGGGTGTAGAATGCTATTCTACCCCGACCAACCCAACCGTGCCCACCTCATCTAGCGTGTCCCCACGCTCCACCCAATCCCGACCCCCCATTTCACGTCGGTATAAAATAGCATTCTACACGTGTGGTGTAGAATAGCATTTGTATATATATAATATATAATATGTATTTTAGTTTTTTAAGTAATAAGTTAAAAGGTTGGGTTATACCAGCCTATTATTAGATTACTATAATATAAGTAATAATTTATAATAGGCTAGTGTAATAAATTAATTGTTTATACTTTTAACCAATAAACTGAATTGTTATAATTTTGAACTGGAATAAGTAGAGCCTAAGTCACACATACTTCTAACAGATTAATTACTAGGTTTCATTACTTTTCAGGATTATATGAGTTGTGTTGGAGTATGAAATGAATTGCCTACGGCTTTAGTTTTTGGGTTAAACAAGTTGATGCATACAACTTAACATAGTATTAGAGCACGATTGAGACCTAACGGAGTCTCGCGTGAGTTGAGGAGTGTTAGAATAATGAAGTGAATTTCCATCATTCCTCGTCAGTTTAACCTTTTGAGTTAAATTAGTTGCTACATGCAACTTAATAAACTGATTAAAACATGCATCCAGGGGAAAACAGACTGAGTGATAGACTGATAGCAATGGCAGTGAGACATGATTAGTTCAGTAAGCATCTCTCTTGTATCTATACTTGTTCATGGATGTTCTCTTACTAAGGTCATGTGAGAAACCAAGGGTTGGTTTCGGTGTTTTGTGATGAGTGATTGACTGGATTTTACCCTCTGTTCGAAGGGTACCTCCGGAGGGGCTTCGGAGGTGGTACCTCCGAAGGGTGTTCGGAGGTAGTGTCACCGAAGTGTGTTCGGTGTGTATTTGCTTGCTGCAGTTGTGCAGCGGAGTGTGCTCGTCGGAGGGGTCCGGCAGTACGCGATGACAAGGTTCGTACCGATGGCTTCGGTACTTTGGGCGGTACACCGGAGTGTGTACCGGAGGTTGATCACCCGGAGAGGTCTCCGGAGTACTGGATACACTTGTTTGCTTGTCTGTGGTGCGCAGGGACTTCGGAGGTGACGGACAGGGTTCGAGCCAGGTGAACCTGGGTCAAGCGGGAGGCTTGATGCCAGGGGAGCGGGGAGCTCCGTCACGGTGGCAGTGAAGGTGGTCCGGGTCGGTCCTCGGGTCGAGGCGTGCCAGGTGAAGGCAGAAAGTGCGGAGCGTGGCTCCGGCTGAAGGTACTCCGAGACAAAGTCCTCGGAGGTGAGGCACTTCGAAGGTACTCCGGATGGAGTGACTTCGGAGTTGGATGGAACAAGTCCTCTGCGGAGGCAAGGAGTTCGAAGTGTGCTCCGGAGGGAGACACTCGAAGGTTACCCGACGAAGGTCTCTGAAGTCGAGGCGCATCGAAGGCATGGTCCGGGTGAGGCTCGTCGAGGAGTGTGCTCGGGGAGAGGCACTGCGACGGAGTGCTCATGGAATGCTTCATGCGGAGGCCTTGGACGAAGGAGGGACTTCGAAGGGTGGTACTCCGAAGGTAGGGCTTCGGAGTGAGGATGACTTGTGGTGCTTCGGCCATGCATGGCTTCGGTACACGGACGGACGGTGTTCGAGCTCGGAGTAGCTGCGAAGCCGTGGTGATCCACTCTGGAGGTGGTGGTGCGAAGGCCCAAGGGCTTTGACGGCTTCGGCTCAAAACCGTCACTGTATCGAAGGTCTTCTTCGGCGGAGCGAAGGCCAACAGGCTGCAGGCTTCTCGCCGAAGCTTCCGCACCCCTCGCGTGCGAAGGGAGGTTCCAGAAGTCAACACTGTAAAGGCTGACACTGTCTGTTCTGAAAAAGGCTGACACTGTCCCCTCTGCAGCTGACAGAGAAGCCTCCAAAATAAAGGTGGACTACCTTTTGTACCCCTTAGTTCTATAGAGACAAATCTGTTGTAAACCCTAGGGGTAAAGTAGTCACTTCCTTAGGATGAAGCCGTGGGCTATAAATATGGGGGCTCGGTAGGTAACATTTAACACTTTGAGCATTTACTGTTGAGCTCCTGTACACAGACCTCGCTGTATTCATCCAGAGTTCATTTATTTTGTGTTCCTTGTTCAAGCGGCGAAGCCCTGTTTCAGTGTGCTTTTGCTTGAGCTCGTGTTGCATACCTCGCTTGTCTTTAGTTCACCGAAGCCTGTCGTGGCGAAGGGTGTTTTTCTGGCGAAGTGTGTTTTTCAGTGTGCTGTCGCTCTGTGTAACACGAGGCAAGACCTCGCTGCTTACTAGCGAAGCCCTGGTAGTATCCCGTTTTGCTTCCTGTGTCGAAGTCCTCAGCGTAGTCCGTTTTGTGTGCGTGTAGACCTTCGCGTACGAAGCCCAGCACCAGTTGCTGTCGCTAAGTACTTGGTCGAAGTCCTCAGAGGGCTGTCCACTCTTGCGAAGGGTGAAGTGCGAAGCCTGCTCGTTGCACCTCGTGTGCGAAGCCCGCACTGACTAAGCAGAGTAGATTTTCGAAGGGTGTTAGTGGAGCGAAGTCTTCTTGGCTTCGAACTTTTGCTCCTGCGAAGCCTGTGTTCGGAGCTGTCGAAGCACCTCCGAACCAGACCTTCGAAGGTAGTGTTCGAAGCCTGTTCCGCAGAAGACAGAACAGAACCGAAGGCTAAGATTTTAGCCCGAATTTTTAAAAGCTCCCATTCACCCCCCCTCTGGTCGCCGTTTCCGGTCCAACAATTGGTATCAGAGCAGGTTAAGATCACCAGTTGACCTTAACCGGTTTTGTGATCTGTTGGCGTCATGGATAGAGGCAGTAAAATTCCTCTGTTCGATGGGACTGATTTTGCATACTGGAAGGTGCGCATGGAGGCTTACTTGTTAAGCCAAGGAAATGCAATTTGGGAGATTGTGGACTCACAATACTCCATCCCTGATACCCGCACCACTCAAACTGAAAAAGATCAGTATATTGCCAACTCGAAGGCAAGGAACATACTGTTCATTGGTCTGAGTCGGAGTGAGTTTGATAGGGTGCAGCACCTTAGGACTGCTAGGGAGATTTGGACAACACTCACTGTCTTTCATGAGGGCTCTGCTCAGATTAAGGCCAGGCGCCAAAGCACCTACAATCAACAGTATCAGCTGTTTGTGCAGGCACCGGGTGAATCTGTAGATGCCATGTTTTCTCGCTTTGACGCGATAGTGAGTAACTTGCGCTCCAACGGGACGCTTGCTTACAGTGATCATGATAGGGCTATCAAGCTTCTCTATGCTCTTGACCGTAGCATATGGGAAGTGAAGATATCCAGCATTGAGGAGTCCACAGGCTATGACACTCTAACCTGTGATGAACTCTTTAGCAAGCTGAAGTCCACAGAGATTGCCAAGGCATCTCTTGCAGTGCACAGAAGCTCTTTGCCACAGCCATTGGCATTGGTTTCTAGCACTAGCCGTGGCACCACTGCAGAACCAAGCACATCAGGCACTTGTGTTCTTGCAGATGGTTTTACTTTGTCCTCCCTGGTCTCCGTCACAAAGGAGCAGGTGGACACTCTAGCTGATGATGAGCTTGCTCTCATTGCTCGGAGGTTCACCCGCTTTCATCATAAGAGACGGGATCAGAGGAGAAGTGGTTTTAGTGGCTGCTATGAATGCGGCGACACCTCTCACATTAAGGCCAATTGCCCCAAGGTCAAAAAGAGAGATGAGAGTGATCGCCCCAAATTCCACAAAAAGGAGAGGAAGCCCTTTGTGAAGGGCAAGCGCGGCAAGATGGCTAAGAAAGTAGCCAAGGCCGCTTCCAGAGCTTTTGTTGCTGCTCTCAGCGACATCGACACATCCTCAACTGAGGAGTCGAGCTCTGAGGAGGAGGAGTCCCCAAGGAAGGAGGACAAGAAGGACAAGAAGGGACGTGACTTCACCGGCCTTTGCTTCATGGCCGACAGCGATCACAGCGGCGATGAGCTTGACTCATCTGAGGTAAACCTATCTTCTGACCAGCTTCTAATTAAATTAGATGAGCTGAATGAGGTTGTGCTTGGTCAGGATAGATTACTTGTGCAAGCCGCTAGAGAAAGAAAAGACCTTAGACTTAGGCTAGAAAATATTTCTACTGAATATGCCATGCTTAAGTCTAAATTTGATGATGCTGAATGTGAATCATGTTCTGTTGTCATGAGTGAGCTTGCTCAGTTGCGTTCTGTACATGCTCAAACTCTTTCTGAGCTTGAGACTGCACAGAAGCAGCTTTTGGAGGTGGATTCTAGACCTCGTGATATTATTGATTGCATGAACTGCTCTTTATTGCGCGATAGCATTAATTTACGTGATAAGCATGTTCATGATTTAGAGGCTAGATTGGAGAGGGCCGGTAGTTCTAAGGATGTGCAACCTGTTTGTGACACTTGCATCACCCTTAAGGACCAGCTAGGCACTGTCAGAGAGCGAGCTGAAAACCTCATGTCCGAAAATGAATACCTTCTTTCTGTGGTGAACAAATGCACTGAGGGGAAGGGTAGGATGGATTTGCTCTTGGCCAAGACCAAGTTGTGTGCTGACAGAGCCGGGGTAGCTCTAGGATTGGGTTTTGAGAGGATAGCTTCAGACAGTAAGACCAAAACTGTTTTCACCTCTCTCACCACCCTAGAGAAAGAGAGAGCTCTGTTGGACACCCCATCAGCCAAAAAGCCTACCCATCCACCAAAGAAAACCACTCCTCCTACCAAGAAAAATCCTCCCAAGAAAACCACACAGAAGAAACCCAAGGAGCCTGTGAGAGTTGCTCCTGTGACCCATGAGAGTGCCCCCAGGAGAGTGTTTCACTGTTCTTATTGTCAGCGGGCGGGTCATTTGATTGGTTTCTGTTTCCGTCGCATCAAGGATGAGCGACGTGCACAGACGATGAGCTATCAGGACATGCATTACCCATCTTTAGGTATGCATGAGTCTGAGTATTACTCTCGTCCTGTTTTCGAGGCTCCTCGTGCTTCTCGGAGAGGTTTTGCTCCTCGAGGTGTTCACCATGTTCCATATGGTGGTAGACCTCGGGCGAGTAGCTTTGTACCTCGTCAGAGTAGGAGACCTCGACATGTTGTTCGTTCACAGCATGTAGGTAGACCTCGCACTTTGCATCATTCTGATTATTATGTGCGTAGACCGTCTACTTTTACTGTGCCTACTACTCGTGTCACTCAGTGCTGGATGCCTCGTCATTATTTTACTCACCCCAGCACTGAGCGATCGAGGCGTTCTTATCATGTGTAGGCGACAGGTCGAGGCTTGGAGGGCACGTGGATCATGGACTCCGGTTGTTCGCGCCACATGACCGGAGATGCAAATTGGTTCTCCAGCCTCACAACAACCAAGCAAAGGGAACATATCACCTTCGGAAACAATCGAAGGAGTAGAGTGAAAGGTAAAGGTGTGGTAAGGATTAACGCAAACTTCACTCTCAAAGATGTTGCTTTGGTTGAGAACCTGGGATACAATTTGCTGTCTGTATCTCAGTTGCTTGATGAGGGCTTCGAAGTGCGATTTCATCGCGATACTTCGCAAGTGCTCAATTCTGATGGCGTTGTGGTGTGTAAGATCTTTAGGGTTGGGAGAGTTTTTGGAGCTGATTTTTCAGAGTCGTCTGGTTCTTCTCATTGTCTTGTTGCACATTCGACTTCTGAGCTTTGGAAGTGGCATAGGAGACTAGGGCATATGAGCTTTGAGTTGCTCGCTCGTTTGAGCGCCCTAGGCTTGATCCGAGGATTGCCCAAGCTCAAGTTTGAGAAGAATTTAGTTTGCGCTCCTTGTCGACATGGAAAAATGATTGCCGCTTCGCATTCGCCAGTCACCATAGTGATGACTGAACAGCCCGGAGAACTTCTCCATATGGACACTGTAGGTCCTTCTCGGGTTAGTTCTTTAGGCGGGAAGTGGTATGTACTTGTTATTGTCGACGATTTCTCTCGCTACTCTTGGGTCTTCTTTCTTGCCAGCAAGGATGAAGTGTTTTCACACTTTCGGAGCTTGGCTTTGAGACTTTTCACTGAACTCCCTGGTGCATTAAAATTCATTCGAAGCGATAATGGCACCGAGTTCAAAAATAGTCTCTTTGTTGACTTTTGCATGGAGCATGGCATAGAACATCAATTCTCTGCTCCGCGGGTTCCTCAACAGAACGGTGTTGTTGAGAGGAAAAACCGCACTTTGGTTGAGATGGCTAGGACGATGCTTGATGAGCATAGGACTCCTAGAAAATTCTGGGCTGAGGCCATGAACACTGCTTGCTACATCTCAAACCGAATCTTCTTGCGCTCAATTTTAAATTTGACATCTTATGAGCTGCGTTTTGGGAGACAGCCCAAGGTTACTCATCTTCGAGTTTTTGGCTGTCGCTGCTTTATCCTAAAACGTGGTAACTTGGATAAATTTGAGTCGCGATCTTCTGACGGGATCTTTTTGGGTTATACTACTCATGGTCATTCTTATCGTGTTTATAACTTGGAAACTAACACTGTCATCGAGTCATGTGATGTGACTTTTGATGAATCAACCCCCTCTGTTAGTTCTGCTCTTGAACAGGCAAATGAACACGACATGGAACAGACCTTATTCGAAGAAGAAGATCTCGGAGAATTCGAGGATGATCCCCTACTACCCTCGACATCGACCCCCGAAGCTGACCCCGCTTCTACTACTTCGGCACGAGGTCCCGAAGCGACTACCTCAACATCGGTCATCTTGGACCACTCCAACGCACAAGTTGAGGGGGAGACTGCATCCCGCCGCGAGGCTCCACATCATGTCCAAAGGATGCACCCTCCCGAGCAGATCATTGGTGAGCTTGATCAAAGGGTAACACGTTCTCACGCTCATTTCACTAATGCTGCTTTTGTTGCTTCTTTCGAGCCTTTAGATGTTAGTCATGCACTTTCTGATTCTAGTTGGATCAATGCCATGCATGAAGAGCTTGAGAATTTTGAAAGAAACCAAGTCTGGACTTTAGTTGATCCTCCACCTAATGTTCATTTCATAGGAACAAAATGGATTTTCAAAAATAAACAAGGGGAGGATGGGACAATTGTTAGAAATAAGGCTAGACTTGTAGCTCAGGGCTTTTCTCAACTAGAAGGGATTGATTTTACTGAAACTTTTGCACCTGTTGCTCGCCTTGAGGCCATTAGGATTTTGCTTGCCTTTGCGACATCCCGGGGATTCAAACTCTATCAAATGGATGTCAAAAGTGCTTTTCTTAATGGCTTCATAGGTGAAGATGTTTATGTAAAACAACCCCCTGGTTTTGAAAACCCCAAGTACCCACATAAAGTCCTTAAACTTCATAAGGCTCTTTATGGACTCAAGCAGGCCCCTCGGGCGTGGTATGATAGACTTAAGTCTTTTCTGCTTGAGCGAGGGTATTTGATGGGCTCTATTGATAAAACTTTGTTTACTCTCAAGCATGGCAAAGATTTCCTCCTAGTTCAGATTTATGTGGATGATATCATCTTTGGTGGCTCTTCTCATGCTTTGGTTGCCGAGTTTGCAGATACCATGAGCAGGGAATTTGAAATGTCGATGATGGGTGAACTCACCTTTTTCCTTGGTTTGCAAATCAAGCAAAGCAAACAAGGTACTTTTGTCCACCAGACAAAGTACACCAAGGACCTGCTCAAGAAGTTCGACATGTCTGATGCGAAGCCTCTCGCCACTCCAATGGCTACATCTGTAGCATTGGACCCTGACGAAGATGGAGAAGCCGTAGATCAGAAGGAGTTCCGGAGCATGATCGGCTCCCTCCTCTACTTGACTGCCACGAGGCCGGACATACACTTCGCAGTATGTCTGTGCGCTCGTTTTCAGGCTTCACCACGAGCTTCGCACCGCCAAGCGGTAAAGCGCATCTTAAGGTATCTCAAACACACCCTTGAATTTGGCATATGGTATTCATCGTCTTCATCTTTATGTCTTAGAGGTTATTCAGATGCGGATTTTGCTGGGTGTAGAATTGATAGGAAGAGTACCTCTGGTACTTGTCATTTTCTGGGTACGTCTCTGGTTTGCTGGTCTTCCCGCAAACAGTCTAGTGTTGCACAATCGACGGCCGAGGCCGAATATGTTGCTGCAGCTAGCTGTTGCTCTCAGATTTTGTGGATGGTTTCCACTTTGCGGGATTTCGGGTTAGATTATAAGAGTGTTCCACTTTTCTGTGATAACACTAGTGCCATTTGTATTGCAAACAACCCGGTTCAGCACTCCAGAACCAAACACATTGATGTACGGTATCATTTTCTCAGAGATCACAATGAGAAGGGTGATATTGAACTTCAATATGTTGATACCCAACACCAGCTTGCCGATATTTTTACAAAACCCCTCGATGCTTCTCGATTTGCTTACTTGCGTGGGGAACTTGGTATTTGTCATCCCTATGGCATTTTGTGAGGGGGAGCTGATTTTAATTGTCTTGCATATGCTCTTTATGGGTGAAATTGCCTTTACATATTTTGCTATTATATGCCTGCTTTTAATTCAAAGAAATCATGACAGCTCAGCTCTATGAAATATGTCTGGAACATTGATTGTGCATGATGTTTTATTTTCTAAAAATCAAAATTTGCTCATCGCACAATCTTGTATCTAGCTTGATTAGGCAGGACTGCTTTTAGCTATCTTTTATCTACTTGACAGCAAGACACTGTTCCTTGGATGCTAAAATTTGCAACTTAAAAACTTGTGTTCTTTTTTCATGGATATTCATCAAAATATTAAATTCATCAAAATCAAAATAAAAAATCCATGATTTGCCTGGTTTCAATGAAAAGATCCAGGAGGGTTTGTTTGTCGCACTACTCTATTCTAGACTGCTTACCATTGCACTTTGGTCTGAACTGGAATAGTGTAGTGTATGCCAAAATCACCGCCTTAAGCTTCAGATGGCTTTCATGCCTAGGCTTGGCCTGATTGGAAAGTATAAGGTGGACAAACAAATAACCCCTGGCATTAAGAAAAAGAACAACAAAATTAATTGATCATCAAGTTTGCTTTCACAGCTCCTTTTGAACAAGACTTGTCTGTCTAGGGTAGAATTTGTTAGCTTTGCGCAGTCCTTGCCTTTCATGTCTAGCTACTGTGATTAAGTGGTGATGCTTTCACTTCAAAATGACAAAATCACATGCCATCATCTTGATTCACAGATTGTTAAATTGAGCTGAGCCCATGATCATTTGTGTTAATTTTGGCATATTTTTGCATTATATGTCTTTGCAATTCTATTCATTTCAAAGCTTTGCATCTTTTGAATGCTCCTTGATGCTTGCATTGCCAAAGGGGGAGAAATTCCGGACAGGTTTGCTTTGTTCTCTGCTGCAAGAAGGCATTATTTCTAAAGGGGGAGAGATTTTTGACATAAAGGGGGAGAAAAATTTGCTCAACTCAGGGGGAGTTTTTATCCAAAGGGAGTTTTGCCGAAGGGGCTTTTACTCTTTTACAAAGGGGAGAAAATTTCTTTTATCAAGTGACATGCTTTGGCTCTTTTCTGAGTTTTTAATGGTCACTTGTGTGCTGAAATCTTTTAAATTTTCTTGAACTTGGATTTGGTTGTCAATGCACTCATCAAGGGGGAGATTGAGAAACCAAGGGTTGGTTTCGGTGTTTTGTGATGAGTGATTGACTGGATTTTACCCTCTGTTCGAAGGGTACCTCCGGAGGGGCTTCGGAGGTGGTACCTCCGAAGGGTGTTCGGAGGTAGTGTCACCGAAGTGTGTTCGGTGTGTATTTGCTTGCTGCAGTTGTGCAGCGGAGTGTGCTCGTCGGAGGGGTCCGGCAGTACGCGATGACAGGGTTCGTACCGATGGCTTCGGTACTTTGGGCGGTACACCGGAGTGTGTACCGGAGGTTGATCACCCGGAGAGGTCTCCGGAGTACTGGATACACTTGTTTGCTTGTCTGTGGTGCGCAGGGACTTCGGAGGTGACGGACAGGGTTCGAGCCAGGTGAACCTGGGTCAAGCGGGAGGCTTGATGCCAGGGGAGCGGGGAGCTCCGTCACGGTGGCAGTGAAGGTGGTCCGGGTCGGTCCTCGGGTCGAGGCGTGCCAGGTGAAGGCAGAAAGTGCGGAGCGTGGCTCCGGCTGAAGGTACTCCGAGACAAAGTCCTCGGAGGTGAGGCACTTCGAAGGTACTCCGGATGGAGTGACTTCGGAGTTGGATGGAACAAGTCCTCTGCGGAGGCAAGGAGTTCGAAGTGTGCTCCGGAGGGAGACACTCGAAGGTTACCCGACGAAGGTCTCTGAAGTCGAGGCGCATCGAAGGCATGGTCCGGGTGAGGCTCGTCGAGGAGTGTGCTCGGGGAGAGGCACTGCGACGGAGTGCTCATGGAATGCTTCATGCGGAGGCCTTGGACGAAGGAGGGACTTCGAAGGGTGGTACTCCGAAGGTAGGGCTTCGGAGTGAGGATGACTTGTGGTGCTTCGGCCATGCATGGCTTCGGTACACGGACGGACGGTGTTCGAGCTCGGAGTAGCTGCGAAGCCGTGGTGATCCACTCTGGAGGTGGTGGTGCGAAGGCCCAAGGGCTTTGACGGCTTCGGCTCAAAACCGTCACTGTATCGAAGGTCTTCTTCGGCGGAGCGAAGGCCAACAGGCTGCAGGCTTCTCGCCGAAGCTTCCGCACCCCTCGCGTGCGAAGGGAGGTTCCAGAAGTCAACACTGTAAAGGCTGACACTGTCTGTTCTGAAAAAGGCTGACACTGTCCCCTCTGCAGCTGACAGAGAAGCCTCCAAAATAAAGGTGGACTACCTTTTGTACCCCTTAGTTCTATAGAGACAAATCTGTTGTAAACCCTAGGGGTAAAGTAGTCACTTCCTTAGGATGAAGCCGTGGGCTATAAATATGGGGGCTCGGTAGGTAACATTTAACACTTTGAGCATTTACTGTTGAGCTCCTGTACACAGACCTCGCTGTATTCATCCAGAGTTCATTTATTTTGTGTTCCTTGTTCAAGCGGCGAAGCCCTGTTTCAGTGTGCTTTTGCTTGAGCTCGTGTTGCATACCTCGCTTGTCTTTAGTTCACCGAAGCCTGTCGTGGCGAAGGGTGTTTTTCTGGCGAAGTGTGTTTTTCAGTGTGCTGTCGCTCTGTGTAACACGAGGCAAGACCTCGCTGCTTACTAGCGAAGCCCTGGTAGTATCCCGTTTTGCTTCCTGTGTCGAAGTCCTCAGCGTAGTCCGTTTTGTGTGCGTGTAGACCTTCGCGTACGAAGCCCAGCACCAGTTGCTGTCGCTAAGTACTTGGTCGAAGTCCTCAGAGG
Source organism: Zizania palustris (assembly GCA_019279435.1). Lineage (NCBI taxonomy): Eukaryota > Viridiplantae > Streptophyta > Magnoliopsida > Poales > Poaceae > Zizania > Zizania palustris. The sequence continues at coordinate 75,727,940 of JAAALK010000079.1, read as the reverse complement.
GCTGTCCACTCTTGCGAAGGGTGAAGTGCGAAGCCTGCTCGTTGCACCTCGTGTGCGAAGCCCGCACTGACTAAGCAGAGTAGATTTTCGAAGGGTGTTAGTGGAGCGAAGTCTTCTTGGCTTCGAACTTTTGCTCCTGCGAAGCCTGTGTTCGGAGCTGTCGAAGCACCTCCGAACCAGACCTTCGAAGGTAGTGTTCGAAGCCTGTTCCGCAGAAGACAGAACAGAACCGAAGGCTAAGATTTTAGCCCGAATTTTTAAAAGCTCCCATTCACCCCCCCTCTGGTCGCCGTTTCCGGTCCAACATCATGTTTGAGGGAGCTGCAGATTCTCAGAATTAGCTAGTCCGAGTATCTAGCTGGTTGGTTGGAGTAGCTAGCTGTTGGGTGGATGGGTTTTATTCAGTGACATAGTGGGTAAATAAAAATCTATAGAATCTGGAGAAGTTGGGGTTAGCTAGCTTATCAGCTACTAGGCTTAGAGAGACTAACTGCTTCTACAGATTTTGAAAATTTGGGCTACCCGAGATGCTGTTTGGGGAAGGTTCTAGATACTAGAAGTATCTATCCAGCCAGAAGCTCCCCCAAACAGGGCATAAGATATGCAATCATGTGGTCTCATAAATTAAGGAATAGGAAATGGAGTTGGTTAGTGGAAGGCTGCAATTATGGTTTTAGTATGTTTTATAATGAGAGAAATAAATTATGCTATATACCAAAAGCTTCGAGAATAATCTCCCGAATTAAAGAACAACACGGAGTGGAGTGCTCATTATTACTTAAGCAAGTCTGTTTACATATGAATCCATGACAGTGGTCAGGGTAGTAAATAATTAAACACACTTCTTAATGCCTGTTCGGTTAGGAGAGGATTAAAGAAAATTGGAAGAGATTGATGGGATTAGAATGGATTGGAAGGGAATATAGTATAAATCCCCTCTAATCTCTTCTAATCCCCCTCAATCCCCTTCTCCAAGGGGATTAACTGAACAAACCCTAATGTCGTTAAATTTTCTGCTTACAGATAGATGCAGCATCTAGAACTTACATAAATCATCTTGAAAGCTGCTTTAAAATAGAGTGATCTTACAAGGATCCTTGAGGACATATCAATAATTTTTTGTATTAATTTTGGTACCTCTTAGTATCTGAGTTATTAACAAGTACCAAAAATTATATTAAAATTAGGAAAAAAATCTAAATTACACTCTCAATACTAGTATTGAGGAAGTCTTAATAACCCCTAAATTTTTTTACCATTTGAAAAACACCCACAGTATTACAAAACAATTCGATTTACGTATTTGAAGGACGATTTTGTTGACATGGTGAAACCGTGGATGATTATTCTGATATAGCAGTTGATGTGATAGATCAATAAAAAAGACTGAATTATATCCTCCAACTACCAACAGAAACAATACAGTCATTTACCATGGAATAGTTTATCAGATATTTTAATAAATATTTTGTTTGAAATTATATTTTTTATAGCTGATTTAAAAAATTACAAAACTCGACCTATGTCAATCGTTGAAGTGTGTTCCCATTCCTATCATCGTCATGAGCTAAAAATCCGACCGTTCAAGTGACGAAGAATTTTTTTTATGTCCATACTTCGATGGTCGATAGGGTTCATGTCAATTGTTGAGGTGTCGACGGGGTCTTATTTTGTAATTTTCATGACCAGCCATCCAGAAATACAATTTCGAGTTTTGACATACTCTTGTGCTAATCATTCTACTATACTAGTAGTGAGCTCGTGCTACGCAACGGTAAAAATCTGCTAATCATTCTACTATACTAGTAGTGAGCTCGTGCTACGCAACGGTGAAAATCAAAAAATAATAAATATGTTGAACTTAAAACAATTTTTTTAGTCACTTAAATAAACTTTAAAAATATTGGGTTAAGTGTGAATTAAATATGCTTCGTGTATTATTTTATTTATCTGAACCAATTTTACCTAGAAAAAATTTAATACAATAATTTAAAGGTCATTACAAATAAAGTAATGACTAATGAACGAACTCAAGTCTCACACATTGCTTGCAAATATGGACAATAGACACAAAAAACACTAATAGAGGGCATAGGGAAAAATAATCCCGACCAAAAAGAACCTTTAATAATAAGAAATCTGAAATCTATATAACTCAACATTGGACGACCAAGCATGCACCGCAAATCCAAAATATTCAAACAAGGCTCCATAAGCTCAAACAAAATATCTTTCAATCAAAGTTGCTAAAGAATTCTAAGAACCGCTGTAACACCTACAAACACATAGGTAACAAATAAGAATTGTTTCTCGTGTTAGGATTGTAAAAGGCAAAAGATAATAATCACATCAATATATCTTTGATCAGGAACAACAAAGCTCAAGATTGACTTCAATCCTGGTGCTGTAACAATAGTGACGATCTGGACAAAGAATTAGATAATAACATGAATGGAAAAGAAAGTGTTCTAATATTGTTAAGCTAAGATAATCAATACCCTTTTACTCATGACAAACATTAACATAAAGATGAAGTGATTAGCGGATTAATGGAAAATATTTCCTGAACTTACACAAACTTTAACCTTGTAACACCCCAAGAAATAAAAACAAATAAAATAAAAGAAAAATATTATTTAAATCATTTCTGGATTTATTTATTAAAGGAAAATCATAAAAGAACCCAAATAAAGCCAAACAGGGAGAAGTATTCAAAATATGGACCTGAAAATTTTATGAGATAAACTAGAGGCCAAAATATAATTTTAGGAATTTTTACAAATTTTTATCAATAGTGATTCAATCCTTAAACAAATATATGAATTACTGGATTTATTTTAAATCAGAAAAGAATTAAAAATCAAAACGGGCCTCAACCTCCAAAGTAACCGAGCCCAGCCCAGTCCAAACCGTGAGTCACTGACCAGTGGGGCCCGCTTGTCGGCGCCGCTTCCCTCCTCTCTCTCCCGCGCTCGCCCCCGCCTGGTCCACCTGTCAGTCTCAGCCGCGCCCCCTTCCTCCCTCTGGCAGGTGTGGCCCGCCTATCGGCCCCTTTCCTTTTCCGTTCGCCCACTGACAGGTGGAGCCCACCTGTCAGATTCGTCTTCCTCCTTGGAAGGGGATCTCCCCCTTTCCTTTCCCGGTGATCCCCTCCCGTTTTCCCGCCGCCAGCCACCCGATCTCGACGATCCGAGCCCGGGATCATAATCCCCTACCTCCGGCGATCGCCTTCCGTCCAATCCCGACGCGGTATCGCTGTTTTAGGAACCTATCCGTGCGCATGGAAGCTCGCCGGCGCAAGGATGGAATCCTTTCGGATTTCCACCGGTCCCCTTCCCATTTTACGCCGGCGACCCCCTATAAAAACCCCCCCACGGCCACCGCCCTCAGCCACACCAGCAGAGCCCTCCCCGAGCGAAAACAGAGCGCCGTCGCCCTCTTTTTCGAGCTTCGGGTCTGCTCCACCTCCGGCGAGACATCGCCGTCGACCCCGGCCTCCTCCGCCTTAGCCACCGCCACCGACGAGACCGCCGGAGCCCGCTCGTCATCGGCCACCCCTCCGTCGGTCGTGAAGACCACCGGATCGCCGTCGCCGTCGAGCACCCGAAACCTCCCCGCCGTCTACGCTCGCCGCCGGTCACCTCCGGACCCCTTCGTCGCCACCGAAGGTACTATCAGGACCCCCGTCACCTCCGCGTTCCATTTCTGGCCCTAGCTAGGCACGTAGGCGCTCACCGCCGCTGCCGTGGACGCACCCGAGCCCGCCGTTGCCGGAGACGAAGGGGGTACGCGCCCCTTACGTCGTGCCGTGCCGGATCGCGCTCTGGCCGTCCGATCACGATCGGAGGGCTAGGATTAAATCCCCTCAGGATTTAATCTGGGCCCTCAGATCTGGTCAAAGGGGTATCGAGGCCTCTCGGCCGTCGATCGCCACTTAAACCCCAGAATTGATCTCGAGCGTCAACGCGTACTGGTTCGGTATGATTTAATCGTGGCCGTCCGATTTCATTAAAACCTTCCCGCCTCGCGCCTGGCCGCCGGATCTGGATCCAACGGATCTGGTTGATCCGGTCCACGCGCACAGTGCAGCAGTCCACCATGGGCCTGGCTCACCGTGGACCAGAACCCTTTTCAGTTTAAATAAAATTCCAGAAATTGATTTAAACTTTGAAAATTCATAACTTGCTCATTTTAACTCCAAATTTCACCATTCAAATTTTGTTAAATCCAGAATAATATTCTCTACACATTAATGCCATAAAAACAGTATGTTACTGTTACCCAAAATATTTTTAACAAATAAAAGAATAAAAACCCCTTAGGGATAAATTATTAATTCAGAAAAATAAATTAGAAAGCCCTAAGAAATTAAGTTTACTGTTTATTCACCAAACATCAGAATATTAAAACTTTATTCCACATAATAAAACCCCCAAATGTGTATGTTTAGTATTTGGTGAATTTTTGTCTGTTTATTGAATGTACTATTTATTGTATGGGTCATCTCGTTACACTTTGGTGTAGGTGATGAGTGCGTGCCTTGTGGGTACAGTGATACATCTCTGATCAGAGTAAATCAATCTTTTCGAAAAGCCGAGCCCACGGTCAAGGGCGGGTTGTGTGACTACTCGCAGTTAGTTTACAATTGTGTGAACGGTTGAGTTATTCATGGCATGTAAGGACTGTTGAGCGAGGTGGGGCTGACTGTACCCCTCGAGTTAGAAGATGATGATGCATACACATGTTTATGTTTCAGTACTAATAAATTGTTCACATTAAATTGCTTTACAAACTATTCGCTTCCGCAAAACTAGCCACTATCTCCCTTGTTATTATCCTGCATTATATTTGCATTCGGTGGCTTGCTGAGTACATCTGTACTCACCCCATTGACTTACAACATCAGAGCCCGTCTACTACGAGGAGGATGCAGGTCTGGAGTAGCGACCCAGTCAAGGCGAGACTGGAAGGAGGCGTTCATCTAGGACCCTTATTTTATTAGTTTCTCTTCACCTTTATTCACTTTTGTATTAATGCGGTCTACGAACCATGAATGATTGCCCGTATTGTACGTGGTCGCATGATGAACGTCTTGTTTTATTGATTTTCTATGGAATTTCAATAAAGTCCTGATTTATTAAATCGGGGCACGACAAGATGGTATCAGAGCCGACTTGACTGTAGGAAGCCAAACAGACCTGACCTTAGGACGTATACTTACTATATTTTCTTACAAACACTAATTATCCTCTCATCTTCCGAGATTTTCACAAAAACTTTCTCTCTTTTGTAGATGCCGGTCCGTACCATGAGTGGGAACCTTCGTGATGAGGCCGGATTCATCCGCGAGCTGCGCATGCTCGTCGGTTTCCTCGGATTCGAGCATGAGCCGATGTACCATGGAGTCTTCCCCGACGAGGAAGAAAGCTTCTGCGAGGTCACCGTCGTCGTCCAGCCCTCCCCTCAGACAGCTCACACCTATCGTGGAGGAGGACCTACCTTCTTGGTTGCCAGTCAGCGCACCGCCCTCCAGGCACTCACAGAGCTCCGGATGATCTATGACAGTGAGCTCTACGACACAGACTTTCGCTTCGTGCCTCTTCGCACTCCAGGGAGTCCCCACAGCGTCTTCGTCAGCACACTCTCCCAGCGCCATTCTGCGATTGGTCATACCATGCGCTTGTTGGAGGCCATGGATGATCTCCATTACGAGGCATTGCAGGACGCCAATGGACAGCGCGACACAATCAGCTTTTACCGACAATCTTCTGAGGATCTGAACCGCGAGAACGGAGATCTTCGTCGCCGCATCCAACAGGGACATCGTTTGGCTGCCGAGGCAGAGGAGTTACGGCGTCAGAATGAGCTCCTTCGGCAGCGTGTCGCCACCAACCCACAGCTCCGCTACCAGATCGAGGAATTGAAGAAGGACATTGAGGAGATTGCACCTCTTCCGCCTCGCAAGAAGAAACCCCTTCGGATCCCTACCATGAGGCCCAAGAGGATCTCCCTCAGCGCACCACCCGCCGGACCATCCAGCTCCTCGACCCCGACCATCTCCCACGAGCCCGAAATTGAGCCGTCCCCCGAGCTACCCTAGACGTAGTTTACGGTTGATTGCTTTTCATTTTCTTTGCTTGCTTGTATTACCATTCATGTCAAAATATAAGGCATGAATGAAGAAATAAATAAATGTAACCGCAAGAACGGTACCTTTTGAAATAAAATATAAAGAGTTCTCTAAAATAAATATTGTCTACTTTGAAAAAAATCCAAGATGACCAACACTCAGGGTTCCGACGCTCCCCAGAATGGAGGAGAAAGTGGCAACGGGACAAAGGCAAGCCCCAATCGCTAATCACCCTACAGTGGCCGAAATGATGGCCACCCAAAACCAGCTAGTCACTGCTCTGTTGAACCAGATGCAACAACAGCAACAGCAGATGCAGGAGCAGCAGGCTCAGTTCTTCCGCCTCCACCAACAGCCCGAGCTGCATCGTCTCGCCGCACCAGCTCCCGCTCCCGCCTCTCAGCTCTCGGAGTTCCTCCGAGTTCGCCCACCGACCTTCTCAAGCACCACCAACCCCATGGAGGCTGGGGATTGGTTGAGGACCATTGAGAAGAAGCTCAATCTGCTGACCTGCACTGAGCAGGAGAAGGTGGCCTTCGCCACCCACCAACTCCATGGTCCCGCCGCAGAGTGGTGGGACAATCTTCGCGAGACTCTGCCCGAGGGCCACGCCCATACTTGGGCAGAGTTTTCGGCCACTTTCCGTGCCGCCCACATCCCCAACGGTATTATCGCGCAGAAACAACAAGAGTTCAGAGACCTGCAGTAGGGGAGCAGGTCTGTGACCGAGTATCTGCACGAGTTCAATCATCTGGCCCGATACGCACCTGAGGAGGTTCGTACGGATGCGGCCAGGCAAGCCAAGTTCCTCCGGGACTGAAGGATGAGTTGTCCCTACAACTCATCTCTGGAGATTTCGCCAACTTTCAAAAGTTGGTGAACAAAGCTATTATGCAGGAGACCCAACAGAATAAGGTCGACCTGAAGAAGAAGCGGATGATTGCCTTCAGGCAGAACCAAGGCATGGCAAAGAGGCCCCGATTCACCCCTCCTCCACCAGCACCACAGTACCACCCCCGCCCAGTGTATCGTCCGGCACCACCTGCCGCCAATGCCAGAGCCGGTCAACCTCGCCCCGCTCCCGTCGCACCAGCCGCCCCAGCTGCCCCGGCCAAGAAGCCGGAGATTCTGAGAGACAGGCACGACAAGCCTGTGGTATGCTTCAACTGCCGCCAGGAGGGGCAATACTCCCATCAGTGCCCTCATCCCAAGCGTACTCAAGGCGTCACCTCAAACCCCGCCGTCCGCGCCAAGGTCAACCACGTCACCGCCGAAGAAGCCCAGGCCGCCCCGGAGATTGTCATGGGTAAGTTTATGGTTCATTCATCGCTTGCGGTGGTATTATTTGACACCGGAGCTACCCACTCCTTTATGTCAACTGCTTTTGTGGAAAGAAATTCCCTGGACATAAGTGAACTACCCAGACCAGTGTTAATAGCTACCCCGGGCAAGCAAACCCTCGCCTATTCTTTTAGTCCAAGGGTATGGGTAGATATCCAAGGCACGATATTTTGGGCTGACCCCATTCTAATAGAATGTCAAGGTCTGGATCTCATTCTAGGGATGGATTGGCTAAATAAACATCAAGGAGTAATAGAATGCGCCTAGAGAAAAGTGACTGTGACTAATGAAAACGGGACTATCGTCACATTCCAGATGCCAAGCATGAAGGCCGGAAGGACAAGACTACATCAGATTACCTTGGAGGAGATACCAGTAGTCAGTGAATACCCGGACGTATTCCCAGAGGATCTACCAGGGATGCCACCCAAGAGGGACATCGAGTTCAGGTTTGACTTGGTGCCCGGAACCACCCCTATTTATAAGCAACCATACCGGATGGCCGCCAATGAGTTAGCTGAAATGAAGCAGCAATTGGAGGATCTCGAAAGGAAAGGTTACATCAGACCTAGCACATCGCCATGGGGTGCCCCCGTCATCTTCGTCGAGAAGAAAGAATACAAGGCAAAGCGTATGTGTGTGGATTATCGTGCTTTGAATGAAGTAACCATCAAGAATAAGTACCCGTTGCCTCGGATCGACGATCTCTTCGACCAGCTAAAAGGAGCTACAGTATTCTCGAAGATCGACCTGCGTTCCGGATATCATCAGTTAAGGATTTGAGAAGAAGATATAA